>JAESUZ010005492.1:0-600000 GCA_017311185.1 Proteles cristata cristata
TTCTAAGTGAGGATGCTAATACCACCCTCCCCCCAACTCATGCCCCCATACCAAGCCCTTACTTTCAGCTCTGCTCAGTGGAAGGTTCCCACCTTTACCATTTACATGCCCAGCTCAAATCACCTCATGATGGCTATCAACAAATTGGATTGCAAAGTTACCACTTTTGTGTATTTTTATTTTACTTTATTTTTTGTAAGTTTTATTTATTTATTTTAAGAGAGGCAGGGCCAGTGCAAGTGTGGTAGGGGCAGAGAGAGAATCCCAAGGACACTCTGCCCTGCCAGCAAAGAGCCAGACAGGGGTTTGAACTCACAAAACCACGAGATCATGACCTGAGCCAAAACCAAGAGTCTGATGCTTAACTGTCTGAGCTACACAGGCACTCCTGTGTATTTTTTTTTAACCTTAATTTATTAAAATAAAGGTTCTTTACCCTGGCTGTATCATAGAGTCATTTGGAGACCTTTAAAAAAATATTGCTGCCAGAGCCTCACTACAGTCTAATAAAGCCAGAGTATCTGGGGGAGGGGCTGGTTCTCCCATGAAAGCAGCTCAGAGCCAGAATTCCTACCTGAAAGTATAAATGAGGGGTGCCTGGGTGGCACGGTCAGTTAAGTATCTGACCTCAGGTCATGATCTCATGATTTGTGAGTTCGAGCCCCACGTGGGGTTCTGTGCTGACAGCTCGGCTCAGAGCCTGGAGCCTGCTTCAGACAGGTTTTGTGTCTCCCTCTCTCTCTGCTCCCCACCTACTCATGCTCTATCTCTCTTTCTCAAAAACAAACATTAAAAACTTTTAAAAAGTATAAATGAGTGCAGATTATTGATGCTCATCAATAAAGTTACTGGGAAACTTCTGTTTGCAGTTCAAAGAGCTTAAAGCAATTACATAACTAAAGAGAATTGAGAGGGAAAAATACCTTTAAAAACTGGTATTGACTATTTTCCATATTAATACTCTCTTTTAGTCTCTAACTTTCAAATCTTTATTATAAAACACATTGCTGAATTCTGTATCCTCTGTGAACCCAAAGGCAAAAAGATTATTTTCTGAAAAATTGAAAAGATTGTAATTATGAGACTGAGTGGCTTATGGGTTTAATGAATTCTTTTCTCTTATTTATATTTACATTGGAGGGTTTGTGGCAGAGTATATTTTAATGGACTTTTGCAGCCTTGTTGGGGAGTAATTGAAAATTAAAAATTGTATGTATTCAAGGCAGACAACCGAATGATTTGGCATTTATACACCTTGTGACACAATCACCATACTCAAGTTCATCACTGTATCCATCACCTCACAGAGTTCCCCTCTTTGTTTTGTGCCTGTGGTAAGAAATGCTATGAGAACATACCACACGAGTATTTATTCTTTATTAGACATGTGGTCCAATGCCCTCCATCAGTGTTCTTAGATTTTAATCTGCGTTCACATCACATGGGGATCTTGTTATAAAGGCAGATGATAATCAGTAGGGCCTGGATGGGGCCCAAGGCTCTGCATATCTAGTGAGCTCCCAGATTGGTTCCAGTGCTGCTGATATGACACCACATAGCTCTGTGGACTTTGAAGCTCTGTTTTTAGATACTTCTTCATTGTTTTGTAATAATTTTCTTTGTTTTAGGGATACTCCTTCTTCTGATATTTCTTTGCTTGATATTAATATTTCCACTCCAGATTTCTTTTGGTTATATTTTCCCATTCTTCTATTTTCTTCCTTTTTAACCTATCTATGCCTTTATTTTTAATTAAAAAATTTTTTTGAGTTTATTTCAGAGAGAGAGAGACAGAGTGTGAGCGGGGGAGGGACAGAGAGAGAGAGGGAGACACAGAATCCAAAATAGGCTCCAGGCTCTGAGCTGTTAGCACAGAGACTGATGTGGGGTTTGAGCTCATGAGCTATGAGATCATGGCCTGAGCCAAAGTCAGACGCTTAACTGAGCTATCCAAGGGAACTCTCTAAGTCTTTATTTTTAAAGTGGGCTTCTTCTGTGATTCAGTCTTGTTTTTCATAGAATCAGATTACCTCTGCCTTTTAGTTGGGGTATACTCACATTTATATTTCATGCAATTATTGATATGGTTTGATTTAAACCTGCCATCTTACTATTTGTTTTCTACCTATTCCATCTCTTCTTTGTTCCTTTATTTCTGCCTGCTTTTGAGTGGAGTATTGTTTATGATCCCATTTGATCTCTAATATCAGCTTATTAGTTATAGGTCATTCATTTTTCTCTCTTGCTTTGAAGGATTTCTAGGGTGACCAATTCCCAGTTGGCCTTACCATTTCCTTCAGCTCAGTTAAACATTATACAGGTTTCTTCCTGACTCTGGACCTCTGGACCTCCCTTTTGTTAAGAGCATTTACTTTACAAAACTTGTAATTATAAATATTTTCTCTGCCCCTTTGAGATATATGTCTTTTTCAAGGACCTGGGAGCCATCTCTTTGAAATGTAACCATTGAGAAAGGTAGAGATCCTCTGTCTCCCAGTCTCTGTGGGAGGGTAAGAGCCTAACTTCAACAAGCAACAATTAGCAAACACATATGGCCCAAGCTCATTGATGAACCTCTCTCAATGTCCTCAGTGCTTTTCCATGAGCGTAGCTCGGTATTTAAAGATCTGCCTTTTGTTCCAATGGAGTTGAATTCAGTGTCTTTTACTTATTGCTGTAGTCCTGAATAAAGTCTTCTTTTAGTTTTTGACAAGTGTATAGTGCAATTTTCCTTTCAGAGGGTTTACAAAATACATTTCTGCTTATCACAACCTATTTTCAAATTGTATTATTTGTATGTAAGAACCTTACAATCCCTCTCTTCCATCCTTCCTGCCATTATTGTTACATATTTTACCTTTACCTCTGTTAGAAGCCCCATAATATTTTTGTCTCAGCTATCTTTTAGAATGATTAAAAATAGAAATATTTTGAGGCACCTGGGTGACTCAGTTGGTTAAGCACCCAACTCTTCGTTTCAGCTCAGGTCATGATCTCAAGGTTTGTGAGTTCAAGCCCCTCATGTGACTCTGTGCTGACAGCCTGAAGCCTGCTTGAATTCTCTCTCTGCTCCTCCCTTGGAGCACTCTCTCTCTCTCTCCCTCAAAATAAATAACTAAAACATTTAAAAATATATTAAAAATACGAATAGAAATATTTTTTATATTTACCTAACTTTTCCCATTATCCCCACTCTTCTCTGTGTAGATCTAAGTTTGCATTTGCTACCAAACTGCTTTTGCTTAATGAACTTCTTTGAGGACTTTCTGAAGAACATTTCTGTTGGCACTTTTTAGCTTTTGTTGTCCAAAACAAAATCTTTATTTCACCTAATTTTTTTCATTGTGTATAGAATCCTGGGTTGCCAGCTTTTTCTTGAAAGTTGCTTTTTACATATGATTAAACTTGAAAAACAAACTGTGAACACCAAGTAACCCATTTCTTTTTTCCAGTTCTGGCAGGGATGGGAGGCAGGATGCTTTCTGATAAAATCCCATACTTTCAGATGGGAAAGGCTGAACACAGCTGAATCCTGCCTTTTCCAGGGCCTGGAGGACATTGAGGGCATCAGATGTCCTTGGAGTCAACCACCCACTGCATTACAAAAATACTCCACTGAAAATTCTGGAAGACTTTAGGGGAAGGTGAAAGAATAGTGTAAGCCAGTTAAGTAAAACAAACAAATGTCTCTTCGATTTCAGGTCTCTGTCTCCTAAAAGTGATAATTTTGTAGTTTATCTGGCATTTTCTCATGGTTAGAATAGCAACAACTTTCTTTGAAACTCTACATTTTACATAAAAGCAGAACAGAGGGAGGTGCCTCGGTAGCCCAATCTGCTAAGTGCTTGGCTCTTGATTTTGGCTCAGATCATGATCACATAGTTGTGGGACTGAGCCCCACATTGGGCTTCTTACTGAGCATGGAGCCTGCTTGGGATTCTCTCTCTCCTCTCTCTGCCATTCTCCCTGCTCTCTCTCTCTCTCAGAATAGATAAACATTAAAAACAAAGAGCAGAATATAAGGTTTTTCTAATTTCCTAAAATAAAATCTCATTGTTAATATGCCTTTAGTCTCTTTATGTTTTTCGTGATGGTCAGGACCTTTCTTTAAGCAAAGAGAAAATAATTTACTCTGTCAAATGCTTGGCTTTTGAAATATTCACAACTTCACTTGTCTACATGTGAACATTTTATTTAAACCAGTTGCATCCACTTCCTACTAGTGCTGTAACAAACTGTTATAAACGTGGAGGCTTAAAACAAAAGAAATCTGGGGCACCTGGGTGGCTCAGGTGGTTAAGCGTCCGACTTCAGCATGGGTCATGATCTCACTGTTCGTGGGTTCGGGCCCTGTGTCGGGCTCTGTGATGACAGCTCAGAGCCTGGAGCCTGCTTTGGATTCTGTCTCTCCCTCTCTCTCTGCTTCTCCCCCATTAACGCTCTGTTTCGTTCTGTCTCTCAAAAACAAATAAAAGTTAAAAAATGTAAAGAAAAAAAAAAAAGAAAGAAATCTCTTCTTTCACAGTTCTAGGGCCAGGAGTCCAAAGTCAAGGTGTCAGCAGGGCTGCACCTGTGGAAACTCTAGGAGAAGATTCTTTCCTTCTTCCATCTTTTGGTGGCCGCCAGCTTCTCCATGGCTTCTGACCACCTCAATCCAGTCTCTGCCTCTGTCTTTACATCACTTTCTCCTCTGTATGTGCATCTAATCTACTGGCCCCCCAGCCCTGCCCAATCATTGTCTTATGAGGACACTTGTAACGGCATTTAGGGCTCACCCAGATAATCCAGGGTAATCTCATTTCAGAATTCTAAATTTAGTCACATCTGCAAAGACCCTTTTCCTTATAAAGTAACCTTTACAGGTTCCAAGTATTAGGACCCAATCTCTTTGGGTGAGAATATTCAGCCTACTACCCTAAGGTGATTTTACTTTTATTATTTGCAAACTTTTCTTGAATTTCACTGCTTCTGAGGGTTAATAGAGAGTTCCAGAGGCATCCAATAGCTGAAAGGAAGGCCAGCATGCAGAGTTCTTTGATTTGGAGTGTTTAATGCATAAAAATAATCATAATAAAGCTAATATTTACTCAATACTTCCAATGTGCCAAGCCTGAGACAATATCTCTAAAGATTGGCTACTAAAAAGATCTTTGTAGCACCAGCAGCCCTAAAATACATGTGATGCATAATCATAACTGCTCAGTCAGAATCTGCATTTTACTAAGATTCCTACTGATTTGCCTGAGCATTAAGCTTTGAGAAAGTTATTTTCCATATTAATTTATTTAACACTCATCAATATTCTGTCATGTATGCATTATCATCAGCACCTACTTTACAGATGAAGAACACAAGACTTACAAAGTTTGGGTAACTCGGGGCGCCTGGGTGGCTTAGTCAGTTAAGCGTCCGACTTTCGCTTAGGTCATGATCTCACAGTTCGTGGGTTCGAGCCCCGCGTCGGGCTCTGTGCTGACTGCCAGCTCAGAGCCTGGAGCCTGTTTCAGCCTGTGACTCCCTTTCTCTCTGACCCTCCCCTGCTCACGCTGTCTCTCTCTCTCTCTCTCCTAGAAATAAATAAAAATATTTAAAAAAAAAAGTTTGGGTAACTTGCTTAAAGCCACTTAATTAGCAGGAGTGGATTATCCTATAATACAGGCTGGATCTGCTTTTCCCACGTGGCCCCATTAACCCTCTCTGATGTCCTGCCTCTTCATAGAGCAAACGATGACTGTTGAAGAAAGCTATCCCTATTCTAACTATGAGAAAATGCCAGATAAACTATAAAATTATCACTTTAATGAGATAGAGACCCGAAAATTGAAGAGACATTTGTATGTTTTACTTCATACTACTCTCAACTTCCTAGAAAGCCTTCTGGAATTTTCAGTGGAGCATTTTCGTAGTGCAGCAGGTGGTTGACTCCAAGGGCATCTGATGCCCTCATTAGAAACCCAGGAAAACCTACTTCCCTGCAGCCCTTGTGAGTCCCAAGAGTTTCTAGTATACTCCAGGCTTGTCTAACTAGTCAGGCACTCAATACAGCCCTGCGGGGCTCTCTGGAAACAGCATTTCTGTATAGTATCATCCTAGATAAATTTAGTAGCCTTGCTGAAAGGAGCACAGTCAATTGCTTGAGCGTTGGTTAATGAAATGATTTTTATTTTGAAGAAAATGCAAGTGCCAATTAGAAACAGAATGAGATAACCCCCGCCATCTGCCTCCCACTCATTTGTACAGATGAAAACACTGGCGAGCAGATACCGCACCACACAAGGGTGGGGACCTGCTTGTGGTCTATGGGCTCTGCGGCATTTTCTGCCTCTCAACAACTTTGTGCTTGCTGATTTAAATTAATAACTTCTCAAGAAGGGATATTAGGTGTGATGCCTCTAGGTGACATGAGCTTTCCCCTCGCTATCCTTTATCTGAGCATCAAAAGTGGATTTCATTGCAAACCTCCTTCCATCATAAATCACGGTCGTGAATTCTCCACATCATGTTGGTAACAAACACACTGTTCTTAAAACAAATATTCATGAGGAATTATCAATCCTTATTTGTAAAGATTTTATTTTAGGCTTATTAGTCGGGGATGACAGTAGGGGAAAAAAAAGTTATCTCTGCCAAGTTAGCTTACAGGTATTTTACCCACAGTGTCTCATTTATGCCCAGAATAACCTTATGAGGTTAAAAAGTATAATCTTCCTTTTACATAAGAGAAAATGGAGGTGCATAGATGTTAACTTTGCCACTGGCCAAGGTGACACAGTCAGTGGATGGTATAGTGCTCCTGGCTGTGGCAGTCATGTTCATTCCTCTGGGTGCTCATGATTCAGTCCCATATCCCCTGCATTAATCTGAATCAGTCCTTATCGGCTCACCCTGAAATTCAGCTTGGACGCACATGCTTTCTCCATCAGTTACTCCTTGACCTTGAGGTTCACTCAGGGTCAAAGAGCCTATATGGCTCATTTCTCAGAAGTGCTTTGGCCTCGCTGAGTCTCAGCTACAGGTGCTTGTTAACTCCAGGAAAATTAAGTCTCTATTCTTAAAAAAAAACAAAGGTATTGTTACAGCTAGGATCTCCCATTCAAGAAAAAGGTCATTCTTCCATTGTTATAAAGGAAAAGAAGACAGTTGCGATGGTACATGACACTAAAAACATAAAGTCTCCTATGCTGAAATTCTCTTCAATCAAAGACATCCTGTGCATTTAGCTCCCTCTTCTCTTTACTCACATACACTTGTTTACTGTTCACGCATTTTCTCAGATCTAAGATGTACAGAATCCTTATTAAAGAGTGTTTATCTTTTATACAAAAGAGTTCACGTTGAACAAAATGAGTACACAAGTTTTGAAGACATTGGAGATGATGAGAATGGCAGGGCCCCTCTGGAATGGCTCGCTGCCAGGATACAGCCGAGGCTTTGATGTATTATGAAGTGAGCCCGCAGCCAAGCAGTTTGGAATCTTTTCCCACTGGTGAGAAGATTCATATTGTAAGATGGGGAAATGATCTTACAGCAGACATCACGGTTGTAAGTTCAACTTACTCCTATTTCCCTAGGTATGCAAAAATGTGATGTGAATTAAATCACCCTTAAAGGAAAAAGAACACACACATTTATCTGAGGCAAGGAGTATGAATCTATATGCTCTGCAACTCATTGTTTAGATGTATTTTGAAGCCATGTAGTAAGTTAAGAACGCACAACTAAGATCAAGTTCTTTTTCCATTAAGCTTTTAGTACAATTTGGGCAGTAATTGTATTACCCATTTTTGAATTTATAAGAAGAATTGCAACCTGGCTGATTTTTCTTTGTCCCTGAAAATTCAGTTAAAACTGGCTTAAATCTCACATTAAGTGCAGGGTGAAGGCCAACATTTCTTGCAGTTTATCAGATGATCCTTGACTGCTTATGGCTCAGTCAACTCTGGCTTTGATTTCTTTCTTTTTTTTTTTATTTAAAATTTTTAGTGTTTTATTTATTTCCAGGAGAGAGAGAGAGAGAGACAGCGCGATCAGGGGAGGGTCAGAGAGAGAGGGAGACACAGACTCTGAGGCTCCAGGCTCTGAGCTGGCAGTCAGCACAGAGCCCAACGCAGGGCTCGAACCCACGAACTGTGAGATCATGACCCAAGCGAAAGTCAGACGCCCAACCGACTAAGCCATCCAGGCGCCCCACTCTGGCTTTGATTTCTTGATCTTTCTTCTGTTTAGTACCCGTGCCCAGTGCTTGCTTTCTCCATCTCTATAGTTTTTTTTCCTTAATTTTCTCAACATTGATCACATATGTTGTTGCACAATAGATTTTTGCTGAAGAGTTGGGTTATATGGTGGTAGATTTACAAGGTACAGCATATAATAGAAATTAAAATCAAACAGATATTGCTGCTACGAAACATGTTTTAGCCACTTTTCTATACCACCTACTTTCCTCGCTCCCACCTGTTTTCTGTCTTTCCACCCCAGCTCTCTAATTCCAATCAAGTTCTGACATTATTTTTTTGAATATGTTTCTCCTCTCCTTCTGGTACTTCTATTATGCGTTAAGCTCCTGAGTCATTGGATAAAGGCTGTGCTTGAGCTCTCCAAGCCAGTTAGAATTTCCTGAGTATATGTAAGCCTTTATCATTGTATATACATATGACCTGGAGACTGCTTTCACAATTCAGGGATTTTATGGTTTTGTTCCACATTCAGCCACAGTCTAGATATTTGCAACTTCCTTTCCTAGTAATCTCTGAGAGGTTGCAGTCTTAAGCATGCATCCAGTTTTCCAGAACAGGAATAACTATCATTTAATTTTAATTTAAGCTTCCTAGAAGTCATCTCTGGGTTGGAATCTCTTCTTTTTCAATCAGTGTTTGGTCAGATGTAGAGCCCCAAAGCCTCTTGAGCCAGTAAGTCTTCTGCCCTCTGCTGATGCTTCTCTGTGTGGCTTAGGAAATACTTTCAAGTTTATCCCACAAGCTGTACTGATTGTTCCTGAGTGGTTGCAGTCTATCGCTTGCACATAGTCCTTCCGATGGCCAGGGTTGAAACCCTTAGGTTCTTCTTGGCTGTCTCTTTCCTTGGCTCTCTTTGTTAAGAATTGTTGTTTCTGTGCTATTCCATTTCATTTGTTGCATGATCATGGAACTACCAGCTCTTCTAATTACTTACCACCAATATCTACATTGTTTTTTACATTTAGATATGCAATTCTTCATGCCATTTTCCAAATAATAATAATAATAATAAATATATATATATGTCATGTATGTATATATGGCATATTAACTTATTTAATCCTTAAACAACCACATGATATTGATATTTTAGCTTTTCCATTATATATATGGGTCATGTGGATGGCAAATGAAATACCAGGAATCTGGCTGCTATACTGTCTCTCATGATGGGTGACTGGGCTGAAGCCATCTTACGGAACCCATCCAACACAGCAGCTTACTGGGGTGAGGGAACTGTAGGCTGTGAGAAAGGAGAGTGGAGTAAGGCTGTCACAGAGATCAGGAAGGAAGGCATTGCCTAGTGAATAAAGGAGAGGACAAGAGTGAAAGAATGAACCACATTCCTTTCCCCACTCGAGGTGTGTGGATAATGGGCCAGACCCGAGTGAAGAACAGGAGAAGTTTTTAATGAAATATAGTATGAGACCTTAACTGTAATGACTGAAAATCCATCCCAGTTATCATTGAGATTCAAGGAGTCAGTCCTCAATATCCCTCTTCCTTGTCTAGTTTCCTGTCTGAATGAATGGATTGATTGGTTGGGAAGTTGGACAGAGAGAGATTTAAAATATATTGCTATTTCAACGTTTTACAAGTAAAAATAGTTGTAGAATAAGGCTTCTGTTGTGTCCCATATAGCTTTGCTAAAACATTATCTCAGAATTAACTCACCCACCCAGTCAAAGGCAGTATTGGACAAGTGCTATTCAAGAGGTAATGAGGGAAGTACCAGGGTCAGGTGAGGGCTTCCTTGAATGGATGTTCTTCTCTACCTGTAAAGTGAAGAGTACAGAATGAGTGCCCTTCATAGTTTCCTGAATGAAGTTGAAACTGAAAATAACTAGAAAATGATGGATTCTTCCATAAATACTGGAAAAAGGCAGAGACAAGAATGTGGACAGAATAAGTTAGAAGACAGTCATTGGCTGCTGTAAAATAAAGCCACTCCTTGAAATCCAGGAGCCCAGCCCATTCCACATTTCATTGACATTGGCACATAAGATCCTTCATATTCTTCTTTCATATGAAGGGAGAACATGCAGCACTGACTTGTTTCTATGGTCTCTTTTCATTATTTCACTTCATTATTTATTTATACTATTTATGCTTTCCCCCCATTCCAGTTCTCCTACTGATTGGAATGTTATTCAAGTTAATCTTCATAAATAAATTATTCCAACAATGGATTAAGTAGAAATTAGTTGACATAATTGTGCATCTGTTTTGGTAAATACAGAATGTCATGTTAAGTATTTTATGCTAACATAAGTTCTTGGTTTCTCTGATCATTAAAATTCTCTAAATAATAATAAATCTCACCCTCCTCATTATCCTTAAGATTCTTTTAAAGTCCATGAATTTCAATAGAGAGTGATGAAGGGAAATGAAGAGGGTTCTTAGGTAGACTCCTGTATAAGATAAAACAGAATGGAAAACACACACACTCAGCTTCCTTTCTAAATGAAAGAATTTTTCACTCCCATCCGTGGACCATTTTTCTGCCTTAATTTTGAGGAACTTTCCAACGTAGCAAGATTGGATATAGTGATATAGCTATTTAAAGCAATTCAACACTTAAAAATTGGTAACTCCCTTCTGTTCCATAATTTAAAATAATTTTTGGGTTCAAATACTATCCCAAAACTAAAACAATCTATTTCAAAGATATGTTGCATAAGAAGGATTCTTATCATTACCTTTCCCTTTTTGTCCATCATCTTTCATTTCCTTCTTTATCTTTTCTGTTGTCCTCCTTTCCCTCTTCAACTCTTCTCCCCTACACCTCCTGCTTCATTCCATCAGCAGATTCAGACTTAACTAGATCTTTAGTTTCCCAAGACCCTGAAAAGGAAGTCTTTTCCCTACAAACTCCAGCAAAGGCTTTGGAAGAATTTGCCTAGCTTGGCTCAGGTTATATATATAGCCATGAATATGAAGTGGTTTGAAGGATGCGGCTCTAATGGGCCAGATTTGGTTTTGATCTAGAACTGGAAGGTAGGGATAGTGAGTCATGGGGACTGAGCAACAGGAAGGAATGGTTCCTGAAAACATCAGAGGTTTTCTTTTACTGAAAAAAGGAAGGAAAGAATGCTAACAAGAACAACAGACTGTCTCTACAGTTGTGTGTGTGTGTGTGTGTGTGTGTGTGTGTGTGTGTACATGCAGGGATTTATCTAAGTGACATGCTAAGAAAGTCTTTTCATAATACAAGTGTATAACATGTTTTTATGTTTTTACAGTTATATTTGATGCAATGAGAATTTGTTTTTGGTATGAAATAGAGCTATCTTTTAAATCTATTTCCCAAAAGGTATTGAATAATTTATCCTTCCTCAGCTGATTTTAATGAATATTGCTTTTGAAATCTAAACTGCCATCTATACAATGGATAGAGAAGATGTGGCATATATATATATATATATATATATATACACACACACACACACAATGGAATACTAGTTGACAGTCAAAAAGAATGAAATCTTAGCTTTTGCAACAGCATGGATGGAACTCAATTGTATTATGCTAAGTGAAATAAGTCAGTCAGAGAAAGAAAATTATCATACGATTTCACTCATATGTGGAATTTAAGAACATAGAGAAAAGGAAGGAAAATTTAGATAAAAACATAGAGGGTGCAAACCACAAGAGACAGAGAACAAACTGAAGATTTCTGGAGGGGCATTGGGTGCAGAATGGGCTAAATGGGTAATGAACATTAAGTAGGGTACTTGTTCAGATGAGCACTGGGTATTACATGTAAGCAATGAATCACTGGTTTTACTCCTGAAACCAATACTCCACTGTATGTTAACTAACTTGAATTTAAATAAATAAGTTTTTAGAAACTTGCCATCTATACCCACAGAATAAACAGAGTAAATAGAGGACGATTTGCTACAATCCACTTCATGTCATGAGACCTCTACAGTTTCCTGAAGTAGCCACTGGATTGGCTCTCACAACCCCCAAAGAATTTGTGGACCTTCATAGCCAAGAGGTCAACTTGAGATCTCCCATCCCAGCAAATCAATGTCATGGCAACATTTGGATAACCAAGGACATTTCCCTTTTTATACATTTGTTTTTTTATCCATTGGTTACTTAAAAAATATTTTTGTGAAGCACTCACAGTCTTCAACCTAAAGTAAACATATGTATAAGCTTTTTGGCTAATTCCAGCAAATCATATCTGTTGGGAACAGCAATACTTCTTTTAGATTTTTTAAAAGATAAATTAATTTAAAATACAAATATCGGGTAGCTGCCTTATGAAAGAAATAGCACTAGTTAGAAAGTCAGAACACTTCTACTCATTATGTGCTTGACCTTGGGCTGGTTACCTAACTTTTAAGCATTGGTTTCCTCATCTACAAAGTAAGAGTCATGCTGTGACCTAGAAGGTTATTTGGAGATTGAATGAGATTTATTGAATATCCATTATCAATCTGGCAGTATGCTAACATGGGTGAGTCAATGCTTAATTAGTTGTAACTCATCTTTAGAGCCTGCAAAATTGCTTTCCCGTATTGCTATAGCCAAACTCTATCAATATAGGAAACAACTTTCGCATTGCTTATATGCATTAATAAACATTCCCTGCATCTGTTCCAGTGCTATCTATGGTGTTACTCAAGTCTAAGTCCACAAATTTCAAGATTTAATGGAGGACAAATAAGATGGCAAAACTGTAACTGCCTGGCTCCTGGTAGAAGCTTCTCAAATGTATCTTATTTTAAAATGCAATCCATAAAATTGAAATAGGTATTAAAAATGTGATAAACTATCAGCAATAAGTATTTGGCTGTACTTGCCATAGAAGAATTAATTTTAAGACTCAAAACAGCCAGGTGTCTGTAGAGCTCATGCAAATGGATTTATTTTATTTTTTTTTTTGTTTTTTGCCTATTTTTTAGCTGTTTTGAAATAAGCTTTCTTTTGCCACATCTATTATCTCTCCCTGAAGAGCATTCACACTCCTATCTGAGTGACAGGAATATTCCGGTGGGTTTTGATGGTTACTGGCTAGAGTTTCCATTACTCTAGGCCCCTTCACAGGAGCTGTTTCATTTGTGGAAGAGTACCAATAGCACTTAGGTATTGTTTTATGTTAATAAGCATACACACATTCACATTTTCGAGACAAAATTTTCAAGACAAAAGACACGTGGGTGCTTTTCTATTTTTTAATGCAAGTGGGATATGAATACGAGGTTGGTATTTTTAGACCTCTTTTGTGGGAGGAATATTCTAGGGTAGTCCCCAGGATCCTTGCCTCCTGGTGTCCTCTCATGTGTGGGTGGGACTCATTACTTGATTCCAACCAATAGAATGTGGCAAAGGAGATGGGATGTTTGCAATTGCATGTGCATGATTTGGTGGTGGTGTTACATAAAACTGTAGCACTGTTTTGCAGAGTCTTGCTGGCTCTGGAGAAACAAGCTGACATGACGTGAGCTACTGTGTTAGGGACACCTACATGACAAGGAACCCCAGGCAGTCACCTATAGTTAAGAGCAAGATTCTGTCCTATCAAACAAGAAAGTTTGAAGGCCTTTGGTCCTTCAGCTACAAGGAAGTGAACTCCACCAACAACCTGAGAGAGTGTGGAAGCAGATCCTTCCCCAGTTGAACCTCTGATAAGGCTACAGCCCCAGCCAACTTCTTGATCTTAGCCTCATGAGACCTTGAGTCAGAGGACCCAGCTAAGTCGTGCTTTGACTCCTGACCACAGAAATGATCTACAGAAACTATGGACAACAGGTAGGTGTTGTCTTAAGCTGCTAAATTTATGGTTACTGATTATGCCTCAATAGATAATAATACATTTTTCCCCAAATTTGTCACCAGATCATATACTCCATTGTTAGCATCTAATAAACCAACGTGTTGAAGTAAAGAATGATGTTAATCCATACTGTAATGCAAATCATCACTATCATAGCATATACAGTAAGCTCACAATTAAGGTCCAGTGATACAGTAGAAACTGCATGATGCACTCACCTGGGATTCAGGTTCTGAGTTCTAGGCACAACTCTGAAATGTCTTGTCATTCTAGTCCTGGACCTTTTCCCTACTGTCCATACAGCTAAAAAATTAAATGTTTAAACAAAATAAATTTTTAAGATCCATTGTGGCATACATTTATCAAAGGCTTTTAAAATATAGCTTTAAGAAGTATAGTTTTATTACCTCTAGTTAACTGTTAAATAAAACTCTTGTTTGGTATGGAATTCCCAATGCTCATAAGTGCTTTTTTGGGATTAAAAAGGCCTTTTTAAATGGCTGAAGAGAGCACATTAGCTTCTCATTGGAAATCAGATGATTAATTTACAAAATATTTTTTCATCTCATCTGTTTTTGTTAAGCTGGGAGATCTGCCAGCAGGAATATGACAATTTAGATACAGCTTGTTAAGTATAAAAAGAATTTCTCAATTCACTATTGTATTAAGGAGAAGTGGTACTTTTTTTCCAAGCAGAAAAGCTGGAAATGTTTGACCTTTATATATTCTCTTCCCAAAGAAAGAAAAAAAGAAAAAAGGAAAGGAAGGAATAAAACAAAATTAATTTGGACTCACACAAAGAATTTAAAAATTAATTAATCCCATCCATTTTATTCTTTGAAAAAAATAGTGTATGCATCACAATTAGAATAGGGGATCTTTATTGTCTTGTGTTGTGTATTTGTGTAAGATATTCTATCCAGTAGGTGTCAGCAAAGCAATCTTAAAAGTAATCATGGAGACTTATACTAGCTGTATAACCACTTCTGGATAACTTATAAAAACTTTTCTCTGTGCAGAGCAAGATGTTTTTCAGGGGAAAGAAAGAAAGAAAGAAAGAAAGAAAGAAAGAAAGAAAGAAAGAAAGAAAGAAAGAAAGGAAGGAAGAAAGAAAGAGAAGAGAGAGAGAGAGAGAGAGAGAGAGAGAGAGAGAGAGAGAGAGGAAAAAGAAAGAAAGAAAGAAAGAAAGAAAGAAAGAAAGAAAGAAAGAAAGAAAGAAAGAAAGAGAAGAAGGAAGGGAAGGAAGGAAGGAAGGAAGGAAGGAAGGAAGGAAGGAGGCAAAGGAAGGAAGGAAGGGAGGAAGGAAGGAAGGAAGGAAGGAAGGAAGGAAGGAAGGAAGGGAGAGAGAAGAAAGAAAGAAGGAAGGAAAGAAAAGGAAAAGAAAGGAAAGGAAAGAGGGAGGGAAGGAAGGAAGGAAAGGGAAGGAAGGAAGAAAGTTAGGTCTGGTTAAAAAAAGGCTTTCTATTCTTTTCTCCCCCATGTAATAAAAAGCCCATTCTGAAATATCACATAGAAAAAAATGGAAAGTTTCTAAAATAAACAACACAACCTCATATCAGTATCTTTTTGAAATATAAAGAATATGAGAGTAGAATAGACCCAACATGTAGATTTCTAACCTAAAATGAGCCACAGTAAGGGGTTGTGGGAAAGTCCAACATAGCCAAAGGGGTTTCCCATGAGAATGGGGAGCGTAGGTGTAGGAGAAGACAGGGGAGGTGCTTTCTCGGGGGAGATGCGCCGACTCAGAGGGCAGCCACACTGTGGAGGAGGGCTTGAGTAGAAACAGAGGTGTCCACCAGTGCACAGGGTAACAGGGAGAGCAATGCAGTGGGGAGATGTGCCACACGTCAGGGAAGATGAATAAAAGAGAGGCAGAGTAGGATTGGGAAATTCGTGGCTTTTTATTTTTCATGAGTTTATAGTAAAGTATAATATAGGTCAACAAAGTGCATGTGCCATATGTGTAGAATCCAGTGAATATACATGCAAATATTAATATATAGCATAGGGGAACCTTGGTGGCTCAGTCGGTTGGGTGGCCGACTTTGGCTCAGGTCATGATCTCACGCTTCGTGGGCTCGAGCTGTCAGCACAGAGCCTGGAGCCCACTTCGGATTCTGTGTCTCCTTCGCTCTCTCTCTGCCCCACCCCCACTCGCACTGTGTCTCTCTCTGTCTCTCAGAAATGAATAAACATTAAAAAAAAATTTTAAGTTTAAATTAATATATAGTGTCAAAATATATAGCAATAAAGATAAAATGTGCCCTGCTGGCAGCTAGACTGTGAAGGCAATAATGAGAATTGAAACAGAAAAATCAGATTTTCAACAGGGGTTGCACTATAACTTGCAAATATAAATAAATTGGACCAACCCAATCCAAGGCGAGCTATGAGCTCTACCATAGACCAAACGCAAATTCCTTTAACTCCAGCTCATTCAAATCTTTGTGTTCCAACACACCATCACAGTAAACCGATTGAAGAGTAACTCCAAAGAGACTCCTGTGTTGTATAGATGAGATGCCTGGCTAATCCAGCAATGCCTGTTCTAGTGATTGTGTCAGGGTTTGGAGGTATCTGCTTGTGGATTTACTTTGCGTTTCCCTGATGATCAATGATGTTGAGCACCAGTGCACACATTTATTACCTATGGGATATCTTTTCTTTTTCTTTCTCTCTTTCTTTTTTTTTTTTTAATTGAAGAGGCCAAGTGCCCCTTCAATATCTTGCCCATTGTTCCATGGGCTCTTTACATTTTCCTAACAGGTTTGTGGGAGGGATGTGAGATCTAGTTTTCATGTTAGATCTAAACTTGAGTCCTAGCTCTGTTACTTACAAGCTGGGTGGTGTTTGGCTGGGCTGGGAACATCAGTCTACCAGAGAGGACCTCAAGAGAACCATCTTATGTACCATCTCAGTGATAATATAAAACATCATTCTTAGTTATGAACAAAGCAAGTGTGCAAAACTATCTGGCAGAGCTCCATTGGATTTTTCTTTTCTGAATCCTGAAAAACTTTGGTTCTGAGTATTTGCTCCCTAAAAGCCTCTGGAAAGTTCTGGTGCTCTGTGGGGGTGCTCTGATGCTCTGAGCTCTAGCTCCTGTCTCCCCTCCCTTTGGCCTATCTTCCTCCTAACTTGTCCTGATCAGGAATCCGAGGTGAAGAGATGTAGAACAATGTATCTGAGGCCCATCGCTACTAACAAGTGGTCAAATAGCTCAGACCTGCTGGGTCCAAAGGCAGCAGACTGGACATTAAACTAAATCATGCTGCCTCTTGAGAGAGTCTTAAGGTTTGTGTTAGAAAAGGATGTTACTGGGGCACCTGGGTGTCTCAGTCATCTGAGTATCCAACTTTGGCTCAGATCATGGTCTCATGGTTCGTGAGTTCGAGCTCTGCATCGGGATCACTGCTGTCCATGCAGAGCCCGCTTCAGATCCTCTGTCCCTCTCTTTCTGCCCCTCCCCTGCTTGCATGTGCTCTCTCTCTCTTTCAAAAATAAACATTAAAAAAAAAAAAGAAAAGTGACCTACTGCTAAGTGTGAGACACACAGAGGCCTTGAAATAATGTGCTATGGCCTCTAGCCCTTATGCCAAGTCTTGTCTCCTAAAATTTTCATTATACAAATACTAAAAATCACTTGCTTTATTTAACTACATGTGTATTGAGCAGCTAATGTGGACGTGATGGATACAGCGATGAGTAAGATAGACATAGTTCCTGCCTGCATGGAGTTCACTATACACAGCCATTGCAAAGGAAGTCAAAAAGGCCCATAGAGAGGGCAATACCATAGATGTATACCTGTGATTTGTGGGGGGCATGAATACAAAACCAACGAACAATGAGTTCAGGTTCCCCTTCTTATCTCTTCAGAGACCTTACTTAATGTATTGTTTCAAAAAATTCTTTTCTATCTTCTGGCTCCTTCTCATAAGAATTTAAACACCCAAATCTTTCCTCTCTTTAAATCAACATGGTGCCAAGACAAAAACTCCTTCCATGACCTGCATCTTTCTCAGCCTCCAATCCCCTCACTCCCCCAGTTCATAGCCAGACTCCGAGAGCACATCTTCCTCCTGCTTCCTCATCTTCAAACCCTTACCAGCACACTCACCTTGTGTTGCTCTTGGTTTCCTAAAACAGTAGCAGTGGTGCTACATTTAAAGGATGCTCCTAAGGCTTAAGCTTCCTCATTTCTTAGCATCACACAACACAGTGGCTGCCTCTATTATTCTTGTTGATCTTCCTTTTCCTGTTCTTCCTATGACTTCTGAGTCTCTCTGGGGGTTCTCTGTCTCTGATTGTCTCTCCGGGAATTACTCTAGAATTCCTCTCTCAGTACACTCTCCCTAAGCATCATCTCACCCCATGATGACATGAACCGAGTCTATCTCCAGCATAGATGACTCACAACTGATATCCAGACCCACATATCCACTGGTCCATTTGACATCATGTAGACAGTTGACCGGGCATCTCCCATTCCACATATCTCAGATTCAATTAAGTTTTTCACCCTGTTCTGCTTCTCTGCCCCCTCAACCAATGACTGGCACACACATCTAAGAGACTGTGAGTCATCCTGA
Organism: Proteles cristata cristata; assembly: GCA_017311185.1. Taxonomy (NCBI): domain Eukaryota; kingdom Metazoa; phylum Chordata; class Mammalia; order Carnivora; family Hyaenidae; genus Proteles; species Proteles cristata. Next base: position 18,624 of record JAESUZ010005492.1, read on the forward strand.
ACCCTCCTTCATCTCCCACATCCCACTAGTCACAAACTTTACCTCTTCCATCTTTCACATCTCTCCATCCACTGTTATTTCTTGCCTTCTTTACAGACACTAACTCTTAAATGGTCTTCTGGCCACCAATAAAGTTCCCAACCAAACTGATGTGCCTCATAGGAGTTGGAGTTATCTTTCTGAAGGGCAAATTGATCACGTCCTTTCTCTGTTTAAAACAGAGTTCTAAAGATTCAGTAGCTGTCTGTAATCGTCAGGAGCAATGGGAGCCCTTTAACCTGACTTGTGAAATCATTTGTCTTCCCCCGGCCTACCTCTCCCTCTCATCCCTCTCCACTCTGCCCCTTTGGACTCTGCATTGCAACCATAGTGATCCAATTTCTGCTTCCCAGCCCTGCTCTTCCTTCTCTTGTCCTCAGGCTTTTCTGTGTTGTCGTATTCTTCTCTTCCTCCCATGCTTCATCATCTTGCTGACTCCTGTTCATTCTAGTACTCAGCTCAGCTCCCACTTCCTCCGGACGTACCCCACCTTTTCTCTAGCCAACTTCAGTTAAGTGACTCATCCATGTGTCTTCACAGCTCCTGAACTGCCTCGTTCCATAGCTACCTTGCTGTGAATTACAACTGTGTGATTAGCCGTGGAGACAGGAGGAGACTGTTGTGGGAGGCTCGTTATTTCCCTCCCAGCATCTAGCACAATGTAGAAAGCACACAGAGGAGTTATAATTACATTAAAACTGGCTGAATGTTTCCATAAACACGTTTCTTAAGTCAAATGGAAGTGTTTCTTGGCTGAGAGGAAGTGCTTCTTTATAGTGATGCTGCCCCAACATATCAGCTTTCTGGCTACTGCCATCCCACCCCCTTGGGGTTCTTCTTTACCCTCTGTCTTCCCCAACTTTTTCACAATTAGAAATGCATGTGACAAATGACAGCACAAACATGCAAAGCAGTATTTTTTTTACATTCTCTACCAGAAGCAAAATGGGAGACCAAGTTCTCTATCTTCACAGTTTCACATGTTTCTGGCATCAGCAGAATTCCAACCACATTTCACCTCTTTTCCATGGTGAGGATTTGGGGGCCCTTTGGTTTCTCCTTTGAAGGACATCATTCCATAAAGGATGACATACCAAAACGTGGTGGGACCTGGTCTCTGATGGTGACATCAAGGTTGGTTTGTTTGGTGGGCAAGTTCTGTGTATGTGTGCATATGTGCATCACATAACTGCACTTTTACACTTAAATCTCCAAGAATTTGGTCTTCCACAGTTAGGAACAAGCTTACTGCCCTTAATTTTAATCTCCCTCTAATTGCTAGTTGTGATTGTTCAAAATTTTCCTCAGATCAGAACTTCTCAAAGACTTTTCTATGGAAACTGGTCCCTTAATACCAGACTGAGGGGTTAGATAAGTCCCTTCATCTAGACCCCATGTATAGATGAAGGTCCTGTATTTAATTTACTGTTTTCTTTCCTCTTGAATGGTTGCAGCCCACATCCACCTAACAGGCCCCGTGATGCTTGTGGGCATCTGTTTAACTCAGCATTTCCTATACCTATTAACCACAGAAATCTTCTTCTTTAGGCTTATTAATTTTTTGTGAAATATTGATTGGATCCTTTTGGGCTTTTAATTTCTGCTTTGCAGTGCCTCTTGCACTAACAGGATCTCTATATTTATTAGAAATTATATAAATTAATGATAGTAATAGTAGCTAACATTTACTGAATGTTACTGTGTCCTAGGTATTATTCAAAGTGCTTTGTAGGTATTAGCTCATTAACATTTGCACCCATTTTATGAAATAGATATTATAGTTCCCCACATTGTATAGATAGAACTCAGGCACAGAGAACTAAAGTATCTTGTCCAAGGTCACACAGCGGGTGAGTAGTTAGGTTCTCAAGAGTTTGGGATCAGTACCATTCTTAGTGATTTCCCTACTTTTCCTTTTACTAGATCTCCTGAGCCTGGCCCATGTACAGTGCCTGGCAAAGTGTAGGTGTTTAGGGATGACTGATGCTACATGAACCATCTAGCATTCTGTATTTGATAAGCAAGCCAACTCTTGTCTCCTCTATATCATTCCTAACAAGACAGTCACCTAGAGGGGAAAGTGACCTCTTCCCCCAGTGCCCCTACTCTCTTCCAAGGGCAAACTCGGCTGCCTTGTTAAGGAAACAGGGCAGGAATTATACTGCAGTGCGGAGCCAGCACATGGTGGGCATCTTCCAATAATATGCCAGAACACAGCTTGAAAACATGCTATAGTCCTGGGTCACAAAACAAACACAGACATCACAAAACAGACTGCCAGAGGATGACAAACATTTGAATATAAATTAAAAGAAGCTTTGCAGACACAGCATAACAAAAAGCCCAATTAACAAAAGTAACCATATGCTCCTACCAGAATGGTTGGACACAGTGTAAAACACACAAGCACATTAAATGCAAAGAGATCTCGGATGAAACAGCTTCATCAGACAAACTGGATCCAGCGCCAAACTGAGATGCCAGAGTGATAAAAGAGACTCTCCAGAGTCACTCTAGATGTTCCCCAATAAAATAGCTGTTGAAGGTATACACACCCTGGGGGCACTGAACAAATAATCCATGGAAACTGAAGAAAACAGTATAGTTTGAGATCTGTTTTATTTTTTCTTCCACATTGAATTACTACAGAACTTGATTTATTAGCAACATTTTTAAGGGTATTATAAAGTCGGAGTGAAAAGCATGAACTTTAGAGTCAGACAGACCGGGCTTAAATCCTGGCTCTGTAAAATGCTAAAGGTGTGAATTTTGCAAGATAGTTTCAGTATCAGTTACTGCTTATGGAAGGAGGGATAGGAATACCCACTTCTTCATAGTTTTTTTGTCAGGATCAAAATTGATGATGTATGTAAAAAGTGTAACACAGTGTTTGGCACAGAATGAATATATACTCTATAAATAAGAGCCATTGTTATAAGAGCCACTATTATTTATCATTTAAAGTTATACATAGTTCAAGATGTAAAATTAGAATCTACAGTTTAACTTTGTTTATTGATGGCTTTAGCAAATCATAGAGACTTCTATATCGGACCATTCTGTCCTATACATTCTGTCAGTACAATAATAGTGATAGTAATGGGTCATAAGACATTTGTTTGTTCATTTGCTCATTCATTTGTTCATTTTTTTATTCCTTCATTCAGCAGTTTCTGAGCATCCTTTAGGCTCAGGTGAACTGCCCTCAGTGCTGAAGATACAAATCTGATTGGGTCACATCTCCCTTTAAGCCACTGCTAGACTAATGGGGGAGACAGCCAGAAAGGGAAATAATTGTAATGAATAAGGTAGGTACCAAAATAGATGCATATTTTGAACGTTATGAGAGGGTTATTGATTTTGTCTGGGGAGTTCACTAAAAAGTCATTTGCACTTAGATATTGAAGGATCAATAGTGATTTTAAGAGGAAATAGGGATTTGAAGATGTATGAATCTGCTTATTCTGCTTATTGAAACTATATTGGGAGAATGATAGACAATCATTCTGTAGGACTATTCACCTGACTTCTAATTGCTCCACACAGGAAGATATTTTCAATTTTCTGTAGCTTATTCCTCTCCTCTCCCTGCACCCAGCCTACACAGAGCACAGTTTTTAAAATGTGTATGTTTAAGAAAGAATGTGACCTTTGGGGTTTTCTAGACCTGAATGTGAATTTTCCTGATCCTTTCTAGATGTGGGACTTTGGGAAGTCATTCAACTTTTATGAACTTCAATTTTCATCAGTCAATTTGGAAATTATGCATATCTCATTAGGTACTGGGAAGTATGTGGTAATAATTAGGTAAGCCTCAGAAAACCTGGGAAGTAAGGTGATAAAATTGTTCTCAGAGAGTTCTGAAATTAATATATAATATTTTGGAGCAGCATCCCATTTAAAAACCAAAGGAGGATTTTCAAGAGGGAATAGTCCCACTGAGGAAACATTTCAGAATTATATACGGTGGTAGTGGTGGTGAAAATTTTTGAGTGAAGGAAAGAGTGTGTCCATTGGTGAGGGAGGTGGTCAGTCATGGATTCATAAAATAAAAAATGGGAGTCATTGGATCAAAGATTAGCCTAGGCTTGTTCAGGAGAAATGTTCACTGTATTCATATGAAAATCCAGTCTGCTTTACAGTGACATTCACCATAGTGAATTAATATGTTCTTGTTATTATGTTCATGTCTTCTGAGTGAGAAGGTCTAGTCAGATGAGCAGTGGAGCACTGACTCAGTCACATTTCAGAACTATCAAGATGGAAGGCAAGGAAGCCACTGCATGGGTAATTCACCCAGTCAGATGCCACATGTTGGTTTCTGCCTGGACAATTATGCAGTCTCCCCATGTCACCTGTAATTTGCACATGCTTACTCTGACATCTCCACTGGGATGTCAAATAGACATATCAAATAAAACATGTCTGAAACCAAACTCTTGATTCTCTGCTCCCATGCCAAACCTTCAACCCTATCTTTCCTATTTTAGTAAATGGAAGCTCAATTCTTCCAGTTGCTTGGGCAAAAAGGCTGAAGTCAGCCTTCTTCTTTTCTTCCAATGGTTTCTGGGGCTCATATTCTGAGATGGCCCCCATGATTTCTGCACCCTAATATGCATACCCTGGTGCGTTCTCCTCCCCTTGTGTGTGAATGGTACCTCTGACATGCTTCTATGCTATATAATATGGCAGAATGCATGGGATATAATTTCCGTGATTTTGTTATGTTATATGGCAAAAATAAAAAGATAAAATACCTAATAAGTTCACTTGAGATTAGTCAAAGGGGACATTATCCTGGGTGGCCCTGACCTTGTCAGATGAGCCTGTTGAGGCCCTAGACATTTCCTGATATCAGGGAATTTAAATAGCAGAGACTCTATGTCTGTTGCTACCTTTGGAGAAGCGATCTCCGGTGGATTCTAGAACTGCAAGGAAAGTAATTCTGCCAACAACCTGGGGTGACATTAAAGTGGATCCTCCTTGGGGCACCTCGGTGGCTCAGTTGGTTAAGTGTCCGACTTCAGCTCAGGTCATGATCTCACCGTTCGTCAGTTCGACCCCCACATTGGGCTCTGTGCTGACAGCCAGCTCAGAGCCTAGAGACTGTTTCAGATTCTGTGTCTCCCTCTCTCTCTGACCCTGCCCCCCACCCTCTCTCAGAAATAAACAAAACATTAAAATAATTTAAAGTGGATCCTCCTTTGTTGGACCTTCAGATGAGAATGCAGCCTACCTGACACCTTGATTTCAGTGTTGTGTGGCCCTGAAGACAGGGCTCACCCGAGCGCTGCCCGGACTCCTGATGCTCAGAAACTGAGACAATAAATAGCCATTGTTTGAAGCTGCTAATTTTGTCATCAGTTTTTGTGCAGCAATAGAACATGAATCCCCGTGTCAGGTCCCAATCCATCAGCAAATCCTGAAAGTCACCTCCTAAACATCCAAAATCTCATCCCTCCTTTATCTTCTTATCCCCTTCCTCTCAAATTTGAAGCTGCCAACACTCATCTCTTGGGTAATTCTCACAGATTTCTGGTGGGCCTGCCTTCTTTTACTGTCACCTCCCAAATGGTTTTTTGCTCTGTAAACAACTGCAAGGGTTATCCTTTTAAAACACAAATCTTGTTATGCCCTTCCTCTGTTCAAACCCTGCAAATCATCGCTATCCTATTGGTGTTAACAAGCTCCTCACTACACCCTACAAGGCGTTAGCTGATCTCTCCAGCAGCTCCCACTCTGATCTCACCTCCTCTTTCTCGCCTCCTGTTTCTGCCTGTAATGCCATGCTGGACCCTTTTCCTAAGCATATCAAGGTCGCTTGTATTGGGCCCAAGCATGGTTCTTTATGAATCTCCATCAAGAGATAATCTCCTTGTATTGACACTGGCTTTCAAAGGAAAAATATTTAAGGATATATGCATAGAAAATATGTTAAAGAATTTTAATCAGGCATTTTTTAAAGGCTTCAAGAAACCAATACACATGTTACATGCTATTTTAGCATGTATGTTAAACTAGGTATTCAGATTTTATTGTAATGATATAGGAAGAAAGACATCAAATAGGAACAACCATACCTACAAAGTTCAAGGGAATTGATGTTGAACAAATTATTTAGAATTGCTGTCCTTCAGAGGTGCCTGCATGGCTCAGTTGGATAGGCATCTGATTCTGGATTTTGGCTCAGGTCATGATCTGATGGTTCGTGGGTCCAAGCCCCACATAGGGTTCTGCCGATAGTACAGAACCTGCTTGGGATTCTCTCTCCCTCTTTCTATGCCCTTCCTCCACTCATGCACTTTATCTCTCTCTCTTTCAAAAATAAATACACATCTTAAAAAATAGAATTGCTGCCCTTCAGTTTCTTCATCTATAAATGGAGATTATTACATTACCAACTGATGGAGACATTGGAGGGAATAAAATGATTTAATTCATGTGGAGTGCTCCGGCTAGTGTCTGGTATAAGAAATACACTCAATCTCCCCCCTCCTGTTAGCTTACTAAATTGTCATTAATTAGAGTTAGAGGTAGGATCAAGAAAACAGTGCCACCTGTGATGGTATGGGAATGAGGTGCTTGCTCAGAGCACACAGAGGTATAGGAAGAGCCCAGGAAGTGAGGGTCTTGAAGAGGGGAGTAAATGTTAAGAGAGTTGGGTGAAGAGACTGGTATGAAGGGTTAACTTGAACATGCATTTTCTAGGTAGTTTCTGGGCAGTGAAAAAGAGTTGCTTTTCCTGCTGACTCTGGTAAGTCCACATGGGGCACAAAGCAGGAGCTTCAGCTTCAGATGCATTGTGTCTGCTGTTTGGTGATGCTACCTAGAAACCCTGGGGTCTGAGGACCGAGGAGAAGTGGCTGCTCACAGTTCTTGCGCCCTGTAGAGATTGACCTCGTTTCTGAGCAAGGTGGGCCACCCGCTGCCAGAAATAGCCTCTCTGCCCTTGACCACACACAGACGGGATGGACCCAGTTGGAGAGAATGACACAGGCTGCTGGCTCCAGGGACCAGGATGTTTTGTGGCCCGCTGGCCAACAGCAGTATTCTGTCCTGGGCTCACCATGCGAGCTCACGGTTTCACTGTCTGGGCCTCTCCCACCACGTCCGCCAACTCCTGCTTATTTGTGCATCCTGTTGCTTTATGTCTCTTGACTGCATTTTCTATGGATGTGTCATTTAGCTTCTGCCCCGGATACCACTGGATTCTGTTCATGTCTCTCATTCTTCTTGTCCAAGGGGATTTTTTTTTCTTAGTTCAGTTATTACTGTTGTATCTGCAATATCTGCAGAGCAAAGATTTTACATTACGCTCCATTCTGGGTCTCTCATCAGCTTATAGATCAACTGTCCTTGTACAGGGCTCCCTGCTCTGGTGAAACCCCCTTGGCCTGGGTTCAAGCCATAGGATCTATGAAAAAATGACCCTTCGGAAGAGGCCTGAGTGAGTGGTAACTGTTAGGCTTCCCATGGGACAAGTGATGTGGTCTGCATTTTCTAGACGGTACCTACCTACAGAAAGCAGGGATGTGCCGGGTATGGCACAAAACACCTAATATGCGACATGTAATGTGATACTCAACAAAACCTTGTGATTTATGTTTTATTAAAATGTGCGGGGTTTTATTTTTTTTTTTTCTGATGGAGAACTGAAACTTACAGAGGTTAGGGTCACGTATCTGACCTTACCTGGTACATGCCGGAACCGGAATATGAACACTGATAATTGACCTCTGTGCTACATATGCTCTGCTAACCTAGGCATCCCTCTTAGAAGCATGACTTGATTGTCTTTTAAATGTCATATCATGAAATATCTGAGATGGCTGTGCTGTGTTGGAGCAGCTGAAAACAGACTCAGGAAAATCACACCGTTAATAAAGTCCTTCACTGGGGCAAAAAAAAAAAAAAAAGCACTTGGGGCTATCGATTATTCTAGCAATCTATGAACTTAAAACATGGACAATTCAACCACAGGTCCCCTCGCATGCCTAAGTAAATATCTTTACTTCTTACTTTTAATTCTAATTTGAAAGTCTGAAAAAAAGGTAATGTAGCCTCTCAGAAACCTCTTGTCTTCGGTAATTTTAAAAACTGCTCAATTTCTCCTTCACAGAGCAATGGCTATTGAATTATAACTTTGAAATGACTGAATGGAAATTTTGTATGCTGGTCCCACAGAATATCACAGTACTTACCTCCAGGGGGCAGCACAGCATGGCAGCTTTGATCTGTGCTCCAGGATGCTAGGGGGGTGGGGGGTGGGGGGTGGCTAATGACAAAAAAGACAATGTTGTAGTGTTTACTATGGATGTAACACCCATTTGTTTTCTTTTACTTCTCTCTCTCTCTTTCTCTCTAAATATTTTCCTTGTCTTTCTTCCACTAGCTCCAAGTGCTACCGGCTGCCACATGTTATACATGACTTGAATCATTTTGCTGAAGAGGGAATGCTTTATCACTTTTGGAAAATCAAATGTTAGAAAAGACCTTCTTTCATGGCTATTTGGATGTACTTATCATTCAATAATTAGCCACCCTTCCAGACAAGGAATTCAAAATGGGAGTTATGATTTGCCTGGGCATCTCACAGTTCCAGCCATTAGTGTTCACCCAGCTGAAACTAGGAGACTAAAAATAATCCAATTAAATAACAACAGTGTATTTTGAATCAGTGCTGAACAGATGGTAAAGTATCCTCCATTCATCATTAATTAATGTTCATTTAGCGCCCACAGAGAATGACTCTGGGTTTACTGCTTCCTGAAGACAGAAACGAAACTTCCCCTGCATTGGAAGGTTGTATGGTCTTAGTGAAAAACATCTTATAGGATCTGGAATGGTTTTATAAGATCAATTAACCTAAAAATGGGAGCAACAAGGTCTTCAATGGATTTTATGACCTCAACAGGGGATTTCGAGACTAAAGAGCCTAGAAACGATGAGTCTTCTTGTTAAAGAAGAACTTAAACTTGCACATCTCTCTCTCTCTCTCTCTCTCTCTCTCTCTTTCCTCTACTTGACATGCCAGCAGAGATACTGAATGATTTTCTCTATTTTTAATATTGCCTCTACATTTTAATTTTGTGAATACTTAGATCACCTCTTGTATCTATTTTTTTTCTCTTGACCTGTATATGATAGCACGACACAAATATGTAACATTAAGTCGGTAAAATGACGTTCAAGCATATCAATCTTTCCAGAGGGGTTTTGGACACGAGTGTTTCAGTTTGGTCCACGTTTTGTGGAATGGTTTCCCCATAATGGAAATATTTTTCTCTGCCATAGAAGCATAGAGTAGACCCATGCCTCTCTTGAGTGCCTTTGTGCTCATAACTATCTTTGAGAGTCATGTTTTCAGTTGTGTTCTCATACCCAAATAAAAGAGCTTTCCAAAGTTTCCCTGATATGTTTCCACTGATGGAATACTCATTGAAATAGCTTCAAAAGTTGGTTTAATTATTTATTTTAAATAATATTTTTCTTATGTACATTTATTTTGTGGCTAAAGTGACTGCCAAATTCAGAATTCCTCATTGAAACCTAGGCAAAGTCTTCATTTTCTTACTGAAAGCAATAAAAATGTTAACTATCTATGTAGCTAGCTCTCCACACAATCCCTTAATGAGGTCTCAGTTTGGGGAGATGGCCAGGTATTTGGCTAAAATTCATATTTCCTAACCTCAGTTATAAAGGAGGGATTGCCAATGATATGTCAGAACACATCTTTGGGAGGTTTCTGAGAATGCCTTTTAAAAGGGTTTATGCAGTTGGCCCCTGCATATAGGCATTGGCCGGAGGTCCAGCATTCATTCTTCTGACCATGAGATAAATTTGAGGATGAGAGTCACAGGCTAATGAAACCAGAGCAGAGACATAAATGGAGCTTGGGTTCCCATGAACCCAAATAGCCCTGGACTATTTGCCCCTGAACGGCATGTTGGTTATATACAAGAAAATTAAACCCCAACTGCAATGGCACTCTTCGTGGTTCAGTTCTCCATTCTAACTGAAACAGACTTTCAGAACTAGTTGTGTTCTTACAGTGACCTACAAGGGCCCTATTTGATGTAGTTCCTGCCTCTTGACCTTGCCCGCTACCACTCTCTTCTCCATATACTCTAGTCCAGCCCCATGGGCTCTTCGCTATGTACATCAGGTGCACTCCCACCTCAAGAGGTTTGCATTTGCTGCTCCACTAGTTGGAGCACTACTGCCTTAAATGTTTGCCCAGCAAGTTCTTTTACATCCTCCAGGCTCTTATTCAAAATCCTCTTTCCAGTGCTTCTTCCCTGTCTCTCTGTCACTTCAGCCTCCTATCCCCTCACATTTTATATCTCCTTTTCTTGATTTCGTTTTCTCCCATGCATGATCTAACATATGGCATATTTTAATTTTACATCCATTTTATCGGATGTACAATGTAAGCTTCAAGAGACAGGTATTTTTGCCTCTCTTATTTGCTAGAATGGAGCTGGGTACTAGAGGTGCTCATCCATATTTGTTGAATACATGAACGTGATAAGGAATTGGCTGACTGAGAAAGATGTGGAGCAAAAATATTAAGGTTCAAATACAGACAGCCAGAAAACCATAACCCTTATTTGGCCTAACTATCAGGAAATGGCCAACTTTGACAGCATAAGTAAAGAAGGAGACAATACATATTTCCAAGCACAAGGGGATAAAGAATGAAGGAAATACAGAAGGTTGAGGGACAAAGAGCTCAGTTAGAGGTGACTGTTGCCGTCAAGGAGATGGATGTGTTTTTCTTTGGAGCAGGAATGAAAATACTTGGAGGCTGAATGCCGGACAGATTCTGTAATGGCTAGGACGGAAATGGAGGAGCCCCAACCTTCTGAGAACAAGACACAAACTCTGCTGAGTGTGGAGAAGGAAGTAGAGGTGGAAGGATGGAGTGAGTGGAAACATTTTCTGATACCTGCCACAGTGGGAAAGGGAAATAGTGAAGAACTAAATGAAAACCGGTATGTTTCTGAAAGTCCAATCTGGGGCAGATAATGAGAATGAGACTCATGAAGCCAACTGCCATGGCTTTATTTTGTTTCTCATATTTCCTGTCAGCCCTGAAGTAGGAGTGGGAAATAAACATGAATAGATGATTAGCTTTCCCCAGGCTTGGTATATGGTAAGGTGGGCATGGCAGAAATGTGGCATGGTCATGATCAAGTAGTTGAAAATGGCATTTAAGTTGGAGATGGCAAGGAGAGCTAGAAGGAGGGGGATAGTAGTTGGATTGTGAAGGCAGGATGTGCCCTAAAATCCCAAGGTGTTCCCGGTCCATGGAGGCACTCTACCTTTTCATTCCACTTCTATATTATATATAAAGTATATGTTCAAGGACTCAGAGCATTCTTTAACCCATGTGCCATTTGGCCTAATGGATAAATATGACCCAGCAGAACACCTCTGGGTCAAAGTTTACCATGCCCACTCTCAGATGCCTGGAAAGATGGACGGCTCATTAGTGTGAATTTTATTATGCAGCTGCAGGAGAAAGACTGCTCATTTCTGCTTGGTTCCAAGTGTGTGACCTTCACATTAGCCCTTGTTACTCCCACCTTTCCTTTTTGTTCATGTGTTTCACACAATAACAGAGCAGAGTTGGGGGGTTGGGATCTGGAGTCTGTCATCTGGTATCCATTTCAGTTCCAGCACCACTGAGCTGTGTGATCTAGAAGAGCAAGCTACTTTGTCTCTTGTTTTCTTTTCTTTTCTTTTTTTTTTTTAATTTTTATTTATTTCTAGGAGAGAGAGATAGACAGCGTGAACAGGGGAGGGTCAGAGAGAGAGGGAGACACAGACTCCAAAACAGGCTCCAGGCTCTGAGCTGACAGCACAGAGCCCGACGCGGGGCTCGAACCCACAAACTGCGAGATCATGACCTAAGCGAAAGTCGGACGCTTAACCAGCTAAGTCACCCAGGCGCCCCTGCCTCTTGTTTTCATCTGTGAAATAGGGTTGATGTTAGCAGATGCCATGTAGGGTTGTTATGAGGATTGAGGAGTTATCTCTGAAGCACCTAGTTATCTGTAACGTACACTTTTAATTAGCTCTGATGATGATGATGATGATGGTGATGATGAAGAATTCAATAACTACAAGACGTCAGTGAAAGTTCATGAGGAACACACATTGTTTTCTGGAGGAGGAGTGAGTGGGACTTGTGTCCCCTGAACAGGAACAGGGTACAATTAATTATTAAAATTGAGCACTATACAAGTCTTTAATGAGTAGTACATCAATTAATATCTGGCTTAAGGCTTTCCATATGGTACATTCAGATGAAACACACAACTTCTCAGAGACATTGTTCATTGGCCTTTAAAACTTCCCAGATAAAAAATATCAGTTCTCAATTTGAATCACTATCGTTTCATTATAGAAAAGATGGGAAGTAAATAAAACAAAACTTTGAAAACAAAAAGACCTGTAGTCCCACTATCCACATATAGTCATGAATAGCTACAAGTAACCAAGGATATCTTAACTCTTGTGAGTTCTTTTCCATGTGTATACACCTCGCTCTTCCAATTTAAAGGAATTTGTTGCTAATATTAAAATGCCTAGAGATCAAGGCCAGGGCAACGAAAGAGAAACAAATGCTGTTGCTCATACTCATTAAGAATTTGCATGTGGGTGGAAAAACTCTATCAGAGAGAGTCTTAAAATAATGCTGAATCCAGAATGAACAGGAAAAGGATGTTCAGCCTGCACATAATTTTTTTGTTATTCTTTTGTCCTTTGTCATGTCTGAATATTTCATGCCTTTTCTGTGTAGTTTATACGGTTTAGGGCAGATTTTAGGATGCGTGTAAGCTAACTTGGCATTCAAACAAAGAGATTATAAAGAGCCTGGTTGCAGTGATGATATAATCTTCACTTCAGCCTATGATATAAATATCAACCATTCAACTTGAATGGATGCATATCTTTACCTGTTGAATAGATGGGGAGGAGGAAAGTCTACTCCTAGTAGATTATACATATTACATAGAAATCACTATAACCAGAGCTGTTAAACTCTGAATCTACAGTCGATTTGCTGGAGCGTCGACCTAGTTTTCTAAATATGACATCAGATGATTCCAGTTCTGTGGGAGCTGTTACAACTTTACAAGTTGCAGGTAACTGGAAATGATGTGAAATCATTCTTGTCTGTACACATGTAAATGAATTCTGTGCTTTTCTAATATTAACTCCTGGAAGTGGCTGTGACACCTTTCCAGCTTCCTCATTAATGAGTTAAATAAAATCTGTAACATGTTTTTTTTTATGCCTGCCTGAGGGCCACCGTTTTATTTTCTTCCTTTTTAAAAAACTTTCTTTTGACCAGGTTATTTTTCTCTGCAGGAACAATCCAGAACAGGTGTTTTTCTTCGGTGGCATCTCTTCCTGAGATGGCCAGTGGTGATGGGGTTTGACACTGTTCCTTACCCATAATTTCATTTTAACTGCATTATTTAAAAGGTACATCTCCTCGACATTTGGCATGAGCAGTTAAAATGCCTCCTCTCTTTCCCACCACGGTATACAATTTTCTCAACTGCTTTCTTTCGGTTGGTTTATTTCAGCAGAAAGTAGGGTGGTTGAGTGTCTTCAGCTAAGACTATCAGTGGTATGGTAACAAAATACCATAGACTGTGTGGCTTAAACAACAAATACTTGTTTCTCACAGTTTTGGAGGCTGAGAATGTGTGATCAGGGTGGTAGCATGGTCAGGTGCCGGTGAGGGCCCTCTTCCTGGCTTATAGATGGCCACCTTCCATCAGTATTCTCATAAGACAAGACCAAGAGAGATCTGGTCTATGCATCTCTTATATGGGCATCAATTCCATCATGGGATTCCATCCCCATAACCTCCTCCAAATTCAGTTACCTCCCCTAGGCTCCACCTCCAAATACTGCCACAATAGGGAGACACAATCAATGTGGAAGCCAAATATACTCATTTGGTGTATATCTCATTCTCAAAGATCTCTGTAATTAGACATGTAACTTTCCTCTGATCAAGGAGGAGTTTAGGAGCTTTTTGGTTGTGCTGTATTTATTTGCTTTTATTATTTTTGTTTTTTGAGTTTTCTCATATCTTTGTTCTCATATTACTAATTAATGCACTGTAAGCTAGAAAAACTTCTAATGGGAATGTATTGTGAATTGCCTTACAACCATAAATATGACCATTTTAAGCAAATATTCGTTAGCTGGATGAAAATAAAGATGTCACCATTAGGTTATAAAATATATTGTTAGCATTTAAATATTTTTCAAATGCCCCTATCTGCCATACTAAATTAACCATTCCATATAATTCATAGTTCAGCTCTTTCTTTCTTCTCTTTGAATATTGATTAATTGATTGATTGATATTTACTTTAAGGAATTGGCTTACACGACTGAGGAGTAGGGAAGAAAGGAGGTCTGGAAATTCAGAGTACGTTGGAGTCTCCTATCCAAAGCCTGTAGGACAGGTTAGGGGCTTAGGGACTCAAGCAGGGTTTCTGTTACAGGTATTTTGTAAAAAAAAAAAAAAAAAAAAAATTATTTATTTTGAGAGAGAGAGAAAGCGCACACAAGCCAAAGTAGGGGAGGGTCAGAGAGAGAAGGAGAGAAAGAGAATCTGTGAGCGTAGAACACGACGCAGGGCTTGATCCCATGAACCACAAGATCATGACTTAAGCCAAAATCAGGAGTTGACACTTAACCAGTGAAGCCACCCCGGAGCACCCTGATATTACAATTTGAGTCATAATTTCTTCTTCTTGGGAAACTTTAGTTGTTCGGTTGAATGGATGGGGCTCACTGCTTCACTTAACGTCAACTGACTGTAAACGAAAATCATAGCTACAAGATACATTCACAGCAACGTCTAGACAGACTAATGTTCTACCAACTGCTGGGCACCATAGCATAGCAAGTCTATGCATCAAGTTACCCATCACATTCCCCAACTAGGATACAACCCCTTGTGAAGTGCTTTTTGGCTACTGTATCTTCCAAACGTTAAGAATAATTAATACATTAAAAACGTAATAAAAATTGCTTTAATTTTTAAAATATGTGTTATAAGCTTCTTTTTTTTTAATGAACATTATTCTCTGGTATTTTAAATGGGTATATCTTGTCTGCCTCTCTGGCTGCTAGTCTGTGATGTTAGGAAGTGACCTGAGTTTCCCTTGGAAACTATTATATTTCTTCTGTGCTTCACTATGCCCATCACTGGGGGCTCTGCAGGAATCCAGGCAAGGAGGAAAAGCTGGTTTTCTTGGGCTGTGTGGGCTCTTGTCCAGCTTCACCAGGAAGCAAAGGAATACACTTCCTTTGCTTCGGAAGTGTATTAGGCAGTGGCAAATATTAATAAAGTTCTTTTTGTTTTCACTTTTCCTATTAATCATCATTAACTGTAGTGAAAAAGCCAAAGAGAAGTATTCTTAACTTCTTGGAATAAAGGATCATCAAACATCACCAAATTGAGCCCAGATTCCTCATGACCTATCTCATTTCCTGACTATACATAAGTCCCTTGTATGTGCCACTGAATATATTTTCTTTATTTTTAAATATAATGTGCATAAAGTCCTTAGTAAGTACCTAATGTATAGTTACCACTTAATCAATTTTTTATAATAACTATGTCATCCTTAAATACAATAAATATCAGAATATCATTTAGCTCTTGAAACAATTATGATATGTTATAGCCCCTCAGATAATTACTGTAGTGTTGGGATTCAGGCTGTGCCATTTCTTAGATGTTTCTGTTTATCTGAGGGTCACCCAGGGATGCAGTGAAATTACTCAGATAAGACCTCCCCCCAAGAGGATTTAGGATTTTGCACCGTTAATGGATTTTTCAATGTTGCCACACTACATTGGTTGCCCTTTTGACTTTATATCATTCGACTTTCCACAATTTGCCACACAAACTTCTTGCCTGTTAAACTAATGTTCAACAAAGTTCAAGTTACTTTGATGACTTTAAGCAGGTTCTAGCAAAAGAAAAGAAAGTGTATCTCTAAAATATGACACAGTGTAAAGGAATAAAAAGACTCTGAAATCTGTGGAGGCATGTTTCATGGTATCAAACTAGTTACAAGTTTCAAAGTAATGATAATGAAAACTATGATGTTTTACATCGATATAGAACAATTTCTTTTAAAAATTTTTTTAACGTTTTTATTTATTATTGAGAGACAGAGCATGAGCATGAGCATGGGAGGGGCAGAGAGAGGGCTGCCATAGAATCTGAAGGAGGCTCCAGGCTCTGAGCTGTCAGCACAAAGCCCAACATGGGGCTCGAACTCACAAACCATGAGATCATGACCTGAGCCGATGTCAGACGCTTAACCGAGGGATCCACCCAGGCACCCCGATATAGAACATTTTCTAACATTTATTTTGTTTTGTGACTTGATCACTATTTAACTGTGTATCACATGTTTGTATTTTGAACTGTATTTGTAGTAATTTACAGGGCTCACCTCTGCCACAATTACAAGTAACTGATGAAAAACAATGGGAAATACCTTTTAAAGTATTGAAGTTAGAATGAATAGTAATAAAAGCATGACTTTGAAAGCTAGGTTTCGTTATTGATAGAATAAGCCTAAATTCAAGATTGAATAATTTGTTTTGATCATGGCAGCACTACAGATTTTCAAATGAATTACGAAAAAATGATTTCAAAATTTCTCAGTAAATCACAGATAATATACTAAATGTAACTTGTATCCAACCTAAAATATAAAGCAAGTTAAAATAAAAATTTTATAGCCTGAGCCAGTGTGACCTCACTCACAAAATAAGTTATAGTTTCCATGTATGATTTAATCAGAACACTAAAGCTATAAGGTATCGCACATTGTCAAGGCTTTCTTTTACTGATAGTAGAGGCATAGGGTCAGTAATAATATTTTATAGTACTATGAAACATGCAAAGTCTATCCCCACCTTCCACCCCTCTATTTGACATCTCAAATCAGGCAACTTTTGAGTTAAGATCTTGGGGTAATGTCATTCAGTATAGCCTTGAATGTTCCATTTCATTATTCACTTAAATATAGATGATAACTTACTTTTGCATAGTCCCTTAAAAAGTAATAAATACTTCATGTAATTTGTCTGGTTTGGTCTGCAGAAGAATCCTAGGAGGTTGGTTTGTTTATTATACAGTGCAACATCGTGACCAACGACACCCCTGGTACTGAAGCCCCTTGGACTTGAACCTTCACTTTGCTGTCCCTCCTTCTGTATGTGACCATAAGCAAGCAGTCCAACTTCAGTTTCCTCACCTGAAATGGGAGGATGGCCACTTCTCAGAGGTGAGGACCCAGAATGATAGATGTGGGCTGCTTGGAGCGCCGCTTGGCTGTAGTGGACACCACAGTGGCCCCTGCAACCCTTGTTCTGCCCTGGAGAAGCTCCAGGCTCAGAGATGTCCTGTGCTTTTTCAAAGTGCTTTTTACCTTTCCTTTTTGAAAGGTTAGCTCTTCATTGGGAAGCAAAGAGAAAAAGGCTGATGGGCGCAACAAACAATGAATAATTAAGAATTTGTGCTGAAGATTAAGTCGTTTTCAAGAATCATTTGTACACACTGCTGAACATGCTGAACATCTCCCCCTTCTCCTTTGGGCTGATCATCCAGCAGGTGTTTGACAATGGCAGCATCTACAACCCCGAAGTGCTTGACATCACAGAGGAGACTCTCCACAGATAAGGGGGCACCATTGTAGTTGTTTTGCCAACTGAAAGAAATGTGAAGAGGCTTTTCACTTTTATGGTAAGAGCTGAAAAGCGGCAACAGTGTCCCGCCTCGGTTGGGTTTGTGGGAGTCCCTCTGTAATTCCTTACTCACGAACCATGTTCCTGATCTTAGTGTCCAGCCCCCAGGGCTTTGAACTCTTTCTGTGAGCATTGGGGGTTTGTCTCCATTTATTTTGGGG
Organism: Proteles cristata cristata; assembly: GCA_017311185.1. Lineage (NCBI taxonomy): Eukaryota > Metazoa > Chordata > Mammalia > Carnivora > Hyaenidae > Proteles > Proteles cristata. The sequence goes on from JAESUZ010005492.1 coordinate 36,632, forward strand.
AGCTGTTAGCAAGATATGTCCAAAGGTATCAGAAAAACCTAAAGGAGGTTATTTTTCGGGTCTGAGAATGCTCAAAAATCTATCCATATAAATTAATGGTGATTGTGTCTTTCCTTGATGCCATTTTGGCTTAGGAAAGGTTTCATAGGACGACTCTGCTTTCAGATAGCAGGGGAGACCTATAGTTGTTCACTCACTAGAATGCTTTTTCTCTTCATGTTCTCTTCCCATCTACATAAACAATTCCAAGCATACCCTCTTTCTCCTCTGCTCCCACCGAAGCCCTGGTCAGTGTAGACCACATATGTACTACCACTGTGCTATATCCTTAGTAATTATTACTTGAAAGAATAAATTTCAAATGATGATGTAAAGGAAACAACTTTTAATCAAGATAGTTTAGCCTGTAATCTATTAACCACAACCTATGTTTTGACTTTTACCATCTAACCACTCACCTCCCTAACTTTTCCCCTAGATGTTAGAAAGCCACTGAAACCTCTCACTTGACAACATGACTATGTGAAATCTGTGGTCAGATGCTCTCACATTTCTAACTACTTTTTTTGGTTATTTGCTTAATATCTAATTGTCTCATTGGACTACAGATCCATGAAGGTAGAGATAATGATTGCTTTGTTCACCATTGTGTCCCTCATATCTATCATAACAAAGGAAGGCAGGAAGGAAGGCAAGCAAGCAGAAAGAAAAGAATGAGAAATCTCCAGTCGATAGCTAAAGCTTCAAAAGCTGTGAGTCCCCTTAGCTATGTGAGTTGATGTTTCTTTGTACACTGCACTAATATATCCAAACAAAATTGCTTTTAAAATTTAACACCAAGAGCAATTTCCATTTCAAAATTGTGCCAGTTATTGAAAATGTCTTCAGTGATGTTACAAATGGTCTTGAAGTTCCCCTGAATTGTGCGAGGCATTTAGTAATGGGTGTCTGTGACTGTTTTCTAAAAATTCCTTATCTAGTTATTTCTAAACAGAACAAAAAAAAAAATAAGAAAGGGGAAAAAAAGCCTGGAGAAGAAATCATCAAGCTGGGTGTAAAATAAGTGCAGCAAATAGCTCTATAAAATACTATTTTTAAAAGAGGCTTTTATTTTGTTTAATGTTCTAGAACTTTCTGACTGAGAATTAAAAGTTGGGTATAATTATTTCAAGGAATTTGGGTAAAATTATTTCACAACCTAACCACAAATACAGAAAAAAGAAGTGGAAGACAACCTTATAGACATGTACATCCTAAACAAAGAAGTATGGATAGATATCAAAGTCTTATTCTGGTCTAGAATGAGACAGGTTCCTCCCAAGGCAATCTTCAAACAGAAGGCTTACCCAGGTCTACCAGAAATAGGTTTCCATCATAACAGTCCAGAGTGTCCAAAACATTTATTGTGAAATGTTTCTTTTAAATCTTGGGATCTCTGACATCAGACAGATTTCCTCACTTCTGTTAAAGAAGTTTTTCTCTACTCCTGGGAGAGGATTCAACTATGCCAGTGTTCATTCTAATCATGATGTCATGCAGGTAACCCCTTCAGCTGGGCCTCTCAAACTTTAAATGGGGGAGCTCTTTAAAATTCAAAGTCAAAGCCTTGCCCCCTAGAAGTCTGTTTCATTAATTCTAGAATGAAGGTCCAGGCATTTTTTAAATCTTGTCTTATTTTTAAAGTTCCATAAGCGATTCAGTTGGATCACCCCAGATAAATCTTATAAGGAAAACACAGCACAATGGTGCTTAGCCCTTAAGAGAAGTTATATTTACATAGGTTTTATTTGTCTGGTTATATCAGCAGAGACTTAAGTCTATTTAGTATACTTATTGTTTCTCTTGGAGTAAAAATACTTTCCCCCTCTCCTATTTTCTAGTGCAGTTTCTTTCCTTCTCTCTTCCCTTTCCCTGGAGCCCTGTCTCCCTTCACCTCAAGGATCTCAGGTATTTTAACTTTATAAGGTAGACTGATAATGCCAGTTCCTCTGATTTTGTTCAGTACATTTTCCTATGCATCTTATCTTGACATCTCTTCCCTTTCTAATAGCTCTTGACCTCCGATATGTCCCTTGCCCCCACTTTTCTTCAACTAATTTGCCTCCAGGACCATCAGCCCTCTTTGTCTGAGGCCCCTGACTTCACAGCATTTCTGTTCTTCAGGGCATTGTTTTCCTTGTATCCATGTTTTCCTGTTTTTAAAATACGTTTACATTTTTCTGGTGAGGAAGGACACTGTGAATCACTATTGCTTTTGGTTGAGGGTTGGGTAGGGCAATGTGATTCTCAAGGCTGATATAGATAAATATGTGCCTATCTTTGCTAATAATCCTTCTAAAACTCTACTTCGTGGATCTGGTTATGATGGTTTCTCTGTGACAGCCCAATCAGAGGACAGAAACGACTCTAGATCCTTCAACAGGAGGAATTTAATTCAGAGAATTTGTTCTTGAGTAATGGATAATCGGAGAAGCCAAGTGGGGGTGGCTGATGCACTTGATAGATTAGTGGTAGCAGGAATCTGTGCTCACTTGTAAGGCTGGAGAGACAATGGGAGGCAGCAGTGTTTCCAGAACTCGGAAACCAGGCTTACTTTCAGAGAGTGAGAACCAGGGCAAGGACATGATGAACCCCAGCTGCTGTTGGGGGTGCTGCATGCAGCCTAGCAAGAGAGGGAGAGACACCCGAGGGGTCTCCTCCTGCCTCTCCTTGGCTGCAGTTGTATGGAATCCAGGTGCCCACGGAGGCTTGGGGGTGAAATTCCTTAGAGGAAGAGTGGAAAGCAGAGTTGATAACAAAAGACGTACATGACTGGCACACTTGCTATAGGAGGATGATCTCATGTGATGTATGAAGTCTCTCTTTTCAATCCAAGAACTAGCTTCTGTATCAAGGTACTTGATTCTATGCCAGTAGATAAGAAATGAGGGACTAGGGAATAATAAAACTGAAAAGTAACTGAAACGGCACAGGAGAATCGGGATTTGTATTGTATTTAAGTTATTACTTCCTTCTCTGTTGTGCCAGAGAGAGGTCTACGTCTGTCCCTGTTATGGCTGCCATCTCTTCGTGTCAGAGACCCTGCCGGCATCTGCACTAGGAGAACAGGCTGGGGGCGGTGGGGAAGGAGAGTGTGCTGACAGCCACAGTTCTTAACTTCTGCAGGGGGCACCTGGAGCGCAATTCTTCCTGCAGGAAGCAGCCTATTCTCTTGGGAAACTGGAGGCAGAAAGTGAGCCCCTGTGCCCCGTTCTCCAGCCCAGTCCCCCTTGCTTCAAGCCTATAAAAAGGGAGTGTGTAAATCCCAGCTAGACACAGAAACGAGATGGTCTCCTAAATATACGTATGGTGCAACCAACAGAGAGCACCAAACTGCAGAAGGGACCAGATCCACTGTGATGACGCAGACCCCAGGAAGAGCTACGATAAGCTCTCTCTCTCTCTCTCTCTCTATCCCACCCCCCCCACTCTCTCTCACACACACAGCAGCTGGGTTTTATTCAATTTACTCTTTTGACCCAATGTAATGATGCAGTATCCATGTTTCACCCTAGTGACTCATCACCCTTTCTACTTCCTTGTCTGCCTTTCTATCTCCAGCTCTTTTATCGGTTATTTCAGTTGGCTATTTAGAAGCATGGAAACTACTGAGCACATGTTTCCTCTTTGAAACTTTCCAACTTTCATTTGAGATAATGTATACTTTTGTTTTTCCTCCTAATTTTGGACTATTCTTTCCTTTTTTCTTTATCTAATTCTCTGTTCATCCTAAATAACTACGTTCCTAGGGATTCCAAAATTGGCCTCTACCCAATCCACCCCTCTCCTTTTTTGAGATGTGCTCCCTGGACCTTCTCATATATGTGCTTAACTACAATCTGTAGCCTCTCAACTCACATCTCATTCTTTAGATTAGAAGTATTTCCTGAATGCCAGTCCTGATTTTCTATTGTCTGCAGATATCTCCACCTGGATGTCGTATCTTAAATTCACTATGTCCTAAACCAAACCTCTGATTTTCCTTCCTCAAGCAAATTAGTCCCTCATACAAGTTAACAGTAGCACGTTAACAAGAACATTTACCCATAGCTCTGACTAGCTCCAAGTTGGATTAGCAACTTTCATCTGTGCTTCTATAACATAAAATAGACTTCTTTCAATACTTACTGCAGTGAATTCTGAATTCTGATTTGTCTCTTCTTTTATCAGCCTTTAAGTTTATCAAAAGCAGGGACTGTTTATTATTCATCCCTGAATCCCCAGGGCCCAACTCACTGCACAACTGATTCTCATCATCCCCTTCCTTCTCAAATGTCCTGATCACAATTTTTCCAATTTATACGATTTGTAAAATTTGTACAAAGAGCCACTTGTTTGGCGAATTCATGTTATTTTTCATCTTCTCAACTGTGTTTAGAGCAGTTGTTTATATTTGGTAATTCATTTTAGAAAGTTGGGATATAGCTATTTTATTTCCAGCTGCCTGGGGATATGAATTCCAGCCACTTAAGAAATATATAAGTTTTGAGCCTCAAGACATCAGTTTGTCGAGACCTTAACGTTCATTGTTATGGGGATTGTACATGTCACCAATACTATATTTTTATAATGTTGATGAAGAGAAGTAATAATCTTTGACAATTTTTTGGTTGTTCACCCTAGAGTTTCAGAGATAGATCTTTGATATTATTAGCCTTGTCGATTTTTTGAGAATAAATTTTTGTTAACACTGTTTGGAGTGCTTGAAGGACGATAGTTAATTATAAAAATTTCTAAGGACATTTTCTTAATTTAAAATTGGTGAGTTTGTATATATCCCAACATTTCCCCAAGGACCTGACACACTTAATTTGAACTTACTCTTAGTTATATTTTAGGTCTAGAATTGGGATCAATGAAATAACTGAAGAATCAAGCTTAGGTGAAATTAAATTCAAACCTAGGCTCAATTTCTTAGAAAATAAATCTGAGGCAAGGATTTGAAACACTCATGATTACCTGGGAGGTACAAAACTAAGGTGGTGAGAGTGAGGGGAAAGGAGAGGAAAGGTGTGTAGGGGTACATTACCAGCTGCTTCACAATGAGCTGTGAAAAGACACAGTGGACCCTACAGGTGCATCTCAGCACCAGAAGACAAAGAAGTCTATGTGAACAGATCATGGTGTTGATGACAAGGTTAGGGTTTGGCTTCCTCCTGTTTCCTATCAACCATTGCTCAAAGTTCACTCTGCAGAGACTGAATTCCCTGTGCTTTTGGCTTGCATTAATCAACTCTGCCTGTGGCCACTAAGGATATCAAAGTCCATCCTGTGAAGTGGCATTCTTTTTATTTCCGCATTTTGTACAAGCGATACACATCACCAGTGGCCTAATCAAAGCCTTGTTGTTTGAATTCTGGAAGTAGGCAGGAGGCACACATTTCACCCGAGGCTGATGAGCTAAGCTACTGGTGGTATTTATGGCAAAAGACTGATTGGCCCCAAAGAGAGTCCAGGAGGCAGGAGGTGTGGGCACACACAACTCGGGGAAGTAGACGAAATTAGTGTCTAATAGAGCTGCTGACTCAAAATGTTCCCTTTCCAAGTTTACAGATAGGGAAAGGGAACAGAAAACTTCAATACAGAAGTTGCATCGAACAAGTTGCCGTGAGTAAGTCATCACAGATTTTTAAAATTGAGATATAATTTTTAATTTTAATTTTATTTTATTTAAAAATAAAATTTTTTAAATTGAGATATAATTCACATATGACATATTTTTTCAGGTAGACAACATAATGATTTGATATATGTACATATTGTGAAATGATTATCACAATAAGTCACATTAACATCCATCAGCACACATTTATAGGTGTTTTTGGTGTGTGTGCGATACAAACTTTTAATATCTACTCTCTTAGCAATTTTCAAAGATATAGCATTATTAGCTATAGTCACAATCATCATAGATATTGACCTGGGAAAAAAGCATTGAAAACTAAAATGTCCCATACCCACCCCCCTACTTTTTACACTCTGAGTATTATACTTGGAGACATCTGGGCTGTCCTTTGACAGGAGATGACTCCATGGGATACCTCCGTCACTCATCAGATGAAACTTCCTAGTCTGATTTCCTTTTTCCAAGGTGTTTTAAAAGAATCTAGAGGGGTGCCAGTTAAGCTTCCAATTTCAGCTCAGGTCGTGATCTCACGGTTTGTGAGTTTGAGCCCCATGTCGGGCCCTGTGCTGACAGCTCAGAGCCTGGAGCCTGCTCCAGATTCTGTGTCTCCCTCTCTCTCTGCCCCTCCCTTCCTCATGCTCTGTCTCTCTCTCAAAAATAAATAAACATTAAAAATTTTTAAAAATCTAGATATCTTGCCACTGACTTCTACTCTAATAAATATAGGAAACTGGAAAAAATGTCAACCTACAGTTTTTCAGTGATAAGAGTCATGCACAGGAGAGCATTATTCTGAGAACTTCTTGATTCCATTTCTTTGCTGAACTTGAAGCTTATTTTTAGAGAAATATATGTCCTGGCTCTGACTGAACTTCAGATTTTCTATCTGTCTTTGGTTGAAAAACAAAGATGACAGGATGTTTTATTTTCATTGGACGTATTAGGAACAACCTCACCGTGCATGGCTCTACATAGCCACACACAGGCAGCTGGTTCATATGGTGCATTCAGGAATAAGCAGTCAAAGCTTTGGCTACAATCATTCATCCAGCCCAATTCTCTATGTTTGGACTTTGGACACAGACTCCGGGCCTGACTAAGCCTGAGTCAGGGTATTGGCCCTCCTGACAACACCATTCTGCTGTCGTTAATGTTGCACTACTGGAATATATTTTTGAGACTTTTTCCACGATGCCTAGGAGTCCTCTCCCTCTTAGCTTGAATTATCAGATCCCTAAAGCATTCTAATAGTCATCTTACCTTTGAATTTTCCTCTCTGAATGGCACTTCTATTCTTCAACTGAAAGAAGTGGTAGCTGTACCTAAATCTCAAACTGGGCTGCCTTCCTCTATACTGTAGGGCAGCTTCTGTCCCTCGCATAGCTGCTCCTGGTCAGTTTCTGCAGCGCTGCTGCCTGCAGTGACCGCCTTTGGAAATCTTTCGCCTGGAATTGCAGATGATCGTTTGTGAATAAGAACTGTTGTGTGGAGTTGGTTGATGGACTTCCTGTGGCATCCCGGTCTACTTAGAAATAACCAAGAAGGGAGAGTTCTTTTTATTTCCCTGTTGGACAAGCTAGACCATGAGTGGCCTGAGCCATATGGCTTGACTCCTGAGATGTACATCTTATCATTTTCAAAAGTCAATGCAGAGTAATATTTTCCCAATATCTTGCTGACCAGGGGGAAGACATGATAGAGTGGCTTTTTTACCTTTCTTCCTGAAAGGACAGACTAACTCTACAAATTGTTGTCTCTCTTGACAGAAATCAATGCAATCCATTACCAGATATTCACATTTCACCCAACAATGTGAGAAAGCAAATAAATAAGAGTCTATTCAATTCTGTAAGTGCTTTGCAAGCTCTGTCTTGAAAGGAAAATAAAAATAAGATGCCTTTGATGATGTAAAATTCATTAGGATCTCTCCATCCAGGTTAGTTCATGGTTTTATTGTGGAGATTTCTGTTACCTGTACGGTGAATAGCTGGAAATTGTTTCATTCTCTTAGCCTTTGTAAAAGAGTAAATTGGTTTTACTGGCCATTTCTCTAATATTAGTCTACTTTAGGCAAGTGTTTTGCTCTGTATTATGAGTGACACAAGTACTTTCTCTCTGCCTTATAGATATAATATTCTGTGTGGGAGAGAAAAGATGGATGATATAAAGATGATAATGTGCCATTAGAGATGATTAGGCTTGTACACTGTAGCAATCGGGAATGGACATTGTCATCACCCTAATTTATTAATTTATTATTTCCAGCTTTATCGAGATATAATTGATATGTAACATTGTGTAAGTTTTAGGTGTTGATTTGACCCTAATAGTTTGTGAAATAATTACCACCATAGTGTCAGATAACATCTTTATTATGTCACATAATTATTAATTTCTTTTTTGTATCGAGAATCTTGAAGATCTACACTTTTCAGGGATATAATACAATATTATTAACTATAACCACCATGTCTCATATTAAATCCCTAGAACTCAATTCATTTATATTTAGAAGTCTGTACCATTTGACTTGCATCTTCCCTTTACCTTCATCCCCCACTCCCTGGAAACCACCATTCTACTGTTTCTATGAGTTCTCCTTTTTCAGATTCTACATATGTGTGAGATCATACAGTATTTGTCTTTCTTTGTTGGACATATTTCACTCAGCATAATGTCCCCTAGGTTCATCCATGTTATTGCAAATGGCAGGATTTCCTTCTCTCCCAGGGCTGAGTAATATTTCCTTATATATACATTTACTATACATATATCATTATATACTCCTATCTATCATCTATCTAGAAAACATATTCTTTATGCCTCCATCTGTTGACACTTAAGTTGTTTCCATATCTTTGCTATTGTGAGTAATGGTACCATAAACATGCGATTGCAGATATCTATTTAGGATCCCATTTTCACTTCCTTTGGATATATATGCAGGAGCAGGGATGCTAGATCACGCATTGCCCTAATTTATTTATTATTTATTTCTATTTTTAGAGTATTTAAATTCCATTTAGTTAACATATAGTATAATATTAGTTTCAGGTGTACAATATAGTGATTCAATGATTTTATACAACATCTGGTGCTCATTGCATTGTCCTAAATTTAGATCCTGAAGGATTCTCCACTGATTGTCTCACTTGGCTAAAGTTGTAGAGTAAAATAGAAAGCCATTGTTTTCATTAAAAGGTACGTGTTCTCAGAACCATCTCACAAGGTAGCTATGTACTTGCAAAAACATATTATAATGAGTGAATACATGATTAAATCAATAAATAATTCACATTTTTCTATTGAAATGATGGCTTCTTTTTTTTTTTTAATGTTTTTTTATTTATTTCTAGGAGAGAGAGAGAGACAGCGTGAGCAGGGAGGGTCAGAGAGAGAGGGAGTCACAGACCGAAACAGGCTCCAGGCTCTGAGCTGACAGTCAGCACAGAGCCCGACGCGGGGCTCGAACCCACGAACTGCGAGATCATGACCCAAGCGAAAGTCGGACGCTTAACCGACTAAGCCACCCAGGCGCCCCTGAAATGATGGCTTCTAAACCTTATCTAGATTTTTGAATGTTGGAAGACCCTCTTTAGGTCAATTCTTTGTCCATTCCTGCAAAATGCACTCATGTTTTCACAATCAAACTTTCGATTGCAGGTTTTGCTATTGATTCCGTTTTCTTAGCCTTTTTTCTCCTATGGGAAATTACGAGTCTACGTGGGATTATTTAAGGTCTTCTGTCAGCACACAATATTCAAAGTACCGTTTGGCTTTCCTTGGACAATTTCCTGTTCATCCTAATTCAGCCTTATCATCTTTTACTTTGCTCCTATTCTTGACTCTGTTGTGAGTTCCTCACATCTTCATTTTTCACCTGTTGCTGCTGTTGTTGTTGTGCTTGGATCTGTGGTAGAATGCCTTCTGTCTGTCTCTTACACAAAAGCAAATCCTGAGGTTTCCCCTTCCTCCCCCAAGAGTCTCTGCTACTGGAGACTACAATGGAATACATAAAGGTAAAAATAACTAAGTGAAAGCTTAAATTTTCCTAGAGATAAAGCATCTCCAGGAGCAACCTAAGCTGGTTTATGAGCTGGCACCACCCAGCACGCTCTCCTGCAGTTCAGCGCAGTGGGAAACCAGCCCCGTGGAGACGAAGCAAAATGACGCGGTGCTTCCCAGAAGAACATGAAATTACAGATTAAAGAGGAAGCAAGAAGACAACGTGTAGATTTAATGGAGCAAATTTAATGCTGGCATTCACTGAATATGAGTGGCTGTGGCTCTTGGTGATCTGGTCCAAAAAAAAAAAATATTTTTTTTTGAAACAAATATTGGGATGTTTAAGACACTTTTTGGTGTACACAGTGGAGGCTTCTGAGTGGCCGGCATTATGCATGTTCTTTGTTTTCTTTCTGTAACGAAATGCTTTGTTTTTATAGTAAGAGAAAGTAGCACTGTACATGACAAAATAAAAAGAGTAGGTAAGTTTAATTTAAAATATAATTTTTGTCAGATATGCCTGCTATATTCGGCGAAGTTTGTATAATTTTTTTAAATTTTTGTTTTAATGTTTTATTTATTTCTGAGAGAGAGAGAGAGAGAGAGAGAGAGAGACAGCATGAGCAGGGGAGGGGCAGAGAGAGAGGGAGACACAGAATCTGAAACAGGCTCCAGGCTCTGAGCTAGCCGTCAGCACAGAGCCCGATGTGGGGCTCGAAACCACAATCTGTGAGATCATGACCCGAGCCGAAGTCGGACGCTCAACCAACTGAGCCACCCAGGCGCCCCTGTATAATTTTTTATAATTGTGCAAATTGGAGGATCACTGAGGTCGCCAACAACTAGTTTGTGTTTCTTTTTCTACGATCTTTGTTTACACTGTCCACACTTTTGTGTGGCTTATTGCAATTTTTTTCAAATTAAGGTGTTTTCAAAACAAATTTCATGGAGAAGCAATAAAAAGTGATAAGAAGTTGAAAAACCAGGGGATAGGAAATAATGTTATGAAATGACGTGAGGCCTTGTTGAACTTCCCTACGATGCCTTAAAAATTTAGCAAGTTACAGAAAACAAGTTCTCATGGAATGTATATTTTCTATCAAGCCATCAGTGTGAACTGTTCTCTTGATCTATTTAATTTGTTCAACTCTTTTTTTTAGGGCTTTATAAGTCCTTTTTAAAATTTTAGTTTAGGTGACACAGAATTTTACATTAGTTGCAGGTGTACAACTAAGTGATTTGACAAACTTAAACTGTGTTCACCACAAGTACAGCTACTTCTGTCCCATTACATCACTATTATAATATGTTGACTGTATTCCTTATACTCTACTTTTTATTCCCGTGACTTACTCATTTCATAACTGGAGCCCTGTATCTCCCTCCCTCTTTAACCCATTTTTCCCAACAATCCACTCTCCTCCCCTCTGGCAACCATCAGTTTGTCTCTCCATTTATAGTTCTGATTCTGCTTTTTGTTCTTTTATGTATGTATGTATGTATGTATTTATTTATGTTTCTGTTTATGAATGAAATCATATGACATATGTCTTTCTTTGTCTGACGTATTTAACTTAGCATAATACCCTCTAGGTCCATCTATGTTTTCTCAAATGGCATGATCTCATCCCTTTTTATGGCCGTGTAATATTCCATTGTGCATATATAACACACTTTCCTTATCCATTGTCTGTTAATAGACACTTAGGTTGTTTCCATGTCTTGGCTATTGTAAATAATGACACAATAAACATAGAGGTGTATATATCTTTTCAAGTTAGTCTTTTCCCTAGGTAAATATACAATAGTTTAATTATTGGGTCATATGGTATTTCTATTTTTAATTTTTTGAGGAAACTCCATGCTGCTTTCCACAGTAGCTGTACCAATTTACATTTCCACCAACAGTGCAATAGGGTTATTTTTCTCTACATCCTCACGAGCATTTGTTGTTCCTTGTCTTCTTGATTTTAGTCCTTCGAAAGGGTGTGAGTTGATATCTCATTGTGGTTTTGAATTGCATTTCCTTGATGATTAGTGATGTTGAGCAGCTTTTCATGTGTCTGTTGGTTAACTATATATGTTCTTTGGAAAAACATCTACTCAAGTCCTCTGCCCATTTTTTAATTGGATTGTTTGATTGGAAAAAAATTTTAATGTTTATTTATTTTTGAGAGGGAGAAAGACAGAGCGCGAGCAGGGGAGAGGCAAAGTGAAAGGGAGACAGAATCTGAAGCAGCCTCCAAGCTCTGAGCTGTCAGCACAGAGCCCGATGCGGGCCTTGAACTCACAAACCAAGAGGTTGTGATCTGGTCGAAGTTGGCTTAACTGACTGAGCCACCCAGGCACCCCAAATTGTTTGACTTTTTGGTGTTGAATTATTTGTGTATCTTGGATATGAACCCCTATTAGATGTATCATTTGCAAATATCTTTTCCCATTTCATTAGGTTGTCTGTTTCTTTCATAGTTTACTTTGCAGTGCAAAGCTTTTTATTTTGATGTAGTTCCAATAGTTTATTTTTGCTTTTGTTGCCCTTGCTGTAGGAGATATATTTAGAAAAATGTTGCTATGGCTGATGTCAGGGAAATTACTTCCTGTGTTCTCTTCTAGGATTTTTATAGTTTCAAGTCTCATGTTTCGGCCTTTAATCCATTCTGAGTTTATTTTTGTGTATGGTGTTCGAAAGGAGTCCAGTGTCATTCATGTAGCTAGCTGTCTGGTATTCTGAACACCATGTATTTTTGCCTCCTTTGTCATAGATCATACCACTGTGTTTGGATGATGTGACCATTGATATAAGTGGAAAGTTAAAGTCCTTTACTGTTACTGTACTACCATCATTTTCTCTCTTTATGTCTATTAATATTTGCTTTACATATTTAGGTGCTCCAGTTTGGGTTATGTAGATATTTACAATTGTTATATCCTGTTGTTGAATTTATTCCTTTATCAGTATGTAATCATTTAATATAATTCCACAACAAATACCACCAACCACAATTAAACCAAATCCACCACAAATTGGAGAATACCCTTCTTTGTCTCTTATTACAGTCTTTGTCTTAAAGTCTATTTTGTCTGATATAGGTATTGCTACTCCAGATATATATTTGCTTCCATTTGTGTGGTGAATGTTTTTCCATCCCTTCACTTTCAGTTGGTATGCATCTTTAGGTCTGATGTGAGTCTCTTATAGGTAGGATGTAGATGGTTTTAAATGATTTTAAAATTTTGATGATTTTAAAATTTTGTTTTCTGGTTGTTTTTGTAGTTCTTTGTTTCTTCTTTTGCTTTCTTTCTTTGTGATTGATAAGTATCTATAGTGTTTGATTTTTAGGGTTTTTTTTTTGTTTTCTTTCTCTGTTTTTTTGTGTGTCTATCATAGGTTTTGGGTTGTGGTTACCAGGAGATTCACACATAACATCCTAAGTAAATAGCAGTCCATATTAATTTGAGAATCATTTTAATTCAAAAACATTAAAAAAATACAAAAATTCCTATTTTTCTTTTCCCCCTTATCTTCCCTTTTTACTCCATTCTCCACATTTCATGTATATGTTGTCATATTTGTATCTGTTATTCATATTTTTCTTATGTCTAATTATGACCATTTCTTTTCCATTTAAAGAAATCTTTTTAACATTTATTGTAAGTCTGGCTTAGTGGTGATAAAGTAACTTACCTTTTGTTTGTCTGGGAAATTCCTTATCTCTGCTTCAAATCTGAATGATAACTTTGCAGAGCAGAATATTGTTTGTTGTAGGTTTTTTCCTTTCAGCACTTTTTTTCTTTTTAATTTTTTTTAACATTTATTTATTTTTGAGAGACAAAGAGAGGCAGAGCATGAGCATGGGAAGAGGAGAGAGAGAGGGAGATACAGAATCCAAAGCAGGTTCCAGGCTCTGAGCTGTTTGTTAGCACAGAGCTTGACCCTGAACTGTGAGACCATAGCCTGAGCTGAAGTTGGATGCACAACTGACTGAGCCACCCAGGCGCCCCTCCTTTCAGCACTTTGAATATATCATGCCATTCCCTTCTGGTTTGCAATGTTTCTGCTGAAAAATGAGCTGATTTTCCCCTGTAGGTAACTTGTTTCTCTCTTCCTGCTTTTAAGATTCTTTCTTTGTCTTTACTTTTTGATATTTTAATTATTATATGCCATGGTGTGGACCTCCTTGGGTTCATCTCTTTGGAATTCTCTGTGCTTTCTGGATATGAATGTCTATTTCCCTCCTTAGGTTAGGGAAGTTTTCAGTTATTATTTCTTCATATAAGTTTTTTATATCTTTCTCTCTTCTTCTGGGGCCTCTATAGTATAAATGCTTGTTAGCTCAATGTGTCCAAGAAATCTCTTGATCCATTCTCAGTTTTTAAAAATTCCTTTCTTTTTTGATGTTCAGCTTGTGTACTTTTCACTACTCGGTATTCTAGATCATTGATACATTCTTCTTCATCCTCTAATCTACTGTCTATTCCTTCTAGTGTGTTTTTATTTCAGTTATTGTATTCTTCAACTCTGATTGGTTCTTTTTAATATTTTCCGTCTCTTCCTTGAAAGTCTTACTGAATTCTAACATTCATTTCTCTGGCCCAACGAGTCAATCTTTATGATCATTACTTTAAATTCTTTATGAAGCATATTGCTTATCTCTGTTTCAATTAATTTTCTTCTGAGTTTTTGTTGGTGTTGTTCTTTCTTTTGGTGCATATTTCTCTGTGTCCCCAGTTTGCTTGACTTTTTCTTTTTCTCTTTTTGGCCAAATTAAATGCTACCAATGGAGCTAGTTCTAATGTTTGTTTACTCCAGGTACTAGCAATCCATCCTTAATTCTTACATTAAAGGAAAAACCAACCCTTATTAAACTGTGTGTGTATTTCTGTTCATCAGGGGTCTGGTACCATAGCATCATTCTTTCTCTTGTAAGGGAAGATCCATTCCAAGGTTTACCTCCTGTTTCCTTCCCTTCTCTTCCCTCACCCACCACCATCCTCCGTCCTGCTCCCCGTCTTCTCTTCCCCTTCCCTTCTCTCCTCTTTTCTCCTCTCTGAGCTCCACAGCCCCATTGCCATCTTTCCTTGTCTTTTTCCTTTCCTTCCTTCCCTTTTTCTCTGTTTTCTTTTCTCTTCTTTTCTCTTCCCTCCTCTCTTTATCTACCCTCCTCTCTCCTCTCCCCTTCTCTTCCCCTATTTTTCTCTTAAATAGAGCTGGAATTTAAAAACATGAAAAAAACACATGTGATAATTACAGGCTTTTCTATTGTCTGAGAATGAATAGGAAGAGTCAGTTACATTCAGATGAAAACTTTTAGCTATTTAATTTGATTCTAAACTTCATCCCTGTGTCAGAGATTAACTATGCCCAAGACACTCATTGTCACATTTTGTCTTATTTGGCCAGGTCACAGGTTAACTGAATATTATGTCAAAAAGTCAATATATGGTTTTAATTGTACTTAATCATATGTTAATGATTAATGAAGTTTTGTGTCAAGTAAGTTAAAAAATTCATAGCTTCATAGTTCATACAACATAATAGAATAAATACCAGGGTGATGAGGTTAATATAGGTTAATTAGTATGAGTCAGGCTTGCTCCAGTTTGCTTTGCTTAATCCAGAAATTACTTTAAAATGATGGAATTTGTACAATAGTACTTATTTTTTGTTTGAGTCACCATTATGAGCTCTCATCTCCCAAACCATCTGTCACTGCAAGAATCCTTTTTTCTCACTACTCTGCACACCCCTGAATCTGGCTCTCGCTCAAACCCCTCTCTGCGTTCTCAAACTCTCCCACTATGCTTTTTTTTCACAGCCTCTTTCCTGATCATTTCTTTCATCATTTTCCCTCCTACCTGAAAACTGGCTCTCCTCCAAGAACCCCTCTGAGGAGAAAGCTGTAATTTCTTTCAGCACCTTAGGTACCTCAGGACCTGGTAGAGGGATCACTGTCCTCTTTTCTCCCTATTGCTTCATTTTTTTCTTTTTCTCCTTTGGAAATTTGGGTTCCTTAAAGTGTGGTATATAGGTCTTCTCCACTCATCTCACATTTTTGTCTCTATCGTCTGCTGGCCTTATTCATTGATGACTTCAGTACCTGGTTTATTGTCTTTTCCTCTGACCATTCCTTTTCTCTTTCCTCAGGACTCCCACCATTACATGCATGATCCATCAAAGTCTTCTCAGTTCCACATCCATTGTATCCAACTCTTTCTAAGCACCAAACGTGGTGTTTGCCCTGGGCTTGCCTCTGGCAATGACATAATATTCAGGGAAATCTCACAACTGGGCATTTCAGACTTCAGACTTCAAATCCACACTCTGAGACAGCCGCCTCATTTCTTTTCCCACTCTCAATTCTAACACCCCGCACCCCCTAAGCTTCCAGCTAGTATGTTCTCCTCATTCTTCACTGAAGAAATGGCTATGGTTGGACAAGAACAATGTTAACTTTCCATCTCTAATTTACTAGCCCACAAACTGGTATTTGTAAATATCAGTTCTTCACTTTCTTTTGTAATGAAATATCCACATTAAGTGCTGGCTTCTGCCTGAGATCAAACTTGTCATGTCCTCTGGACCATGTCTGCTCTTAATTCCTCAAGAACCTTGTTACCCTACCACAACTGCCCTCTTCAATCTGTCTCTTTCCAGGCCTCTTTTTCTCATCAGTTCTTCCCTTTCTACTGGCACACGGCCATTATTATACAGATATACCTATCTTCATTAAAGCATTCTGTCACCACTTTTCTTCCACCTCTTCACTTCTCTGTTCCCTTAACAGTAATGAATTGGTCTCTGTATGTTCTCATCTCCTATTGTTTCTTCAATCCAATCTCATCAGTTTTCAACCCTACCACTCCATGGAAGTCATTATTAAATGCCCTCCATCTTTCCAGATCCATGGTTGGTTTTCTGTCCTGGCGTACAACTATATACACAACTGCTTAGCAGCATGTGACACTGTTGACCATTTCTTCTTTCTGGAAACTCTTTTTTTTTTCCTCAGAAATACCACCAGAGCAAAATGCTAGGATTTTATCCCAGATTCTACTTTCTTTTTTTGTATTGTACATCTAATCTATCAAAAGATTTGGTCAGGTCCAAAAATATGTATTTCATCCTGTCCTACACTATTTTATCTGTGCTAGTCTAGCCTATCCCACATGTCTTACCTCTTCTTGCTATTTTCCACTACTTCTCTGGTATAATTTCTATTCATTTCAAAGAAGTAGCAGCTAATCTTCACATGTGTTCTCCTCCTTCCATTTAGTGTCCTTAGAACCCACTTTCTATACAGCAGCTAGAGTAATCTTTTAAAATGCAACTTACATCATATGCCTTCTTGGCCTGACTCTTCTGATCCCATGGTTTCAGTCTGGCCTCTCACCCCAGGCCAGGCGTGGTGGTGATACAAACATCTGATGGGTCTGGAAAACCCAGAAACAGAGGAGAACCTCTATCCCTGTTTTCAAGGGGAGTTTGGAGAGGTGGCAAGATCCCAGAATCTCAGGGATTTTCTGGTGCTAGGATAAAAGACTAGAAATGGTTGTGTGATGTTGGGACAGAAGAAACTTAGAAGCTTAAATCAGTTTCTCAGAGAGACATGGAAACCTAATATTTTCCTTATAGCAAGCAGCGAGGGACCTGCACACAGCTGAGAGGCAGTTTGACTGAAAGAGTTCTCACAGTCAAGAGGGGAAGAATAACAGTGCCCAACTTGGCCATTGACTAGAACAATAATGTTTTAGTGCATGCTGATGTGGGTAGATGACAAAAACCAAGTATCACAACCCTACAGTGTGCACACACAATCATGTTTGGCATTGTGAAAGCTCTTGCAGAACACAGATGCTATTCTGGGGACTTGGGGACGTGGGCAAGTCCTTAAGTTGGCTGCGATTTAGTTTATACCATCTGGTAAAGTGGGGATTTAAAATAAAAATTAAATTCAGTGTAGAATTAAAGTTAAAAAGTTAAATCCCATGGGCACATGAATTTGTGGGTTGTTATCTGTACTTGATGTTTTATAAAGTTCAGTGATAATACATATGGGTGCAGGTTAAGGGAGAAGACTTTAGTTTTGATGATACCTGTGTGTACTTAGGCTGGCTCTTCCTAATATCTTTAGGTCTCATTTTCCTTATCTGTAAAAGAAAGAGATTAGGCTAAATAAATGGTGCCTCTAGACCCCCTGTTATCTAATCAATTGCTACCAATGATTTATCTTAGAAGAGTGATTTCATGTCTACCATGCAGAGTATGTGTATCTAGATCTTGCCCATTAACCTATTCGTGGAAACAAATTCTCCTCTGGGGCACCTGGGTGGCTCAGTTGGTTAAGTGATGAACTTTGGCTCAGGTCATGATCTTGTAGTTCTTGGATTTGAGCCCTACACCAGACTCTGGGTTGACAGCTCAGAGCCTGAGCCTTGCTTCAAATTCTGTATCTCCCTCTACTCTACATCTTCCCACCTTTCAAAAATAAAAAAGGAAACTCTCTTCTATTTATAAAGTTTTGTTACTTTCTCATTCTTATTTAAGGGATGTTGATTATATGTATGTGAATGCCTGTGTGTGTAACTGTTGATTCTCTGACCCCTTTTAATACATAGACACTTTAATAATCAAGGAAATGAAAAATCAAATGAGTTTGGTGACAGTGTAGTATGTATTCCAGCAAATGCATTAGAAATGATGCCTGTATCTAAATAATCTTTTGAAAACACATGTTTTGTCCCACCTGTGCATTTTAATCTAGCTTTCTGAATAGATTGTCTCATCAGAAAATGTCAATGTTAACTAGGCAAATATTTCACAGATTGGAAACAAATATGTAAACGAGGCCTCAAATATAAAATCTGTAATAAAGTCTTATTTTTTAACTAAGCTTAGTACAATATTGGTGTGTCATGCTGAGCATAAATGATACTTTGGATCATTCAGCTACATTTTTCAGCATACCTAGGGAAATTATCTTTATAGAAAAATGCATAGTTTGTGATGCTTTTGCATAAAATTGGAGAGATGACATATGAATGAAATCTAACAAGTATTACCTCTACCTCTGGTCTTTTTTTATACCCTGGTCTTAAGAAGACAGCATAACATTAATAATGCAAAACTCAATGGAAATAGAGATGATATTTTAGAATTTCATTGAGGCTTATTACTGCAAATCTGATTTCTCAAAACATATCGACTATCACTTGATTTTTTTTTATTGTTTTTAAGTAGCTAGGAAACCACACCACATGTCAAGTGAAAAAGATGAAGATATTGAATAAGTATGCTGAATCCTGAATCTCAGTTCTAGTTCTATCCTATGCTAGTTGAATGTGTCATTTACTTTTTTTTTAATTTTTTTTAAAATTTATTTCTAGGAGAGAGAGAGAGAGAGACAGCCTGAGCAGGGGAGGGTCAGAGAGAGAGGGAGTCACAGACTCCGAAATAGGCTCCAAGCTCTGAGCCGGCAGTCAGCACAGAGCCCGACGCGGGGCTCGAACCCATGAACCGCGAGATCATGACCTAAGCAAAAGTCGGACGCTTAACCGACTAAGCCACCCAGGCGCCCCATGTGTCATTTACTTTTTTGTGCCTTAGTTTCTTCACTATAAAGATCAAGGTTCTGCGTGGCTGAGCTGGTGAAGCATCTGACTTTGGCTTAGGTCATGATTCCCCATTCATGAGTTTGAGCCCCACATCAGGCTCTGTGCTGACAGCTCAGAGCCTGTATCCTACTTCAGATTTTGTGACACCTTCTCTTTCTGTTCACGCTCTGCCTTTCTCTCTCTCAAAAATAAATAAATAAATAAATAAATAAAGGAAAAGATGAAGGTGCTAGAAAGACGGTCTCTAATGGGTATCCCAGTTCTGATACTTCATGAAATGACACAGCCAGAATTGCTGAGCTCCTGTAGGTAGATCCATTGATAACTATATTAGATGAGTCTGTGTTTAGTATATTTATTACCAAGAATATTGATTGTTTTGCTGCCTGATGGTCATTGATGCTTCTCTGAAGATTATTAGCTTCCTATGTCTACGAAAAACTCATATTTCTTAAAATGTCAACCGTATTTAGGCCTTTGTATCTAAAATACCTTAAACATTTGTCTCTCAAAAAACAAGCTGTGCTGGCAAATCCTGTGCAGTTATAAGGAGTCCTTGTGGTCTCATCAGTGACAGCTGTGTTCCTGGCATCATTATAGTCCTGCAGAAAAGAGGACAAGTTTGGAGTTACCAGGCCTAGGACTGAATCCTAGTTTCAGTCTTTTGTCTGTGTCACAAGGTTTCATTAACTATTAAGGGAAACACCAAAAGATACTGGGGGGAAAATTCCAAAGGGTAATTCTAGATGGAGAGGAACATTTCTAATAAAAACCAGTGTCACAAATCCCTAAACTCATCACTTATGAGGAGGATATGAATTTTTTTTTTAAATGAGAGAGAACATTTGAGAGAAGAGTGCCCTTCAAGAAAGTTCTTGGAGTTCTTTCAGTCTCAACCCCACCTGCACAAGCTATTAATAAGATTATTGGAACTTTAACGTGACCACTTGGATAGCATGATGTTCTTCTGAGGTTGGTCTGGGATTGTCACTTACCTGAGAAATCTTGCCCCAAAAAAGTGGCTTGTGAAGTGTTCTGAGGGCTGCATGGATGGAGGTGGGGCTATCTTGGGTCCCACATGGGTCTTTCCTGTGGTTCTGATGTGAAACATCTGACCTGGAATCATCTTACCATTTTCCTAAGAAGACCTCTTTGAGGAATGATGGGACTGCGGTGGACAGAGCATTTCTGTGGAGTGAGCCAGCACTGGAGGGCCAGGGAACACCACGAGGGAAAGTGTGCACCTCCTGGGTCTTGGGAGTTCATGAAGGTGCATGCTAGATATGGACTGCGTTTTCCCATGTGCCAGATCCTTAGCAGACAGCACAAGACAAGGCCAGCAGGTAGGAAGTCTCTGTGCCCTTCCCCTCCTCCCACCCTATACCTGATCAAGAAGAAACCTAGAGGTAGCCATGGTGTAGGTAGAAAGGTCACCTGGTAGACAAGAAGAAGAGGAAAGAGCAACCAGGAGAGGAGAAGATTAACATTCCCCTCTGTTCTTCTGCCTTACAGAAGTGATCAGATATAATTACTGAATTGTGACTGTCAACTGACGATAAGACTTTAATTTCCTTACAATGGCCAATAGTCTTGAGTTGGCCTGACTTCTCATCCATTTTTAAAGGAATATTTAAAAGGGGCAGAGGGATACAAAAGTAAAGTTGTTTTGTTTATATTTCACAGGTGAGATTGTCCTATGCCCCAATTACTTTTAGATGGCCCCAAATAGGGTGATTTAGCTGACCAGAGAATGTTTCATTATCTCTAAATTAGTGATAATAATTTAGTGATAATAATTCTGTCTCAACAGGATAAGAGTGATAATGATGGCAAAGTGTTTTACTCTTGGGAGGAGTTTGATCAATGCTATCTTCTTTCAACCATCTTACTTGATTTTAAATTATTTCATAAAATAATAGTTTTGATTACAACCTTCTAGGAAGAAGATGAAATTTAGAGTAAAAAGCATGTTGAAATTTTATTTTGGTGAAAGAGTTTCTTCCCCCATATTCATTGTGCTTTTCAGTTTTCAACAATGGCAGGCAGATACTGTGCCACATTTCCCTTTTTGTTTCTAGAGCCCAATGGGAGCCAAAGAATTTCCATCTCTCCTTCTCAAAAAAGATGGGGGCATGGAACTAGCTCATCTCCTATGAGAGCTCCTGACTAAAAAATGTCCGTTTTTAATATCTATGGAAGATATGTTTTCTCCGAGGATTCTTAAGAGCAAAGGGAGGAGGAATTCTGCTCTATCAGGGTCTTAGAAACTGTCAGCTCCTCCTCTGCTGGTTCTCAGGGTGAAGAAAGCAAGTGACACAAAAGCAGACCTGTAACAAAGGCTGTAATCAGATGCCCAAAAGACTCAAGTATCTCCATCCTTCTCCTCCACCTTACATGAGATATAACCACAGCAACTCAAAGCGCAACCGTTTATTTTGAAGAATAGTTCCTGTTGACTTATTGCTTGTTAATTATGAGGAGTATATATGTAGTTCTCTTTTGAGTTTCCAGCTGGGTTGGGTCCAGAGACATGAGTAGAGTCCACATCAGAATTTCTAAGGTCTATAGAACTATTGTTCATTTTGTTGGGTAAAGGAGACCTCTATGAGTCCTCTGTGGGTATTAATGAAAATTCAGCACAAGATGATTCAGAGAATATAGCTGATATTTCTGCTCTTGTCACGCCATGCTAGGCAGAGTCCTGCCACCATGAGTCAAAGTAAAGATGACACAGAGGCCATTTGTATCAGAATCTGGAATGACAGGCCTGGGCCCCATTTAGAATAGAAGAAAGCCCCTACTTTCATTCTCAGCAGAGACTGATTTCTGTAGCCCAAATGCTCAGGGACTCAGGCAGAGACGCCAGTTCTCTATGTATGTGTCAGCTGTTTCTGGATGGTTTTAGTCCAGTATTAAAAACTTTATTTCATCAGAAATTCAGTAGAATTGTTTTGTTGGAAAGCCCATTTTGGTGATAACATAGCAAATTTATTTGTCAGTCTTTCTCTTTTTTAATTGTAAACATTCGTTGTTGTAATATGAATATAAAGATTAATAAGTCAAATAGTATTGAGAAGATTTAGTGAAAAACAGCTGTCCCCCAGCCCACTCTTTCCCACCCCTAAGTTCCACTCCAGAGGGCTAACTATTTCTAAATCAACAATACTTTATCTCCCCCCCACACACACTTATTTGTGTTTCTAAGGAAAATGCATATGCTTACTATTTCCATATTTATCCATCTTATTTGATTATTTTATTTTTTTCAAGTTTGTTCATGTAATCTCTATAGCCAACATAGGGCTCAAACTGATAACCCCAAGATCAAGAGCCACAGGCTCTACTGACTGAGCCATTTGGGCACTCGTATGTTTGCCTAGTTTAGATTTTATCTATTGTCTTATCATAGAAGTTAAAATTTTGAGAGGTACCTTTTTTTGAGAACTTACATATTATAAGGTGTCTTTTTTTTTTAATGATTTCACACTTAGTTTAGGAGCTGTCTGGGTCTGAAATTCTGGGTTGGAAGTCGATTTGAAATTTTAGGTCTGTTGCTCAATTTCCCTCTGGTTTCCATTTGATTTCTTATTTTTTTTTATTGCAAAGTTTCCCCAAATCCAAACTCTCAGAAATTTTTGGTCTTTGACCTTGGTTTTCTGGACCTTCATGGAGATAAATCTTGGTGTGAGTCTTTTCTCTCTCATGGGGCTGGGACTTGTCATGGTCTTTTAATTGGGAAATTCTGTTTTATAACTTATTTGATAGTTTCATCTCTATTTTCATAAGTATTGTAACTTGGGCAGGTAACTTGGGTGGATGTTGATTCTATGTTTAAGGGTGCTAAATTTCTTACTGTTTCCCTACTACTTCTCATTTCTTAAGTATGTGTGTATTTATTTTTTATATCTGGTGATGTTTTCTTGGCAATTTTTCCTTCTACTTTTTGTAATATTTAATTCTATTTGTATGATCATTAATTTCTTTTTTTTTTATATTTTTATTTATTTCTAGGAGAGAGAGAGACAGCATGAGCAGGGGAGGGTCAGAGAGAGAGGGAGTCACAGACTGAAACAGGCTCCAGGCTCTGAGCTGGCAGTCAGCACAGAGCCCGACGCAGGGCTCGAACCCACGAATCGCGAGATCATGACTTAAGTGAAAGTCCGACGCTCAACCGACTAAGCCACCCAGGCACCCCATATGATCATTAATTTCTAAGAGTGTTTTGGATTTCTTTGATATATCATGTTTTTCACACTCCATGGGTGAACTATCTCCTCTTTCTGGAGATGTTCATTAAAGATTTAAAGAATATTTCTTCTGTATCTCATGTTATATCTGATTCTTCTCAATTTTTGTGTTGATTTGTGTTGGTCTCCTTCAAGTCCCTCCCTTGTCTGGTGGCCTGAACTGTCTATTTATAAGTAAGATCAAGGCACTAAAAATCTGGTCTGGAGCTCTATGGATGTGGGTGCGTCATGTTGATTGGAGGTTTTCTGGCTCTTTGTCAGTACTTGTTGAAGTTTTCCATAGACATTCCTCAGCTGGCTGCCATCTCTGGGAGTCGAGTGGGAGAAAGTGCCTGGAGATCTCACTTTTTATTACTCCCTTAACTTATGCTTCTGTTTTCAGTAAGGCACTTCTCTCCTGCTGTTTTGGTTTTTGTTTGTTTGTTTCTTTCAGTCTAAAGCCCCATCTGGTTCAGTATTCCCACAGAATGACTGTACGTCTCCTGTTAGGCTGGAGGAGGGTAATCACAGTGGGAGAATGTGCTGGGGGAAGGAGGTTTGTGAGCTCTCCTTACATACACTTTCCACTAATTCATTTGCATTGAGCCTCTCACACTAACTTCATCCTCTGAGTGGCTGACACCTCCGAAGTCTGAGTCTTCCCTGGGTTCCGAGTCCCAATCAGACTTTTTCATCTTTGGCTTCTTCCTCTGTAGTTCTTAGAAATCAGATTTTACAGATCCATCCATCAGGTCCAATGTTATTCCATGTCCCCAAATCTTTTGATCCCTCCCTTTGTTTCTCTTTGCATTTTTCTCTTAATTTCTGTTTACCTAGGTAGGTTTTAAGTTATCATTTTGGCAATTTTCCTGTATTACTTTACGGAGTTGGGGAAGGAACAATGATTAAAGCATATTTAATCACCCAAGTTTTGCCTCCTGTTTATCTAAGATTTCTTCACCATGGAGTCATTCTGGCCTGAGATTTAGGCCCATTCTGTCACTTACTGCTATCTATTCTATCATTTAGCATTCCCATCTTTAATCTAGATATAATAATGCTTATTTCATTGAGTTTGTGGGAGCCTGACCTAACATTATAGCTGTAACAACGTCTAACCATGGGAGTATGAACACTAACAAGTACTTTTGTTTTGTACTAGTTCTCCACTCTGTTTCTACTCACAAGTTACTCTCACAACCCACTGAGGCCTAGTGGCTATAGCCCCACCATATGCACTTGGCAGACATTTCTTACCCAGATACAGGCACTGTCCTTGCAGTGGGGCTCTAGAAGTCCCCCTCCTTCAGGATTACATTCTAGGGAGGGAGGAAGACAAACAGATTTACAGGAAAGCTAAAAGGATGGCAGATGGTAAAAGTGCTGTGGGCATAAGTAAAGCAAGGTCAGTGTTGAGGTGAGTGTGGAGGGAAGCTGCTATTTAATGTAGAAGGGGAAGGGAGAACCCTACTGAGAATGTGACCTTTAATGGAAAGGTGCCTTAAAGGGGTAAGGAGTAGGCAGTACACACAGGAAGGACCTTCTAAGCAGAGGGTTCAGGCCATGTAAAACCCAAAGTGAGAAGGGTGCCTGGGTGGCTCTGTTGCTAGAGCATGTGCCTCTTTTCTTTTTTTAATTGTTTTTAAAAATTTATTTCAGAGAGAAAGAGAGAGACAGCATGAGCAGGGGAGGGGCAGAGAGAGAGGGAGACACAGATTCTGAAGCAGGCTCCAGGCTCTGAGCTAACTGTCAGCACAGAGCCCGATGCAGGGCTCGAACCCACAAGCTGTAAGATCATGACCTGAGCTGAAGCTGGATGCTCAACTGACTGAGCCACCCAGGCACCCTGAGCATGTGCCTCTTGATCTCAGGGCTATGAGTTCACAACCCTGCGCCTCTATGCTGGGTGCAGACCTTACTTAAAAACAAAACAGATCAAAACCCAAGATGGGAACATGATTGTCAAGTTTAAGGAAGAGAAAAAGGGCCAGTGTGGCCCAAGTGGAAGGAAATGAGCTCATACCTTGTAGAATCTTTTTTTTTAATGTTTTGTTTATTTCTAGGAGAGAGAGAGAGTGTGTGTGTGTGTGTGTGAACAGGGAAGGGTCAGAGAGAGAGGGAGTCACAGACTCTGAAACAGGCTCCAGGCTCTGAGCTGGCAGTCAGCACAGAGCCTGATGCGGGGCTCGAACCCACGAACTGCGAGATCATGACCTAAGCGAAAGTTGGACGCTTAACCGACTAAGCCACCCAGGCGCCCCATACCTTGTAGAATCTTAGATGCCTTTGATAAGACTTTGGTTTTCACCTGACTGTACTTGTGAGCTACTAGAGGGCTTTGATCAGAGAAGTTGCAAAATCCCTGATGGATGGATGGACTTCCTTTCACTCTAATACGTTATCTTTATACGATAGTCAGTGGTATCATGTTGGCAGCATCGTATCTGTTGGGTCTCTATCTACTCGTACTTGCAGTGGCCTCTGCCTTACTTTCCCAAACCAGGCTCTTTACCATGTTGATTTTGCCAGGTTCAACCAGAATCAGTTCTAGTTCTTCTCTATGCCCAAACCTTCCAACTTCTACTTCAGCAATTCCCACTCAATAATGTGTTTCAAGTCACCCTTCAATGTTTGCCTAAACTTACAGCTCAATTTTTTCTTGATGGTAATAAGACTTTACATTTGCTTTCTTCTCCTGTCTCCTGCTTGCTGTAAAATTTCTGCCCACAGCTTCCCTAACTTAATGAAACCTGTTATTTGATTGTGTTATGTCTGGCAATTCACATTAAGCCAATCACTAAGATGAGGTTGTGCTTTGGGATGGAACCAAGTAGTTTCAGTTCTAAGTAGTATCCCCAAACAAGATGCTCTTATCTGAAATGGTTCTATATAGACTATCTGGACCCTTGAGAACACTGCTTTGCTACTTACCATAGAAAAACAGATGTGTTTGGTGAGATATGCTGCCTATCCAGTCTTATGTTACACTGCTCTAATGTTTTCACTGTCAAAATCAGTGTGAGCCTCCAGGCATTTCTTCCAGCCAAGGCTTTTATGCACAGAGGAGCTACATGGCTGGGTAGAATGGCAGAGGTCATGTGACAGTTCTCTTTGGGAAACAGTGTCATGCTCCACAATGGCATCATTCAAGGGAAAACACTCTTGTTTACAGTTTGAGAACCGCTCCATTTTCATGGGTTCTTCATTGGTCACCCTTTTACTCTTTTTAATATGAATAACAATGCCATTTTATTAGCTTAAGTTTTCTGCTGAAATCAGTGCTCCTAGTGGACAAGTTTGGATCAGCCATGGTAGATATTTCAGGATGCAGTTAGACAGCAAACTTTTTCCTGGTCTTAATTATAATCACAAAGTCTTAAAAGAGACTCCAATACTTTACCTATAGGATAATAATTTGGGGCTTAGGTAATCACTGGAATCCACACTTCGGACCTGTGTATCAATCAATGCCTCCTATGTGATTGTGTTGACTGCTGAGCACATAAAGCTGAACAAGGCACAATCCTTGTGCTCAGAAAGTTTACACTCTGGAGGTAGGAACAGACCTGTAAATGGGTGGAAGATGTGCCTAGGTCTGCACCAGAGATCTATGTCTTCTCCCATAGTGTAGAGTTCCTGCCAGGAAGTAGGTTCTTAGCCTGACACTATATTACCCTGTCCCCTTGAATATAGTTATGACCATATGGGTTTCTCAATCTGAATCTTACAGGACTACATGGATCAGAAACTCTCCACCTCAGTTTAACAGGTCACCAACATTAGCTGTTTCTGTTATTGTAGAAAGCACTACATTTAAATTTTTCTCCTGATAGCAAGTCGAGTGTCTCTAAATCATTCCGTTGGCAATTTTGGGAACACACAGGAACTGACCTAGGCTTGTAGGGTGAGGAAAATCTTTAAAATTTTTTTAATGCTTATTTATTTTTGAGAGAGAAAGAGACAGAGTGTGAGTGAAGGAGGGGCACAGAGAGACAGAGGCGCAGAATCTGAAGGAGGCTCCAGGCTTTGAGCTGTCAGCACAGAGACAGACGTGGGGGTTGAACTCACAAACTGAGATCATGACCTGAGCTGAAGTTGGATGCTTAACCAACTGAGCCACCCAGGTGCCCTGAGGAAAACCTTTTAAAATGTCTAAAATGGCAATAATGTTGAATATTGTTGAATCAGTGGTTTGATTTAGGGTTTGGGATACAAGGGACAGATCTGGGCTCAGGGTATAGGTTTGGGGGTTTTCAGGTTTTAGCTTCCTGGTCCTGAGAGGTGAATGTGCATATTTCATTTGGTAGATATTTTGTCCCTAAATAATGAGTCCCTGGAATTTCAGAGTGATTTGTCAGTTTTGACCTAGCACAGATCAAATTCTTTTAGGTGAAATAAATAGTAGTGAATGTTCATTGTAATGTAAGTTTTAAGCCTATATAGCTAATGGAATTTTCAGTGCTCTAAATACCATCCAGTTGTCTGCCTCTTAACATTTCCATTTGAATGTCTGATAGGCATTTCAAATGTATAATGGCCAAACAGAAACGTTAGATTTTGCCACCCTCAAAACCTCTGTTCCCCAACTCAGAAAACCTCAAGAACATCTATCCAGGTGCTCAACTGCAACACCTAAGGGGTCATTATTTAGGTCTTTCTTTATTTCTCTTTACATTTAATCCCTCAGCAAGAACGTTAAGCTCTACTTCCAAAATAAATCCCTCTTCTCTCCACTACTTTCTTCTCCATTGGTGTCACCTGATCCAAGCCACACCATCCTCACTTTCCTGGGCCACTGCAAGCACCTGCGAGTCTGTCTCCCTGAAAACTTCGTTGCTCTTCTATCTCCATTTTCCACTCAGCATCAGCATAGCTTTTTGCAGCTTAGGTCTGATCACTTCACTGACTTTCCTACCTCAGTCTGTACCTTGGTCTACAAGGCCCTGCACTTTTGAACTCCATCATTTGCTCACTAGGACCCAGTTATGCTGGTTGGCTCTGTTTCTCAACACACCAAGCTTATCACCAACTTGGGCCTTTTGCACTTAACACTTCGCTCTGCCTGTAGTGCGTTCTCTCCATATCTTTTCACCCTGGCTCCTCTGTGTTGCTTGGATCTCAGCGCAAATATCACTCCACCTCTTCGGGGATACCTTCCTTACCATATTCTGTGAGTTAATGGGCCTACAGTGCTTATCTTTGAATTATCTTGTTCATTGATTTCTTTACTTGTGTTTTATTTACCTAAGTTCGAGCTTCTCAACCTCAGCACTATTAACATTGTGGGACAGATGATACTTTGTTGGAGGGGGCTCTCCTGTGCACCGGAAGATGTTTAGCTGTGTCCCTGGTGTTAGCCCACCTGCTGCCATTAGCATCCTCACATCCTCACCACAGTTATGACAAGGTAAAATGAACATCCCCAATCATTGTCAAATATCCCCTGGGAAAAATTCTACCCTCCTTTCTGGTCAAGAACCACTTGTATAACCCGTGTCCAACTAGATTTATAGTTTAGCTGCTCTTTCGCAAGGCTCTATTAGGGGGTCCCACACAGTGTGTGTATACTTTTCCAAAGAAAGATACTTGAACTATAATCAGTTAAGGGTAGAGTCTCTTTCCACCTTACATTTTCCTCCATTTCCTCGTGTGTTACTCTGTGTTGGAGTGGCCATATGCATGTTGGAACTTTAGCTAACTTGGTTTTAGTTAAGTTTAGAGGGATGTGTGAATGTGGTAACTTCCTTGAGGACGAAGTTATTTCTAGTTGTACTGGTGTAGGAAAGGCTTCCAGCAGCCCCCCCACAGCCCATTGTGCTGGCTTACCTGGCATAGGCACACAAAGGTACAGGGTCAGAGGTCACACCCTGGTATGATCATGCCCTATGGCACTTGATATGAGTATTTGAAATGTGTGTAGAGAGACGCTACTTTGTGGGAAATTATGCGAACTATTAAATATGTAAAATTCTAAAGGGAAGACTTGCTTCTCATCAACTTGCAGAATGAGTATTCTCCCCTGTCAGGAGTATGGCCACCGGTAAACCATATAATTTCTTCCTTTTGATGGTACTCACACAATATAGAAACTTTCAGAATTCCTTCTGTTCACAGTGTACATATCTGTGGCAGAATTACCTCTAACAGCTCATATGTGAAAGGCACTTGATAAAGGTTTTCCCCAAATTGACAAAAATGCTAAAAATGTCAATTCCCAGTGTTAGGTTATGAAGCTGAAATAAACTTTGGCTGAACCATCAATAGCAAATGCAATTTTTTTCCACCACACTAGACGAAAGACTAGATTATCTTCCTATTCTATTTATAGGACAAGATATTTAAAAGTATACGAGAAATAAAGAGTATGCACTTAAGGGGTGGCTCAGTCCATTAAGCATTTGATTCTTAATTTCAGCTCAGTTAATGATCTCACAGTTTGTGGGATCAAACCCTGCGTTGGGCTCTGTGCTGACAGTGCAGAGGCTGCTTGGGATTCCTTCACTCTCTTTTTTCTCTTTCTCTTTTAAAATAAATAAACAATGAAAAAGAAGAGTATGCAGTCAAAATGTAAGGAAAAGATACTCTGGTATGCATTTAAGTAGGTAATTAACTAAAATGTTATATTATCTTTCAAAAAATGTTACACATATTTCAATATTTATGCTATTTTCTAGGTTTTAAAGACAGCGATTTGGTTTCTTTCTAAATCAGTATTATTTTGGCACCTAATTTTATGTTAATAACTTCTGGTATTCGTGTTTTAAAGAGATGCCCCCAAATTGGATAAGCTGGAGGCCTATACTACCTGAAAGCAGGTGACTTGGGAAGAGGGGCTTTGCTTGTCTTGTTTATTAATGTGTTCCTGGTGCTTAGGAGGGATACGTGGCTCATAGAGGACTCCCAACACACAAGTCCATGATGACACTTAGGCATGTTGTGCAGGCAGTATTGAGTCTCTCCCAGAAACCTGGAAGTCTCTTGGCTAGCATGTATGTTAGGTTGCCTGCACCTTGAGTTGAGGGGGTGAAGGCTGCCAGCTTTCATAGGGTCTGTCAGAAGGAATACTGGGGACAGTAATACTTCATTCCTTCTCCTCCTCCTTCTTCTTCTTTCCTCAAAAACATAGCATTCCAAATATAAGATTTCCTCTTTACATTTTTGTGAGTTGGTCTATTGTCTGAACCTATGTGTTCAACTGAAATCTGAAACACCACTCTTGGGTTAATGATTCAGCCTCTTTATGCCAAGGTTTCCTCAATGGTAAAGTATGGATTTAAAAGTATCTACTATATATGTATTTTTGAGGCCATTAAATGGGACAAAGTATGCAAAGGCCTCAGACAGTGGCTGGTCTATAGTAAACATCATGATTTAAATCTTAGCTACTGTTATTTTGATATTATCCATGGAGCACTTGACTCCATAAAGTCATAGTAATTGATGGTATTGGTGCAAAGTATATTTTTATATTTCCACATGCTCATCAAAGCACTACTATAAGATTAATCACAGGTGGTGAGGGATTCATGTTAAAGTTCCATAGACATTGAGGAACATAATCACAGCTTCTCCTCACGGTCTCCAAGCTAGAGTAAGAGACTCTCAACATCATTAATCTGACTCATTAGTATCTTCAAGAGCAATGCTTGGAGCTCTGATTAGCTAAAATTTCATCGTATATATTGAAGTTAACTGTAGTACTTGAAAAAGACTTAACATATTGTACAGCTTTCTCCTTATTTGGGCCCCATTTTTGTCAAATATTTTGTATTGGGTGATTACACAGGCAGACAATGAGATTCTCTCAAAAACAATTATTTATGGAATCCAAGGCCACAAGGTGAAATCCATCTCATATTCATACAACAAAGAATGACAGAACCGAAAATAGAATAGAAACACTAGAATCAAACTCAAGTGTTTCTTGTTTTAAATGAACAACCCCCCCTTCCTTTTAGATTTAAATACTTGAGAATTGACCTTGAAAATGACAGTGTACAATATACATTAAATCAACACTGCCATGAAGACAAAGTAATAGAAACATGGTGGTTTGTTAGAAATTAGGGAGCTAAAGCTTTGATGTTACAGCTTTGATTTTTTTTTTCCAGCAAGATATTGAACATCAAACAATGTATCATTTCAGAATGTCAGGTTTCCATTTTTTACTTTTTTGGTGGAAATTTGAGTTCCTGTGTTGCTACTGATGCCGAGACAAGGGGATGCTTTGCAATGTAATATGAAATTCATTAATTAACGCCAGGTGCTGTAATGGGTGCTACAGCTTCAACTTCAAAGCCTGATTTACCCTCTAGGGAACCCACCATCTAGAAGATGCTAGAGTACATGAGCAGGTCTTTGCAGCCCTATAAGTTGGAGTCACAGTACCCCCAGGTGTAAACGACAGAGTGGTAAGTAAAGACATGGAAGTGAGATGTTTAAGGCGAGTCTTGACAGGGGATTTGGTGCTTTTCAGCTGTCTGGGCAATGAGATGAGGGAAAAGGAGGGGCTTGAAGAAGTATAAATTAAGAGGTGAAAGGACTGTGGAGGTGTCTGCTATCCATCCTGGTGCCAAGAGTAGTGGGAAGCACCTGAGGGGTTTTCAAGTACCAGGGACACATGATGATATTTACAATAAAAACGGATACTGTGGCCCTGAGGTGAGAGCAGGAAAATGCAGCAGGTCCAACCAGTTGGAATGTTGAGCTCCAGCTAGTTCGTGGAGTCAGCATTGGTACAAGTGTTCATCTTCTGAAACCAGAAATGTCATCGGAAGACACAAACCAATGATGAAAAACAAACCTCCATAAATTAAAATTGAGTGATCATTTACATCTCTAAGCTTCAACCTCTTGATTTAATTCAGGAATGACTTTCCAGTAGCTGAAAGAGAATTTGGTCCCTTCACTCACATTTTTTTAAAATCCGTTTCTCTTTCTATCTTTTTTTCTTAAAGTTGGGTACATCTAGGTTAATCAACTTTAAGCAATGGTTTTAGGAGGAGCCCTGAGGGAAAAATCTAAAAAGGGTTCTTTGGGGATGACTATATTTATTTCTGTTATTCTGCAATTATTCTACTTTAACCTTCAGGGTAATCATTGATTGCTTTCCTCATTAGCAATTCCCCTGCTCAGACTCTCAAAGGAAAACGCCCAACTCAGAGACCAGCTCCTTTACTTATATATTGCACTTTACTCAGGTTTTATTCAAGTTTTCCATTTCCCTTGTTTCTTGGTTTTCCTGACACAATCCTAATAAGGCAAAGACAAGAGACAGAGAAGTCAAAAGCCATCAGGTGTGTTCTCATCCATCTGCACCATGGGCATGTCCTCCAGCTGGTTCTTTTCTCCTGGGAGATACAGTGAGGGCAGGAGAGAGTGAATGAGCTTCAGGCTTACGGGAAGTACAGATTTGAATGGCAAGCGAAACAAATTTACTCTGTACAGTAACTGTAATCCCAGAGGGGCCAATACATCAAAAAAGAGTTTGTTAGGGAGGTGAAGACCCCTAGGCAATTTCTCTGGGAGGTGGAACTCTGAGTCTGGGGGGAAAGCTTTGCAATAGAAGCAAAATGTACCAGACTTGGAACTGAAATGGCAGACAGTCACTCTTGTGGTCTATGCACCACTGCCTGCCACGCTCTGTGGCCCCATACCTATGGCTGTTGATGCCATTTTGTGGAACATGGCTCTTTATTTGGATCAGTGTGGCTGCCCTGAGGAGAGGGAGGCAGCAGAATTTTC
This sequence comes from Proteles cristata cristata, assembly GCA_017311185.1. NCBI lineage: Eukaryota > Metazoa > Chordata > Mammalia > Carnivora > Hyaenidae > Proteles > Proteles cristata. Next base: position 69,884 of record JAESUZ010005492.1, read on the forward strand.
CACTTTGCCCTTCTCTTCTCTACCATCTTCCAGGTCCGTTCCTCAGTGCCTTTCTATAGGCCTCTGGCTCAAGGCCTCTTGATGGCTCTTTAACTGGTCATTTCTCCCTTGCCATGTACATCTCTCTCCTCTATCCTTCCATCAAAACTTATCCCTGAATTTTGAGTCAAGGCTCCTAGAAGGAGAGCCAGGGACTCAGATGCATGCCATATACTGAGGGAGGGCTCTCAGGAGAAGTGGAGTGAGGAAGCAAAATAGGGTGTGGGAAAATGCTGATAGATGTGGTCTTGGCTTGGGTGCTCTGGGGCATGACTTGCACCATAGGCTCACTTCACCTTGAGTATGGGAGGTGGCCATGTGTACCACGTATCCAGCAGTCAGTGATTGGCTATAGGCTGCCCCAGCTGGCGAGGGCTTCCTTACGTTTCAGCCAAGGCCTACTACAGTAGGGGCAGTCTGTAGGAGAGGCAGCTGTGAGCCATTAGCAGCCAATGCTCCAAGCATCTGGAGGATAGATTCATCTGGAGGACAGGTTAAGCTGGGTGCTCTGCTGATAGGGTCAGGGCAGAACACCAGCTGCATCAACTACACATGCTCTCTGCTCTAGGGTCAAGGTTTTATATTAACCTCCAAGAAATGATGAATGCCTACCGCCTTTTCCCTCCCAGGAGTATTTGCACTGTGTCCTAGTCTGGAGGAAAGGCCATAATGGTGGACTATAGGCATTGAACATGACCGGTGTAGAGAATGCTTTTAGGGAGTGGTTGGGGTTGTCCTGGTAGCTTCTTTTTTGTCATATTCACATAACATAACTGTGGTCCCAGCAGGAAGCCTGGTGGCTCTGTCGACTGCAAATTATTTCCTGGTAAACATCGAGGCAGCATGATTTGATTTGTGTTTTGCACGTATCTTGAGAGAGTTGCTCCTCCAACCCTCCAGCACGCACAAATCCATTACTGACATGCTGAGTTGCACCAAATGTGGGTTTCCTGAAGTTAGTCTCTGTGATTCTATACTAGAGATGGCCGCTAGAGTCATGCAATTCCTTCAGCAGTGGAAGTGCAGATACGATTTTATACTTCTTCCCTCATTAGAGAAGACACTAGTGAGGTGGCAGAACTTAAGGGAAGTCTTTCACTGAGTTTTTGGTAAACTATTAAGCCTTGATGTGATGCAACTTGATACATGATCAAGCCTGGTCATTTTTGTGGATGATGTTGTAAAACAATTCTGACATTGCAAAGTAGCTCAGAAAATGTAAAAGAGAGTGTTGATCATCTCTGAAATCAATTCTGGTGGAATGGACAATTCATCTATGTGGCTATGATGCTTCAAGCTGCATATCTATCCTTCTCTTATATTTTTAGAATGCTTGAAAGTTCTCTTCAAAATTCTCAAGAGATTACATTGTATGATGTAACTCCTAGTTATTATGTCTCCATGGAGAGATGGTAAATGAAGTCTTTAGAATACTAATGTTGCTCTTCCCCAAATACAGACTAAAATTTCTCATCGTTTGGATTGCGTTGGTTGGCCTGGCTTATTTACCAAGATACAAGGGAAACATTTTAATTACATATTTGAGAAAATACATCATAGCTTCATAATATCACCAGAACAATTACTTGTCTCCTCTGTGCCTTATGAAACCAAATTAGCAGGGAGGAAATGAGTCTCTTGTATTAAAATTTATTTCAAAGTCACTGCTGAAGGCAACTATTAGAGATGGTACACTCAGAGGAACTGGTGTTACCAGTGTTCTGCAAAGATGGGATCAAGTCAAATGTGTCAGGAAAGCAATTAATATAATTTTCCTTTCTTTAGGCAGTTGGCTCAAGGTCAAGAAGGAAGCTCTGTTTTTTTTTAAATTCTTACATTGTTTCTTTATTTTGGACTTTGGATGCTAAGCATTCACTTGTACAGTTTTCTCCTCAAACAACATAAATAGACTAGATATTGGCAAAGTATTGTCACAAACATAGACATGAAAAGGTTTTTCCTCCTCTTTTTGTTTAGAAACTATAAAAGACATCCGCATTTGCTCATTGAAAAAATTCAAGCAAAGGGGCGCCTGAGTGGCTTAGTCGGCTAAGCGTCCGACTTTTGCTTAGGTCATGATCTCGCGGTTTGTGGGTTCGAGCCCCGTGTCGGGCTCTGTGCTGACTGCCAACTCAGAGCCTGGAGCCTGTTTCAGTCTGTAACTCCCTCTCTCTCTGACCCTCCCCTGCTCACCCTGTCTCTCTTTCTCTCTCTCCTAGAAATAAGTAAAACATTAAAAAAAATTAAAAAAAAAGAAAAAATTCAAGCAAAACAGAACAAATATAGTAAAAAGTGGAAGTTCTCCCACCATTCTCTGACTATCTTTCCCATTCACTGAGATAATCACTAGTATCAGCTCAGTGTAGAATACGTAATGTACTATATATTATACTATACGTGTGACTGGGCCAGCCCTTGTGGCTCTTATTGTGACTGCAAGACACTCTCAGCAACAAGCATCAGGAAATCTTGGGGGAGAAAGCGTTATTACTCAAAGGTCCTCAAAATTCCATGGCATCTGTGCGGGGCCACACTGCCAGGTCGTGGAGAGAACTTATAGAGCTGGGGTTCGGCTTTTATTGCAGTTGAGGATTGGGGGTTAGAGTTTCAAGGGTTCACTCTTTATTGGTGAATTTAAAACAGAGGGGCAGAGGGGCGCCTGGGTGGCTCAGTTGGTTGAGAGTCTGACTTGGGCTCAGGTCGTGATCTCATGGTTCATGGGTTCCAGCCCCGCGTTGGGCTCTGTGCTGACAGCTCAGAGCCTGGAGCCTGCTTCCGATTCTGTGTCTCCCTCTCTCTCTGACCCGCCCCTGCTCATGCTGTCTCTCTCTTTCTCTCTCTCAGAAACAAGTAAAACATTAAAAATTTTTAAAAAAAAGAGGAGCAGGAATTTGAAGGTTGGGAAGAGAAAAAAGCAGCCCAAATGGCCAGTTATGGAAACCTACCAATATCTCTAAAGAAAAGGGGCTGAGCTGGTGGGGAGGATACCTGGCTCTGGCAATGTGCTTATTCCAGAAAACCCTCTTTGAAGTGGATGCCTTGAATATCAAAGCTTAAGTCAGGCACTTGCATTACAAAATAGAGAAACCAACTGTTAGGATTTCTACAACAATAACGTATGGTGTGTAATATACTATATATAATATATGAATAGGATAACTATATACACACTAATTTTTTGTATAAAGTCATGTATTTTACACAGTCTTGTACGATTTGCTTTTTCCCATCCAAGAACACCTTGGGCAAATGACAAATTGGGAAAAAGACTTATGGTTTAGTCACAGAAGATGTGTTAATATCTCTAAACATATATTACTCTTCTAAAACTTGGGGAAAAAATGCTCTACTGCCATTTAGAAAAATGAGCAAGGAATATGAACTGAAGTTCTATAGAAAAAGAAGTGTAACTGGCCATTATATATGAAAATGTGCTCCACCTCATTCATTCTAAAGTGGATAAAAACATAAATTTACACTGTGACACTATTTCTCACTTCTCAGATGGACCAAATTCTACAAGTTTGACACGTCCTCTGTTGGCAGGCAAGTGAGAAACAGACATGTTCACACATCGCTGATGGGAATAAAACAATAGACAATCTATGGAGAGCACTTTGGCAAAATCCAGTAAAAGCAATTTCATATCTATGAAATTTCATGTCAGTGTTTCAGAAGACACACTGGAAAAAAATACAAATTTACATCTGAAAAAAAGGGATTTTTTGTAACAGTAGTCATGAGCAAAAAACTGAAAATAATATTAAGTTTTTATCAATAAAGGACTAGTTGAATAAACACACAATGCAGCTGTAAAGGTGAATGAGTCATATCTTCAGGTACTGATATATATGGTGTACAGGATATATGGGTCCATGAAAAAAATTATGGGCATACCAAAACTATGCATATAAGTATATTACTTTATTTTAGTAGTCTCTATGCCCAATATGGTGCTCAAACTCAGAATCCCAAGATCAAGAGTCACATGCTCTACCAAATGAGCTAGCCATGTACCCCTAGAGTATATTGCTTTTAATTTCAGGAAGGGGAATATATATATGTATGATATTATACATATGATATATATTGTATCATATATGATACACTCATAAACTTAAAAATATCACTCTGAATTCATGATTTGTTTTTCTTTGTCAATGTGTATGTTTCCAGACAAAAGAAACAGAAGTTGTGAACAACTCAGTTTTTTCTTAGACTCCTTTTTCTAAATGCTACATCATACTGAAACTAACTAGAACAACTTGAACATGTATAATTGATGGTCTAAGGACAGGAAATGCACGAGATATGCATAGAACACCTTGTTACATTAAAAAATAAGGAAGGGGAACCTGGGTGGCTTAGTCGGCTCAGGTCATGATCTCGCGGATTATGGCATTCAGAGCCTTCCTCTCTTTCCTCCTTGACCACAGGACTTACTCTTAGGTCTCTGTGCAGGTGTCCTTTGTCTTAGTCCAATCTTATGTCTGTATTTTGAGTTCTTTATCTGGGGCTTTATTATCAGTTTGATTCCATCAGTTTGACAAATCTTTTTGAGAAATCTTTCTTTGTTTTGGTTTGCCAGTGAAGCCCTCTCTCTCTAACTCAGCTTTAATTCAGCCTCTGTTATATTTTCACTTCACTCACATCAGTGGGATATTGATTTCAAAGAGAGGTGAAAGCTTGTGATCTATCAGCTCTCTGGAGCTGAAAGTTCCCCTATTCCCTCCCCTGCCCCCCACAAATATCTGAATTAAATGATGTCTTTAGGTTTCAGTGGGACTGAACACTGTGCAGAAGACTTTCTCCTTGTGTGCTGTTTTGAAACCTGTTTTCACCAAAATTCTTATTAAATTCCAGAAAGGCTTACATTTGATTGCTAATTTCTTAATATTGGTCACAACTTCCAAAAGTCTATATTTTAGTTTCTGCCTTGTCAACAGTCATCTCAAAAACAAAACTCATCTTTGAAATAATTAGGGATCTAGAAAAAAACTTTTATGCCCTAATTGGACACATTATAGAAAGTCGCACATTATGGAAAGTGACAAATCTTTCTGCATTGTGAAGAATGAGCCCTTAATTTAATTGTTTATAAATCTTTTGGTCAATCAGGATTATCAACAATTCAATTGTTGCTGTTGTTTAATAACAACAGAGATATTGATAGTGATTCCTACTTACAAGATACTTACATTTTTTTTTCAGTCTCCAATCTTGTTAAGAATTTTTAAGCACTATGCAAAGATATTGGCATAAATTTATATTGCCCATCCTTTTCAATGGGGGGCAGCTTTCATGTAAAAGATCTTTTCCTTTATCCTGCCATCATTGTTCATATTTGATTTTATGATGCTCTATTACTTTTAGATTTGGCCAAAAAAGATTTTGGTAAATAAAGACAATTGCTTGGGGCTCCTGGGTGGCTCAGTGGGTTATGCATCTGACTTCAGCTCAGGTCATGATCTTGCAGTTCATGAGTTTGAGCCCCATGTCGGGCTCTGTGCTGACAGCACAGAGCCTGGACCCTGCTTCAGATTCTGTGTCTCCCTCTCTCCCTGCCCTTTCTCTGCTTCCTTTCTGTCTCTGTCTCTCTCCCTCTCACAAATAAATAAACATTTTAAAAGATTTTTTTAAATTTTTTAAAATTTGATTTTTTTTAAATCAAGAGAATTTCTCTTAAGTTCTTAAATGATTTAGAGACTTTGTATTTGCCTCCCTCCTTACCCCTCCCCCCCAAATGTCCTTGGTATGAAAAGCTGGTGAACATAATCCAAATCTAGACTAACATTTAACCAGGACCTCAGCAAAGAATGGGTACACCACTATGGCTCAAGAATTCTTTACTTCTTTGTTCTGACTTTAGGGTATTTGACTGCAAGTTCCTTCTACTGTACATTTTTCTTCTGCAATATTAATAGCTACAGCAGGTTGCTGTCTTCCCACTGCAGGGACTTGGCACCAAAAAGAGCTGTGATGGCAGATGTACTCTCTCCTCTCCCCACGTAGAGTTATTCTACTTTTCCATGAAAAAAGTTCTAGGACTCAAAATTAAAGAAGCAATGGGTTTTGAAGAATAAAGCTCATATCAGCTGCTTAACAACAACTCGCCGTTCTTTATAAGACTGATGGAAAAGGATCAACACTCCATTTAATACTGCTACTGATAAATAAGCATGTTGCTTTCCACTTGGATAGCACAATTTGGAGAATGTGAACATGGGAAGAATGTTGTTCCTGCTTCACTCTTTGGTGCTTGAGTCTTCTCTGTAAGGTTGTTGTCACTGGCCTTTTATAAGCCAGGTGCATCAGCTGGAAGTCTGTCAAGGAACAGAATTCTGCTCAGGACTGATCAACTGGAGAGATGCTAATGAGAAGTGGCAAGGCTGAGAGCCCTGGCAAGGTTGAGGAAACCGAAAGAGGATGTTGGGACACCCAGGGGCCAGCAAAATGGGAATCATAAGGGGCAAAGGGAGGGAAGAATGTTCTTGAAGTCCCAAGAGAAGTAAGCAGTGGAGAGGCCTTGGGGATGGGGTTTTGGGGTGATGGTGGGAGTTTGGAGCCAATGGCCAAAAAATAATTCTTGAATATGTCTTTGGTGCAAAAAAAGATGATTTTATTAAAGCATGGCGGCAGAACTGGTTGTGAAGAGTGACTGATTATATACCTTCAGGTTGGGAGGGGGTTAGGGACAGCGCAAGTCTCTAAGGGATTTTGGAAGCAGGGTTTCCAGGACCTTGAGGGGCCAGGTGGTGTTAGGAAAATGCCGTTTATTACTATTTAGTAAAACTTCAGTCATGAGACCCTTCAGATGTATACCAGGGACCATACACTTGGAGAATAATTGCCAACATGAACTTGAGGGTTAAAGATAAAGGGGGTTTACAAAGGAATTTTTATGTGTTTAAGAAGACTCACAGGATCCTGGGGGTGGGGGTCAGGATAATGTTAGGCCAAGATTCCCTTTTGCCCCCAGCAAACTGTCATCATCATGGCGGCCACTGAGCATTTAGAGGGAGGCCACTCTGCCGGTTTCAAGGACTTATCAAAGGGCTGTAGGTGGTAAGGGAGTTCAATTTTTCATTCACCTTTGTTTCTCACAGCACCATGGCAAGCACTTAAATCCCCTTACATCTTGATGAGGGTGATATTAGGGCTCCAGGAAACGGAGTCTATAGGTTTCTGGAGATTAGGCTGTGGATAAGATGGTCTCTTTTCTTGCAGTTTACTAAGTTCTCCGTAAACTGAAGGAGACTCTTGTGTGGCAGGACAGCGATCTCTATCAGTCAACCATTTGCTTTCTTTCCTTTCCCCTGTTTTTGGGCAGCCAGGAGTGTCTGCGGAATATCACACAGATCCCACTGCGGGGGGTGGGGGGGGTGCTGTTAGCCTGAACTTTCCCCCCAGCTTGCCCCACACTCCCTCATCATTGCTGTTGAGAAGACACTGCCATTGTTGGAACCACAGAATAGAAGCAGGGAGAGAACAGAGAAGAAATGCGCCAGCCCCTGGCTTCTGGCCTCTGTCTCTTGCTAGTTGCCTCCCACTTATAAGAAGTAGACAGCAAGGGAGCCCTGACGATTAAATCTTTAAGGATCAGGCTTCTGGGACAGAAAGCCCGTGGGCAGCCACCGCCGTGGGAAGAGAAAGAATGGGAGATGGGGCTGGGGGAGGAGAAGCCAAGACTAAGCAGCACAAGGGTAGTATTTTAGATATTTTGAATATGTTCCTGCCATCGTTTATCCCCAGAACAGACTGGCAGGTTCTGCTGCCATTTATAAACGAAGAAAGTAAGACCAGACCCCTTCAAATGTGCTCAAGGTCACGTGGGTAGCAAGAGTGGGTCTGGAATGCACACCTACATTTGTATGTCCTCAAAGATGGAGTTTTTATACTCTGGGTAATGCCAATCTTAACACATTTTGACACAGGACCATACCACTTCCTGCTGTAAGTTATTCAGCATAAAGAATTGTCTCAGATAAAAATCAGACTCTTTAGCTTGATATGAAAGGACCTTCAGGATCCGGCCCATTTCTTCCCTCTTAGCCTCCTCTGTCCCCTCATCCCTGCACATGAATCTGCTGGACAAATAATGAAAAGTGACCTTCAGGGGATAGAAGGAGATATGACAAGTTTTCAGTTATCGGGATAGTGAGTAGAGAGAGACAAAACAAAACAAATCAAAAGAACCCAAAAACAAAAAACAAACAAACAAAAAAAACCCCGAACATATAAACCTGGAGATATCTGGGGAGAAAAAGGAACAGAGGCACAATTCAAAAAAGTCTCTGAAACTTCAGTTAATGGCCCGAAGACAGACATTTGACTTTCTCCCCTTTACTTCTTACTTCATTGTGTGCCTCCACTTCAGAAGAGAGAAGAGAATGGGAGGAATTGAGTGAAGAGGTGAAAGACGAAATAGGACAGTGGGTTAGGTAGATAGAAAGGCACAAATGATAAAGGCCAAAATACAAAACTGGGTGCCAGGAAGGGGAGACAAGCAGATGTTCAGAGAAGACCGAGGAGGTAAAGCTGCTGTACTTTGAGGCAGAAAGAGGAGGGGGTTCAGACTTTCCCTGCTTCTCTAGCTCACCTTAACTTAGCCATGGTCCCTTTAGAGTTTTGATGGAAACTTATAGGCTAAATGGAACGGAATAAAAGCTGTCTAGTGTTATGTAAATGAGGCCAGCAGACAAAAAGATCCAGTAAGAAGGCAGAACCTTCCTTGGAATACAAGTTGATGCAGCAGTGAACCGAAAGATTGAATGAAAATAGCCAGTTTGGGCGATGGTTAAAAGGCCTGACAGGTGTTACAAAATTTTGCTACTCAAATCTACTTTTGGTTCATTGATTTCCCCTAAGGAAGTTAAAAATTAATACTGTGAACTTCCAGGTAAAAAAGAATTAAAGTATGAAATTTCACAAGTGTCTTCAAGTGTTAGGAACATTTTGTGATGTAGAATTAGTGAAGAGCTTTACTTGACTAATAATGTGAGAACAGTAACAGCATATTTGGCATATGTGGGTTTAAAAATATTATTCATAGGTAGCATATGTCACGGGGGACTTCAGAATATGAAATAAAATTTTTGAAAAAATTGTAGCAGAATTTGAAGAATTAAGATTTTCATTTAAACATTCAAACACCCCCAATCTTTTTCCCTAGTTATAGCATAAGGAGATTTGGTGTAATTATAGTCTGGGGCTGTTGTGGAAGAAAAAAAAATTAATAGACCTTTTTTCTCCTCCCTAAGAAGTGAAGGAAACATCTAGAAAGCTTTAGAGCTATTCGATGTGCAGGCAGTAATAACATATGTAAGTTTAAATAAAGGATTGAAAGCAACTTTTGCCCTCTAGTGATAAAGGATTTTGTTATGCATTTCAGTGTGGTATTTAACTTTTCATTTGGCGGTGGATAGAAAAATCTCTTTCCCAATGTGTATGTAACTTTGACAATTGTTCTTACGAGGCTGCATTGTAGATTAGGAATCAGAGTCTAGGGAATCTGGAGGAGGCCATATGCCAAGAACTTCAACTGCAAAGGCCAGGTTTTTTAAAAGTATGTTAACAGCAGATTTGGAGTCAGCCCTTAAACTTGTTTGAAAAGTGGTAAACTGAATCCTAGGGCCAGCCTGTTTATCTTCTTATGTGAGGAAATGGATACTAGAAGATTGTTTTTGTTTTGTTTTGTTTTTCCTCCTACACTATCAACAGTTTTCAGAAGGAGAAAATAAGTGGCTACAAAAAGGTGTATTCTTTAATTATTTGCATGATATTAATGTTATGTTTTCCCATTTAATAGCATTTATCCATACCCAGAGCAAACAGTGTGCAAGAAAATGAAGATAGAGACAAACAGCAGAATATAGGAATATTGGAAATATTAACTATTATTTCTTTTCTCTGGGCAATTCCTGGTTGCAGGGTTAGCCAATGGAGAGGTAAGCTTTGGACAAACAGGATGGGCTGGCTTGTTTTTTCCTTTTCTGCATTAACAGAGACCATGTCTAGATTAGAGTATGAAGGTCAAATTGTACCATAGCTGGTAACATCTCCCAAGGATCCAAAAGAAAGATGAATATATGAAATAGCAATATCACATCCAAGACAAGATGAGCAATGGTGATTTACATTGAGATGATTTCTTCAGATATTTAAGTACTTTTGGTCAATTTCTATATGGTACTTATTTTCTGACATAGGCATCAACTTTACTAGACCATAACTTTTTGGAGTTCAGAGTCTATGTCTTATTCATTTTTGCATCTGAGCTCTTAGCCGTATCCTTGACACATGAGTATACTAAATACAATTATTAGATAGAAATTATGCCTGGTCAGAGAGAAAAGGAAGCATTGACACAGAATTGAGTGACACACTGTATGTTCTTGTTTACACATAAGACCTCAACTTCCTGAAATGATCATTTTACCCCCTATATCCCAAGAGGGTAGCATGCGTCCCTGCTCAACGTCAGGCATATAAGTTTGGTTTCCAGGAACTCCTGGTCACCTAGGGCAGTCCTGGAGGGAGATGGTGGATGGAGTCCTACAAAGGCAGGTGGTAGAAACAGTGGAAGTCACATGAAGTGGCCAAACTCATGTCTCCACGTGTAAGACATGCTCCAGAAATTCTTGGGAGTGAAATTTTAAGGGGGCTGAGATATCTGAGTTCCTGATATCAACATAATTCTTTTGTATTCATGGATCGTGAGATCTAGGAAAACTTCATACTAGATTTGCTATGACTTCCAAAGGGTTAGGCCTCACCTATGACATCAGTTCAGAGAAACTTTCAAAGGGCATGTAAGATTCTTCTTTTAAACAGCAGGTTAAGCGTGTTATAAAGAATTAATATGGTGACCGCATATTGATACTGACTGGATTTATCTGCTCCTAATTATAGAATCTTGGCTTCTGATTTACTTGGCCTCATTGACCTAGGGATGGATAGCCTTGTTAATGAAGACGACTCTCATCATCATATCCCTAATGTTCCTGTCATAGCATCTGCTTTCCTTAAGCCATTGTTGCTCCCTAACACTAATGCCACTAATGCAATATTGAGGGTTAATAATAGTCATGAGTGTTAGTTGATCCACACAAATTGAATTGTGTGCAAACTTTGAGGGAAAACATTAATAGAAGAGTGTCAGAGATATTTTTATTTAAGAAAATCTAATTGGTGTACATGAAGTTTATAAAATAAGTGATTGCTGAAAAATTGATTATAGAAAGATCCTCCATGATAATTTAAATATTAATTACCAAATATATTAGAAATACAATTCAAAAAATGTTATAGCATTTCTACAAAAATAACTTCAAACTTTTATGGAGCTAGGCAAAGATAAATCAAAAACAATGTAAAAATTATGTAAAATGTCTTGTGGTATTTTGAAAATATGTAAAGTAATGCTTCTATTATAAAGACATATTTTCTCAACTCTACAATTTAATTATGGCACTTTGAAAAAACCTGGATACATGTAATGTGTTAAGACATTCAGAAGCAATAGGTGTGTAAATATGCACTTATTAGAATCCAGGACATGTATATTAATTGCAGAAATTGTGGAGAACCTAAATAAATGAAGATCTATTCCATATCCTGGAGGGAAAGATTAAATATAATAATGATACCAATTTTTTTCAAAATTAATCTAAAAATGAAGATATAGAAATAAAGGCTAAGGAAACATGCATGGAGTCTGACAAATGAATGCTAAAGTTTATTGTAAACAATAGGCAAGAAAATTCGGAAATTTGGAAAAATATATAATCCTAACAGATTATATTATTAAGACAGAATTTTTTAAAAAAGCAATAGATTGTCAGATCCAGGAAACACAGCAAAATATGCAAATGTCTGTGTGTGTGTGTATGTGTGTGTGTTTGGAATACTCCAATTTTGGGTATGATAAAACTGATATTTCAAATCAGCAGAGAAAATTCAGATTATTTAAGAAGTAGTTTCACATTAAAAAATTTTTTTAAAAAGAAAAGGGGCGCCTGGGTGGCTTAGTCGGTTAAGCATCCGACTTTCGCTTAGGTCATGATCTCGCAGTTCGTGGGTTCGAGCCCCGCGTCGAGCTCTGTGCTGACTACTGGCTCAGAGCCTGGAGCCTGTTTCAGTCTGTGACTCCCTCTCTCTCTGACCCTCCCCTGCTCATGCTGTCTCTCTCTCTCTCTTAGAAATAAATAAAAACAGTAAAAAAATTTAAGAAGTAGTTTCAGATGGCTAGGCTCTTATTAGGAAAGAAAATTAAATTATTATATCACTATATTTATTAACTTCAAATAAAATGTATAAATACAAAAAATGGAATTATTAATATGCTAAAAGAAAATAAAAACAGACAAATTTATAATCTTAGATTGTGGAGGTCCTTTTTTTTTTTAATTTTTAACGTTTATTTTGTTTTTGAGACAGAGACAGAGTATGTATGGGTGGGGGAGGGTCAGAGAGAGAGGGAGACACAGAATCTGAAATAGGCTCCAGGCTCTGAGCTGTCAGCACAGAGCCTGACGCGGGGCTCGAACCCACAGACTGAGAGACCTGAGCTGAAGTCGGCTGCCCAACCAACTGAGCCACCCAGGTGCCCCTGTGGAGGTCCTTCTTAAACATGACTGAACACCAGAAAGATAAAATAAAAAGGGCCAATTGATATAAAAATTAAAAACTTGCCTATAGGAAAAGACACCATAAAAAAAGTTAAAAGATTAAAATTAGAACGAGACAAAAAATATGCAATATATACCACCAATAAATATGAATATATTTACTCAACTGTTCCTACATATAGAAAAATGAAAACAGAGTGCAAATAATACATTGGAAAAGAATAACAAAAGACCGGAAAGTAAATGAAAAGAATATCAAACTCATTATTAATCAGAGAATTATAAATTAATGCAGTTAAATTCTATCTTTATTTTCCCTTTTGGCTTATCAGGATGCAAAACCCTAATTATATATAGTTGGTAAGGATATGGAAAACCAGGACATTATACTGCTTGTTAGTATTATAAATCTACTTCTAGAAATTTGTTCCACATAAATACTTGCTGCCTTGTGGTTCCCCTCCAGAAGGACGTGTTCAACCACCCATCCAAATTTGCTTCAGATGCCTAGATGCCACACATGTGCTAAGAGAGTATGACAAAACTTATTACTCACGTGATAAGGCTTTCAAGGGACTGCAAGCACGTTCCCAAGCACGTCTGAAATGGACTGAGAGCAAAGTGAAGTCGTGGCTTGGATTTTTATTGCAGTTAGTGGGTGGGACTGGGGAAAGGGTGCTTCTGTGGGAGACAGAGGGTGCATGTTTTGAATTTTCCACTAGCACTGCCGGGAGCTGCACCGGCCTCTCTGGATGGCAGTCACAGCAAGGAAAGACAATGTTTGCACAGCTTCTGCCATGAGAAATGAAGACTAGTATCTCCTTCTGCTACTACTGGCTCGTGTTGGAAATGAGCCTGCTGGTATTGACCAGGCCTCACAATATTCCATATCAGACCCATATTCTGAACACAGTTACCTCATAGGAAAAGCATATTCCTGCCTTTACAAAAGAGATTTATTTATTTATTTATGTATTTATTTCTAGGAGAGAGAGAGACAACATGAGCAGGGGAGGGTCAGAGAGAGAGAGGGAGTCACAGACTGAAACAGGCTCCAGGCTCTGAGCTGGCAGTCAGCACAGAGCCCGACACGGGGCTCGAACCCACAAACCGCGAGATCATGACCCAAGCGAAAGTCGGACGCTTAACCGACTAAGCCACCCAGGCGCCCCACAAAAGAGATTTTAGATAAGAGCTCTGTGGATCATTGTCAAAAGGTTCTTCCTATGGGCCTTGCAGATCCAAGACTTAGATAATAAAGGGGGTTAAGAACACAAGAGTTACCATTGAGCCTGGTCCCATATCAGAAGAGCCTAATTTATAGTTAAGGTACAGATAAGTACCAAACATAACTTACTAACTGGTGATGTATGGCAGTCCCTTCCTCAGGGCCTACATTCCACAGACACCCTCCCTTACACTGGCAGCTGGGATGAGGATAGATAAGAGTAATTAAAACATAAACCCATATGCAAAGACTGATATATATAGAGCCCCCTTGGTAGTTTCCACAAACTAACCAATTCAGAATCATTCATCCTCTTGAGAGCCAGACAGAATGACTCCTAACTTATCTATATACAATGTAACCTATATGTTATCCTGTCTTTCACTAAGAGCATCCTGTTATTTCCTTGGTCGTAAGTTCACCATGACTGGGATAATTCTGCAATTGATATCACAAAAGACCTCTCATTGTAAGAAATTCCTTTTCTCTGACCTCATATTGTTGTTGAACCTTTAAATAAAGACACCAAAACCGACAGGACAGAGATGACTGCCTGGTGATCAGAAAGAATCTCGGGGCTCTCTCATTCTCTCTCGCCGACACTGTCCATCCTTCAGGGACCCCTGGACCTGTCGGAGCCGGCGCGGCCTCCGACATAGCACCAAGGAGGGGAAAGCATGGTTTTTTACTATTAGTTCGCTAGATGTGTATAAGAGAAGGTGATGTGAGGCTTGAAAGCTATCAGCAGTCAACCATCAAAAAGTGGAGTGGGACTCAATATACTTGTGTATACACTCTAAAACACACTTGCTAGGACATTCACCATGGTGTTGTTGATAATATACAAACAGTGTGCCTCCTGGGTGGCTCAGTGGGTTGAGTATCTGACTTTGGCTCAGGTCATGACCTTATGGTTGGTGGGTTTGAGCCCCCTGTTGGGCTCTGTGCTGACAGCTCAGAGCCTAGAGCCTGCTTTGGATTCTGTGTCTCCCTCTCTCTCTGCCTTTGCTCTGCTTGTTCTCTCTGTCTCTCGAAGATAAATAAATAAACATTTTAAAAAATGATACAAACAGCAACTAAGTGCTGGTCCATGCATATTATGTACTATTACGCTATAAGAAAAAATATATATGAGAAGATGTCCATGATTTAAGAAAAAGTATGTGTAGGCATATGTGTGTAGCATGATCCTATTTATGCAAAAAATAAAAATGCAAATTTTAATGTGATTTTGGATTAGATGATTAATATAAAATCAGAATTACTTGGAGGCCTATCTAGGGGTGGTGCGTGATTTAAAGAAACATGAAAACCAGCATGCAAAATAATTAAATAATTTATATCTTCATCATCACTATTGGGGGGAAAAAGACAAAACATAAGAGTAGGTGGAGATAAGATGATGGATGATGCCTTCATAGCATGCAGTAACAACAGAGCAAAATTTTAGAAAATTTTGCAATACTTCATCTACTAATTTTCTCTTGACATTGTAGTGATGTTCTTTTTCTCCTGTCTCCTTCTCCTACTCCTCCAGGCTTCTCACCGCACAAGTAAGTTTGTTAGCCAGAATCATTTTAATCTCTCTGGGAGCATCATTTTTTTACTGCTTATTTATTTATTTTGAGAGAGAGAAGGAGAGCAAGAAAAGTCATGTGTGCACACGTTGGGGAGGGGCAGAGAGAGAGAAAGGAGAGAGATAATCCCAAGAAGGCTCTGCACTGTTAGCATGGAGTCCGATGTAGGGCTCAAACCCACCAACCTTGAGATCAGGACCTGAGCCAAAATCAAGAGTCGGACACTTAACCAACTGAGCCCCCCAGGTGTCCCTAGAGCTTCTTACTTTTGTACGTATTATTTCCCTTCTCTCTTCAGAAGCTCACTTCTCCTTGTGAAAAGTCCACTGACATCTCTCTCCATCACTCATGACTCCCAGTACCTAGACATAACTACCATGAAGTTTTGTATTTCTTGCAAATAGTTTTAAACGATTTTATAAATACATAAGTTAAACATATATATAGATAGATATACATAGATATATTACATTTTGTATTCTTAACATTGCAGTATTTTTCTTTATATCATTAGACTGTCATAATTGAAAATAAGTTGTATGACTGTATTATCATAACTATACTATCATCAGATGAGAAGACTTAGTCAAGCAGAATTTAAGTAACTTGCCCAAAGTTGGGAAGTTGGTGAGTGTAGGAGTCGTAGCTGACTTTACACAATCTGCCTATAGGACAAGGTCAGAATTCTGTGCTCTTCTCTTCCCTGGGAACAAGCCACTATTGAGAAAATTCTTCTCCATTTGTGTTTGGGAATTAGTTATGGGATTTTTAGAGAGTGTTACAAGATATTTCTGTTATTCATGACACGCCTCAGTTATAATTGCACCACTGCCTCAGGGCACCCATTGGCAGTGACATGTGGCTGACCTTTTTCAGCTGTTATAGTCTAAAACACAGTGCATAGTGGGGCACTGACTGGGCTACTTTGTGCAAGACTCTGAAATCAGTATGGAAAATTCGTCTTGGCCAAGAACAAGAAATCTAAATTC
The DNA here is from genome assembly GCA_017311185.1 of Proteles cristata cristata. Lineage (NCBI taxonomy): Eukaryota > Metazoa > Chordata > Mammalia > Carnivora > Hyaenidae > Proteles > Proteles cristata. The sequence goes on from JAESUZ010005492.1 coordinate 86,346, forward strand.
ATATTGCCGTTGAGAAGTATGTGAGTAGTAATCCAGATATGTGCCCTTCCAAAGGAGGTTTGTTTTTATTGTCATTGCTTTTAAATACAGCCACCTGTTTTATCATTTTTATACAACTCAACAGCCACAGGACATGATTTGGAAAATATTAAATGCTGTAAAATGCTTGTACTGCACTGTCTTTTATTTGTCCTTTGGTTTGTATTTGATAAGTTATATTCATGGGATAGTATTTACTTATGCATAGATAGGAAAACCAAAGTAGCTCTTGGTAAAGATTAATAATTTTCAAATACAGGTACGCTTCTTGTTGCCCAGTGAACTAAAAACATGCACAGATAATTTTTGGTTCCTAGTTGTCATAATTGTTGTGTATTACAGTACATTTGTTGCTAACAACTTTCTAGACTTTCCATGATAGCATTGTTTTTCCAAGGGTATAACTCAGTTTGTCAAATTTTCCTCCAAGGCTGAAATGTAACTTAATGTATAAGCTATTAAGCCCAGAAGCAATTTTATTTTGGAAAAAAATTAGTTTGACCATTTTTTTAAGCTCTAAGAGGGGAAAATAAATATGTAGGACTTCTTTTTTTTATTATTGCTGTTTGTTAGCAGCCTTAAAGAATGGCTTTATTACATTGTATGATTTATTCATCCATGTAGAGAACACAAACAAGAAATTCTTTTTCACATACAACTTTGTCTTTTCCGAAACAAAACACAGTGAAAGAAATCCATCTGTAGTTGATAGCTAAATCTTTTATTTGGACACAGCTAGAGAGCACTAATTTTATCATAAGATTTAAAATATTATTAGAGTAAGTCGCAGAGAGTTCAAAGGGTAACTGATATCACCAGTCATGTTAAACATGGGCAGAAAGATCATTGATATCTGACTGAATGCAGCTAAAAAATGACAATTCATGTTTCAAGACACTTCGTTTATGTTAGTTTACCAATCTGTTTTTATACACATGAACTTCTAGCCGAGATTTCTTAGATCAAATGGACTCAGGGCAATTCTTCATTCTTTTATCAAGTTAGACATAAGGGTCATATAGGGACTGTTTAATACCTAGTGGGTTTCATTTAATTGTCCATCAAATACTACTCTTTTTTTTTAATATTTTTATTTATTTCTAGGAGAGAGAGAAGAGAGAGAGAGAGAGAGACAGCGTGAGCAGGGGAGGGTCAGAGAGAGAGGGAGACACAGACTCTGAAACAGTCTCCAGGCTCCGAGCTGGCAGTCAGCACAGAGCTCTTCGTGGGCCTGAACCCACGAACTGCGAGATCATGACCTAAGCAAAAGTCAGATGCCCAACCGACTAAGCCACCCAGGCGCCCCCATCAAATATTACTCTTAAGCTGAATTAATCAAAAGATTTTTAAGAATAGAACTCATAACCATAAAAACCTAAGTTATGCGTATTCACTTTACTGGTTCAATCGGCTACATGAAAGGATATCTTCTAAACTTATGGTCATTTCATTCTGAACAGGGTGAGTTTTCCTTCTTTTTTTATTTCATTTGTGCAAAGAAATATTACTTAAGAAACAAAGTAAGAAAGGAGGAAAGACCAATGTCTGCTCCAATCTAAACACTCTCTAAACACAAGATTCAAGATTTCCAATTTATTTCTCATTCACACTAGTATATGACCTTGACTTAATTCTCAGAGCCAGTGGGGAACAAAGTGAAGTGGTCTGAGGGAAGTAGGGCTCTGGAGAAGCAGGGACCATGTCACTAATTTGGGGTTGAGAGATTGCCATTAACAGGCAATTGTGCCTTTTCTGTGCTCTGGGCAATCAGAAGCTCTCAGAGGACAAAGAGAAAAAGAGAGATAAGGGACAGGAGAGTAATATGGGCTGTGCAGAGTGGAGGGGGGCTTAAGATCCTTCATCTTCCCTCCCTTTCTCTTCCTCTCCCTTCCCTCCTTCTTAGAAGTAGTATACCTTTTCCTGTAGGAGACAGCAGGGGACAACTTTGGATGTTCAATGATAGGAAGGGAGAAACTAGACTCTGATCTGGGGTTCATTTTACTGTTTATATTTGCTTATACCTAAAAATATTGAACTGAATTCTTAAGGTTTCTCTGTTTCTGAATGTACTTTATTAGCATAAATTGTGAAATAAAATTTCTATTTTTTTTTCAGACTTCAGTTTTGTAGAGACATAGGTTTGAGAAGAGAAGACCATAGTTTTTCGATAATGAATACAAATGTTAGTACTTCTTATTTCTTTCATTCACTCATCAAGTAACTTATTAAACAAACCTTTATGTGTGCTTTGTATGTTTCAGCCACTGCCTTGGGCAGTGATACTCTCTGTCACATTTCAATTGTCTCATTGTTTCTTGAAGGAGAAGGTTACTGTAATGGGGTGTATTTGTTAGGCATTCTTTGTATTAAAAAATAGTCTTAGTCATTCCTGCTCAGTGAACTTCGAAGGGTCAAGCTATGTTTATTGTCAGGGTTCATGTGGCAATGAAAGAAGCTGGGATGCTTCAGGAACCCAAGTACAGAAAACCTTGTGTCTTAGCCTAATTCAGACAGGATCAGAATCTGAAGCAGCTCTAGAGATAAGCAGCTAGACTCAACTGATCTCCATACTAATGTTCTGCCATTAATGTACTCTATTGGTCTTCACTTCTTTGTGCAAATTCTTCCTACTGATACTGTTTGTCACCAGCATCTTGTCTATTTTAGCCCCTCAATACTATCAGACTTTTAAAAAAACAATAATTGTCAAGTTAGCTAACAAACAGTGTATACAGTGTAGTCTTGGCTTTGGGAGTAGATTCCTATGATTCATCACTTTACATACAATACCCAGTGCTCATCCCAATAAGTGTCCTCCTCAATGCCCATCATCCATGTTCCCCACCTGCCCCCCAATTCCCCACCCCATCAACCATCAGTTTGTTTTCTGTATTTTAGAGTCTCTTATGGTTTGCCTCCCTCTGTCTGTAACTTATTTTTCCATATCTTCCCTGATGGTCTTCTGTTAAGTTTCTCAAATTCCACATATGAATGAAATCTATCTGACTGACTTATTTCACTTAGGATAATAACCTCCAGTTCAATCCATGTTGTTGCAAATGGCATTTACATCACTGAGTAGTATTTCATTGTGTGTGTGTGTGTGTATATATATACACCACATCTTCTTTACCCATTCATCCTATGGACATTTATGCTCTTTCCATAATTTGGTTATTATTGAGAGCACTACTATAAACACTGGGGTACATCTGCCCCTATGAATCAGCACTCCTGTATCCTTTGGATAAATTCCTAGTAGTGCTTTTGCTAGGTCATAGATAATTCCATGTTTAATTTTTTGAAGAACCTCCATACTGTTTTCCAGAGTGGCTGCACCAGTTGGCATTTCCACCAACAATGCAAGAGGGTTCTCGTTTCTCCCCATTCTCGCTAACATCTGTTGTTTCCTGAGTTGTTAATTTCAGCCATGCTGATGGGCATGAGGTGGTATCTCAATGTGATTTTGATTTTTATTTCCCTAATGTTGAGCCATGTTGAACATCTTTTCATGTGTCTGTTGGCCATCTGGATGTCTTCTTTGGAAAAGTGTCTATTCATGTCTTTTGCCCATTTCTTCACTGGATTATTTGTTTTTTTGGGTGCTAAGTTTGGTAAGTTCTTTATAGATTTTGGGATACTAACCCTTTATCTGATATGTCATTTGCAAATATCTTTTTCCATTCTGTTGGTTGCCTTCAGTTTTGTTGATTGTTTCCTTTGCTGTGCAGAAGCTTTTTATCTTGATGAGGTCCCAATAGTTCATTTTTGCTTTTCTTTCCGTTGCCTTTGGAGATGTGTCAAGTAAGAATTTGCTGTGGCTGAGGTCAAAGAGGTTATTGCCTGTTTTCTCCTCCAAGATTTTGAGGTTTCCTATCTCACATTTAGGTCTTTCATCCGTTTTGAATTTATTTTTGTGTATGGTGTAAGAAAGTAGCCTAGTTTCATTCTTCTGCATGCTGCTGTCCAGTTCTCCCAGCACTGTTTGCTAAAGAGACTGTCTTTTTTTCCATTCGATTGTCTTTCCTGCTTTGTCAAAGATTAGTTGGCCATACATTTGTGGGTCCATTTCTGGGTCCTCTATTATATTACATTGGTCTATGTGTTTGTTTTTGTACCGATACCATACTATCTTGATGATTACAGCTTTGCAGTAGATACTAAAGTCCGGGATTGTGATGCCTTCTGCTTTGATTTTCTTTTTCAACATTACTTTGGCTATTTGGGGTCTTTAGTGGTTCCATACAAATTTTAGGATTGTTTGTTTTAGGTATGTGAAGAATGATGTGATTGGGATTACGTTGAATGTTCAGATTGCTTTGAGTAGTATTGACATTTTAACAATATTTGTCCTTCTAATCTATGAGCATGGAATGTTTTTCCATTTCTTTGGGTCTTCTTCAATTTCTTTCATAACCTTTCTATAGTTTTCAGCATACAGATCTTTTACATCATTGGTTAGGTTTATTCCTAGATATTTTATGGTTCTTGGTGCAATTATTAATGGGATTGATACCTTGATATCTATCCATTGTTTCATTATTGGTATATAGAAATGCAACCAATTTCTGTACATTGATTTTATATCCTGTGCCTTTGCCGAATTCACATATCAGTTCTAGAAGATTTTTGGTGGAGTCTTTCGGGTTTTCCATGTAGAATATCATGTCATCTGCAAAAAGTGAAAGTTTGACTTCTTTGCCCATTTGAATGCCTTTTATTTCATTTTGTTGTTTCATTGCTGAGGCTACAACTTCCAACCCTATGTTACACAGCAATGGTAAGAGTGGACATCCCTGTCATGTTCCTGATCTCAGGGGTAAAGCTCTCAGTTTTTCCCAATTGAGGATGGTATTAGCTGTGGGTCTTTCATCTATGGCTTCTATAATGTTATTAAAAAGGATTCCTACACTGTCTAGAGGCTGGCACTTCAGGAAGTGGTTTTGCAGTGTGGTTGTGCACTCTGTTGTTGCATCTTTTGTCACTTAGCTCACTGCTTATAGTGGTGGATTGGACCTTCTACCAAGTGTGCTTTGATTTGTTCATTGAAGTAGCCCTGGAAAAAATGTAAAAGGTAGGGGGAGGGGAGGAGTCTTATCCCATACAAAGAGAGAAATAACAGGGGTGAGGAAAAAAAGAGCAGGCAGAGAATCAAAGAAACTATAAGGCCGGGCACCTGGGTGGCTCATTCGGTTAAGCTTCGGACTTTGGCTCAGGTCATGATCTCATGGTTCATGAGTTTGAGCCCCATATTGGGCTCTGTGCTGACAGTTCAGAGCCTGGAGCCTGCTTCGGATTCTGTGATTCCTTCTCTTTCTCCCCCTCCTCCACTCATGCTCTGTCTCTCAAAAAATAAACGAAAATATTAAAAAAAAAAAAACTATAGGCTTAATCCAGAGAGAGAGGGAGATAAAAAAGAAAGAGATGCAGAAAAGATGTAAAAAGAATAGAGTAAAAATGACTGATTAAACAAACAAATAACCAGAACAGAGAAGAAAGAAAGAAAGAAAGAAAGAAAGAAAGAAAGAAAGAAAGAAAGAAAGAAAAAGAAAGAAAGAAGAAAAAGTGTATATATATATATATATACCAAAAATCAAATCAGAAATTATGAGGCTGATTCCAAAGAGGGGAAGAAAAAAAAAGATGAGAGTAGAAAGAAAGAGAAGGGAGAAGATAAGAGAAGGAAAGAAAAAAAACAGAGAGAAAAAATAATAATAGTTAAAAAAACAACCGAGATCAACAGGCAAAATCGCAGGACAGTTGTCTGTTGGCACCTGGGACCCGTCGCTGTGCTGGTCTGGAGGAGAGGCCGTCGGGTTTGCTCAGCGTCAGTCCCGCTCCAGTAGATCCAGTTAGCAGGCACGGAGGGGCGGGGCTTGGTGTAGGCAGGTCCCGCCTCCACTGTGGGCCAGCTGTCCATGCCTGAAACCCCACTGTGTTGGTGATGGGCAGACAAATGGCGACACCCTAAGGTCTCCTCCCAGACTGGGTGTCCCAAACCATGCTGTTGCGGCAGCCCTGGCAGAGCAGTGCGAGCAGGTGGCTTGTTCTGTTCCATAGTCTTCCACGCCTCCCAGGTGCTCCAGGGAATTCAAACCCTGATGTCTTAAAGGATCCTGCCCCTTGTGGACCCCTTTCTGGAGTAGTGCCATTCCTCCCAATCCACTAAGGGCCTCTGGCTGGAGCCTGCAGGGTCCTTTGTTCTCGGGGAGGTGATAGACCCTCTTCCCACAGTACTTAAAGGAGGGAACTGTTCTCTCCCAGCGCGCCCCTGAGATTGCTACCCCCCAGGCTTGCACACGGTAGGCTCCAGTCTGAAGAAAGTCGCACAGCCTTGATAACTCTGTTCTTTAGGTCCTAAGGCTGCTTGCAAAGTAGAAACTGGTTCTCTCTGTATTTCTTGTTCTCCAGTTTGCGGTCCGTGATTTTTCTTTTGTCCAAATACTTCCACAGCCTCTCTTTCTCTTCCTTTTGTTTCTCCACTGAAGGGTTTCCCCCCACTGTGTGCCTACACTGCCCATTTTATCTCTTCCAATTTGCGTGCATGCACCTCTGTCTGGCCAAGCTATCTCTTTCCACCTGTGGAGATACTTAGGTCACTCTGTAGCCAGGATTCCTGGTGTTCCAAGTACTGACCTCAGTACTGCTGTGTTTGAGGGACTTAGGGAAATTCCAGTCCCCCTGCTTCTCCACCATCTGACTCTCTTCCGTACCTTAGGGCTTTGTTGCCTCCTTATTACTTTGGCTTCCCCATCTACTTCCAACTTTAGCTCTTACTGCTCTCTATTTGATTTCCCTTAACTCTCAATTAGGCTCTTTGTCTTGGGGCCAGGCTCAATTGTAACTCTTGTGTTCTTAACCCCCTAAGTCTTGGGTCTGCAAGGCCCATAGGAAGAGCCTTTTGACAATCATCCATAGAGCTTTCATCTAAAATATCTCTTGCAAAGGCAGGAATATGCTTTTCCTTATGAGGTATCTGTGTTCAGAATATCGGTCTGATATGGAATATTGTGAGGCCTGGTCAATACCAGCACAACACGAGCCAGTAGTAGCAGGAGATACCAGATTTCATTTCTCATGGCAGGAGCTGTGCAAACACTGCCGTTTCCTTGCTGTGACTGCCATCCATAGAGGCCGGTGCAGCTCCCGGCACCAGGTTATTTCCAAGAGAGGCTATCTGTCTGGCCCAACTAAGTCCAGCATTACTCTGCTTATGAACTGTCTTGAGGTATGATGTAAAGATCATTGAGATTTGTAGTTATTTCCTAAAAGTCAATATATTTGATGCAGGATCGTAAAGCCCAATGGTCAAGAAAGAATTCTTGAGATGTTTTACAGTACAAATAGCGGTGGGTTTTTTTTTTGTAGTTGTTGTTTGTTTGTTTTTGCATGGAGACAGGACCCGTGGGCAGAAAAGAACTGCACTGGAATTGTGAGAAGTCACTGATTATATACTATTAAGTTTTGGTGGGGGATAGAAATAACCTAAGTCTCTAAATGGGTTTCTCCATGTTAAAAAAATTTTTAATGTTTATTTACTTTTGAGAAAGAGAGAGACAGAGTGTGAGCAGGGGAGGGACAGAGAAAGAGGGCAACCCAGAACTTGAAGCAGGCTCCAGGCTCTGCACTGTCAGCACAGAACCCAACGGGAGGCTGGAACTCACAAGCCCTGAGATTGTGACCTGAGCTGAAGTCAGAGGCTCAATCGATTGAGCCACCCAGGTGCCCCTACAAGGGTGTCTGTGTGTTTAAGAAGAGTTATAGGATCCTGGAGTTCTGGCTGTTGTGTAGCTAAGGTGGTTTTAGTCTCTAGCAAAGCATTCATGTTAAGGCAACCATGAGTTTCTTGAGGAATGTCACACTCACTTGTCTCAGGTAATGGGCTGCAAGTTGTAAGGAAGTTTAATTTGGGTTACGTTTCTCTCGGCTTTGTTCTCCTCCTTATGTTGAAGCATCTACTTTTCTGTATACGTTCATAGGCATTTGAGTAAAATGTCTGCTAATTTGGTTTGTGGCATCATCTGAGCGAAGTCAGGAAGGCACCTAAATATCTTTTCAGGTAACAAGCTGACTCTGAAATCCTAATCATCATGGATAGTGTGTTGAACCTAGTTCTAATTTCCCCTCTTATACAGAGCACCGAGGAGGGATAAGGCCCAGCCTCGAAGATACCAGCATCTGCCTGGGAGGTTCTTTGCCAGCCTCATCGCACGGCTTGTTGATTGTGAACACTCAGGTTTCAGAGCAGCCCTTAAAAATCACCCTATTCTGATTTTCCTTCTCACTTCGTGGTTTTTACAGAATATATAGATGCAGAAATGGCCCTTGGGTAATTGACAGTGGATATTAATCCTATTAGTTTAAGGTTTGTTTACTTAAGGGTCATTTTAGGAACCTTTTCCTTTTACTGAGCATGTTTTGCATAAATTGTTTACAGGTATAATAAAATGTTTTGTTGTGTATTACAGATTATCATGCTTGCAATTATAATTCTTGATTAGGCTAAAAAGTAACTTTTCATAAAAATAAACATTCTTGCATCTAAAAAAAAAATCACCCTATTTAACGGAGTTCTCACCTTATTGTCCATTTCAGGTGCACAGCTCTCTTCCTAGAACTTGCCACAGATTGACTGCAGTTACCTTTTTATTTATCAGTCATATGTTTGTTTACGCCTATACCACTAGAATTTGATAAAGTGAGGGTGGGGGTTTTGGTAGTTTTGTGAATGTGTCTATCCCAGCTGAATGCCTGGCACAAAATAGCATGTAATAACGATTGGTTCGGTGAATGAATTGAAGAATGAATGACTGAGTACAAGGAAGATCGAGTCAGACTCCCAAGGATTTGGGAGTGCCCGGAAGTAGACGTAGACAGTTGAGTGAGAGGTGTAGGAGGGACTAGTCTCTTTGTGCCCAGTGTCCCCAGAGTGTCCCACCATTTTTCACATTTTTCTATGCTATTCAAAAGTACTTGTTATAGCTTAGGCCCCCAAGATTCTCAGTTGCTATTAAATCATGAAGCCAGATTTCCGGGGAATGATTACCAAACCCAATGTGGTCACTGTTTCTAGTCAAATGCCCTCCTGAGGACAGGGTGAAATCTTTGCCTCATCTTTTACATTTTATAAGAGTATAAGAATATTCTATAAGACTATGCTTTTGTATAAGATAATTTTAATATACACAGAAAGAATATCCTCTTGACAAGCGCTATCATGCTTGTCATGGCTCAATCATGCTCCATCATGGTATCTCAATCATGCAATATAGCTAATGATCATTTTAAGTAAAATTTTTTTGGAGAATTTAAATCTCATATAAGTCAATTTGTTGTGGACAAAATGCCTAGCATATGCTGAGACCCATGCAGGAAATGTTCAAAAAGAACTTATTACTGTCACTTCCTATTGAAATAATTTAATGAAACAAGTATTTAGGAGAATCTGGAATTTAACATCAAAATGAGTATATGTATATATATAGAGAGAAGTGCTACTTCCGTGCTCAGTATGATGACTTAATTCTGATCTGGGAGAGATTCCCTAGGGGAGTGCAATTCTCGGCTTGCATTCAGGTACTCAGATTGGCTGTCCTCTCCCATCTGGAATGGTCTGTTTTGTTCCTAGTATAATAGTCAATGATGCTTATAGGCTCCACTTACAGCAAATTTGGTTCCTTTGCTTTCCCTTCTGGATATTTGATTCAACCTGTATTGTTTTGTCTTCTTATGATATCTGGTATCTCGTATCATATTTCCCATCTGGTTATTACCTTCTGTCTGTTTGGCTCGTGGGCTGCAACCCATGTTTCTCTTGGCTGGACGTACCAAAACCTGGTATCTTGCCCTAGGACGGTTGGTGAGCTGGTCGATCTGCCTATTGGTAGCCTTAGATTTTAAGACCATGCGGATGGTGGAGAAGCATGGCTTGAATTAAACCCCCCTTAAAGGGAGGAGAAGTTTGATCTTTGTGGGAAGGTTGAATCTATGGGGTCATCAGTATTTTGCTTGTTGGTTAATTGTAGTTTTGTATTCTTATTTTGTTACTTATTTTTATTATAATTTAGTCATATTCTAGAACACACTTGCTAAATTAATTTCATCTACCACACATCTGCTAACTAATTTCACTTTGCTTAAGAAACTTGTGGCAACAGTGCTTTAGGGAATGTGTCTAATTGAGTGTATATGTCTGCACACACCACACATATGCACACACACATATACTGCCCATACTTAGGATAAAAGCCCAAGTGTTTTTATATTGTGATAATTAGAAAAATAACTTATGGTTTTCAAAGAGTTTAATGCTCTTGAATTTCTTAACCATGAAATATTTTCTGATGTTTTTATCCATAGGCTTTTTGAAAATGATATGGTTCTCTTGATAATTCCCTGGCCCACTTGTTTATCAGTTTGAGATGAGGTAAATGGATTTCATTATAATCGTAAACAAATTTGAAACTCTGAATGAACAATGGTAAGTTGTAAGAAAGCATCACTGCTCATTTTTCCTTCTCTTCGAGATGGAATTAAATCAATAAATTTTACACTATTGATTTAGGTGGGATGGTATTTTAAATCTCCATGTATATATGATGTGTATGATCTTATATATATATTTGCCACCAGGTTAGTGAACAACCCAAGTGACAGTTTAATATTTATGCTTGAAAGAGGTATAAATATTGCACTAATTCATAGAGTAAAAGAACTTAACTCTTGTTGCTAAGTCAGTAAAAGAATGAATACTACAAAAACTTCTTTAAATGACTTTAGATACTTAAACCATTGTTAATCAAATCAAACCATTGCTTTTTTTTTTAAGGTAGATTTAGTTTATCTACATGTAATAATACTATCAAGTACTTGATCATTTGCAAATTGGTTATTGTTTTAACTAACTGATTAGCAATTTCATACATTTACTTCAAGGATAAGTTTGAGTCAACAAAGGATGACCAGATAATATTTGATTTACTGATCATAAGACTTAGCTCCATATGAAATTTCAGTTTCTTTTCATGTATACCTCTTTTTCATAAATTTTGGGTGACTTCTTCCCTGGCAATCCTTTTCTTCTTTTGTAAATCATTTGAATGTTGGTTTATAAAACTAGATGTAGTTATATCTATAACATGATAGATCAAAGTTGTAAAGAGACACATCTGTCAAAATGCTGATTTAATATTTTAAAGACCTAATGAGTGTTTGCTGAATTCTCTTTACAATTCTAAATTTAGCAAAAACCAGTTTGTATCTGGGCAAAGTCTAAATTCACTTTGTTATTTCTGATTTTCTTTATTAGCATGTTTAGGTTCATTGGCTAAAACAAAACTCATGCATTTTTGCACAAGAATGGAAGCTTCTACATGCTTTTGTGAAAGCCAATAGATAAAGATATATATATATGGCATGTTGCCACGTTTCAAAGGCAATCAGGTGGGGCGCCTGGGTGGCTTAGTCGGTTAAGCGTCCGACTTTCGCTTAGGTCATGACCTTGCGGTTCGTGGGTTCGAGCCCCGCATCGGGCTCTGTGCTGACTGCCAGCTCAGAGCCTGGAGCCTGTTTCAGTCTGTGAGTCCCTCTCTCTCTGACCCTCCCCTGCTCACGCTGTCTCTCTCCTAGAAATAAATAAAACATTAAAAAAAAAATAAAAAAAAAAAAATAAAAAAACAAAGGCAATCAGGCATGTCTGAAAATGTCTTTTTAAAGTAAGTGGGAGCAGGGGTGCCTGAATGGCTCAGTCTATTGAGCATCCGACTTCAGCTCAGGTCATGATCTCACGGTTTGTGGGTTCAAACCCCACGTCTGGCTCTGTGCTAACAGCTAGCTTGGAGCCTGGAGCCTGTTTCAGATTCTGTGCCTTCCTCTCTCTCTGACCCTCCCCTGCTCATGCTCTCTCTCTCTCTCTCTGAAATAAATAAAAAACATTAAATTTTTTTTTTAAATAATAAAGTAGATGGGAGCAGAAAAATATGCTATCAATTACATTGAGTAACACTTTTTATTAATGCCATGAAATAATATAGATGATTATCAGTACTGAAGACATTAAATTTCTATGAAAAACTTTTTATATAGGGGAGCCGAGAGACTTCTTTTATGCTGAAAGACATAAATTAGCCTTGGCATGAATATGGCTTGAAATCAACAGCTCCTCCCTGTAGCTCCTTCTGATTTAGGCCTATGTGGTCTGTGAGTATCAACCCAGCACGAGAGAATTGATTCACTGTCATTTTATTTGATCATTTTCATGATAGACATGGACTTAATCATCGCATGAACCTTGTTTAAACTTCTTTCATTTAAATTTTTGAAGTAATTGCCATGACCAGCTTGGCTCTATAGTGCAGAATAAGCTCCTCTGCTCAGAGCTGGGATTTCAAATCTTTTGCTGGTATTTTTAGTCTCACCTCAGCCTTGGTAAAGGTCTTATCCCTAGCCACAAAGTTTTCAGAGCCTTATTTTCAGTAGTTTAGGTGATCTCATCCTTATATTGTGTCCCCATTCAGATAAATAAGTGCTTCTTTTGTTTCTGATGTGATGACATCCTCTCATTGACATTCCCCATTCCAGTTATGAAGTCTTATGCACCCATTCATGAAGCTCTGCTTCACAAAGATCCCATGACCGAAGGTTCTATGCCTGCTTATCAGCTAGAGCTTGTAATGCAGATGGTGCCTAGACTGCTCACTACAGTGCTCTGGTATTCAGAATTCACCCATTACTCTTTTCTAGAAGAGTAATCTCAGAATGTATTGCACTACAACAGGGGACACATGCATGAGAAATTCACATCCACTTTTATATACCTCAAAGCAGAAAGAGCACACTTCATTCCTGCACGTAGTGTATGGTCTGGAATAGTCACAAAGCTCTTGCTAATGCAAGAGAACTAGGACATGTTGAGAAGCACGTGGATATTGGTGACGAGTACATATCTCTGTCCACATACCCCCAAGACCATGGCTCACGTGGGTGGGTGATCTCATTCTATCATTAGACTTTCAACAGTAGTTGTTTCTACTGGAAAGGGTTGATTTTGCTTTAGGGTCCAGACCATCCCGGATGGCTTGTGCTATGTTTGCATTAATTTCTATAAGTACTGATTGTTGCACAAATCATTTACGCTATGGACTTTTATGCTTTGTTTCTGTACTCACTATTTAGATCCTGGTAACCCTAGAAAACAAAATTTTAATAATTGCTTATACTTGCTAAAACTATGGAAAAGCCACGGTTAATGCTTCAATCTTCAAGGTTCTCATTGGTAAGGCAGATGTATCACCTGATCTTGAGGCTTAGCTAAGCAAGTTTTCATTATTACAAGCATCCAGGCTGGCAGTTCTTTATGCCAGGCAGACTTATAGGCTAAATAGTTTCTGACGGAGAATGCCAAGTTTTGAGGTTTGTCAGTCTGGCAGTGATGGATTCAAGAGCAGGGAGACTCATTAAAATGGAGCCTAGGTCCTCAATCAGATGTCAGTTGTCCAGAATGCGTGGCAAAACCCAAAATGTCTTCTGGGTTGGCTGCATTTCTGATGGATTGGGTTGCCCCAAAGTGGAGCTAAGGTACGTGGTTTTTACATGGCACTGGAAACCATCGATCATTTCAAATGAATGCTGTGTGTAGTAATCAACAACATTTGGGGTAGAATTATTCCCAGGAAAGCTGTGGCCAAACTGTGATCAGTTAGGGACGTAATCTGATAACAACAGAGGTTGAATGTCTATATTGTTATAAGCCACAGGCATTTTGAAATAAATGCCCAATTCATTGCACTTCAGATTGGCTAACAGGCACATGCAGGAATGACGTAGCAATATTTATTAGATCTAATTCTTAAATACAGTTTATCCAACAAACAGAAAATAATCACCTAAATTTTCCCAAAGACTGTTCAAGTATTATTGTTATGGCAGCTGTTCTGGGAACAGCTGTGTATCATCCATCTGTTGGTTATCTAAATCTAATTTGTGTTGTATTATTTTATCATTGCTTTAGTGTCTGAAGTTATACCTATAATATTTGGCTTAAAGAACTGTCTCTTACTTTAGAATTGTTAATAAAAGAAGGGCAATATTTTCACACCCTTTGATATGCAATTTATATTCTCCTATTTCTGTTTATTGCTATTGTTTATTTCTTATTACTGATGCCAACAAGAATGATTACTAGGAAGTACATATAGTTTTATCCCACAAATTCCAAAATTGGTGACTTTCAGAAAATATAAAGCATAATGTTTCCAATGTTTATTGGAGATATTATTTCTAAATGGCAAAATAAAAAAAAGACACAAAATAATAGTAGCAGTAGGAGAGCAAATGAAAGACTTACTATTGAAATTTAGGAGGAACTTATGTTTTTGTTAAATCTGAGGGTGACTAAATTTATTTGTTTTTGTAGGTTCTTAGAGAAGGACATATTCAGTTAACCAAAATCTAAAAATAACATTTGTCCTGCGCCCCTCATTTTCTAATATACAAGCTAGTAAACTTAAAAAATATAAAATTTATTAAATGGAAATTTATAAATTCACTGCCTCCTTTCATATCACACTGATTCAACATGAGAAAAAGAAAACAATAAGCTCAGGTAAGAAATATTACTCAAAACTTTATTTTACATGAAAAACAGCAGCAAAACAAATTAAGAGCAAAGGAATTAATTTAGGATGTTCATTGGTATATATGGAATATCCTTGTTTTCATGGTCTAGTATATCTGCTAGGTCCTTGAAATTTAGAGCTTAAATGGAATTTAATATAATTTTAGTGCCTAAATATTCTGTGTAGGTGTTTCCTTTAGACGTGAGGGGAGATTACTATTATTATTAGTAATAATAATTAGTAATCCATAAAACAATATCAGTTAAGATACAGCATGCAATTATTTATTTCACATAAGTTTTCATCAGTTCTTCATGAATCTCTCTGTGTGCTATTCAAGGGCTTTTTATTCTTGTCCTTGAGTGAGAAAACACAAAGATGGGGAAGAGGATATTAGTTCTCTGTTTCAAAAAAGTGTGTGAGATGTGTAATACCATTTGTGAGAGAATGACCTTTTAATGAAATGGCTGTGGTCTGTTGTTATTGAGTTTAATGTTTACCATTCCGGGGCAAAAGATTGGTGCACATATTTTCCCTCTTTGGAAGTGCATTAGTTCCTATGGCAACAATTTCATTGGCAGAAACGGTTTTCAAAACCTCACACGTATAATATGAACTTAATTTAAGCATTGGATTGGAATTCATACCTTTGTAGTTAGAAATAAAGATGATCATATCGAAATGGTTCTTTATCTGGAGCTAGGGCATGGCCAGTGTGATCACATGTATTTATAAATCCATGCATCCCAAACAAGGCCCTAATTGGGACCTACACAAGGGTGTCCATTCAAATTTTTTTCTAACCTGACCAACTTTAATATTTTATTCTGATCAAGAATATGACCAATTTTAAATCTTTTAACATTTTTTTCTTAGAGAACCTGTATGGAATTATAATTTTCTGTCATTGGCACACTTTTCTTAGCTAGTAGAATTGTATCCAGTGTATTCTTCATGGCTGGATGAGACATTTTGTATTGCCAGGAATGGCTGGCCATTCATTAGAGCACTACACAGTCATGACTCCCAGATTAATCTCATGACATCCATCATGAAGTGGGTACGAAAAAGAACAAGGAAGACTTAAAGTGGGATTCTTTCACAGATTCAGTTTGTAACTGAAATAAACCAGAAACATTCCAGGCATCAGGAGGTCTCAGTAAGCTGTTATGATTTCCTGGAAGCTTCAGTGGGAACTTCTCTTCTTTCTCCTCCCTCCCAAGTGGCAACTGGAGGGTAAAATGTTGATAACAGCTAAGTGTGACGATGTAGGTTAGCGTAAGAGTCAGATGAACCAGAACCCCAGGACTGCCTACAATTACCTGCCCAGTTATAGAAAATGCTTGATACAAGTTGTGCCCCATCCATGGAAGAGCAGCAGAGAAGATGTTTTTCCAAAGGGGAGCTCGCACCCTAGAGAGAGAGTTAGAAGCTAAGCTAAGCTCTCCCAGTTTTTTCTTCCCAAATCAGCAATCAAGAAAGTCACACCACTTCTGTGGGGCAGAGTGGAGGGTTCACTTGAAGGGCAGTATCCAGAGTTGGGCAGAAGTGGTCTCCTTAGCTACAGCTGCCTACACAGAGAGGGCAGCTTTCTTGGTCTTTGAGATTGCTCATAACTCTGAGCTTTCTTTGGATTTCTCTCTTCCACCAACATAAAGGACTTTGACAGCTTCCTTTAGCACTGAACTTTTTGATTCTTATCTGTCACCTTTCCATCTCCATCTGCCATCCCTGTGGACTTAACCATTCCCTTCCCTTACTACTTATTGTCTTTTTGTATGACCAGCAGTCAGCCTTAAAGATTGCTGTCTCTTCGTGCTGGACTCTCTCCCCACCCTGACCTACATCAACAACCACTCTGCCAAGAGCTTGCCCAGGGTACTATCTGCTTTCTCTGCTCTTCTTGAATTGGCAAGCACTTCTGGAGGAAGTCACAACCCCATGCCAATTACTTGACCTGGAAGAAAAATGACATTAATAATGGAGTGAGTGGTGAGGAAGAGGTTAGTTTCAATTAAACCTTCCATTTGGATCAGCAGTTCTTTATTAATGTCTAATTGATTCTCTTTTAAAAATTCCATCCCACATAGTGATGACCTCAAAACTTTTTACTCTTTTCAAGAAACCGGCCCCTACCCTCTGTCTCCTTAAAATGACCTCACTTTTTCTACTTTATTACAAGCTTAAAACCCTCTAATTTGGTGGCTCCCAATGTTCCTCTTCTGCTCTGGATGCTTTCTGCCATGAAAAGAGAGGTGTAGGAGAAGTGCTTATCTGTCATTTTCCTGTGCCTGTCTTGTCTTCTGCATGTCTTTGGGGACTCTGATTCCCTTGTGACTCTCTTATCTTCTGCTTTTCTATGTCACTTTCTGTTCACTGGCTCTTCCTCCTCTTCCTACAAACATGTCCAAATGCATCTATGTTAAGTTCCCAAGGCATGCCTGCATGGCTCAGTGGGTTGAGATCTGACTTTTGATTTCAGCTCAGATCATGATCCCAAGGTCATGGAACTGAGCCCCCTGTCAGGCTCCACGCTAAAGTGTGGAGCCTTCTTAGGATTTTCCCCTCTCTTCCCTGCTCATGCTCTCTGTCTTTCTGAAAAAATAAAAACTAAAAAAATAAAAATAAAAGTGCTCCCTAGGCCCTTCTGTCTTCTCAAGAGATTTCTTCTTGTTCACAAATTCCCCCAAATTATTCTCTGCTTGTTGCCTCTACTTCTTAACTGGTTGTTCACTCTCTAATGCCTGACATGTGGGTTTAGTTCCAGCAACTCCAGGAAATATCTCTGCTGACAGGTGTCTTCCTGACGCCATATTTAGTACTTTCTTTCTTATCCTGTCTTCAGCTTTTGATGCTCATCAAAGGCTTGCCTTTTCCTGGGTTTCCAACTTTCCTGAACGTTCTTATCATCTGTATGGGGAAAATTTTCCTTTTTCTCTGTCAGTTTCTATGGCTACGTACTTTTTTTCCTTTCATAGTTTATTATCAAGTTGGTTTCCATATAACACCCAGTGCTCATCCCCACAAGTGCCCTCCTCCATGCCCATCACTCCCCTTCCACTCCCCTCCCCTCACCCCCATCAGCCCTCAGTTTGTTCTCGGTATTCAAGAGTCTCTCATGGTCTGCCTCTCTTCCTCTCCCCAACTATTTTTCCCCTTCTCCTCCCCCATGGTCTTCAGTTAAGTTTCTCCTAATCCACCTATAATTGAAAACATATGGTAGCTGTCCTCTGCCTGACTTATTTCGCTCAGCATAACACCCTCAAGTTCCATCCATGTCGCTACACATGGCCAGATTTCATTCTTTCTCATTGCCATGTAGTATTCCATGGTATAGATAAACCACATCTTCTTGATCTGTTCGTCAACTGATGGACACTTAAGCTCTTTCCATGATTTGGCTATTGTTGAGAGTGCTGCTATGAACATTGGGGTACATGTGTCCCTATGCATCAGCACTCCTGTATCCCTTGGGTAAGTTTCTAGCAGTGCTATTGCTGGGTCCTAGGGGAGTTCTAGTGTTAATTTTTTGAGGAACCTCCACACTATTTTCCAGAGGGGCTGCATATACTGCTACATACTTTTAATGTTAATCTTATGACTTCTGTGGGTTCAGTGATTACCTGTCTGCAGATGATACTGGGCCTCAATTCTGAATTTTGAGGTCCATTTTGCAATTCCCTGCTGCTCATCTCTGCCTCATATGGGAATGTTGCCTAAAGGGCCCTGTGCTTGATCACCCCATTTCCCTTCAAAAGCACTCCTTCTTAATTATGACTTCCATCATTGGCCAGACTTCCGTTCTGGCTTTCAAGCCCCTTTTTCTCTTCTCCCTCTTTTGGTTCCTATTGCTCTACCTCTGCCAGGTATCTTGAGATAATCTTCCCATTTTTATTCCCAGGACAACTGCCCTACTTCATATTTCACTTGTCTATAGTGTAGATTACTCAGTCACTACTTATTAAGTTTCCCTCCTTCAGTGCCTTCACACTTCAGTCTCACCCACGCACACCAGATGAACCCCCTTAAGCAAGACTGTTCATGCTGTGACTTGATGTACAAACAGAAGTTTCAGCAGCAAGGACTTTTAGGCCATGAGCAGCTTTTCAAGGGAAATATCAGAGAATCAGCTTCGTGGCTCTGAAATCCTCCACCCATAAGGGAGATTTTGATGAGTTCAGAGATGGAGTTGGGGAGCCGATTCTGAGGATGGAAGCTGTGCCAGGAGCCCCACTTTCCTGCCGTAGGTAGGGATAGAGACATCTTCAAGACTGAAGAATGAAGCTTCTGTGGGGCCCCTCAGAGGCCTCATGTCTGTTGTGGTTGGAGAACACAGCAGGATGGTGCTTGACCCCTGTGCAAGGAAGCTAAAGCCACCTGTCACCTCACAATAGAGGGCTGAGTGTGCATGCCACTGCCCCTCTGAGCAGGAGCATTAGCCTAGTGTGGTTCTAAAATGGGTCTGCCCTAGGGAGCAGATGTTAGGTTCTGGGTGGGGGTCAAGTAAAATGGTGTAAGGTGTATTGCCAGGGATAGAGCTGACTGGAGAGAGAGAGGCTAAGAAAAGGTGAAGTCCAGCTCCTGACATAGGCAAAGGGCCCATGGGAGACTGGAGAGAGTGCTCTGAGAAGAAATCAACTTTAAGTAGCTGTTAGGCCCAGAAGTGACTGGACTACCTCACAACAGTGCTAGACAAGCATGGATTCTTCCAGTTACCAAGCCTTTCTTCACACCCCAAGCCCCCTCAACCCTGGTAGGAATAGAGACATCAGCTATTGGTGGGGACCGCGGTCCATAGGATAGAGAGAAAAATCAGGTGCATGCTGGCCCCCAGCACCAGGCAGCCCACCAGAGGAGAAGAGCGACACATTACTTCTGGATAAAGGCTGAATGGTTGATCAATATATTATGGTTGGATTAGTTTTGCATCACTAAATTAAGATTGTGTCTGGACAAAGTAGGTCTTTTTATTACCCAAGAGTTGGCCAAAAATGTATGAGACTTGGCCAAGTTTTCTTTCTATAGCAGAAGCACAGCCCTGCTGAGGAGGTATAAAGACACAGTAAGAGACCCCCCACACTGACCGCCAAGAAAGGGAAAAAAAGTTGCTTTTATAGTGACACACTGCGAGTCTTCCTTGTGTAGTGAACTAGCTAAGATCACCTGTTTTCTCAGTGCCTGCTGCAATAGAACAGAGCTTGCATGGTGGTTTCCAGAGCACTCTCTTTCTTCAGCTTTATCTTTTAGGTAGTTCATGCTTTTTCAGCAAACATTTGAATGCCACTTTTTCTGCTCACTATGAAGTTCTGAATAGGTTACATAATCTGCTGAGGCTTTATTTTCTTATCAGGAAAATTGTCAGTACTATGTACTCTATAGGTTTATTGTCAAATTTAAATGAAAAATGTATCTAACACAATTATGGTAGTTATTTATTGTGCTGTAACACATTAGGTCAAAATTTAGCACCTTGAAACAATGCATATATATATTTTTTAATCCCACGGTTTTTATGAGTCATAAATTCAACCACAGCTCAGCTGGGAACTCAGATCTTCTGATGAGTCTGCCTCAAAGGGTCAACCAGGGCTGTGGTCTTCTCAAGGTTGGGCTGGACAAGGATACATGTCCAGGCTCCCTCCTGTGGCTCAGGTTCTTGCTACATGTTGGCTGGAGCCATCAGTTCCTTGTCATGAGGCCCTTCCTTAGGACAGCTCCCAGTGTGTCAGCTAGCTTCTCCCAGAGTGACCAAAGGAGACAAGGAGAAAGAGGGAAGGCACAGTATCCTTGTAACCTAAACGTGGAAGAGACATCTCATGTTTGTTGTGTTTTATCCAATAGAAGTAATTATGACCTGCCAATGAACATGAGGAAAGGTTGCAAAGGCATAAATATCAGGAGGTAAGGATCACCATGGGCCATGCTGGAGATTGCCTGTCACACACAGGGTCTAGGATAGGTCCTCTTTTCTCCTTTACATACCTTGTGTCAATACCAGCTTCCTACATACCTTTCTCTTGTCCTTCCATTGGAGAGCATCTGTGCTTCCTCTGAGTTCATATAGCACATTGTTGCCTTACATATGTTTTTCTCATCACTTTCCTTTTTCTTTTTTCTTTATTAATTACATAATGGCATTCTGCTATGTACAAAGATACACAGATGGATGAGGTATTTTTCCTTCCCCAAGAAGGACTTCTTTATGTTGCTTAGTTAACATCAAGGGAATGGGCCACATTGTGTACAGTACACATTTAGTTGGATGACAGAGGTGGTCCCTTCTCAAGGAGCTCAATGTTTAGTAAAGAATGGTAGATTTGAAAACTAATAGCTGTAATAGCACAGTGCAAGAAAGAGAAAACTAACTGTATACGGTGAAGCTGAGAATGACTTCATGACAGAAAGGACGTGTGAGTCAGGATGGTAAAATAAATGAGAAGGAAGCAGTCAGAGAAGGAAGCAAAAAATATTCTAGACCCCAGACTCTCTGCTATCTGCATTCCCTCTCTCATTCTCCCTGTTTATGATTTTAGTTGGCAAACTACAGCCTACTGGCCAAATCTGACTTGATGTACTTGATACCTGTATATAAATAAAGTTTTATTGGAACACACCACACTCATTCATTCATTCATTTATGTATTTTCTATAGCTGCTTTCATGCTACAACAACAGAGTCGAGTAAGTGTGACAGATTCTTTAAAGCTCACAAAGTCTGAAATATTTGCTCTCTGCCCCTTTACAGGAATTTGCTGATTTGTCTGATACATGCACAGTTTAAAGGAGATGCTCAGATGTTTGTTAAATGAAATGGCTGAATAATCACCATAGGCTATAATTGCTCTGTACATGGCTGCATAAGGAATCAATCTGCGTTCAGCCAGTAGCTCAGATGATTCTTTATCAGTGATTCTTGACAAATGTTTTAACTGACACATAGCTGTCCATAGTAATGAGAAAGACGTTTGAAGCAAAAAAATAAACAGCAACTGTGCTATTCTCTAGATCTGAGAGAAAATGATGTCATTTTCTAGTTTAGAATACGTTATTTAAATGTTTTAATGAACTCTTTCAAAGAATAGGCCAACCAAATCAAGGAAGGCACATGATATATGTAACAATAGAACTCTTGCAAATAAAAGAGTAAATCCAAAAATAATTTAAAGAGAATGCCCAGGAGAATTTTACAGAATGTACTCTCCATTGAGGTTGAGGAATAGCTCTTATATAACTTACTATGATAAAAGATTCTCAAGGCATCAACCACAAACTCAGCATCAAGTGACTTCAACAATTTTTGCCACTCTACATGTATTATTATTCATAAACATGAAGTAATAGCACAGATATATCAACTTTGATGAGATACAAGAAATTGTAGGTATTAACATAAACTAGATAATAGAAATCTGTTGGAACATTTCTTTTTAAAGCCTATCTTTTAGATTCGTAGTAAATAAACTGTCGTATCGTAAATATTTCCATTGTATCAAAACTCACTGGTGATTAACACTTCAGCATTTTGTCCAGTTCCTTAAAATGAAACACAGGTGTAGAAAATGAACTGAAATGTTGTAGAAAAACCAAACTGCTGTATCTTATGTGGACTTGAATCATACTTCTGTACATTCCATTTTAATTTGTAGTGTTCAAAGGCCAGAAATTCTTAACCTGCTAATGCTCCAACTGGTTGAGAATGCAAATAGTGTCACAAATACTCCATAAGTTCTCATTTAATGATGTTTCTGTCTGATTTTTTGCCTACAAAAGCATGTTCACCTTCTTGAGTTCTATAGAACATCACTGCAATGGTAGTACCTCTAAAACTGGTTCTTAGAAACCTCACCTTTGGGGCACCTGGCTGGCTCAGTTGGTGGAGCATGTAGCTCTTGATCTTGGGATCATGAGTTCAAGCCCCAAATTAGGTATAGAGATTACTTAAATAAACATAAAAATAGAAACCCCACCTTTATCTCAACCATGGGTATCAAAGGTGAAAATAGATTCTACTGTAGAGATGAGGGAGAGAGGAGAAGTGGTAAATAAAATGCCTGGATTTTAACCAGTTGAGAAAGACTAGGATAAAATGGAAAATAAGAAATATTTTTTAATCAATTTTAATGTTAATATTTAAAAGAATAAACTTTGTTTTAAACTGCTTTCATTTAAACTAGTTTCTCTTAGTCCACTTTTTAATTGGATTATTTGTGGGTTGTTGTTATTGAGTTGTATGAGTTCTTCATATATTTTGGATATTTGACCTCTTATCTGATATATGGTTCACTAATATTTTCTCCCATTCTGTAGGTGGAATTTCCACTATTTTACTCTTTCTTTTGCTGTGCAAAATCAGTTTTTATTTATTTTGTTGCTTGAATTTTTCACGCTTTGGCCACTGAGAGTTTTTATGTTGGCTCCTCTGCCCCTTTGCATACCCATAATTGTATGTGTGTATTTTGTTTGTTTGTTTCCTCCTCTTCTTGTTTTTGTCTCCTCTCCATTGTCCTTCTCCTTCTTCTTCTAGCACTGCCTCTACTTTCTGGAACCAGAAGACACTTTAGTCACACCCTGTCTATTTCTATTCTAGCACTAGCATCAGTCATTTTTCTCAAAAAAAAATCTGGTTCTTTTTATTGGAAAATGGTATTAGAAACCAAGATGTGAGCATTAGGTGTGCCCATTGTCACTGGGATATCATTACTTCTAGGCCTGCTCTGCTGAACAGAAGAAGGAATATATGTGTATATACTAACTAGTATATGTATGCATCTCTAGAAATACTTTCATGTGTAACAATCTGTGTTTCTATTAAGCTAAACATGAGTTTATACTAATGCTTCTGATTCTAATTCATTACCACATGCATCACTCTAACCTCTTGTCTTTGTCTGTCTGTAAACTCTACTCCAACAGTGAGAAAGCTGACTTGCATCATCTGCCATTTATTCATTTAATTTTCCAATTACAGCATACATGTATAAAAATCTCACACTTTAGAATCTGTATCTGCCAAGGGAGACAAACTATCAACTAGAGTGTAGTGTTTATGTATAGTTTCTTTTGTGTTTAGTTTTATAGGCTCAATACTTTTCCTATATTGTTTCTTCAATTGTTACATTGGTCAGTGCTTTTGTCCCCAATGTAATCAGTAAGGTTGTTTTATACATTTGTAATATAGTTGGACTGTCTTGTCACATTTCGCATTCCATCCTGGGATCCCCGATCTCCTAACTGATGTTTGGAAAATTTGCATATGATTAAGATTTACTCTTCGTGCTGTGAAGGTCTACAGGTTTTGACAAATGCATAGTACCTTGGATATGCCATTATGATATTATACAGACCAGTTTCCCCACTCTAAAAAATCTCCTATGCTTCATCCACTTGACCTTCTCTACATTCCTTTAAATCCATGAAAATCACTCATCTTTTTACCATCTCTATAATTTTGCCTTTTCCACAATGCCACCTAATCAGAATCATGTAATAGTATGTAGACTTTTCAGACTGAATTATTTCACTTAGCAATATGCAGTTAAGATTCATCCATGTCTTTTCATGGCCTCATAAATCATTGCTTTTATCACTGTAAAATATTCCATTGTACTCATGTACCAGAGTCTGCTTATCAATGTACCTATTGAAGAGCACCTTGTTTTATTTTGGTTTTAGGTGATTATGAATAAAGCTGCTATAAACATTCACCTTCAGGTTTTTGTGTGAACATAAGTTTTGAATTCATTTGAGTAAATATCTAGGAGTTTAATTGCTGGATCATATGGTAAAACTATGTTTGGCTTTGTAAGAAGCTAACACCAAATGACCTTCCATCCTTGGGGAACAGAACAAAACAAAATGAAACTCTTCTCCACTTACAGTTTCCTATTTATAGTCATGAATAAAAATAGCAATCCAATTAGTGTCTTTTTCAGGTGACTGGGATGGACAGGAACTCAACAAATACTAAATATTTTCAAAGTGAGAAAAGAAGTTCATATTGTTGGTAAACAGCTAACAGCCAAAGGACTTAAGGAAACAGATTATAGGGGCTAGTTACACCTGAAAATTATTTGGTTCACTTCTAACTCTTTGCTATCTGTATGTGTTGTGTAATTTATATAATGACAACTTATTCAGACAAATCCTGTTCTTCCCCCTACTATTCTATTCAAACCAAGTGGAAGGTTAAACATATATAGGTCAGTATTCTGGGTAATAAGATAAAGTACACTAAAACCTTGGATTGTGAGTAACTTATTTTGAGAGTGTTCTATGAGACAAGCAAATATTTCTAATAAACTTTAACTTGATAAACAAGTGATGTCTTGCAATTTGAGTAGTACATGACACTGAATGCTACATTATCACAACTGAGCCAATGGTTCTTAAGATTCACTTTGATATATGAGTGCGCTGGATTACAAGCATGTTTCCAGAATGAAGCATGCTTGCTATCCAAGGTTTTCCTGTATTGTTTTATTGCCAAGAAGCTGGATCCACAGTACTACACACACAACACACACACATATATCATTAGACAGACTTACCATTGGCTAATTTGATGAATGGAGCAAATGAGGACTAGACTGCTTCATCTGCTATTTTCTATGGAAGTAGACATTAGGAAACATAAGGAAATAGCTGACAACCATATATCAAGGCTCTATAATCATAGTTAAGAGACAAGAATTCCAGGTGTTTTTATGCCATGGCGATGAGTAATTCCAAGCAGATTAACAAAAAAAATGTGGATTTACCCACGAGTGTATCATTTCCTCTTTTGTGGACTCCAGAGTCTTGCTCCATAATGGTTTGACACTAGAACAATCTATACAGCAGTATCCCTCACTGTTCGACACATTGCCTTTTCCAATGTACATGAAACATATTATTTCTTCTGGGGTATCACAAAGACCATCTGCACAGCTTCCTTACACACTTTTGGCACATTCTCTTCTTAGTGAACTCCTGGATCAGCAACTTTTTCTTACTCAGAACCCTCTAGATTAAGGCTCCTGTTATTTGACTGAGCTTCAAGTATAGTCCTGTGAATTATGGCCATATTCTACTTTATGAGTGAAAGGGCTTCAGAGTTTCCCGTGAAAGACAGCATACAAGAGAGGGGTGGTGACTGGACTTGTACTATCTGTTCAGTCATGGGACTCACACAGATACAGATAGGGTTCCCATTGCATCTCCTGATGCATGTGTGCTTTAAGAAGTGAGCAGTGACTGTCACATGGCAAAATGAGACCTAAAGCTGGCTGAAGAGTGAACATTTGGGTCAATGGGGCATAGAGCATGGAAATGAAGGCATACTTTTGTTAATACATGCATTCCTGAGTGGCTAGGTAGGTACTTTCCACAGTTTCTTTGGTTGTTTTCCCTAGAACTATCTTGCTGGGAAGCACTTAGAATTTTGTTGTAACACGTAACATTTTTGTTACAAGCCAAGAAATAACATTAAGTCTTTTTAAGGATTTAGTGTTTCTGTTTCTTTTTATTATTATTATTATTTATTGTTATTTGAGAGAGAGACAGGCAGACAGAGTCCAAGTGAGCGAGGGACAAAGAGAGAGGGAGACAGAGAATTTGAAGCAGGCTCTAGGCTCTGAGCTGTGAGCCCAGAGCCTGATGCTGTGTTCGAACCCACTAACCGCGAGATGATGACCTGAGCTGAAGAAGGACCCTTACCTGACTGAGCTACTCAGGTTCCCCTAGTATTTCTGTTTCTTAGTTGACCAAGAACTATGTGTCATTGTATAAAATACATTCAGAGATCAAACTGGTTTGTTTGAAAGGTAGAAAGTAAAGTGAACTTTTGCCAGATTCAATTCAAATGTAAAAAATTTCATTGTGAGTCACTAGGCAACACATAGAGATTAGTTGGCATTTAGGGTCAAAAACTTATGAGAACTTCTAAGTTGATGGTTAAAGAAATATAGAACTGTCATATGTTTATTAGCTTCCTTGACTGGATCAGACACAGAGTGGGGCGTTATCATTCAGAAATGAATAAATGAAAGTCATTGTGCATGGGGGCACTCCTAGAGTTGTGTAGGGAACAGAGTGGCTGTTAAGTGCTAGAGTGAAGGGTGCAGGGTGATAGGCCAGTTAAGAGGAGCAGGCCAGAACTGACTTAGGGCCAGGACACAGTTCTAAAATCAACTCATATTGAAGCTGGTTCTTCAGGAATATCTGGGTGTGGGAAGCAACATCATGCCCGTCAGAAATGTCTGCATCCTGGTCCCTGTTAATGTCAACTTATACGGCAAAATGGGTTTTGTGCAAGTGATTAAGTTAAGGATATGGAGACAGGGATCATCCTGGATTATCTGGTTGGGTCCAACATTACCACAAGGGTATTTGGTAGCTTACGGGGAAGAGAGTCATACAAGGTGACAGGTGGTGGAAGCAGAGGTCTAAGTGACACCCTCGCAGCCTTTAAAATTGAAAGGAGGCCACAAGTCAAGGAATGTGGGCACCTTCTAGAAGCTGGAAAAGGCAAGAAACAGATTTCCCCTTTGAACTTCCAGAAAGAATGCAGTTCTGCTGAGTTTTGCCCCATAAGACCCACTTTCAAGCTTTGACCTCCTGAACTTTAAGATAATACAGTTGCTTCGTTCAAAGCCATTGAGTTTGTGGTATTCCTTACAGGAGCAATAGAAAACGAATACAGGGTGTGGGGCTCCGGATCCGGTGGGGGCCCCTGAAGGCGGTGAAAGAATAAACTGAGGGCTGATGGGGGTGGGGGGAGGGGAAGGGGGGCATGGGCATGGAGGAAGGCACTTGTGGGGATGAGCACTGGGTGTTATATGGAAACCAACCTGACAATAAACTATTAAAAGAAATTGAAGCTGAACAAAGGAAAGAAATTTAGGGAATACACTGCCTCAGAATAGCAGGCAGGACAGCTAAGGACAGACTGCGCCAGAGGCCGGGGAGGTGGGGGCCACAGTCACAGGGGGCAGGGAGAAGCTATGGGGACCAATGGAATCTTTCCTTTTTTAGTAACTGTGCCTGGTTGTAGGGAGCCCATTGGTCAGCTAAGGCCAAGGGCTATTTCGACGTGGGGGGCTTAGTGAGCCTGTTCGCATGCCGCTCTGTGGTGGCCGTGGGCCCTCCTCAGATTTCCACCGCTCAAGCCTGTTGCCTAAAAGCAGCCTCTTGCAGTGGACATGGGGCTGTCCCATCTGGTGGTGGGAAGCGATAGTCGGCGAGGGGGTATGAAGGGAAGTGCAGGGAGAAAACAGAAACGGGGGTGCACAGTCGCGTCTGTAACCGAGTGTGACCGGTGGAACGTATTCAAAGGCAGGGCGGAGAGGCTGGGTGAGGCCTCACCCTGCCAGAAAGTGCGGGGCAGCTTGCACTTGGCTGGGAGGTGGTGGGAGGCACCCAGTGGTGAAGTAGCTGAACATATGCACATTTTAGAGACAGCACCGGCGGCTCAGTGAAAACTGTAGCTAGATGACCAGTGGCAGGAAGAACCGGTTGAGGGGGTCTGTGAAGGCCCAGGTGTGAGGATACAGCAGTGGGAACGCAGGGAGAGGATGGTGATGAATGATACGCAGAAAGAGAAGTGATGGTGTTGGTGAACCTTTGCAAGCATTGCAGGGGAGGGAGATTTCGGTGTGTCGCCTGATGTCAGGTTTTGGAACTGGGCGAGTGAGTGCCGTTAGCTACAGGAGGGGCGGTCGGCGTTTGTTGACGTCTGGCATCCACTTGCTTTACTCCAGCAGCCACTCTGACTTTCATCTGAAGTTCAGTTCCTCCCTCCTCTGCGCTCAGTCCAGCGGGAGGTGCCCTGGGAACCTGTGAGGAGTGAAACCCCGCCCACTACACCTCTGGCCAAAGGTGATTGGTTCAGTGAGCAGCATGTGACCTAAGTCAGTCCACCTGCGTGCCCGGAGGACTTCGTGGAAGATTCTGGGAAACTAACGAGAGCAGCACCTGCCTGGTCTGTTTATTCTTTTCTGCCTGTTAAGGACCTAGAAGGCTGTGCTCTGGGAAGCATATAGTTTGGGGAGATGGGGCGATCAACCTGAAGATGCAATTTTTAAAAAGTAAAGAAGAAGGAACTAGTACAACAGAGATGGAGCAATAAACAGTCAGACTTTGTATCACTGCTGGGGCTTATCGCAACCAATACGTTATTTTTAGTTTTATTTTTATGTAAGACACATTTAAATTCGGTTTTCTCTTACTTGAACCAAACTAATCTTAAGAGAGTACAGAAGAAATGGAAGGCTTGGATGCTCAAGTTTAAAGACATTCGGTTGGAGTTATACAGTAAGGAAATGAAAAAAATGGATTTAATGATCGGAAAGTTGTGTAAATGACAGATGTTTATTTGGGACTTACCAGCTAACAGATGGGATAAAGCCAGGCATATTGATTGCATGAACCAGAGGGTATGTTGACTGAAACTAAAAGGGATTTAAGGGCAGAAGTTGAAGAATACAAAAGTTTACCAGGTAGGCACAGTACAAAAACACAGCTAAAGAGAGAGAAATCTAAGTTTGTACGTTTTGAAAAATGTAGAGATTAAAACAAGGAGAAAAGACTTAAAAGAGGACTTATCAGCATATGAATTTGTGTTGTGTGTCTTTGGATATTAGGGATATGAATAGGTTCCTTCTCTTTCTATGTCCTACTTTTCCCCTTAATTTTCTATGAGGATTGCTTTTGAAATAAAAAATATACATTTTATGTAAAAATAAATGAACATGAAAATATACTTTTTATGGGTTTTTCATCCCTAGAAAAGAATGACTGATCAAGGCTTTCCAAAGTCACTCAGTAAAAAGGGGTACAGATAAACATAAAAAACCTGAAAATAGGACATGTTCTAAAAAACTTTTAGTCTCTAAGTCCAGACAAGCAATGAGTTAAATAAAATAGAAGTTTCTCTCTTTTAAGAAGCTTATTGTTCAAACTGACTCATACTCAGTCTACTGCTTTGGTGCTGTGACCGTATTTTCCTTTTTAAATTTAATTTAATTTTTTATTTTTTTTTTAGCAGCAGAATTAATAAAGTAAGTGAAACATTATTCATGATTCTAACATATAAATATGGTAGGTTCACTGAGCGAGTTTTTCAGGCAATGCAAATAGTCATTGTTTGATTTTTAAAAAATGCTTTATTCTTTAAGGAATGCCTAAGCTCTTCGGTAGAGTATCAGTTTGAAAACCACTGATTTCAGGCTCCTAATGACTATTCATTTTGTTTAATCCATCGTAGTTTATAACTATATACGGTACAATGTGTGGCAAAAGGAATTCTATGAAAATTCAAAAGTGCAATAGAGAATAAAGAAGCAATGGTGTACAGAGATCAAAAGTAAGCTTTGTCTAGGAGAAGACTTCAGAATAAATTGTTTCCTTGAAAATGATAGAACTTGATTTAAATGTACCTCAGGAGGTCAAATCATCCAAGCTTTTGCCTCTACTCCGGTGGATGTGCTGTCATTTTTGGCAACTTTACACAAGACGCCTAAGCTCCTTTCCTTAAAGACATGCACAGTAATTAGTATGTGGAAGCCTCCTGGCGAGCCCCAGAGCTGCTCAGTAATGAGGTTTTTGTAGCCTTGCAGTGACTGAACTAACTGGAACAGAACTCAAGTTAAAGTTTCTATTGTCTTTCCTGTAGCAGAGGATTCATGATGAACTCTACAGGGTCTTTCTCATAGGTGGGGTTTGATCCATCCGAACAGAGTTAGGGTAGCAAACTGATCTCCCAGTAAGCTTTCATTTTCAAACATCTTGGTTTTGGGATTGCCAATGAAGGTTTTAGCCCAGAAAGCTCAAAGTGAAAGGTCAAAATGACAGGCATGTGGGGCTGGGTTCTAGGATCTCTGGGAGGGAATGCTCGGCTTCCACTGCCCTGACTGCACCTGCCAGGCTCTGTGCGCTTCCTTCTCCCGTGCCAGGTCCCAAGCCCAGGCCTTAATGTCCCCCCCATCCCCGGGGCTGTCCGCAGCTTATCTGGGCCATCATTGCATCCCAACTGCTGCAGGGAGGAGAAAGATACTCCATTTACACCTTAGTGAAAGGTGGGGTGTGCTGTTACTTACTGAAAGGAGTTTCTTGGCCAGGAAAGACTCCACGAGAGGAGGTGGTCAAGATGTCCTTGGATCCTGCAGAACTCACCTGTGATGCTACAGGTCTCTTGAGGGACAATGTCCTCACCAACATGTACAAGGCCCAAACTCTCATTGTTGATGTTGTAGCCTGAATAATTCTTAACTAAGATGCAGTGCAGCCCCTTCCTGGACTTGGAGGCTGCAGAATAGCCCAATTTGACATAAAGGATAAAAGCTGATAACCCATGGTGAAGGACAGGATCCTCGGGAGGTAGGATGGGACACATTTGGGTGCTGAGTCTTTTCCTGCAAAAGCAGCTGTCTGAAGCCTAGAACTCCCCCAAACCTGAGTTAACAGATGACCTGGGAAAGGAAAATGAAGTGATCATGAAACCCTTTTACAAGCCAACTGTTCAACCCCTTAATTTTAATTAGTTAACTCGTTTTAACCTACTCTGTTGGCAATAAAGTAAATGCTTACAAATGTCTGGAATACTAAGATTTTGAAATGTATTTCCAATTTTAGTTTTACATCTTCATGATTTTTTTGTCCCACACTGTCTCCTCCAATTCTAATAATGTGTCCCAAATAATGTTTGGACTCTGGTCTCTTTTCATAGCAGGAGACTGATTATTTCCATAGCTAAGGCAATAGGACATAAGACATGAATAATGCGGGGGTCATACAATAAATAATTATTAATAACTTTTTTTACTTATTTAATCCAAATCCCATAATATGAAAGAGTGGGTCCAATTTCTGATGGTTCTGTTAAGGGGATTTAGACACTGAGTAACAGAAAACCAAACTGACATTGAGCCAAAGTTAATAAATCATATGCAGGAAGAGTTCAGAGGCAGAATACCATTCCAGGGCCAGTTATCCCAGTACGTCAATAGATGCTCCATTCAGGTTATCTCTAACCTTCCAGCCTCTTGCACTTGCTTGTTCCTTTAGGCTGTCTCCCCAACGATAAATGACCAAGTTCTAGGCATCAAATGAAATCAACAAAAGTCAGAGGAAGGAAAAGGAGAAAATATGCTGTATGTCTCAGGATATTTTTTATTTAAAAAAAATCTTTCCAAAGCCCTCAGCAGATTTGCCCTCCTGGTTCAGTGCTCAGAATGGTATCATAGGTCCCCAAATAAACAAATCACTTACTTGGGAGAGAAATGATGAGCTTGTTTCTCAGACTGGATCCTTTATGGTGCCAGGAGCATTAGCATCACGTGGGAACTTGTTAGCAATACGTATTCTCAGCCTGCTCCCAGACCTGCTGGGTCAGAAACTCTGGGGGCAGGCCCAGCAAACTGTTCAACAGCCCTGGAGGGGAGGCTGATGACAGATAAAGATTGAGAATCTCTGGCTGAGATTGGTTGCTGGGGTACTGGGGAGACACACAGCTTTCCCCCAATGCACAGTCACAAAGCAGGATTCGGTTTACACAGATGGAATGAGCAGTGATTGATGGGGAAGCAACCCACTTCGGAGGCCTCAATATTTAATTTTATGTTTGGTATGCAACACACTAGTCCATTTTACAAGGAGGCTTTTAGAGGTTTTTCTTAGCATGATGGTTAGAGACATTTTAAGGATTGAACCATTATTAAATTGTGGTCAAATTCCTCTCGAAACAATACCTCACCTCTCTGGGAGCTCCCTTTAACTTTTAAAAACCTTTAGCTATTATTAGTTTTGCGTGAAGGAAGTCTTCTAATAAAAGCGCTCATTTTGCAATGGAAGCAATTAGCTGAAGGCTAAACACCTGAAAGACTTTTACTTGTCGATGGTCAACTAAAGAGAATTGGAATAGTTTAGTGAGAGCTTAGTTTTAAGATACCTTAATGAGGAATAATTTCCATGATTATAATTAGTTATCTGTCATATGCACAGTCATATGTCTTCTGTGGGAGACAGGGCTCCTCTGTACATGTAAAAACTGGTCTATTTTGAAGTTTTTCTTGGGATGTTTTCAGGTGGCAGGTGTAGTAATGGAAACAGATTTGTCACAGCCAGTGACTGGAGCTCTCACTGAGCCTAAGCATTGCTCACTGCATGCCTTCTTTGACTATTTCAACGAATTAGAAGAAATCATTTGGAATCCTGTGATGTTGCCACAGCAACATTCATCATTATAAAGAAAAATGTCCGGGGGACAAAGGAGTAAGACACTAACCAGATCCCCAGATGTGTGTCTCTTGACCCAGGCTATATGAAGTCTGCTGTATAGTGGGAAATTTTAAAGCAGAGGAGGAAAGCGAACCTTATCTGTTGATTAAATTTTCCTTTCCCTCTCCTCCAGGACCTCTGTCTTCTACTACTGCCTGTGTTCTTTGTCTAGGGTTGCCTATCAAATACCACAAACTGAGGGGCTTCGAACAACGTACAATTTGTTATTTCACAGTTCTCAGGTGTCAGGAGGCCAGACACAGATTCACTGGGTCCTCAGCTCGGAGTCTTCCAGGCTGAAATCAAGGTGTCAGTGGGGGTTCAGTCTGATCTGAGGCTCTGGGTCCTTCTCCAGGCTCCTCGGTTATTGGCAGAAATCACCACTGCAGCTGAAGGACTGAGACCTCCTCCTTCCTGCTGGCTGTGAGCTGAGGTTTACTCTCAACTCCTAAAAGCCTGCCGCCATTCTCGGTCACATGACCCCCTCACAGACCCTCTCTACAATATGGCTGTCGCTCCTTCAGAACCTGGAGGAGAATCTCATTCTTAGGCTTCAAATATCTGACTCCAGAAAGAGCCCAGTCCATTTTGAGGGCTCATCTTATTATTAGGTCAGACCGCCCAGGATAACCTCCCACTTGATGAACTCAAAGCCACCTGATGGGGGACCTTTATTATGTCTGCAAGCCTCCCTTTGTCCTGGAAGGTAACCTAATTAGCACGGTGATGTCCCATCATGTCATGGGTCCTGCCCACATTCAAGGAGGGGGGATGGGTACTGGGTTCACCAGGCCTGGGAACCTTACCTGCCGCCCCTTCCCTTCCCTCCCATCTCATCCTTTCTGTGCTTGTTAGGGGTGTACGTGCATGTGAATGTATACTTTCCCCTCGGTAGTAAGAGTAGTAAAACCCACAAAACCCCCAGTAACACAATTTCTAAACACATCAAGAAGAAACAATTCATGATTTTTCTCTGACAACTTACTGCTTCTGAAAATGCCGGCATAATTGCAGCTCTGAAGGTTGCCGAGTTCATTCAGACGGGCTCTTTTAAAATAATCTCTGCGGCAGTAAATCATGAAGGACCACACTGTCTTGGGCTTGACAGGTGACACCGACATGAATGGGGGAAAACATGCTAAGTTCTAGATGCTAGCAGAGCACGGAACAGAAGCCAACAGTAATGTAGTGCTCCTGGCTGAAATGTGTCTCGGGGCCCTGTAGAACAAAGATCTCAGGACTTTTCCTGATGTTGGTGTTCCAGTTTGGCTCAAGCTCTGGTGGGGGGTTTCAGCTGGTCTATAAAATAAGGGAGTCCTAATAGATGCTGTTTAAGGCCTCTTGAGCACCTGTGAAATCGACTGCCCCATTTCCTACGATGAATCCTAAACAAAAGCCAAAATCTCTTTTTAGAGGGGTGCTGTTCCCAGATCCATGGGGAAAAATTAAACCACTTGGCGATTCACTTCTTTGTGTTTGCAAAATAATCGCAGAGATGAAGACAGAACATAGACCTTGAATTTTCAAAAGCTCTTTTTGGAACTGCTGGGACTTTGTCCATGGAAAAAATTGTAAAGTGCAGCCTGCTATCGAAAAGAAGAAGAGTTGTATGATAGGCTGTACACGCACTTTTCTGAATTAATAAACTTGTCAGCAGCATGTCCTGTAGGTGGTGAAAGTCATAAGTAAAAATAGTACTAAGTGTCTTGGGTTGTTGCTCCAAAACCTCCTTTTGGGGGCTTGTGCTTGGTTTTGATTAAATAATCTAATACAGACAGTATGCCGGTTCTGTGATAGGATTCTTTAAATGAAATGGTACTGAAATGCCACGGCTCTGCAACGAATAACCCTTTTCTCTTCATGGAATTTCACAGGAGTGAGCATGGTTAGCTTCCAGGATCTGTGAATGTGACCTTATTGGTAAATGGGCTGGCAATCAAGGTGAGATGAAGTCATTAAAGTGGGTCCTCATCCTACATGACTGTGTCCTTATAAAAGGGGGGAATTTGGACATAGAGATAGACACACATATAGGGAAGGTGACACAAACACCATATCTACAAGCCAAGAGTGGCTGATGCTGTCAGAAGCTGGGGGGAAGCTCAGGACGCATTCTCCCTCATCGCCCTCAGAAGGAACCCAGCCCGCCGGCACATTAATACCAGACTTCAAGGCTCCAGAGCCATGAAACAGTACATTTCTGTTGTTAAAATCCTCTGGTTTGTAGTTGCTTTGTTAGGGGAGCCCCTGGAAATTGATAAAAGAGCTATGGGCTCTTGAATTTTTTAAATTCTTTGTACTCCTGATTCCCCACAACTGCTGCATTAATCTTGTATGGTGTGATTACAATATTTGATTTGAATACTGTTTCCTTTTGCAGATTTTTAAGTGGTTTTTAATCAGTCCTCCTTGTTATATCTGGAGTTCTACGTGATCCAGAAAATTCCCAAGTTTCTGCTCCTAAGAGTTCACTTACTGTTGCTTATAAGAAACCACTTACCATCGTCTGAGAGTTTTGCACACAGAAGATTTTCTCTTTCTCTGGGCATTTATTGTTATTAAGAGCATCCTTTCCTTCTGTTTCTCAGCACAGAACCTGAAAACAAGTCGAACGGTGGTGGAAAATTTTCTTTCATACACAAGGACTTTGAAGATGTTTGAAGGGAGAATATAAACATGCTTTTTTTTTTTTTTTAGATGAATCCATAGGGGATGGTATGTGGTCGTTTTCCATGGGGAGGAAGTCCTGAGAGATTGATTGACCTCACCCAGCATGATGCCGGGCCTGAAGAAATAACATTTTTATTGCAGGGTGTTTCTAAAAAAGGGACCTTTCAACCACACAGCATGAGCTCTGTAATCCCAGTTCTGCTGTGGCACACGGAGTCGCTTTGGAAAGGAAATTTTTCACTCTTAGAATAATTGTAGACCATCTGCTAAGGCAATCTTTAGAGAGCACCTAATTGTGACTTGCAAGTATGTATCACACTGTAAAATGTTACATATACTCCACATTTATACAAATAGACAACATGTGTGGAATGAGGAAAAATAGCAACATGCCAGCATTTATGACACCACGGTGGGAATTTTTGTTCTTCATCTGTTTTCTAACTTATCCAATACATACTCTAGTCAAGTAACAAATAGTATATAATTAAACAATTTGAATTAAAGGAACTTAAAAGAATGTAAATACCCAATAAGCAACAGTCTGGTGTGTAATTTATGTAGCATTTTCCCTTTTGTAAAAAGCCTGACTGATCAGTCATGTTTGGGACTTGACCAGCCCAAATGCCAAACCCATCATGCTTCTGGGGGGTGAGCGAGCTTGGCAGGGGACCAGGGACTGTCAGGCGTGGTGTAAAGCGAGCAAAGAACTGACAGGGAGATGCTCGATCTTATTGCCGATCCATGCACTGCTTTGTCTGGGTTCAAAATGGACTTACCACAAACTGAGTTTTCTATGCCATAATGGTCGTGTGTTGTGAGAGAAATGTAAGATTAGCATAACTTTAAAATTCAGAAGTACTCTTCTTAGGCACACGATCCCTCAAAATAGCTTAAGGACTTATATTTTAACAATTTTCTCACAAAATTAGTTATCCTGATTGAAGCTGCTGGGACAGATGGATGCAGTTAAATAATCAAGACCGAGGAGAAGGAAACTGAGTTGTGTAGTTGTTGTTGTTGGTTTGCAGTTGTGTGTGTGTGAGTGTGTGTGTGTGTGTGTGTGTGTGTGAGAGAGAGAGAGAGAGAGAGAGAGAGAGTATTAAGCTGTAGGCAGAAATCTCTTGGGCTGACAATAATGATGGGAAGACTAATAATAAGGGGGTTATTGTGAGCACCCTATTTGTTTTCTCATTTTCTTCTCTCTTGCTTTCAGTTTAAACCTATGGCAACTGCAAACATCATCATATGAAAATGAGGGTTTTACACCTGTGTTGTTTGTGCATGTGTGTGTCGGGGGGATCAGTGGGTGGTGGTCTGTTATATTAGATTAACATTTTCCCATAACATTCACAAAGGAAGGTATCAGAGTAATTTAACACTATCGTTATTTGGCAAAATTGTAATCATCTGTCAAGGGTTCCTATTAAAACCAGATGGGAGAAGGGGTGGTGGAAAGTGAAGGGATATTGTGATGATTCTTTGCTGAGTGCCTGCAGTGTGCAGGAAACAGGGCTGATGGCCTTTATATCTTACCTCATCTGCTCTCACAGCAATGTTCAGGGCGGATTTTACTGTCTTTCCATCACTGGTCATGAAATTGAAACTAGATACTTAGTGGTCCCTTTTGGAATCTATCAGTTGGGGTAACGCCAGTTGCTGTAAGAAATAATCCCTAAGATCTCAGAGACTTAACGTACTAGAAGTAGATTTCTTATTGTTCAATCAATCAGCGTCGGTGCGCCTGGTCAGTTTTCTCCTCTCTGTGATTCAGGGATCCAGATTTATTTCATCTTGTGGCCCAATCATCTCCTACAGACTCAGTCTTGTGAATTCATCTGGCATAGAGGGGAAGAGAGGGTGCCGAAGGCAAAAGTGCCTCACTCTCTAGACTCACTTCTCTAAGAGCGACGTGTAGAACGTGGGTTCATACTTCATAGACAAGAGCAACTTCTTAATGCAAAATAGCCACCGAGGTGTAAGGGGAGCTGGGAATCACAGTCCCAGTGGTAGGCACATGGTGGTGGCAGCTTCTCGATGTATGTGGGGAATCATACATTTCCGTAGATTGAAAATTATCTTTACCTAACCAGTTCATCACTAAATATGCATCTGTGTTTTTTCGTATCACTATAATTTCATTAAAAAAGCCTTACATGAAATGGCGATTAGAGAAAAGGGTCAGATGTCAATGCAGTGATTCCTCATTGTAATAACAGAATGATGTTAATTAAGTTATTTTATGCTTTAATATCAGTGTGAGATGAAAGAATAAATAAAATGTAAATAGCAAGCCAACAACTACTTCACAGGGAAAGTAGACACAATTCAGTGATATGTTTGTGGAAGCTAACTGACTCTAATGTTTACTGGATAGTTAGGGATTTCTTATAGGGTTTCCCATCGTGTTGAAAAAACTTTGCTTCTCTAATGGAGAGTTTTCAAGACTACCAGAAATACAACTCTGCAATTTTATTTCAAGACAGCAAAGTGATTACTGACATCTCCCTTTAGAGAAGAGGGACCTTTGGGTCACCTGGTTGGTGGTTTATGCAAGATAAGTGGGGTCTGACATGGAACCCATGGTAGTCATTCCCTCCCACGTGACTTTGAGATTAAGTTGCCTTAAATTTGGGGAAATATGAGTATGTTGATTGAGGGTCATTTTCACTACTTTGGTTTCACTCAAATCATAACCAAAACTCAAGGACATAGCAATCACATCGTCAGATGAGTTAAGTACTAAAGGAGATATTAGAACGTCCTGCTCTACTTTATGAAAAATAAATTCGGTAAATTAACAGAAAGCCTCAAAACCCTTCACATAGCTCTAGTTAGTAATCAGACTAGAATTAAAATTCAGGTCTCTTGTGTCTCATCATACACATCACCAGTTCCCTTCCTTTTACATTGACCCAGGTCAACAGAAGTATCCAGAACTTTCTACATACCAGTCACTATGTGGAGTCCAAAGTAGACAATGGCCTATACCACACTTCCTAAGAAACTAACTCTTGACTCTGACAGCCAAGGCTCACTTATCTTGGGTAATGAATAGAATTGTGGCATTTCTTGCTTGGATCCTTGCTGTCAACTGACCACATTTCTTATTGTCTTTGTGGAACTAAAGAGGAGTTCCAGTCTGGTATCGTTTGGCCTCCTTGTCTGATATATGCTCAAAGTTCTATGAAAATACATCAATAGATTTGTTCAATATGAATCCATCATCATGTTATCTACTACCACCAGTCCCTTTTCTAGAAACTCAAATTTCAAGGCACAGTTTTGATTTCTAACAGGTGTCTCAGACTCTAAAGAGAGGTAGCAGCAGCTGTACTGCCCGAGTGATATGCAGAGAAGTTTATGGAACTGGTGAGTGGCGATCTGCCATGAAGGTGGGAAATAGTGCAGTCTTTATTTCCCCAAGGTGCACGTGTTCTCCAAGGTACCAGTGAGCAGCAGCCACGCCAGAGAGGTGGGAGGTAGTTATTGGAGAATAAAAACTCTCTCTGGACCAGTATGCCTATAAGGTTCCATGGAGATTTCCTTTTGGCTGGTTAGCAAGTTTCTACTGCTTGTTTCAAGAGAAAAATGTAATTTTACTTGATTTCTGATCTTGATGCAAATAGGACTGAGGATTGGGAAAACAGGTTGTCTGTCTCATGTGTTTTGTCTTGGAGCACATTTCCTCAAAAATACATGTTATTAATTTTCTGTAGGTTCCCAGTTGAGCACACCAACACCCTTTTACTTTCTACTCCAAATGGAAGACCAAACAAAGCATTATACTCATAAAGTAGGTGAAATGAAATCTTATATATCTGAGTTGTGTGGGAATCATCTTTATTTACTTTAATTTCTATTGGTGAACCCATTTCAAAAGATGTTGTTGTTGTTTTTTAATTTTAATGTTTACTTTTAAGAGGGAGAGACAGAGAAACAGAGAGACAAAAAGAGAGACAGAAGGCGAGCAGGGGAGGTACAGAGAGAGAGAGAGAGGGAGACACAGAATCTGAAGCAGGCTCCAGGCTCTGAGCTGTCAGCGCAGAACCCGATGTGGGGCTCCAGCCCATGAACAAGGAAATCATGACCTGAACTGAAGCTGGGTGCTTAACCGACTGAGCCACCCAGGCGCCCCTCATAAAATGGCTTTGATATACCAACATTCATAGGTAAAGTTATATAACAAAATAAGTCAGTTAGTAAAAGAGGAAATTAACAAAAAGTGGCAGCATTAGAAGGGAGTTCATATGTTTTTAATGCTCAACTGCTTAATTTTACAGATAAGAAAACTGAGGCCCATAGAGGTAAATGACATGACCATGGTTACAAAATAAAAGGAAGAAGACTAGAATCTGTATCTTCACATAAATCTAGTTCATGTTTTATTAGCTTTCATTAGTCTCATTGCAGAACTGTCAGGATGAGGGTCATATCGGATGCAGGATCCTTCTGAAAAGAAGTTCAAATACACCTGAGATGGTATTGACATACAGATCTTATTTCAACAAATACTGAATGTTCTCTATTATTTTTTCTTCTTTAGATACTATTTTTTAAAATTCCCCTACTATGTGCTAGTCACTCAATTATCTATCACACATTGACCAACTTATTTTGATGTTAGTTGTTTAAAAGCCAGTTCAACTATACCATCCCAGCCAAAGTGAATCATTTGATCAGTTAAAACAAACAGATTGTGTGGGTTCAGGACCAAGCCAGGATCCTGGGAATATCCAAATAGTATGTGCTTGATGTATGCTTAATAAACGGAGCTCTGTTATTTTTTGGCACTCATTTTCATAATTTCAACAAAGGAAAATTAGTAGGGAATTGATAGTGGTGAACAGTGTTGGTTTTTAAAACATAGTGAAAGATTCCGTGATATTGGTCCCACTGATAGATGGATTGATGTCCCCTTTCCTTGAAGTTAGGTGATCTTGTGACTACTTTGACCAATAAAGTTTAGAGGAAATAATTCCATGTTACTTCTGAGGTTAAGTCCTAAAAGCTCATTAAGTTTTTGTCTTGTTTGCAAGGATGTTTTCCCTTTGAATGCTGTGCTGCCATATAAGAAACCATGAAGCTGCTACATTGTAAAAGGAGGCCCTTCATATCATTCAAGCTGAGGTACAAGATTTATAAGTGTAGAAACTTTTGGATGATTTCTACCCTCAACTTGGTGGAGTCACCTCCTGTCGTTTGAATCTTTCCCGCTGAATTCCCAGACCTCATAGAGCAGACACAAGTCATTGCCATCATATACCATTTGAATTCTGACCCCTGAGATGCATGTGCATATCAAAGGTGTTAATTTTTCACATGACTAAGATTTGGGATAACTTTTTGCAGCAATAGATAATTGGGGTAAGACTGGGAACTGACAAGCCGGCAGCCAGTTGATTGCTGTAGGTTTTATTCCTTGAAAAGAAAAAAAAAATCATCCCAGGCAATTTAGAGACATCTATTAATAGTTACTTTCTCACTCCAAAAAAGTTAATTTTTTAGACTTTCCTTATATTATCTGAGAGTGTGTTAATCAGAAAAACAAATAGATTGCAAACGAATGTCAGCACAGAAAAGCTGATTTCCCATGGCAACTGAGATGAAGTCTTGTTTTTAAAGTTCATGCTGAAAGCAAAAACCCTTGCAGCCAAGCCTCATAATCTTGAATTGATTTATACACTGCTTCCTTTCTTTTAATCAATCTTCCACTTTTTATAATTTTTTTCTGAAATTAATGTTTCAGAATTAATGTTTATGTATGCTGACTCCTTGATCTTTTTTCTAGAAAATTTGAATAGCCATAGCCATAGCAAAATCTCTGTGAAGTATTTTATAGGCAAAGCATTTTGAATGATTTTATTGATAAAGAAATTTGTATGAATATATTTCCCATGATAATATTTTAATGTTTTCTTAGTAAGATTATACTAGATTACTATTAACAAAAGAAGACAATTTGTCATCTAAAAAAATGTGATTCAGCTATAAAACTATCTTCAAACACCTAAAGTGAATTGGGCTTGTTGAGGTATGTGTCAGCCTCTATGGACAGTGAGTGGCGCCCCCCCCCAAAAGCCAACAAGAAAATGTGGAGCCCAACCCATCAACCCGGCACCCCTGAATGCTGCCAACGAGAATGAGCTTGGAAGCAGATTTTTCTATAGCTCCTTCGGATGAGAACTCAACCCCTCTGATTTCAGCCCTGAGCCGAGAACCCACTCACACCATGCTGGACCTTCTGCAGAACTGTGAATTAATACATGGGTGCTTTTTACATATCAAAGTTTATTATAATTTGTTATGCAGCACTAGACAACTAAAATTGAAGTGTATTTATCAACGGCCTCTTTCTCATGTCAGTGTTCAGGTCTTAAGTCCATCTACCAACGTTCTCTCTCTCTCTCTCTCTCTATCATCTATCTATCTCTCTATCTCTCATCTATGATCTGTCTATCTATGATCTATCTATCTATGATCTATCTATCTATGATCTATCTATCTATCTATCTATCTATCTATCTATCTATCTATCTATCATCTATCTATCATCTATTTATTTATTTATGTTCCTTTGCTTTTCTTTCTCATGAGCAGGTGAGGATTCTACTGAGAAGCAGTATCTCAGCAAATCTCTCCACCCAGTGATGTCAGTGTGTGGGATGTTTTTTCAATTTAATGAAAAAATTCATTAAATTCTCTTCTTCATTAAAGTCTGTAGGATTGAGTCTTGTGAAACTGTTATAATGAACATTCCTTGCTGTCTTTAGTGCCATCTAAGTATTTAAGATAATTTGGTAGAAAGTTCCTCTGAGATTCTTGAAACAAAGTTTTGAGCAAAGGATAGCTCTGGCTCAGAACTCTCCCATGGTGTTGGGCAGTGCTGTACAAAAAAGTCAAGACGTGGATCTGTGGGATGATGTATTTTTAGTTCAAATTTAGTTGGCCCTGTGTTTCCTGAGTGCTTTATCTGTACAGTCAGTAAATACAAAAACAAATTGTAACTAAAATAGAAATAATTACCCATAGTGTTGTGCAGTATACTGGATGGTAGAAAGCCAAAGTGTTGGTAAATAAGGGAGTCAGGCAAACATTTAACAGAGACAAAACCACATATCATAGAAGATGAACTCCTACTTGATTGTGATCTAGATTCTTAGATTTTGTCCCCTCTCAGGACTTGATAAGAAAGATGATCTAACGTCATTTAATATAATAAATGCTTTTTAGCAGACTCTATAATTCTAGCAGCTCTTTTTAGATTTCAATGCATGTGCAAAGGAAATTTAGTGTTTCAAAATCCATTTAACTGTGCACTTGAGGAGCTTACACTTAACCTTCAAATGGACATGATTAATCTGAGATGTAATAATATGCTAAAAGGCAAATACATCAAGAGAGGAATCTCCTAGAATTCTATAAATGCCTGATTCCAAGTGATGAGTGTGTTCGGGTGAAATCATATATTCATGGATTGATATCAGTATTTGATAGTACCTGTGTGTGTGAGAACATGTTTTCAGAGATGAAATATGGGAAATCCAATCAAATTGGAAAATAGGAAAAACTAACTTTAAATGTTTTTTGTTTTTTGTTTTTTAATTTCTAGGAGAGAGAGAGAGAGAGACAGCGTGAGCAGGGGAGGGTCAGAGAGAGAGGGAGTCACAGACTGAAACAGGCTCCAGGCTCTGAGCTGGGAGTCAGCACAGAGCCCTATGCGGGGCTCAAACCCACGAACCGCGAGATCACGACCTAAGCGAAAGTCGGACGCTTAACCGACTAAGCCACCCAGGTGGACTTACTTCAGAGAGTAAGCCAAATATTGTCCTCTACACACCCCCCACGCCCAAGAATTCCATTCTTCTTAAGTTTAGGTCTGTATTAACAAATAAAAGTTGTACTCGATTATTCTACATTGATTTTTGTCAATAAAAATGCAGGAATGTGCTCTCTCTTCTGATATACATTATTGCATAATATCTTTAATTTTGCTGTTTGCCCAATGAAACCCAAATACCCACCATCGAGGCCCCTTATGGAAAAAGTGTAGCAGCTGGCATAGAGGACTGTCTTTGATCTGGCTCCAGCTGCCCTCGCCAGTCTTGTCTACCATTATTTCCACCTTGCTCACTCCTCTCCAGCCACACTGGTCTTCCTGCAGTTCATCAAAGCTCTTCTTCTTCAGGGCCCTGACAACCACTCCGTCTTCTCTCTGCTAACATTTATGCATCCTACAGGGATCAGTTTAAATGTCATTTCCTTAAAGAAGCCCCCTGTGACC
Source organism: Proteles cristata cristata (assembly GCA_017311185.1). Classification (NCBI taxonomy): domain Eukaryota; kingdom Metazoa; phylum Chordata; class Mammalia; order Carnivora; family Hyaenidae; genus Proteles; species Proteles cristata. Next base: position 130,206 of record JAESUZ010005492.1, read on the forward strand.
TTCCCCCTCCCTGCTAGCTAAGACTGGTTCATCTCTTCTAATTGCTTTTCAAGCCCTGTCTCTCTAGCATGTGAGAAAAATTCAAGTAGGTATTTTTTATACTAATAATTTGTTTAATTTTTGGCTCACCCATTGGACCATATGCTCCATGACAGCATGAGGTGCATCTATATTGTTCGCTGATGTGTCCCTCCTGGTGCATAATTAGCAATTCTATTTATGAGCACCGCCTGGCTATCATCGTTGAAAATCTGTTGAATGAATGTTGTGACAGTCTGTGGCTGGAAATTCAACAGTGCCTCTTGTCATAGCAACTGTCAGGAATATTCCACCAGGGTAACTTATAAAGGTAGTGACTGGGAAAGTCTAAGTGTTCATTTTATGGATGTATAATAATCTGTGATTTATATTTACCTTTACCAGGTGGGTGGTTGGTAAACAGAATGAAAGGAAAACTAAATTTTAAATGAAGTGTCTTAAGATTTGATTCATTTTCCTAGCTGACTGTCTATATTTAGCATGTTCTGATGGGCTGCTAGAGGGGCCACAAGTGTCAACAAAATAAGAAGTTAGCTTAAAGATTACATAAAACCATCTTTTCCCCAGACCTTGTTCATATCAGCAGAATTTCAGAACATCTGCGGATTAACAGACCCTCATTCTGGGGTCAAGCATTGTCCAACCTTGCCAGGGGTATTATCTGTAAATATTAATTATAAACACTCTTTTTTGATAAGGCAAATAGAATGATGATTCCTGGGCTCATATAAAAGAGTGGAGTTTCACCTTTCTTGGATCAGTTTATGGCTCTATAAAATATCTATCCAAGAGTATATATGTCTGTATATGTTATCGAATTAAACTCCCAGTTTAACCTACAGAAAATAGAAATTCAGTTCTACCAGAATCTTTTCCTAATGCAGATCCATTACCACTTGCAAGACCAGGGCACAGTGCAAAGAGGTCCTATATCCCATATGTCTCTGTATTTAAAGTTATATATCATACTAAAATATGTTAAATAAAGTGTATTCTCTCCCCTGACCTTGACAAATATGTCTCCATAACATTCAAGAAGATCAGGTTCAAATTAGAATTCTTAGGTCCTTAGATTGTATTAATGGAACACGGTAGCACAGGGGAGCCATTCTCTTCCCAGCTTCTTCCTCCACTGTATGGAACTTAGGCTCATGTGAATGAACACAGGAGTTTGCCTCTCCAGGAATAATCCACACCTGAGCAAATCACTGATTCCTGACTGCCTCTGCCAACACACAGGGCTGTATATGCCTGAGGCACCATCTGTCCTCAAGAGTATGAACCTGAAGTTGAAGAGGTTTGTGCAGCCCCTGGAAAGAGACTCTGGATTTTTGGACAGAGAATTCCAGAGTCCCAGATAGTCTAGAATAAAGGGCAAACATTTTCTATAAAGGGTCAGACACTAAATAGTTGAGGCTTTGAAGGCCATATAGTTCCTACCGGAACTTCTCAACTCTTCTGTTGTAGCATGAACACAGCATAGGTAATACGTAAGTGACCAGATACAGCTGTGTTCCGGTAAGCTTTATTTAAACATAAAGTTTGTTTGCAAACACAAAGAATTTCAGGTGGTGAAAACAGCTTCTGTGTAAACTCAGGAGCCTTGACACTGGCTGGGGCATAGTGGATAAGAGCCAGGTGGATCCTGGAGTTTAACAGAAAGTCTTCTTAACTAGAATCTCTGGTTGGAGCAGGGCACATGTAGTCTAGTTTACTAGTCCCTGGTTGATAAGAAAGAGATGCAAATACCAAGGACACAAAAATATGTCTGATTTGTAACAGGTAAGGAAGAAAATGAAGAGGTGGGCAGACAGGGGGACCAGGACAAGTATTGGCAATAAGTAATGGTGTCCCCTTCTACTGACTAAGGTAGAGAAATATGATATCCAAGTAAGCGATGCTTGACCATGGTGTTGAACCAGAAAACTAGGGTGGAATGCATTGAAAATGGTCAGACTCTGGATATAATTTGTGGGTAAAGCCAACAGACTTGTGATGGGGTATGTGTGAGTGTGACACAGATAGGACTTACAGTCACTTTATCTGGGGTGATTAACATAGGCCCCGTATTAGTTCCTAGGGCTTCCATAACAAATACCACAAACTAGAGGGCTTAGAACAACAGAAATTTATTATCTCACAGTTCTGGTGGCAGGAAGTCTGAAAAAAGGTGTCAGCACCATATTTTCTCAGAAGCCTCTAGGGGAGGATCCATCCTTGCCTCTTCCAGCTTCTGGTAGTTTCTGGCAATACTTGACATTTCTTATTCTTTTTTTTTTTAGTGTTTATTTTTGAGAGAGAGAGAGAGAGAGAGAGTCAGAAAGAGAGAGTGGTGGGGGTGAGAGGCAGGGGCAGAGAAAGGATACACAAAATCCAAAGCAGGCTCCAGCTGTCAGCACAGAGCCTGACACGGGGCTTGAACCCATGAAATGTGAGATCATGACCTGAGCTGACTTTGGATGTCCAACCGACTGAGCCATGTAGATGTTCCAATACTTGACATTTTTTAGCTTATAGATTCATCACTCCAGTCTCTGCCTTTATCATCACATGGTGTTCTCCCGAGGTATCTGTGTCTTTCTTCCACTTCTAAGGACACCAACATATTGGATTTAGGACATTCCCCCTCCCTCTTACCAATATGACTTCATCTTAACTTGATTACATATGCAAAGACCCAATTTGCACTCCCAAGGTTATATTCACAGGTGCTTGGGGTTAGGACTTGAACGTATCTTTGTAGGGGATGCAATATGGCCCATAACTAGACAGCACTAACTCATGGAGTATCTGACATCAGTGTATCTGTACACAAGTTCAAATTTCAGGGATTGGGCCCATCACTGTGATTAGATTTTTGAACGTGTCCAGACCTCAGCAATTCAAAGATCTACTTTAATTTCCTTTGAAAAGAAAGTCTGAGCTCTAAAGAGGTTAAGTTACTTGAAGAAGCTCTTGAACTAAATCATGGCAGACTTAGCAGAAGGATCACCTGACTCTTCCTGAATCATCCAGTGTCTCAGTTTTTGGTGCATAAAGTGGAAAGAGTAATATTACAAAGAGGTGCCCTATCACTGTATGGAATAACATGCAAGAGTTTCCTGTTTGAGCCTGCCTCTAAAGTGTTCCATAAGAGACTTCACTTTGGGGTTGGTGTTCAATTCTGGTCCATGGTAACAACAGTGCAGTTGAATAGAACATGGTACCACATCAGACATATCTTAGTGCATGACTGCTATACATGCTGAGATATGTAGTTTGGAAATGTGTATGGAATCCCTCTCAAGCTCAGCCAGACCACAGGGTAAGAGAATAAGACATCCCTATGCTGGTAGGTGATATTAGCATAAATATTTTTTCTTTTTTGGTCAAAGGGTTTTCTAACCAGCCTTCTGCTCTCTTACATGTCTTCAGTCACATTTTTATTCCATTCTGTTCTCTCCTGGGGCTTACTGATAAGACTGGCTGTTGTGATGGTAACACGCCCCCTCCTTGATTCACTCTGAGCTCCCACATGTTGATTTTGTCTCTCAAATACTTGTAGAACAAGATGTGTGTCTCCAGTTCCTGAGAATAGGGCTGGACCTCAGTCCTCTAGGACAGAAAAACACATCAGCATTTGATTTCTAACAAGGAAGATAATGAAGAGAGTGATAAAAAGGAGGAGCATGACATTTATTACCACTAAGTGATGATGCCCAGTCCAGCACTGACTGAGGTAGAGAAATGTTATATTCAGTGATTTTTCTTTCTTGATTGTGTAGTTGAAAATATGACTTTTTTCATTTTCTTTTTTTCCTCCCCAAATACATGGCAGAAATTGCCTGAAAATACCTGGGAGATGGCAGAGCTATAATTCACTTTTTAAAGCCACTAGCAAAGCAGTGCAATTTTACTAATGTTCTTTTTTATTACAAAGGAAAAGAAGTGATTTTTTTTTCAAAAATAATGTGAATGCTCAAAAGAAACAACAACTATCTGAGACATCGTTGTTTCAATTTATTATAATTACTGATCAAAGAATTACTCCTTAATTATATTCGTTGAGATTAACTGTCCTAGACTATCGCTGAAACACATCTCCTCCTCTTTTCTATTTGCAAATTACTGTGCCTCTGACCTACTGAGAAAATCCCCAAATCATCACGAGAGCACTCTGTTGATTGGACTCCCTGCAACTAAAAACATATGTCACTCTGCTCAGTCCTCCTCTCTGCTCTGAGGTCTTGGGAAGGATGGAAGCTTTTTCTGAGCCAAGGCTAATCCCCTGGTAATTGGAGTCCTGCGGTCTCCTGGAGAAGTTCAAAATCAGTCATTCCTGCTCTGCAGTTGTTCTGCCCCTCTTCTCTGAAGAATCTTTCTCTTTATGGTAGAAACATTTAAATCCCTACCTTCGTGTATAACAAACGTCCTTCTGTTTACCTCTAGCTATCTCCCTATGCCTTTCCTTCATAACCAAGTTTCTTAAAAACAAAATAAGACAAAACAAAACAAACAAAAAGACATACCACTTTCTACTCTGTATTTTTTACATAATATTTATTATAGTCATAACATCATCTACTACATCCCCCACTATCCACTACAAATCACTTAACATCTAAGGTACTGTTAAAAAACAGTACGTGCTTTGTTAAAAAAAAATTAATGTTTATTTATTTTTAAATTTTTAAGGTTTATTTATTTTTGAGAGAGAGACAGAGAGATAAAGAGAGAGAGAGAACAAGTAGGGAAGGGGCAGAGAGAGGGAGACACAGAATCTGAAGCAGGCTCCAGGCTCTGAACTATCAGCACAGAACCTGACACAGGGCTCTAATCCATGAACCATGAGATCATGACCTGAGCTGAAGTTGGATGCTTAACCAACTGAGCCACTCAGGTGCCCCAGTAGTACATGTTTTTTGAGTCATAATTTTACTTGATTTTTCTGCCAGACTGGACATTGATTCGAAACGTTGATTCAAAGGGCTAGTATCCAAAAATCTATAAGGAATTCACCAAACTCCACACCCAAAAAACAAACAATCCAGTGAAGAAACGGGCAGTAGATATGAACAGACACTTCTCCAAAGAGGACATCCAGATGGCCAACAGACACATGAAATGATGCTCAGCATCCCTCCTCATCAGGGAAATACAAATCAAAACCACACTGAGATACCACCTCACGCCGGTCAGAGTGGCTAAAATGAGCAAATCAGAGAACTCTAGATGCTGGTGAGGATGTGGAGAAACGGGCACCCTCCTACACTGTTGGTGGGAATGTAAACTGGTACAGCCCCTCTGGAAAACAGTGTGGAGGTTCCTCAGGAAACTAACAATAGAACTCCCCTAGGACCCAGCAATAGCACTGCTAGGAATTTACCCAAGGGATACAGGAGTCCTGATGCATAGGGGCACATGCACCCCAATGTTTATAGCAGCACTCTCAACAATAGCCAAAACATGGAACGAGCCTAAGTGTCCATCAATGGATGAATGGATCAAGAAGATGTGGTTCATCTATACAATGGAATACTACATGGCAATAAGAAAGAACGAAATCTGGCCACCTGTAGCAACGTGGGTGGACCTTGAGGGTGTTATGCTGAGTGAAATAAGTCAGGCAGAGAAGGAAAGATACCATATGTTTGCACATATAGGAGGATTAGGAGGAAATTAACGTGGGGGAGAAGAAGGGGGGATATGGGGGATAGAGAGAGGGAGGCAAACCACGAGAGGCAATTGAAATCTGAGAACAAACTGAGGGCTGATGGGGGGAGGGGGAGGGGAGAATTGGGCATGGAGGAGGGCACTTGAGGGGATGAGCGCTGGGTATTATATGGAAACCAATTTGACAATAAACTATTAAAAAATAAATAAATAAATAAAAGCTTATTAAAGTATGGCAAAAAAAAAACAAAAACCCAACGTTGATTCAAACCCTCTTTACAACTCTCCTTCCTTTTGGCTCAGATTCCTGATTTGGCCTCTGCTGACCCCTGATGGAGGGGACTTTTCATTTCCACCAACTGGGCTTGGGAGTCTGGGCTCCCTGAGTGGTCACTGCTGATACGACACCAACAGGAATGGAGAGTGCTCCTCCTGATGGCAGGGTGACCTCTGACACTCCAGGGTGTGGGGCCGTGGCTGTCAGGATGAGAGTCCAGGGCTGTGTCTTTTTAACTTCTTATTTCCACCTACAGCCTTGCTCAGATTGGTCACCCCACAGGTGTGGTTGAAGGAAGAAGTAAATATGCAAATCTCTGTATCAGCTTTTAGTCACTGTCGTAACAGGTTACTACAAACTTACTTGCCCGGAGCCGCACCGGCCTCTCTGGGTGGCAGTCACAGCAAGGAAATGGCAGTGTTTGCAGCTCCTGCCATGAGAAACGAAAACTGGTATCTCTTTCTGCTACTACTGGCTCATGTCGGAAATGAGGCTGCTGGTATTGACCAGGCCTCACAATATTCCATACCAGACCCATATTCTGAACACAGTTACCTTATAAGGAAAAGCATATTCCTGCCTTTACAAAAGAGATTTTAGATGAAATCTCTGTGGATGATTGTAAAAAGCCTCTTCCTATGGACCTTGCATATCAAAGACAATTGAGTCTGGCCCTGAGACTAAGAGCCTAATTTAGAGTTAAGGGCAAATATCCACCTCCACCCATTTGTTTCTGCTTAGAGCATTTTCTGGCCTTGTATATGCTGATTGCTCCCTGTGAAGGAACCTACTGAGGAACTTCTTTTGTGATTATGAGAGCAGAGGTGTTCCCTGAAAGACCTGTTTTTCTTGATACTTCCACCTTAAATAAACGAGCTGTTGACCTGCCCACAGAAAAGTAACTTCACCCTTTTTATGCTAAAAACTTTGTCTGGTATGTTAAAGATGCCTTCCTTCCCCTTAGGATAAGCATCTAAATCCCCTACATCAGTCACTATTGTAAACGTTATGCGTGAGTCTTCTACGTATCTATGTTCTGGGAAATTTCTTAATGTTCTGGGAAATTTCTTACATATCAAAGAAGTTTGTTATCAGAAACCAGTGTCTAAGGCAAATGCCATTTCTGTGCCATCCCCCAAACACTTAATGATAAAATAAAGTTGAGCCCCAGTCAGAGCAGAGATGCCTGCCTAGTGATCAGAAAGAATCTCTGGGGCTCTCTCACTCTCTCTCTCGCCGAAGCCGTCCATCCTTCAGGGACCCCTGGACATGCTGGATTCGGCCTCTGACACTTAGTGACTTCCAAACAGCACAACCGCATCATCTCCCAGCTCCGTTGGTCAGAAGTCAGGTACAGCAGGCCTGTGCGGTCCTCTCTGTTTGTGTCCCAAGCGTGCAACCAAGGTGTTATTGGGATTGCAGTTCTTGACAAGAACCCACTTTTGAGCACATTCAAGGTCATCCGCTGAATTCCTGCATTTGTAGGACTCAGGGTTCTGTTTCCTAGTTGACTGTCAGCCGGTGTGGGGTGGAGTGGACAGGCTTTGTTCTTAGTGTCTGCTCTTCATATCTTCTGTGTGGCCTGCTCCAGCAGTGGTGGGTCCCATTCTTCACACCTCTTTTCCTTCCCCTTTTCTGCATCTCTCAGATGGACTTTTCTGCCTTCTTCCACTGCATCTGTGATTATATTGGCAAACCTGATGGTCCAGGTTAATTTCTCTGTCTTAGGCCAGCTAATTCAGGACCTTAATTATATGCACAGAGCTCCTTCAGAGCAGTACCTAGTTTCATGTTTCACTGAATAAGGGGGATCTTCTGGGGACATTCTTTGAACTGTGCCTACATAGTCTCCTTGGGTAAAATACATGAATACAAAGAAAAGATCCAAGATAATGTATAATTAAGAGAAAGTGATCAGCACATCAAGACAAGAACTGCAATGTCATGTCAATGTTTTGAGTACCCTCGATGAGTTATGTTAAATAGTAGGTATTAAAAGAAGTCAGTAAGATATTGCCCACTCAGAGAAATTGTAGTTTTATTCTAGAATGTGAGCTCCAGGAGAGGAAGGACTGATCTTTTGTTTCCTACGCTGTCTTCAGGACTTAGTATGGATCCTGGTATCTAATAGATGCTTAATAAACATTTTCTTTTGATTGGCTGACTGGAAGTTTTTCTAAAATGTGAATATATAAGGGGCGCCTGGGTGGCTTAGTCGGTTAAGCGTCCGACTTTCACTTAGGTCATGATCTCGCAGTTCGTGGGTTCGAGCCCCGCGTCGGGCTCTGTGCTGACTGCCAGCTCCGAGCCTGGAGCCTGTTTTGGTCTGTGACTCCCTCTCTCTCTGACCCTCCCCTGCTCACGCTGTCTCTCTCTCTTTCCTAGAAATAAATAAAAATATAAAAAAAATAAATAAATAGAAATAAAATGTGAATATATAAAATGAGAGGGAAAAAATACAATTTCAAGCAGAGAAAAAGCACTGTGAGCTAGAATGCTCTAAACCACGCCTTTGGATTTGGTTTTCATGTTGAAAACCAAAATGGATGAGCATGGGTGTGGCCTTTTGCTTTACAATAGACCTGTTGGCACAGTGGATTCACCCTGAGGAGAAGGATGTAAAGCTGTGCCCAGATGGAAGAGGGCTCTTAAGGCTGAATAAAGGTGTTTAAATCCTTCATAAGGTTAAAGCCCACAACAGTGTTTGAAGAGAGAAGCCAGCAATGAAAGCAGATTTATGAAAGATTAATGGCAAAATGCAGGCAGAAAGGCCATTGGAAAGCTATTACATATCTGCTGTAACAAGCATTCCTAACATTTAACTGGCTTAATACAAGTACAGTTTCACTCTGGTCATAATGTGATCGGAAGTTTGGTAAGTGGCCCTCCATGTGGTGATTTGAGGATGTGGTTCCTATTTTTTTTTTTCTAGTGTTACCATCTTCTACAGCTTATTGGGAGTCCCCACTGGGGGACTCTGCACTGAGGTTCCCAAGGAGCGAAGTGAGGAAAGATAATGAGGTGGGCCATTTGATGGTCAGACCTGGAAATGGCATACATCACCATGACCACATTCTATTGGATGGAACCAATCCCCTGGCCTCAACCACAGTAATTAGGCAGCTGGAAATGTGGGAATCTCATGTGTCTAGGAGTAGAAAACAAGTGGTTGGCACCTAACAGTCTCTACTATGGAACTCTAAAAACTCAGAGAAGTCCTGCAATGAAATGCCTGTTTAACTGTTCTTGGCTTCATGCTTTTCTTTCCTTTCCTTTTTTAAAATGTTTTATTTATTTCTGAGGGAGAGAGAGAGAGAGAGAGAGGTGGTGTGAGCGGGGGGGGGGGAGGTCAGAGAGAGAGAGAGAGAGACACAGAATCTGAAGCAGGCTCCAGGCTCTGAGCTAGCTGTCAGCACAGAGCCCGATGCGGGGCTCGAACCCATGAACCATGAGATCATGACCTGAGCCGAAGTCTGCCACTTAACTGACTGAGCCACCCAGGCACCTGTTGGCTTCATGCTTTTCAAACTTACTTGATTATGACTTTTTTATTTTTAGAACAATACCTATTGCTAAATCTCATAACTGGTGTTATGAGGTACATAATTTGTAAAATAGTTCTAAGCATCTCTCTTAGAAACTTTTGGATATATAGCACGTTTTTTTAGAGCACTGGCTAAAGTACAAACTTTGAGATCATAGGCCTAAATGAATAAACATTTTTAAGATAGTACAATTGATAGCTATAGTATAGCTCCTTTTCAGATAGAAAATGGTCATATTATGGGACATTACAAACTTACTAACCCAGTGAGATCAAACCTGGAGGTGTCTGAAAATAAGTTTAATACCTATGGAATATGGGAAGCAATCATCTCTTTATTCTTAACAGAGTTTATTGCAAAAGACAGGAGGTGTTTCTCTTAATTTTTAAGAAAGGATCTTAAAACAAAATATTAGAAAGAATTTAAAGTGTAAAAATCTGGTCTGCTTCTCTGAGAAGAAACCCCCAAGCAACATAATATAATGTTTGTTTTTCTAGAGCAGAGAGAAGGTCAAGTCAGTTCTTTTGACATAAGTGAACAATAATGTCACATTCAGAGATGATAAAAAGTGGGAATGAGGAAGTAAAACAAGGGCATGAGGCACAGGGTGCAGTGCCATGAAGATTGTCTTGTTGATCAGGCTCGGAAGGTGATGGTAGATTTAAAAAAACATAAGAATGGTGGAAAAATTTTTAAAAAAATAAAAAAGGGAAATGAAAGGAAATTTTGCTTATTTTTAAATTTTGTTTTCTCAAAATGTATATCAGGGGTTCTGATGTTCATAGAAGTGGATAAGGAAGATGTCTCTCATTATTTTCTAAAAGATGTCTACCATTCCCTTTGATAATTCTCCATTTAGAAACTCTCAATTTCCTGTTATTGGACCCCAAGTTCAGCTGCCCATCTCTCAAACAGCCAGTACTTAAGGGACAAGTTTTTTTTTTTTAAATGTTTTGTTTATTTCTAGGATAGAGAGACAGCGTGAACAGGGGAGGGTCAGAGAGAGAGGGAGTCACAGACTGAAACAGGCTCCAGGCTCTGAGCTGGCAGTCAGCACAGAGCCCGACGCGGGGCTCGAACCCACGAACCGCGAGATCATGACCTAAGCGAAAGTCGGACGCTCAACCGACTAAGCCACCCAGGCGCCCCTTAAGGGACAAGTTTTGATTGGAAAGGAATTTGAGCTTTATTCATGAGGCCAGACACCTGGGAAGAAGGTGGATTTATATCCAAAAGCCAATTCTGAGATTTCTGCCTGGCCCATGGAGTTTTTAAGGGGGTGTCAGGGTAGCTACTCAGCAAAGGAGTGAAGGTGTCTATAAGATGGCCTACATGCAGACTTGACGGTGCCAGCTACGAACATTATCTCCATGCTTGAGAGTTGTCCCAAGGGGTCTCTTCCTATTTCGCGATGCGCAGGAGGACATTGTTCTTTCTACAAAAGAATGCAAGGTCTACAGGTACATAAAGATGTTAGTTGTTTTCAAACGGAGTTGGGCCTTCTGGGGAAGTTTGGTCCTTTATTCCTCAAGGCCGGTGGTCAGCAAATCTCAAAGAAAAGTAACTTAGTTCTGTTACAGATCAAGGGACTTAGGTCAGCAAACACGGAGTATATAAGCTTGGAGCAAAATAACCCTTATGACCAATTGGAATGCTGTTACATTCCAACCCTAAAAAAATCCTGTTTGACCCATAGATTTTATGCCACATTGGAAATGAAGTTCTTTGGAGACTCATTGAATAATTCTGTTGTGGGCCAACCTTTCTGTTATGGCCCACAATTATGAGGAAACAAATTTAAATTTTTGACTAGGGAATGCTATATAGACCTTATTACATCTTGATATAAGCAAGTGCCCTCGTATTTTTTTTTTTATTTTTTTGAGGGTAGATTAGTAGAGTAGGCATTGGATGATTCCAAAGTTAAACATTTGCCTTTAGTTATTGGCCAAGTGTCATTTTTAGCTATTTTTTTTAAATGTATGCATATTTCTCATTGTTGCTTAAAATGGTAGCACACTGAGGTCTGTGATAAAAGAAGACAAAAAGACAGTTATTAGAGGATAAAATTTGGTCTAGTTTCCAGCTGAAGTTAGGATACTAAATGATTCACAACAGCTGGAGACTCCTAGGGCAAGCTCATAACCAGCTAAGAGGCTTGTGACAATGAACATATAGCCCAAGGTCAAGGATGTGGGCAAGGTATACACACCCTATACTCTACAAACCGTGCAAGTCTAGTATTTCTAATTCAGGGCTTTGCACATAATTAAGTGTTGGCCTTCTTCCTGAATCATGGATTTCTTATCCCATCAGCGTTTGTCGCCATGATGAAATGAACTGAAGCAGAAGGCAATGATGTTCACTCTGGAGGAATTTAGTGACTCAGGTATCAAGGCACTCTCCTTATTTCTTTTGTGAGAACGACTGTAGAAATGATTGAGGAACTTGATTGTGGCAGAGTAACCCTGGTCTTTCCCTAATGCATATAACTCTTGTCACTCAAAATGTGGTTCCTGGACCAGCAGTACCAACATCACCCGAGAACTTACTAGAAATACAGAACTTCAGGCATATGTTAGATCTTTCAGCTTAAAGGTTGGAAATATCACAAGATCCCCAGGTAATACAGCACATGGAAAGTTGAGAATTCACCATAGGTACATCCATACCCACACGTAGTTTTGAAAGCTTGCTACCCAAGCTGTGCCAAATCCACTTCAGTCTGGAGGTGAGAAAAGGGACAGCTAAGAGATCTATGTTCTATAGCTTCTTGCAGTCTTCATCTACCACCCACAGGAAATGCCAAGGCATTGGGTATTTCCTCAGAAGTCGGTATTGTGCCTCGCCCCACAGGTCACCAATAGCTCGGGGGATAACCGCAGAGTGCCCGGTGGATGAGCTTTCTGATAAGCTGGCGGCTCAGCAGTAAGACCCAGGGCACGCTGGGTGTCAGTGAAGCTCAGTCTCATTGCTTTTCTCTTGACTTTTCCTCTGGATAAACAGAGGATTTGGGTCTCGCGGGCTATCAGTCCAACTCCTTCAGCAAGTGCCAAATAAACAGCAAAAAGGTAGGAAAGGAAGGGCAGGACTGAAGTGGACCACAGTCAAAGCAAATATCACACAAAGCAAACCGAGTGGCATATCTATTGCAATAAAAGGAAAGAAAACTGGAGGGGAAAGGTGGATTTCGCAGGTTTAAAATGTGGCGTTGCAGAGCGGCAGAGATAGTGACCAAAGCCGTCAAAAGAAAAATGGTGGGGTTTTTTTTTTTCTTTTCAGCTGAGGTTTCTGAGACTTAACCCTTCCTTGTCAGATAGCTATTTAAACAGGAGCTGATTTATCTTACTATAAATCAGCTAGTATTTTTACATTCTCATATGAAGTTTTATGAGCCAGTTTATGTCAAGCGTGATAGTGAGGGGTCTCTCAAAGTTGTTCACCAATTGAATCATGGGTTTTGGAGGGGCACATTGTATAAATAAAGTCGTGTCTTCATCAGTATTTGTTCGTTCATTACCAGGAGAAATAGATTGTATCCAGGACCTATCAATTTCACATCCTCACCCCACCATCCAGTTTCCTTTATCTGGTTTCTCTTCTCTCCTCTGGCCACATCCCTTCAACTATTCATCCGTGTCGTTGTGGCTAGTCCTCTGAGGACAGACTGAAGAGTTCATGTAACATGATACTACACTATCTGAATGGCACTTTTCCCAATGAACTCTAAAAATATCAATCCCCTGAAATGGCAAACTCAGGTTTAGTTTCAGGCTTGTAAATAATCATGGGAACATTGCCATCTAAGGGTTCTTTGACATTAAAGTTCTATAATTCTCGGGGCACCTGGGTGGCTTAGTCGGTTAAGGGTCCGACTTTCGCTTAGGTCATGATCTCGCGGTTCCTGGGTTCGAGCCCCGCGTCGGGCTCTGTGCTGACTGCCAGCTCAGAGCCTCGAGCCTGTTTCAGAGTCTGTGTCTCCCTCTCTCTCTGACCCTCCCCTGCTCACGCTGTCTCTCTCTCTCTCTCCTAGAAATAAATAAAACATTAAAAAATTAAAAAAAAAAATAAAGTTCTATAATTCTGTCATTTTTAAGTTGCTTAATGCTCCAGGATTCTATTTCCCCATTGATGAAATGGAGCAAGTGCATTTTATTTTAAACTTTTTCTAATAAGACTTGTTTTCCCCAGAGAGAGTGGTAGATTATTGTATTTCTACCTAACAAATGTATTCATTTCATCCAGCAAACCGGTAGAGATAATTGGTGTTTTTGGCCATGAAACTGCATAGTTTAGCTACAGAGGAGACCCTTCTTTCTGCTTGGGAGGCAGGAGATTATTTCCTCCACCCTCACTCTCTTCCTCTGTGCTCTTCTCTTTCAAAAAGCCTCACCCGTGAGATTGCAGAAATTTACAACCCAAAGGGACCCACGTTTCAAGGTTAATGCAGTCAATCTTGACATTCTTCTTGAAAAATTATCAATTTCTGTACATGAGAACAGTTGGTGCTGGGCAGACGTCAAACATTCCTGTGGCCATAAACCCTGCTTAGTTTTTATTTCTTGAGGTCATTTATCATTGTTGGCTCAGAAATACAATAAGGAATATAAAATATATAAGGATAAGGAAGGAAATAAATGTTTGCTTCCCTCTTTACCTAGGACACACAGAAACCACCCAAATACAGAAGCCCAGAACCACCGAGAAGCACACTTAGGGGCAGAGAAGGAAGAGCTTACAATCCTACAGATCCCAGTGTCTTGACAAAAAATTCATACAGCCATGCCTCTCAGGTCCTGTTATGCCTAAAGTTATCTGTGGATCGTGGTGAAATGCAGATTCTGATTCAGAAGTTCTGGAGAGTCTGGGTTTCTGCGAAGCTCCCAGATGATGTTCGTACTACTGGCTGGGTGAGTACATGTTGAGTAGGCTTCAGATACCGACAGAGTAAAGCTCTGTGCTCAGATAGCCCTGATAGCTTTGCTACCCCAAGTATGATCTGAAGACTGGCAGCAATCTCCTGCCAGGCCTTTTCGGAGCTCAAGGCCAAAGGAAAAACGTGCCTCCAAATATACTTACCAAATATCGTACCACATTTCAAACTTTGCGGAAAAAGTTGATAAAATCTCTACCACTATGGGGCGCCTGGGTGGCTTAGTAGGTTAAGCGTCCAACTTTCGCTTAGGTCATGATCTCGCGGTTCGTGGGTTCGAGCCCCGCGTCGGGCTCTGTGCTGACTGCCAGCTCGGAGCCTGGAGCCTGTTTCAGTCTGTGACTCCTTCTCTCTCTGACCCTCCCCTGTTCATGCTGTCTCTCTCTCTCTCTCCTAGAAATAAATAAAACATTAAAAAAAAAATCTCTACCACTAAAACAACAACAGCAGCAACAATACTAATAAAGGATTGTGATATATACAGCCTTACTATGTCCAAACTGTCCCCAAGCCACTGTTCTTCTTGGGATCCTGCACGGTAGAGTCTTACCAGGAGGCACAGGTTGGAAATAACTGGTCCTGCCACACAACAGTCCGGAGCTGTAAAACAAATAACAGCCTTTTTTGTTAACAATTTTTATAGTTTAATCAGGACTATGTTGACATTTATTTTGATCTTTAAAAATACTGTGTTAAAACACTGTGTTGATATGCGACGTTTTGGGCATCTCCTTAAATTTTGTGCTTGAATCACATCCTCACTTTCCTCACCCTAATCCCAGTCCTGATCAGGAGCAGGAGTGTCACCTGGGATTTTTTAAAAATGGAGGACTCAAGCCCCATCTCAGATTTACTGAATGAGAATGTGCATCTTAAGGAGATCACAGAGCGATTCATGCACACGTTAAAGTTTGAGAGATGTGCTTAAGATCACGTTTTCAAACAGGAGTTGCTCAGTCTGTGTCTCACCTCATCCTGGAAGAAGACTTTTTGTTTAATGTTGAATCATCAGGCCTGCGGTTCTATGGGTTTCTAAAATGACTATGGTCCTAAATTTCTTCTAAATTTACAGAGCTTATACAAAATGTATTTATACAGCAACTAGTTTTTGAAGATGCCATGAAATCTTGTCTACCTTTTTTTTTTTTCAACTTAAACAGGTGCAGAAATAGAGTTCAACACAGAGAGGTAGCTTTTATCACGAGCGACCTAGCAGTCCCAGAAGAATCATAAGGTAACAAGAATAGATCTCATTTGGAGTCTCTTTCTATTTTTAATGTGTCTCATGGTAAAGGATGAAGGACAACAAAAAATGTCCCAAGTTCTTTGATGCACTCCTTCTTCTTTTGATTGTGTCTTTGAGGGGAGCTCTCAAAGGCATCAAATAAATCCATTGTCAGAACAATCTTCCAGTGTAATGAGAATGGAAAATGACACAATT
Source organism: Proteles cristata cristata (assembly GCA_017311185.1). Lineage (NCBI taxonomy): Eukaryota > Metazoa > Chordata > Mammalia > Carnivora > Hyaenidae > Proteles > Proteles cristata. The sequence continues at coordinate 146,093 of JAESUZ010005492.1, forward strand.
ATCTCTTCTTTGTATCAAGGATTGTAAGGAGAGTTTGGGAAGACATTAAATGAAGTGTGTCCCTTGGGGAATTTAAACCTGTGCTCTACCAATTTTATCTCCATTCTGTGGTAGGAAGTGAATATTTCAGTTTCAAAAGAACTGACTAGAAGTTTTCAGTGGCTTTTTACCAGAAAAATGGTAGGTCTAGGTTTGTGGATATGTTATGAATTAACATTTCTTTGGATTCATTATCTCTTCTGTTACATTTACATGAAAAAAACTATGTTTTTCATGATGAAATAAGCAATATATATTTCTAGGGTGACTTTATCTAAAGGCCTTCCCTCTGGTTGAGCTTTACTTAATGTAACTCACTGGCTGGTGCACTGGTTATATGGTCTCACTAGGATATATTGTTTATGAGGTGAAAAGATGATGTGTTTTCTAGTCAGGCATTGGTCACATCCATAGAACACAAATTGAATAGAAATTGAGCACTTTTGTGATCATTTTGATAACCAGAGGCCACAGTGTTTCTCAGCCAGAGCCATTCTGCCACGTGACATGCATGTGAAAATGCACAGGGATAGTTTTGTTTGTCAGAACGACTGAGAGGCACTAGGCATTTGGTACACAGGGGCCAGGGATGCTGAACATCCTCTGCTTAGGCGATGGTAACATCCAAGGAATAATTATACCACCCTGGGGCAGTCAGACTCTAAGATGGCTCCCACAGACTTCTGCCTCCTGGGATTCATTCTCTGTGTAATCCTCACCTTCTGAGTGCCGGAGTGACTTGTGAGGTGCTTCTAACTGTAGAATATGACAGAGGTGACAGAGTATATGGGATTGGGTAAATGTGATTATGCTTAAAGGGTCTGTCTTGCAGGACACTCTTTCTCACTAGTTTGGAAGTAGCTAGCTGCCATTTTGTGTGCTGCCCTATGGAGAGGACCATTGTGGCAAAGGAGGGGAGAGTGGCCTCTGGCTGACAGCCAACAAGAAAGTGACACCCTCAGTCTAGAAGCTTTCAGGAAACTGCATGCTGCTAACAACTGTGTAGGCTTAGAAGGGGATCCTTCCCCAGTCAGGCCCCAGGAGAGAACCTAGTCCTCACTGATACCTTGATAGCTGCCTTATGAAGAATCAAAGTAAGTTGTGCCCAGACTCCTGACCCAGAGAAACTGAGAAAATAAACATTTTGTCTTAAGCTATTAGTTTTATGGTAATTGGTTGTTCAGAAATAAATAACAAATGCACACCTGTTTAGTCAGTGTAGGCTGCTCTCATGCATTACTGTGGACTGAGTAGCTTAAACAAAAGACATTTATTTCTTACACTTTTGGAGGCTGCAGATCAAGGTGCCTGAAGCTCTGGTGTCTGGTGACAGACACCTGGTTTGCAGATGTCCATCTTTTCTTTGTCTCCTCATGTGGTAGAGAGCAGAGACAGGGAGCAGGTCTAATGTCTCTTCCTATAAGAGCACTCATCCCAGTCATGAGGGTGCCACCCTTGTGACTGAATTACCTCCCCAAGGTCTCACCTCCTAATACCATCATATGGGGGGTTAGGATTTCAAAATATGGGTTCTGGGAAGACAGAGCATTCAGTATGTAACAACACTCCATGTCAATAGAAGCTACATTGGAAAATACTGCCAATAAAATCCTTCAATATAGATTGCCCAAATTGATCAATTTTTTAGTCCTTTCTCAGCAGACGTGATGAATTTCAATGAATCTAGATTATTGCACATTCAAATCATGTGACATCATGAACACCTGATGTGGCCTTCGTGCATAGAACATAACAGATGCTCAGGACGTTTGTCACATGAACGATATGTAAACTCAACCTGCAAAGGAAACCATAACTCTATGACAGCCACCTTCAGCCTGTGTTAAAGAAAATCACACAGGGAATAAGTGTGAAAACCCACTGGCTTAAAAAGTGGTCCAGTTGTGGATTTATCCAACATCCAGATTAGGAGGATTTGTTTGGCTGAACTTTTGTAGTTTTCACCTGGTAATTTATCACTGTGTAATCACAGCTATATTTCCCACATTGTATAATTTAAGGAAAGTATCTAGGGTTTACATGGATGTTTCCTCAAGGACTTTGATAATTCTGCTCATCAGGCTCATTTTAGCCTGGGACTCCTCACTCCTTGGGCAGAGGAGGGATGATGATGTGGTTTGTCTGATCCCAAGTCCGACATTCAAATAATTCCACTACAGATAAGGGTAGGGGATGGGGAGGAAATTGTCACTGGGCGGGGGGGAACTAGTGCCAAATCAAAGAGGGTAATATCTGTACCCCCTTTCTTCTTTTTCAAGGCTCAACTGAATATGTGCAACATATCATCCATCTAGTGACTCCTACATTTCCAAGCCTCCTCTGCAGCTAGAGATGGCCACATGGCCCTGTTTTAGACCATATAGAGTGGGCACAGCTTTGGGATCACATTTTTTATAAGATGGTTACTGTCACTCTCCTTCACTCCCTTTCCATGGGCTGGGAAATGGCAGAAACTGGAGCTACTTCCTGGAATGCAGAGATGGGAAGGGCAGGGGGCAGGGCTGTTCACAAGGTGTACTGAGGGCCAGCAGTGCTCTCCCCCCACCCCAGCCCCCGCTTTGCATTCAGTTGCATCTTGTTGGTAGCGTGGCATCTGAGTATTTACACTGTGGAAGTTGGCAAATGCTACAAATCAGGCTTTTTATTGTTTATTTTGAGAGCTGGTTTTAAACTTTTAACAACACATAAAAGTGCTACATTGAGGATTGCAATGTTGACCTCCCAGCCTGGATCTGCAGGGACAAAGCTTCCTCCTCACCTGGACTGCGTGCCTCTGAAGAGCCGTGCGGGTGAGAGACACCATCCACCTCACTTCCCTCACTGGCTAGTAGAGTCTTAGTTCAGCAGCTTAGCTTACACTCAAAGGCAGGCCCAGAATTCTGAGCCGGGGGCCACCTGCCGGACTTCCACACACTCCCTCAGTGCTCTAATCTGACTACCTTGCCACTCTGAAAGACACTGCACTAGAGTCTTTGGGAACTTTCTCTTCTTCCTCTTGTATTTCTGAAAAGAACCACTTGCCGGGTCTCAGATATCAAATATCCCTGTAAGAGACTCTGCCACAGGGTTACGGCCTTGATCTTCCCAGACTGGCAGGTCTTTCATGTGGATTGCACATTGAAGAGTCCTCTGGAAGCTGGTGGGAAGGACATGGCCCCGTGGCTGGAATTTGCTCTGTGGTTCCACAGTGCCTGGGAAGCCAAGGAACCCCTCCCGCTGTTGGCTTGAGTGTGTTAATAAACATTCCGTTCATCAGGCCTCTCCCCTGATTTCTCATCCCCTGAGCTGTCAGGGAAAATAAGTGTTTTTACTTGCACTACACTGTACACCTTCCCAAGCCCTTTCATATCCGCTGTGTTGCTTGATCCTGTGAGGCAGCAGGACTCGGGTCAGCATACCCACCACCTCTCAGATGAATCTGATGGCCAGAGATGTTCAGTGCTCTTCCAAGTTCTCCCTGAGCCATGACTCTGAGTCCTACTGCTTTACTGCACAGGTGACTGCCTGCACTGTGAAATCACCAGGCCTGGGACTAGGTTTTTCACTCACATCCATGGCTTAAGGGATCCCAGTTTTCATTTCCTCATTTGTACAATGGGAGTAGGAGTTCTATCTCATGGCTTATTGTGACAATCAGATGACACTCAGCACAGTGTAAGCGTCCAGTGGATGTTGGCCATTGTTCTCTCCTGAACCCGGCTCCAGCCAGGCCAGGGCTGGCTGTCCACTGCTATTCCTTTTCCAGACTTTGAATCTCTATTTGATCCTGACATTACCTCTGGATTCAGAGGATGATGAAGAAAAAGAAGGCTGGAGAAGAAGCAAGGTGGTAGAAGAAAGGGCCCTTTTCATAAGCAACTGGATAGAATTAAAGTTGTCAAAGAGTCACGATGGCCTTTTGCTCAAAACCCAGATCACCACCTCATGCATGCTTTAGCTCCCTGCAGCAGGCCGCTAACTCGTTACACTTCAGGTTGTCTTTCCCTGGCCCGGTTCCTGGGCGTCAGTATCGACTGAGGGGAGCAGCTGTGAAACCATGCCCATGCCTCCTCCCCAGAGTGCCAACCCTCCCATAGTAAAGGGTCTGCCTCTTTATTTTATTTTATTTTTTTTAATTTTTTTTAATGTTTTATTTATTTCTAGGAAAGACAGAGAGAGACAGCGTGAGCAGGGGAGGGTCAGAGAGAGAGGGAGACACAGACTCTGAAATAGGCTCCAGGCTCTGAGCTGGCAGTCAGCACAGAGCCCGACGCGGGGCTTGAACCCACGAACTGCGAGATCATGACCTGAGCGAAAGTCGGACGCTTAACCGACTAAGCCACCCAGGCGCCCCAAGGGTCTGCCTCTTTAATGATCTCATTTCACGGAGATGGCTCCCAGACTCTTGAAGGAGACTGTGAGGCCTCAACCTGAGAAGCCCATTTAGCTTTTACAAAGATTTACATATATTTCAGAGAGATAGAGAAACAACGTACACTTGTAAATTTTCTTCAAACAGTTGGTCTAAGAAAAGGGAAGAGGGAAGGGGTCCTTCTAATTTCCATTGCATTTACCCTTATATCTGTTCATTTCAGGGGAGTAAAAACAACTCTCCTTCCCTGTAGACGACTTTATTTAAGATGATACCTGCTAGGGCGACTGGGCAGCTCAGTTGGTTGAGGGACCGGCTCTTGATTTTGGCTCAGGTCACGATTTCAGTTTGTGAGATTCAGCCCCATGTTGACCTTTGTGCTGACAGTGCAGATCTTGCTTGAGATTCTCTCTCACCCTCTCTCTCTGCCCCTCCCTGATCCATATGTATGCACATGCTTTCTCTCTTTCAAAATAAATAAATACACATTAAAAAAAAAAAAAAAAAGAACACCTGCTGACAAGCCAGCCTGACTGCCTTGGTTGGGCTAAGCTGTTCTCTTCCTAGAAAACTCTTCCTGATGGCTGAAGAACCTGGAGATGGATGGGTCTGGAATGGGTGCATACCCATGTAAGAAGGGTTTCAAGGTGTGTAAGAAGGGCCTTGGATAGTGTGTGAGAGAGATTTCCAGGCAAAGCAAAAAGGGCTTTGAAAGAGATTCTGTTGTTTGAGTATATTTCTCTCTTTTATAAGGTATGACAGACAATGACCCAATAAAATTAAGTATTGTTTTTGCAGTCTGATGGTAACCTCATGTACATAGCTAAGGAGTATTTAAGAGTCTGGCTAATGCTCAACACCCATGAACCCACAGCATCCTCACATGCAGCCAATTGGCATAACAGAGAGAACAAACAATGCCTAACAGCAAGGATTTACGTGGTGCTCCGTGATCCCCACATAGGGAAGTCCCTGCTGCTGATCTTCTCTTCTCATAGGTGATGCCTCGTCCTAGATATGAAATTTTGTTTTACTCCAGCCTTTTGTAATAGTAAGGATGCCATCCACTTTGCATATAATGTGGAGGTATTGCTGTTTGCATTATCTGATATACTCCTACCAACAGGACATTTTTAGAGATGAAAACACTGACACTCAGAGTTCCTTGCTGCAGGTCACACAGCTAATGCAGAGTCAGGACAAAAACTGGGCCAAGCGGGCAGAATTCTAGGATGCACTCAGTGGCTCTGACAGTAAGCGTTTATTCCAATCCCAATTTAGAAGTTTGGGGAATGAATGTTGGCCAGTATCTCAAATACCATCCAGCCCCAGGATTCTTAGAATTGCAGACCATGATCCATTCATGGGCCAGAATATCAATTTTACTGGCTCCCAAACTATCTACTTTTAAGGATTCTTAGAATTGCAGACCATGATCCATTCATGGGCCAGAATATCAATTTTACTGGCTCCCAAACTATCTACTTTTAAAAAAGTGATAGGGAAGAGAATATAAAATATCAGAGTAATCACATGCAGAAAGGGTAAGTACTGGTTAGTGAGCTTTGCTTTCACTTATAAATGTATGGAACCAAATTGTTAATATGCAAGGCTACTAAGCCTTGATATCCACAATCTTTTCATTTCACAGATGGAGAGACTGAGGTCCATAGGGAGTGAGGGGGTGGTCTGAGGTCACAAAGCTAATTATCAGCAAAGCCCTGAATAGAACCAGAGGCACTTTTTATTTTAACGTGTGTGCACTCTTCTTTCTTTGCCATCCTTTTCGATCCCTGTGTAATACAGCACTGGGAGCTCAAAATCTCATCTCCCGTCAGTGTTAGACAGTGGCTTAATAGGGCTTAGCTTTTCAGAACAGAAATGAGTCCTGTTTGTTTTGAAAGGAAAGCTAAACTGAACAGGCAACTGGATGTTGAATAAAGGTCTTGTGGGATCAGAGCAAAAACAAAAAGCTTGTTTGTGAAGCTTCTTGGGGAAGCTGGGAATTGAGAACTCCAGGTGGTCCTGAGAAGCAGCTGAAATTTCCCTGCTCTACTGGGTTCTACATGCAGGAGAAGGCAAAACGTGCCTGAGGAACTGAAAAACACAGGCTAACCTTTGCTGGAGAGCTGGAGCCTCTACAAAGGGTAAGATAACCACCGCGTTGATTGCAAAGCCCTCTCTAATTGGAGATGGGAGGGAGGCAATGGTGACCCAGCTCTCTGAAGGAGGGTTGGGCATGATGAATTACAGATTTAATTTCCCTAGTGTGGCAAGCAAAGCCTTGGGGCATGCTATTTAGGTGTTCGGTGTCTTAGTTTCTCATCTGTAAAATAGACATAACAATCCTTCATTATCTTGCGAAGCTGGATATGGGGATTAGTTAGGTACAATGTGAAGATGAGTAAGGGTATAAATTTTTACAACTGTTAAAAAAAGAAAAGGAGGGAGAAGGCATGTAAAAAGAACAGAAGCCAAATATTACTGTTCATTAAAATCGGGTCCTAAGCATCTAAATTACATGGCCTATATTATTTTCTCAAATCGTAAAATCTACCTTGCGTCCATAAATGATATTTTTACTTTTATGAATGAAAAGCTGCTTCCAGCTGAAAGAACTCCCAGTGGCCAAAGGCTGGAACAATTTGAGCAAGAAAATAAATAGTATTGGACTATAACTCAAAGTATAAGATAAATATCCCTGAGTCTATACTGACATAAATGAGTGAATTAATACATAGGAGAGAAGAGACAAGTCTGTTCAGAATTCCAAATAATTCATGAGATACTCTGCCCTCAGAGAGGTGAAGCATAACCTCCTCTTCTAATGTGTGGGCTGCCCCTAGAGACATTCTTCCAAAAGTACCATATGGGAAGGGTTGAGGGGACGAATAACTTTGTGGTGGAAAACATCTGACAATCATTACCTCAGCCAGGTGATCAAAGAACATCAAGAGTGATAAGTCGTGTTGATAGTATGTACCCTTGATATCATGTGATGAGTGGCCCTTTACCTCTTTTGTCTTCCTCGCAAAACCCATGAGCACAGTCTAGTCGAGAGAAAGTCTTCAGACAGGCCCAAGTTGAGGCACAACCTACATAATATCTGACTACTACTCCCTAAAACTGTCAAGGTCATCACAAACAAGGAAACTCTGAGTCTCATGGGCAAGAGGACCCTAGGAGATGTGGAAAGCAAATAGGATCCTAGATGGAATGCTGTAAAAGAAAAAGGACAGTAGGTAAAAACTAAGGAAGTCAGAATAAAGTATGGAATTTAATTAATAGTGATTAGTGTTGGTTCTTTAATTGTGACAAATATACCATACTAATGAAAGATGCTAATAGGGAAAACTATGTGAACCATATTAGGATTCTCTATTATCTGTGTACGTTTTCCCTAAAATTCTGACATAAAAACTTTATTTTAAAAAAACTTTCTAGGGGTGCCTGGGTGGCTCAGTTGGTTAAGCATCTGACTTTGGCTTAGATCATGATCTCACAGTTCATGAGTTCAAACCCCATGTTGGGCTCTGTGGTGACAACTCAGAGACTGAAGCCTGCTTCAGATTCTGTCTGTCTGTCTGTCTCTCTCTCTCTGTTCCTCATCCACTGATGCTCTGTCTCTGTCTCTCTCAAAAATAAATAAATATTAAAAAAATTGAAAAAAAAAGACTTTCTAATCTAAAAGTTGTGTTAATTTTCAGATCAATTTCAGCAAATCCATATGGCATGCTTGCCAAGTGACAGGCACATGGTCCTTGAACTCAAAGATTTTAAAATACTCAGGGGGTCACATGTGTAAACACACACTGGATTGTGGGGGATACAGAATGGCACAGATGCTACACACTGTAAATTCTGAGGCCATGGAGAGACCATGGAGAGGGGGGTGGATTACATTTGGCTAGTGCTGGTGCATTCCAACAACTCGTTTGGGGCAGCTAGCTTTACCAGTTGAATGAGTGGTGGTGCTATGAGAAGGAGCCCAATGGGTGGTACATTTAGTTTTGAACCTGTTGAATTTGAGGTGCCTGTGGGATATCCAAGTTTAGGTATACAGGAAGAAGTCCAGTCTGTGGGTCTGCTCACAGGTATGGACTTGGGCATCATCCATCTTTTAACAGTAACTAAAGCATACGATATAGGAAGCATGTGGATGTACTTTTGCTAAGATAGTACTATTGATCTGTGAGGTATAGTGTAGCCTAGACAAAGAACCAGAGTCCCAGGCATGCCAGTTACTAACTGAAACAGAGGAAAATTGTTTTGACTTCTGAACCACAATTTTCTAATCTATAAAATGGGGATAGCAATACCCCTGGTCTTCTCTACCTTTCAGGCTGGATGGGAAGGGCTAAATCAGAGGACATCATAAGGGTACTTTGTAATCTGTAAAGAGCTACAGAGACGTAAGACAGCCATTGGGTCACTGCTTAGTGCTACCAAACGAACTCACTTAAAAACTGGTATCTCTAATTGTTTAGCTTTCTAAAGCTCTGGTTTAATTGGATGTCATTTTTTTTTGTTTGTTTGAGAAACAAGTTTTAAATATCGTGGTTAGTTGCACATTTTATAGGGAGATCTTTGCAAGTTAATGCTCTTAACTCATGATCAACTTCTCTTCTTAAATAGTTGACAATATTGCATTTCCTATCATCTCTTAGTACCACTTCAAGGGGAACCTAGAAGCCATTTTTGAAAAATTTCCAGTGAAGTTATATATTTTTTATAACAAGTAGGCTTTCTGTTTGTAAAACTTTCTAATAAACCCTTAGCCTGAAGTTCTTGTCTGTTTTATGAGCATGACACGATAGCACATGAAGAAATGGAGAAACCATTGCCATGTAGTATTCCATGCTATAGATAAACCACAATGAAATCTGGCCATGTGTAGCAACATGGATGGACCTTGAGGGTGTTATGCTTAGCGAAATAAATCAGGCAGAGAAGGACAAATATCACATGTTTGCACGTATAGGAAGATTAGGAGGAACTTAACTGAAGACCATAGGGGAGAAGAAGGGGGGAAATGGTGGGGGAGAGGGAGGGAGGCAAACCATGAGAGACTCTTGAATGCTGAGAAACAAACTGAGGACTGATGGATGTGGGGGGGAGGGGGGGGATGGGCATGGAGGAGGACACTTGTGGGGATGAGCACTGGGTGTTATATGGAAACCAACTTGACAATAAACCATTTGTAGGAAAAAAAATAAAATTAAATTAAAAAATTAAAAAAAAAAGAAATGGAGAAACCACTACAGTTCTCACTGCAGAAATCATGCAATTTTTTTCAAAAGGGAGGAGAGACCAACTAAGCCAAAAAATATATTCAACTTGGGTGAAAATCAAAGGAATGAAGAAGCATGAATCATGCATGCTAGAAAGTTGATTCCTGGCTTTCAAACTGAGGCTTGACAGACAGCTTTCTTCTCAGTTAATGTAAGCATGCTCTCCAGGTGTGAGCCTGACTGCTGGCTATGGACTTTCCCTGCTATTAACCTTTTCAAAGTTTCCAGCATTGGAATTAAAGGCTCCTGTCTGAGATTTCATTATGAGGGGGTGCAGTCCTTGACCTATTCATGCTAAGTGTTCACTTCCTTTTGCCTGAAGCTCATGCACTGCCCTGCCACCTAGCAAGTTCCAACAAAGGTCATGGAGAAAACAGAGGTAGAGCTGTAATGAAAAGTGAACCCTCCCACCCCCCACCCCCCCCACTTTGGAGCACACAGACAATATTCTTCCTCAATTAATAACCACCTACTGATGGGGTAGCCTTTTTAGTGACTCCGACAGCAGCATCAAGCTCTTACTGAAGCCCATGTAGAGCAGCTCTCCATGTGGGAATGATAATCTGCCTTTTGAAAACTTTGTTTGATATGTATTTTTTTAAAAAGGTCTGAATAAGAGGAGAATGAAAGTGAACTCAATGGAATTAAGTTAGAAGCTAGATCTTTTGTGATAAAATATAGGGTGTTTCAATGTAGGAAAATATTGATCCTGACATGTCTCTCATAGGGAACAAAGATTTATCAGCTCTACAGTTAGATCCTGAAGAGGCAATTTCTCAGTTCACTTAAAGGGAGTGTGATGTAGCAGAAAGAATAATTTTGGTGAAATATTTATCTAGTGAGGAGTAGGATCATATTCTTATATTTTCTTGCCTTTTTTTCCAATTCAAGGCACAGATGATCTTAAGTCATATCTTAGCAACTTGTGTTTGAATCCCATACCTACCATGGAGGAGCTTTGTGAGCTCAGACATGGGTCCTAAGATTTTTGAGGCTGATTGTCTTTATTAAATTAGGATATTAATTTACATTTCATAAAGTTACTGAGAAGACTCCATGAGAAATATCTATAGGCATTACAAATATGTGCATTGTTGTTATATTGCCCTCTCACTTTCAGACATGACCAAGCAATATTTTTAAATGCTCAAAGAAAAAAAAAAAAAACTTAACCCAACTATAATTTAAGCCACAGCTAAATTAATCGTGATCTGAATGGCAAAGCTGTTTCAGACTTGCCTCTGGTGGAAGGTGGACAATTTAAATGCTATTACACAGATCCAAGGTGATGGTGAAATCAAGGGAAAGTGAACACCACTCAGTAATTTGAAGAAGAGATTCTGAAAACTTGAGAGAACCTAATGCTGGGGAGAGTATGAATGCATAACTGAAAGATCCATCTTGGTAGAACAGCTGGAGCTGGGCTATTAACCATGGGTCTCCCAGGGTAACGCTGGGGAGGGCTGGTTGGAGGCATCCCCAGGATTCAGTCGGCATCTCCGTGCTTCCAGACACTTGGTTTCAGAGGCTTCCGGCCTACGTACTGCATGTTGAATTGTGTCTCCCTCCAACCCACAAAGGTGTTGAAGCCCTAACCGACAGGATTTCAAGTGATTTTACTTGGAAATGGGGTCTTTGTAGATGATCAAGTAAAGGTTATTAGGATGGGCCTTAATCCAATATGACTGGTGTCCTTTTTTAAAAGAGGAAATTTGGAAATAGAGGCCAATAGATACATGCAGAGAGGATATGATGTGAAGACACAGGGAGAATACCATCAATAAGCCAGGGGACATCTGAGGCTACCAGAAGGGAGGTAAGGGAGATGCATGGAATAGATTCTCCCTCACAACCTCCAGAAGAAACCAAATCTGTCAATATCTTTTTTTTTTTAAATGTTTTATTTATTTCTAAGAGAGAGAGAGAGACAGCGTGAGCAGGGGAGGGTCAGAGAGAGAGGGAGTGACAGACTCTGAAACAGGCTCCAGGCTCTGAGCTGGCAGTCAGCACAGAGCCCGACGCGGGGCTCGAACCCACGAACCGCGAGATCATGACCTAAGCGAAAGTCGGATGCTTAACCGACTAAGCCACCCAGGCACCCCAAAATCTGTCAATATCTTGATTTTGGACTTCTAATCTCCAGAACTGTGAGACAATAAATATCTATTGGTAAAGCCATCCAGTCTTGTTACTTTGCTGTGGCAGGGTCAGGAAATGAATACATCACTATGCTGGAGAGGCAAATATTAATAGTTAGTTGTCTGCTTCTTTTATTGACTGGAATATAAGCTGCATACCTTGTTTATCTCTATCATGGTACCTAGAACTGAGCCTGGGTAGGTGCAACATAATCTGTATTTGTTGAATTGTTGCTGCTTGGCCTTGCATGGGGAGTAACAAATGCAGGAGTGATGGAGTCCTGATTCAACTGAATCAAATGAAGCACCCAGTCGATGTGTGATACTAATGCTAAGCACAGATTTGCTCTGGAATATGACCTCCAGTCAACAAATAAACCATCCCCAAATGGTAGATATACTATGCTCTGATCTGCAAAGGATATCTGATAATTAGGATGGCCTTGCTGTTGCTCTCATATAATCAAAACTGGATTATAAATATTTAACACATAACTGGCATGCAAAATGAATACTAAGCACTCAGATTTAGCTATTTTTTAACTTCTCTAGCAAGCTTATGACTTACCCTTGGAAGCCAGCAATTTGTAAGATCTATTTAAATTAGTCTGGTGAGGTTCTGTTTAGTTTTCTATTGCTCCTATAACAAATTACCAAAAATTCAGTGACATGAATTTGCTCACCTACAGTTCTGGAGGTCAGAAATCTAAAGTGGGTCTCATTGAGCTAATATCAAGATGTGGGTGAGTCTCTGTTCCCCCTGCGGATCCAAGGGGAAGAATCTATTGCCTTGCCTTTTCCAGCTCTTGGAGACCACTTGGATTTGGTGGCTGATGGCCAGCCTGCTTCCACCTTCAAAGCCAGCAATGGCCCCTCAAATTCTTCTCCTGTGGCAATCTCTCTGGTTCTGACAGTTTTACTTCTCTCTTACCCATTTAAAGGGAATTGTGATTGCATTAGGTCTATTTGGAAAATATAGGCTAGTTTCTTTTCCTTAAAGTCAGATAATTGGGAAACTTAACTATTTGCAAACCAGATTTCCTCCTGCCATGTAACATAACTCATGAGAGACTACATGGTCATCTTGGAGAGACCATTATTATCCTGCTGCTGCAGAGATGGGGAACACAGGTGGCATCATGATCTTATTCTGCCTGCCTTGGGTGTTCTCCCATGGCTTACCCCGTTACTGTCCGATGTTAGAGGGTTTTCTCAGGCCGAGCCTATGTCACAATAGAACACCTATCCTTGGGGTTGATTTATGAGACTGAGGCAAGAATGTGGGTTTGGAAATAGGTCTAAGAACGCTCTTCACAAAAATCTATTCTGCAGTACATTAATAAACCATATATGGAAAAAAATGGTCAAATCACACTGAGAATGCAGATTAAGCAAAACTAATCCTGCTATTTCTTCGTGGAAAGGCTTCAAGAACTGTCTTTCTGTGCATTGTGTTTCTTCAGGAAGGAGACCGCAGCATACAGGGCCCCCAAATTATGTGGCTCCAGGAAGCTTGTTTTGTAGAGCATTTTGTGGAGCTAATGATCTGTGGCACATGCTGTGAGTCATTCTGATATGCAATATATTTCAGAGCCCTGAAAAGAATTAGGAGCCTCTCTGGACTGAAGCATCTATAGGAAATTGGCTTCTAGAGTTCCCAACACTTAATTGCACTGACAGTTCCTAAAGCAAATGAGTCATTACCTGGAGATTGAAAATAAGCTTGCTACTTAGAAATCTTCATAGCAGGAAGGTGTAGGAGGCTTTCTTGACATCCTCTTAATTCAATATGTCCAAAGCTGAATTTACCATCTTCTTCCTCCCTCTTTCCAATCTCCCTTACTATTATGGGCTGAGTTGTGTCCTCCTCACATTCATATGTTGAAGTCCTAACCACCCCACCCTCTGTACCTCAGAATGTGACTATATTTGGAGGAAGGATCTTTAAAGAGGTCATTAGGTTAATATAAAGTGTTCGGTGTAAGTCCTATCCAGGCAGACTGGTGTCCTTATAATGAGAGGAAGTTAGGGCACACACAGTTACAGAGAGAAGACCACATGAAGACACAGGGAGAAATCGGCCATCTGCTTGCCATGGAGAAGGACCTCAATCCTGCTGACACTTTGCTCCTGGACTTCGAGCCTGTAGAATTATGAGAAAATAAGTTTATATTGGTTCCACAGACTGATAGATTTTTATGGCAGTCCTAGAAAAACTAATGTACTTACCTTGTTAAACTCTTTCTGTTTGGCCCAAAGCATCACCATCTATTTCCACTTTTTCTTACATCTGGTCTAAGTCTTGGCAAATTTTCTTCTACTGATGTCTCAAGTTCACCCCTTCTTCTCCTCTATTTCCACTTCTGTCTTGCTTGCCTAACAGCCTTTACTCTTCATAACTGAACGGCTGTGCCAGCATTTTCCTCTGAGATTGGTCTGTATTTCCATATATGTTGTGATCTCTCCCAGCCTCCATCTGCTTTCCTAGCACGTGAATGCCAGCCTGTCATTTCACTGCCTTCAGGGAGAATGGCTTGATACTATGGTCCTATTAGTAGCAGTTTACATTCTTACCTGGGCCTGCTTTAGTCCCCACGTGGATCAGCCTTCTTTGTGCCTACATGCATCTCTGCCCAGAACTCACCTTCCTCCTCTTCCCCCATCCAAATCCTTATACTATTGAAGACCCACCTCACGTCTATCTCCCTGATTCCCTTCAACAGTTTTTCAGTCCATGCTCCTAGCACTTCTTGCTCTCCCACAGCACTCATTCTGCTCCATAAAATGCTGTTCTTCTCAATAAAAACAAAGCTGACACCACCAAGGTTGTCAGAAGAAAGAAAATGAGCTGGTGGGAAAGAGGACCCTGAACTGACTGACCCCTGGAAACTGCTTTACTCTTGACTTGCTATTTCTGCAGTCAGGCTGGCATTTTCTTTAAAATTCCTTAAAATTCATCCCTAATGTGAATGATGGTCACTCATAAATATCTTTTATAGATCCCGTAGACTTACATGAGAAATGTCTTTCTTTTTAGTTTACTCATAACTAAGAGACACAGTATGAATACACTTATAAAATATGATTGGTCCCAATGATTGTAGACCAAGCATGTCATTATGAGGTCCTGGGAAAAATCACCTACTTCCAAGGTCAGTCCTTTGCTGGCCTGTGGCCTGATTCTCCAGGAGAAATCCCACTTTGATTCCCATCACTCTGGTGAGTCACTTCAGAGTTCAGACCAAAGGGTTCCTTTGCTTGCCCCAATAACATTGAAGACATGCCTCTACTCATGTGATTGACATTGGCAATGATTTCTCCTGTCAGGTAAACCCATGCATTCTGTGTTCTGAGATAGAACCCAGCTCTTGCAGAACGACAGAAAGCTGAAATAACCACATGACATAAGAACCCAACAGTCATAAGACACCACTAGTGGAAGTTTGTTCTCTTTTATGCACAGGAGTCTTTACTGTCAAAGCAATCCGACCGTGACACTTGTCATTTCAGAGTTGATCTGGTAAACGTATTAGTTTCCTACAGCGGCTATAACAAGTTACCACAAACTCAGTGGCTCAAAAAATATGAATTTATCATACAGCTCTGGAGACCAGAATTCTAAAAGGAGTTGGCAGAGCTGTGTTCCTTCTGGAAGCTCTGGAGGAGAATCCAGTCTTTGCCTTTTCTAGAGTCAACAGGCTGCCAGGATTCCTTGACTGATGGCCCATCCTCCATCTTTAAAACCAGGAGCATGGCATCTCCCACTCTCTTTCTGCTTCTGTTGCTGCACTGCCTTTATCCTCACCATATCCCATTTGTCATCCACCCTCCACCTCCCCTGATAAAGACCCTTTGATAAGGACCCTTTGATGACACTGGGCCACCCAGATAATCCAGGACAATCTCCACATCGCAAGTTTCCAAGTTCAATCACATCTGCTACTGCAGATTCCAGAAATTCAGATGGGGATATTGTTGAGGGGTTCATTGTTCTGCCTACCACAGAAGATAAGGATAGATAGGTGGGTGTCTCCTTCTCCTGCAGCTAAGTGCTCCAAAGAGGATGACTTTTCAGGAAAGTAAAAAGTTTGTTTGTTTTTTAAACCAAGTTCACGGGAATAGGTGAGCATCTCTACTACAACCTCAAATCTTGTAACCTATGTAAATATATAATACAATACATATTTAAGATGTATTTATACATACATTAAAACCTTGGTTTGCAGGCATAATCCATTCCAGAAGCATACTTGTAACAAAGCACTTCTGTATCAAAGTGCATTTCCCCATAAGAAATAATGGAAACTCAGATGATTCGTTTCACAACCCAAAAATATTCATATAAAAATGATTACAATACTGTAATGTAATACAAAATAATGAAGAAAATATAAAATATAAAGAAAAATAAACAAATCAGCCTGCACTTACTTTTGAAAACGTTTATGGCTGGTGTGAGGTAGACAAGAGAGAGAAGGGTTATTGTGTAGGATGACTTTCACTATCACTAACGGAATCACTGCTGTCTGTTGACTCAGTGGAATCTTTTTCTATATGGGGGCCATCGTATATGCTCACACAGACATTGACTACAGTACAGTATTAATAAACTCCTGTCACAGACTGTATTTAATGTAACTGGTAATAAGGCAGCAGAGGAAAGGGTCTATATCAGTGGGCAGCCTGACCTAGAATGAAGCAAAGTGTTCTTAAGCTTACTTTTGCCTGGAAAAGCAAAGGAATGTCCATAGGTGCTTAGAAGTGACAAAAATACACTAGTGTCAGTTGTGGGCACCTTCCAAGGTTCTGAGATATCACTGATTTCTGCCAAACACTGCAGCCTGAGACCAAGCATCTGAGCATGGGAGATGATCACCCACAATCCCAGAGAGAGAGAGAGAGAGAGAGAGAGAGAGAGAAGAAGCAGCAGCAGCAGCAGAAGCAGCAGCAGCAGCAGCAGCAGCATTGGCTCAGTTGTGATCATGTGACATTCAGCATCACGTACTACTCGTACTGCAAGATATCGCTCCTTTATCAAGTTAAGATTTATGAGAAATGTTTGCTTATCTTGTGGAATGCTCGCAGAACAAGTTACTCCCAATCCAAGGTTTTACTCTATTTATGTAAATTTATTTCTGTGTTAATTTGCTTGGGTAACTATAACAAAAGCACTATAGATTGGGTGGTTTATAAACAACAAACATTTATTTCTTATAGTTCTGAAGGCCTATTAAATCTATGATCGAGACACTGGCAGATTTTGTGTCTGGTAAGGATCTGCCTCCTGGCTCCCAGATGGCTGCCCTTTCTCTGTGTCCTCACGTGGCAGGAGGGGGAGGGAGGTCTGTGAAACTTTTTTGTTATAGGGTCACTAATCCCATTCATGAAGGCTCCACCTTTGACCCACTACCTAATCACCCCCAAGTGCGCCACCTTCTAAACCATTACTTTGGGGCTCAGTTTTCAACATATGAATTTTGGAGAGACACAAACAGTCATAAATATCTGTAAAAGAAATACACATACTTCTTATCTACCAAATTTCCTCTCCCTATATGAAGCACATCATAGATTGCTTATAAAGTCTTATAGAAATTATAATCAATTTAGGGGTGCCTGGGGGGCTCAGTCGGTTAAGCGTCCGACTTTGGCTCAGGTCATGATCTCACAGTTCGAGGTTTTAAGCCCCTCGTCAGGCTCTGTGCTGACAACTATCTCAGAGCCTGGAGCCTGTTTCAGATTCTGTGTCTCCCTCTCTCTCTGACCCTCCCCTGCTCATGCTGTCTCTCTCTCTCTCTCTCTCAGAAATAAATAAAACATTAAAAAATTTAAAAAAAAGAAATTATAATCAATTTAACCAGTGTCTTCTAATAGAAGAGGAAGAGAGCCCACGCCTCACTCCTTTTAACACTGTTGTCTAGAATCTGATGAATAAATGAAGACTAGTGAAGAATATTGTGTTAACAGAAGATGTACAAAAATGGGGTTTCTTGAGGCTGGGACCAAGTAAGTTCATTGGAAGAGTTTAGAAACTTGAAGAGCATGAGGAAGTATTTTTTCCCATTTTGTTTTTAATGAATACACACTAGGGAGTATTATTTTCAGGATCTCATGGCTCCACTCATAACTGCAGGATAAACGAAACAGGAAGAACAAAAGGTAAATGACGATTAAAAACCAGCATGGCGGGATTTAAAATCTGCAGATTAAGGATAAAAAGTTTTGCCAAAGACAATCAGGTGAGACACCTTTTCCTGAACATGAAAAGTGCTGCAGGAGTATAAGACATTTTGTAGAAAGTGCTTGCAGAAAGGGCTTGTTCCAGATACAGCTTTTGGTTTGCACTTAGTAAACAGAATAATTAGTAAAGATTAAGGAAATGCACCCTGAAGTTTCTTTTGGACAGTGATATTTACTTGGCATGGATTTCATAAGAAAAAAAAAAGCTTATCAATGTAACCATGCCTGGTTTTGAAATTAAGGACTGCTATTTGATTTTACCCAATCAGATGAACTGACAGCTTGTCTGGTTTTTAAAAACTGCCTCAATTACGTATCATCAAATGTATTGGCTTTGGGTCTTTGTCTCCACCGGAGACAGCCTTAAAGCCATGAAACAAAGAGAACAAACAAACAAACAAAGAGGGAGCCATGGCTCCAATGATCTGGTTGCCTCTGCAAGGTGAAAGCCAAATCTAAACGGAAAAGTCGGTGCACGTGAACCTGAGAAAATGAAACTTAAGACGAACCATGGCAAACAGACAACTGGGCTTTTTCTAATGAGACACCCTTTAAAAAGCTAGAGCCAATCAAATAATTTCTTTGCTTTGTGTCTGCAGCTTCTTAATAAACGCGCCCCGCCCCCCGCCTCCCTCCCCAAACTTCTGTCCTAGGAATGCTCCTAACCACTTGTGGTTTGATGCCACCTGACTGGAATCCACATATGTTCAAAGAAGAGCGCATTTGAACATGGGCGCCTGGGTGGCTGAGTTACTTAAGCCTCCGACTTTGGCTCAAGTCCTGATCTTAGGGCGCGTGGGTTCGAGCCCTCTGCTGGGCCCTGTGCTGACAGCTCAGAGTCTGGAGGCTGCTTCTGATTCGGTATCTCCCTCTCTCTCTGCCCCTTTCCAGCTCATGCTGTCTCTCTCTGTCTCTCGAAAATAAAAAAGAAAGTCTTGGAAAAAAGCTTTGTTTAATATGTCTCAGTTTACTTTTAACACAAGTCAGAAGGAAATGGGATCTATGTTTTGAGTGGACACCTAAATGGTTTAAGGCAATCCTAAGAAACGTCGTCTGTGCTCTTTTCAATCTATTTATAGTTCAGTAGTGTGTCTTGTGGAAACATAGGGTGATGTGCAAAAATCCCCACAAAACTTTGGGGAAAATCTGGGTCTTTACATTACAAATTACATTTTAGGGTAGAAGTTTATCATGGTACACTTGGTCTGAGTCCACATGACCTTCTTTATAAAAGGCATAATTTTGTTTCCAAAGGCAATTGTAAGGGCTTCCTTCCTTCCTTCCTTCCTTCCTTCCTTCCTTTCCTAAGTTTATTTATTTTGAAAGAGAAAGAGTGTGAGGGAGGGGCAGAGTGGGAGAGAGAGAGAATCTCAAGCAGTGTTAGTGCAAAGCCCAGTGCAGGGCTGGAACTCACAAACCATGAGATCAGGAATCAAGCTGAAATCAAGAGTCACACACTTAACCAACTGAGCCACCCAGGCATCCCTGTGAGGATTTTCTGAGATAATTCAGCATGAAGAGGGCTTGTGGGATACTAAACAGACAGAGCTTAGAAAAGGATAAAGGGGTCCCTGACTGAGCTACCCCTCCCTATTCACTTTGGTCTCACTTTTGAGGAAGGCCATCAGATGACGTCAGGGAGAGAGTCACCTGCCACACAGAATGATTGGTGATAAGCCTGATTTTGGGAAGCAGAGCACATAACCTCCCTGGGTGACTGATTTTTCTATCAGATACCAAACACAGCTGAAAGATATGAGAAATGCTTGTCCATCTTAAAAAATAATCTTGCAGTGTGAGAGGTGACAAGAGGTTTACTTATTTCCACTAGGCAGCTGGAATAAATTACAGTATACAGATTAGCTTTTGAAATGCCCATGTTCTCCCGTGATAGAATGTGAAGAGGAGTGTTAGTCTGAGTCTTTTTGTTTTGGCCAATATCTTCTCTGCTTTGGATCCTACAATGAAAACACAGAACCTGTTATTAGGATTAAGAGGGAAATATGGATCAAAGGTTGACTGGAGTTTGCTGTTTTCCTCTTACTGATATATGAGTTTAAAAATATTGTTTTCCCCTAAAAAGCTCATGGTAGCCTCAGAATCTTTTGTCATAGAATAGTATTGAAGTTTTGGTAGACTGGAATGAAAAATATTTCCAAACCTTTTTTTTTTTATTAGTACCATTATGTTATTTATTCATTAATCTGACATCCATCAGTATCCATCCATCAGAACAATGCTGGCTCTATTCTAGGTTTGAAGGACACAAGTGTGAAAAAGGGCAAGTGCTTTCCTGCTTTGTTACCACTGTTTCTTCTGATACTTTTCTGTGTCTGACAGACAATGTGTGTTACAACTACTCAGCTCTACCACCATGGCACCAAACTGTCCATGGATAATAATACTTGAAGAAGCGGACACAAGTCTGTGTTTCAATAAAGTGTTTTTTGCCCTGAACAGGGAAGTATCCTGATTTGACCACAAGCCCCAAGTTTGTGGAGCCTGATCTAGGTAATCTCAGACTAGTGGATTTTAATGCTCTCTAAGTTATTAAAAGTCATGAATGTCTTTCCCCAGCTCTAGTCATGTATATTCAGGGGCCCACTTGCTAGTCTTACTTGGATATTAATAGGGCTCTCAAGCCTAACATTCTTTTCTTAAATTTAAAAAATTTTTAAGTTTATTTGTTTACTCTGAGAAAGAGAGAGTGCAAGTGGAGAAGGGGCTGAGAGGTGGGGGTAAAGAGAATCCCAAGTAGGCTCCACACTGTCAATACAAAGACCGATGTGGGGCTTGAACCCATGAACTGTGAGATCATGACCTGAGCTGAAGTCAGATGCCTAACCAACTGAGCGGCCCAGGTGACCCTCAAGCCTAATATTCTTAACATTCTAACATTCTTTCCTCCTTGTCCAAACAAACCTGATTCCTCCCAGAATTCATCTTAGTAAATGGCATCTGTGTCCATCCAGTTGTTCAAGCCCCAAAACTTGGAGTGATCTTTGATTCCCACTTTTTGTTACAGCCCTTTATCGCTTTATCATCAATGCCATTGGCTCAACCTTAAAATGTATCTCAAATCTGATATGGGTCTGTTATTGAACCACCAGTATGGCTTCCTATCTTTCAAAAGGCCAACACTCAAGAGATGAGTTTTGAATGGAAAGGAATATGAGCTTTATTCAGGAGGCCAGCCACCTTGGAGGAAGATGGGCTCTTGTCCAAAAGCCAACTCTGAGGTTTCTGACTGGCCCAGGTGCTTTTCAAGGGGTTTCTGGGTAGCTGATCAAAAAATGGAGTGCAGGGGACTGTAACATTTCCTGAATATATGCCGACTCCTTGGTGCCAACTAGGAAGATTATCTCCATGCTCTGGGGTTACATAAGAGGCTCTTTTTTCATTTTGAGATGTGCAGGGGGACTCAGTTCTTTCTGCAAAGAAAGGCACAGTCTACAAATGCACAAAGGGAGGTTAGTAAAATCATTTGTGTGACCTATAAAACAACACAACACAACACAAAAATCTTTTACTAAACAATTGCTAGACTAATCAGAAAGCCGAGGTGGCTTCATACAGACTTGCTGATCTCTGCAGCCTGGGAAAGTTCTGGTCCTTGTCTCCTCAAGGCCAATGGTCTACCTGCTATGGATCAAGGGACTTAGATCAGCAAGTAAAGTGTGTGCTAACTTGCAGCCAGTTAACCTGTAAGACTAGATGGAGCACTGTTAGATTGTGCTCTGTCCAGGCCACAATCCCTTCTTTCCCTGACTCCCGCAGCTGGGTCTTGCTTCTTTCTCCACCTTTAGCCTAATCCCCATCCAGTAGAAAACATGCATGGGCTTCTTATTATCACTGGAATAAAACCCCAGTATCTTTATCATGGTCCTCAAGGCCTCATGTGGTCTGGTCCCTGACTTCCTCTCTGTCTTCTTTATATGGCTCTTCTCCTTGCTTCTTGCTCTCACATCACACTGGCCTTCCTTCTATGCCTTTAGCCCTGAGAGCCTGCTCTTACCTTAGCACTGTTACACGTGGTCTCCTATCTGCAAGTGATGACACCCATCTCTCTCTCTTGCTTCCTCAGTGAGATCTTCTCTAACCACTGACCTCATCATCTCTCACCTTCCTTCATGAATTGCTTGAGAGATAGTACTGCATGTGTATTTATTTACTATTTGCCTTCCCTACCAGAGTACAAGCTTCACAAGGTCAGAGACGTTGCCATTTTGTACTCTGTGGTGTCCTTGTTCCCAGGAAAGTTTGTGGCACATAACACATGCTCTGTAAATATCTGTTGGCTGTCTGAATAAAGAATGAAGAAATGAGACACGCTTTTTTTTCTTCATAAAGCTTATAGGGTATTTCTGAGAAATAAATAGTCAAGTAGCATGGGAAGATTCGCAAAGAGAATGGAACAGGGGACCCTGGAGCTCCATTTCTCTCCTAGACTGTGATTGCCAGATCCATCTTTCCAGAGAATGGGAGGTCTTTTTCGAGACCTTAATGATGAAGAGTAGTTAACCACCTCGTGCAAGATATGGACCTCTGGGCGGGCCAGGGCTGATAACGCTGGCTCAGCTTCCCCAGCTGAAAGATCAATTGTGAGGTTTTGTTCTGCCTTTCTCTTACTTGAATTAACACTTAGTGCTTGAATAGTCACCAATGTTAAGCTGAATAAATTGTTTAACTCAGAGTTTTGTAAGCTTGATCATTGGGTTGCGATTGTCCCTGCCAAGACAATAGCTATGAAATTGGTGACATTTATAGGTGACAGAACTTTCCATTGGTAACACACTGGACAGTCGCATCCTTCAGGGGCAAATCATATCTCCTAGTTGGTAACACCCTGGGCTGTGATTCCAATGTGCTCACTCCTTTTAGTCTGCTCTCATCTTAATGAATCATTTAGTCCTGGGGAGACTTAATTGTCATGAATTGTCATCACAATGTCCAAATTGGTGATGATGGGGGGGGAAAAAGACTTAACTTTAGGAAAAAAAATGTTGATAAAATTAGGTCACCAGGCTTTTCCCTGTTTGCCAGAAATGCAATTTTGTCGCATATTTCTCTTGCAAAATATGCATCCAAGATTTACCTTCAATTTAATAGTGCCAAAGCTTTCAGAATGTCCATATTTTCATTTTAAGCTTTATGAAACTAGCAGGGGTGGGAATTATCCCCATTTTACATGGGATAAGTTATTTTCCTTCCTGCTGTTGATGGTATCCCTTGGTACCCATTTGAAAGCTCAGAAAGGATTAATTAATGAGACACCTCACCTTGATGAATACCACGTACAGTTCCAAAGTAAGACAGTAATCATAATAATGCATTTTGCACAATAGACAGTGTTACTTTTCAGTAATTTCAGGAGCTGTTCAAGACAGGTATTCACAGGAAGATCAGATGTGCCCATGTTATTCACTTTGAACACATGATATGAGGATTGTAAATTACATGAAACCATTAAATTTTACTTCCCATCTGCTAAAAGGGTCTGAAAAACACTTAATATTCAGTCTTTGGAAAACTGTGTTGCTCTTCCAGACAAGTGGTAGCAACTCATGTATTAGTGATATGGATTCCAAACTAATCTCTAAAGAGAGATAATTATTTGGTATTGAATTGGGGGGTAAAGTGTAATGTCTACTATGCTGAAATCTGTTAAAAACAAACTATTTTATAAATAAGGATTTTTCCTCATCATTTCATATCTATTAATGTCAAAATACAATTTCATGAATTTTTGACAATACTCCCACCCTTCCTCAATTTGTTAATGATCAATGTTATGGACTAAATTGTTTTGCCCAAAATTTATATATTGAAGTCCTATCCTCCATTGTGACTATATTTGGAGATGGGGCCTTTAAGAGTATAATAAAGGTTAAGCAAGGTCTTAAGGGTAAGGCCGTAACATGATAGAATTGGTGTCCTTATAAAAAGAGGAAAAGACACCAGAGATCTCTTTCTGTCCACATGTGCACAGAGAAAATGCCATGTGAGGATACAGTGAGAAAATGCTGTCTGTAAGCCGGAAAGAGAGACCTCACCAGAAGCCAGTTTTGTTGGCGTTTTGATCTTGAACTTCTAGCCCCTAGAACTGTGAGAAAATAAATGTCTGTTGTTTAAGCCAACCAGTTTGTGGGATTTTGTTATGACAGCTTCAGCAAACTAAAAAATCACACTGGGGATAAGGAGCACATACAGAATATGGATCTACTCTAAGGATCCTACATTATAGATTTGATATACTTAGAATAGTTTAAGAGTAATATCTTTATTTATTGAGTGCTCAAGTGTGCCATTAATTGTACACATTAAATGTGCAACTTTTTCTATATAAATTACTGTATACTTCAATAAAACCATTTAAAAAAATGAAGAGTGCTGTTGGAGGCCAGCTCCAGCAGGTTGAGGGGTCCCTGAAGGATGGACGATGTCAGGGAGGGAGGGATGAGAGAGGCCCCAAGATTCTTTCTGGTCACCAGGCAGGCATCTACGCTCTAACTGGGGTTCAACTTTATTTTATCATTAAGTGTTTGGGGGATGGCATAGAAGTGGCATTTGCCTTAGACAATGATTTCTGATGACAAACTTTTTTGATATGTAAAAATTTCCCAGAACATAGATTTGTAGAAGACTCATGCATAACCTTTATCAATAGTGCTTGAGGCAGGGGATTTAGGTGCTTATCCTATGGGGAAGGAGGGTATCTTTAGCATACAAGACAATGTTTTTAGCATAAAAAGGGTGAAGTTTGTTCTTTGTGGGCAGAGGTCAATAGCTTGTTTATTTAAGGAGAAGTATTTAGAAAAACTTGTCTTTCAGGAAACACAAATATTTGCTCCCATAATCACAAAAGAAGTTCCTCAATAGGTTCCTTCACAGAGTGCAATCAGCATGGTCAAGGCCAGAATAAGTCATTCCAAATACTGATCACAAATGCCTTGAGGGGTTGGTGCTCAGAAATGATTGGGTGGGGATGGATATCTGTCCTTAACTCTAAATTAGGCTTTTTGTCTCTGGCCAGGCTCAGTCGTAACTCTTGTGTTCTTAGCCCCCTTTGTTATGTAAGTCTTGGATCTGCAAGGCCCATAGGAAGAACCTTTTGACAATCATCCACAATGCTTTCATTTGAAGTCTCTTTTGAAAAGGCAGGAATATGCTTTTCCTTGTGAGCAATGTGTGTGGGGAGTATCAGTCTGATTTGGAATATTGTGAGGCCTGGTCAATACCCGCAGGCTCATTTCCAACATGAGCCAGTAGTAGCAGAAGGAGATACCAGTTTTGCTTCTCATGGCAGGAGCTGTGCAAACGCTGCCATTTCCTCGCTGTGACTGTCATCCAGCGAGGCCAGTGTGGCTCCCAGCAGAGTGCCAGACTTTTTTCCTATTCATGTTATTTCTAATTCAAAGAACTACAAGTAAAATTGTTGGATTGCTCTCTTCTGAATATTGTAAGGTATATCTGATTAAGTGACATGTGGGCCACAGGTAGGGTGACCAACCCTCTGATATACCTGGGCCTGGGTGAGTTTCTGGGATGTGGGGCATGTGGTGCTAAAATCAGGCTTGTCCCAGATAAACTAGGACAAGTTGGGCACTCTGGCTGGCACTGGTCAAGTGAGTTTGGATCCCTACCTTTGAGGAGTGGGACATGCAATGGGGAATTTATCAGTCAGTGTCCTGTTAGGATTGAGTAATCACACTGATAATTTTAATGGAGATATTTTAGTACAAAAAATTGCTAACAAGGAATAAAAAATTGTTGACTAGGAAACTGAAATAGCATATATATATATATCCATGAATGTATCATAGAGTAGCAACTGCAGAAGATGGAGGCTCCCCTTAGGGTTTGGGACAAAAGGAAGAAGTTGGAGCTATTCAAGTGTAGATTCTTAATATGCTTAGAGGTGGGGTCCCCTTGGGTGGGGACCTAGACACCTAGAAGGAGTGCTGGCTGATTGGTGCTTCCTGTATCTTCAAGGGGAAGCAGTGAAGACAGTCATGTAAATGTTGGAAAAACTGTGCCAAAGATTAGCTGGCCACATAGCTGTGGGTCCGTTTCTCGGTTCACTATTTTGTTCCATGATCTGTGTGTCTGTTTTTGGGCCAGTACCATATAGTCTTGAGGACTACAGCTTTGTAATACAGCTTGAAATCCAGAATCCTCAGGCCTCAGGTTTAGTTTTTCTTTTCTTTTTTTTTTTTTTTGGAATTGCTTTAGCTATCTGGGGTCTTTTGTGATTCCGTACAAATTTTAAGATTGCTTTTTCTAGCTCTGTGAAAAATGCTGGTGGTATTTGGATAAGGATTGCATTGAACATGTAGATTGCTTTGGGTAGTATAGATATTTCAACAATGCTTGTTCTTCCAACCCATGAGCAAGGGATGTTTTTCCATTTCTTTGTGTCCTCTTCAATTTAAGTGTTTTATAGTTTTCAGAGTACAGATCTTTTACCTCTTTTGTTAGGTTTATCCCTAGGTATCTTACTGTTTTTGGTATAATTGCAAATGGGATCAGTTCCTTGATTTCTTTTTTTGTTGCTTTGTTATTGGTGTATAGAATGTCACAGATTTCTATATGTTGATATTATACCCTGCAACTTTGCTGAATTCATATTTCAGTTCTTGCGTTTTTTTGGTGGTTTTTGGATTTTCTGCAAAAGGTATCATGTTATTCACAAATAGTGAAGGTTTGACTTCTTCCGTGATGACTCTTTCCTGACTTTTATTTCTTTTTGTTGTCTAATTGCCCAATGTCCATCAACTGATGAATGGATAAAGATAATATGTTATATATATATATATATAATGGAATATTACTCAGCCATCAAAAAATGAAATCTTGTCATTTGCAATGACACAGGTGGAACTAGAATCTATTATGCTAAGCAAAATAAGTCAATCAGAGAAAAACAAATGCCATATGATTTTACTCATATGTCGAATTTAAGATACAGGACAGATGAATGTATGTGAAGGGGGAAAAAGAGAAGAGAGGGAAACAAACCACAGGAGACTCTTAAAAGAATTTCTTTTAACATTTATTCATTTTTGAGAGAGAGAGAGAGAGCATGAGCAGGGTAGGGGAAGAGAGAGTGGGAGACACAGAATATGAAGCAGGCTCCAGGCTCTGAGCTGCCAGCACAGAATCTGACATGAAGCTCGAACCTATGAACCGCGAGATCATGACCTAAGCGAAAGTCGGACGCTTAACCGACTAAGCCACCCAGGCGCCCCTTTACTTTTTCTTTTAATTGCTAATATTAGATAGGTGCCCAGTTTGGGGCTGGGCTTGTCTTCTGCAAAGGGAGTAGAGGCTAGAAAACTAAGGTCAGGTTGGACTGAGCTGTAAGGGATCTGCTCTAGGAGACCTGGTTCTGCCTAACTCACTGGGTTCTAGGTGAAGATGACTTCGAGGTTTCTGCATTGACCAGCCCAATGATAGGTAGACCTTCCTGTGTAGTCAAGAAGAACCACTTGGCTGAAATACCCAAGAACCTCAGAACAGAAGAATTTCCTATCCTGCTTGCTAAACTCCATTTAAGAAAGTAGGAAAGGATGAGCCACATTTTATTGCATTTTATTTTTAAATGTTTATTTTGAGAGAGGGAGATAGAGCCTGAGCAAGTGAGAAGCAAAGACAGAGAGAGAAAGGGAGAGTGAGACTCTCTGCACTGACAGCACAGAATCCAATGTGGGGCTCCATCCCATGAACCGTGAAATCATGACTTGAGTTGAGATCGAAAGTTGGATACTTACCTGACTGAGCGACCCAGTCACCCCTGATGAGTTCCATTTTAGAATGCTCTCTGAATCATGTATGTGAATTACCAAATGCTTCAGATTCAGCTAGATGAGAAATTAATAGATGTGGAATATTTTCATCACCAGTGGTGCCAGAGTACTAAACAAAGATCCCTGCTTTAACTGGTTGGAGATCCTTATTAATCCCTGCTATAGTACTTCCCGTGTAATATTCACATCTCCTTCTCACCCTCACTTATACCTCCCCTTAAGTGTACTTGAGTGGAAGATTTTGTGGGTGGAGGATATTGCATATATACTTGCTTCTTCATCTCCCTTTCCTCTTGGGAGTTGGTCTGTCTACTGACATAGAATGTTCTCCCTCGTTTGCAGCCATGTTAGCCTAGCAGGGAAGCCTTGTCCCTGTGGTTCAGGCCCTGGAGGTCGTGAGTCCTGCAGCGGTTCAGATACAAGTCATCCTGCTTTTGGGATGCAGCATGAAAAGATGTTTATACTAGACACAGGACATGTTATCCAATATCAGCTTTATCAGCAATGTTGGCAATATTTTGCTTATTTATGTCTATTTTGTCTTCTTTTTAAATTTGTTTATAACTTGCAAGAAAGAGGGGTAGAATTTATCAAATCTCCTTGAATGTAAGTAATACCAAAAAACCCCACATATTCTTTCTTTTTCCATATTTTACATTGAAATGGTATTCTATAAATCTATAAATTTATACCACAAATATTGAAAAGAAAAAGAGAAAAGAAAATGTATCTCATTGTTCTTTTTGGACAATGTGTATAATTATTTGTTTTCTGTCTCTTTTTTAGCTCACCTACATAGGTTTTTTTTTTTTATTCAATATTCAGAATTCTTACCCTCGTATATAGAAACTAATTCATAATATTAGTACACATAATATTGTGTAATTGCTTGGTAATAAATGCTGTATATAAACTGTTATTTTACCAAGTCACAGATCTTTAAAACCTTCTAAATAAACTAATATTTTTGTTTTTTAAAGGAATGTAGATTATGCAAAAGTAGAGATTTTTCTTATTATTTAGTTCCTTAAACATTTCTTGTATTTGTGAAAAGTATATTTAAAAAAATCACCCATCATCTCATTGTTGTTAGGTGATCGCTGCTGACATTTTCGTATCTATCTTCCTAGGCTATATTCAATATATGAAAACCCAACACACACACACAGAACACACACACCAGAACACATACACACAATACATGCAGCACACACAGAGATACACAGACACAGACACACATGCCACAAGCTATTAACTTTCAGAGAAAGTGATTCCCGGAGAGGTGGTTATCAGACTAAATCGAGTCTTTTGTTGTCGATGTGAGACAAAAATCAGAGCCCTTACATCAGTTTTAGAAATGGCTCAAGAGATCTTAAATATTGAAGGATCAGTAAATTGGCATTAACTTTCTAGAAACTGCTAACTGAAAGTCTTTTTCGACTAGATGCTCTCCAAGGTTCCTCATTAAAATGATAAACACCAGAAGCAGGATGGTGATTTAGTGAAGGCTCTTGGAGAGAAAGGTAAATCTCACCAGGATTAACATATTTGGGGAACCACGCGCCAGTGCACTCTGGAGAAGATGGAGCTTACCATAAAAGACAAACTGCGAAGGTACTGCTATCTCTCAGGACAAAGGACGAGAGGAAACCTGGGTTAAATTAGTCCAGTTGGGAGATTGTATCCTAAATGACATCTGACAGAGAATTCTGTGTGAAAATGTACTATCACCAGATGTAGAATTGTTAAATGATTTGTATTTTTCAGTTGGATCATGATATAGAAAAATGCCGTATTTAAGCCTGCTGGAACGATGTTTAGAGCTGCCACATGTACACAGTACCTCTCTCTAAAGTCTACTTCCTCACCACACTGAGTCTCTAAACCACTTTCAATCTACAATGCTAGGCAAAGAATTCTAAATAAAGAGGAAGAAACACAAATACATCACAATTCAATTGCATTGGGTATTTTTATCCTATCAAATGCAATGCGCCTTCTAAGTCTTGCATTTTTTTTTTTACCTTTTGCAATATATAAATAGCTTTGCAGTTATAACTTGATTTTAAATATGCAGTGTTTCAAAAATATTTGTGATCTTTATAATAATCACTTATAGACCTTAATTTGGATATTAGGCAGTCTACACTCATATTCGAGAGCAGTTTTTGAACTGCTCCAAACATAACCAAGAGTTATCTGCTGGTGTGACCACATGTAGTAGGTGTAGCATTTGCTGGGTTCATTAGACAGAATTATTCTCTTCCTCCAGGGTAGATGCATTTTATTTTATTTATTTATTTATTTATTTTAAATTTTTATTTATTTATTTTTTAAATGTTTTATTTCTAGGAGAGAGAGAGAGACAGCGTGAGCAGGGGAGGGTCAGAGAGAGAGGGAGTCACAGACTGAAACAGGCTCCAGGCTCTGAGCTGGCAGTCAGCACACAACCCGACGCGGGGCTCAAACCCACGAACCGCGAGATCATGACCCAAGCGAAAGTCGGACGCTTAACCGACTAAGCCACCCAGGCGCCCCGGTAGATGCATTTTAGATAGGCATCTTGATAGGAATGCAATAGAAAGTGGATTGAATGATCTGCATTATAATACAAAGGAGAATGATATTTGATCAATTAAAAGTGTGTGTGTGTGTGTGTGTGTGTGTGTGTGTGTGTGTGTGTGTGTGTGTGTATGTTTTAAAAAGTAGACTTCATGCCCAGTGTGGAGCCCAATGCAGGGCTTGAACTCACGACCATGAGATCAAACCTTAGCTGAGGTCAAGAATTGGATGCTTACTTAACTGATTGAGCCACCTAGGCACCCCAACACACGTACATTTTTTTAAATGCTATTTATTTTTGCTGAGAATATTTATGAAGATATGTATATTTATTACAGATTGGGAAACTACAGAAGAAAAAGTTCACATGAGAAAATTTAGTCTTGAGTGGTCACACCATTCCTGGATTGCCACCAAGTATATGTTGAGCTTTCTATGGCTAAACAGGCCCATGCGCGTGCCCACACCCACACACACAATTTCACATAAACATAGAAACATAAGTTTATGGTCCATACTATTTATAACTTTTTAAGTTATCCTTTCAAATTTGAGTATTTATCCATGTCATCAAATATTCTTTTAGAACATAAATTTTAATGGAGGACAAATATTCCTTGCTATGGAGTTTTCATCACATTTTTGTTTGAAATTTAGGCCCTCCCACCTGGAAGTTGTTTCTCTTTCTTTTATTTGTAAATAACCCTATGGTAAATATCTATATTAATAAATAATTATCTATCTTTGGCTATTTCCTCACAGTAAATCACTAGAAGTAGAATTAGGAAAGCAAACATCATGAAGATATATTAGGGATCTTAATGAATATTGATGTATTTCCTATTAAGAAGACTGTAGCAGGTAACACTTCTACCAGCAGCATATAGAAATCCACTCTTTCATAACTTCATTAATACCAAATATTATACTGACTAATAAAAACAGTTGCTTATATGATGGGTTACAAATGACGCTTTTGGTTACAGTGCCTCTCTTTAATATGCACATAAGTTGAACTCTGAGAAATATTTTCATTGTCCATGTATATTTTTCCTGTTGCACATCATCTCTTCACATTTTGCCAAACTTCCTCCTGGCATATCCATGTCTTTATGGAAGAGCATTTTATATATTAGGAATAATGACCCCCTGTCTGTTTTTTATGGGGTACCAATTTCCTTCTAGCTTGTGCTTTTCAGATCTTACTTTTGGCAGCTTTTGTTGCACAATCATTTTAAATTGTTATGTCGTCAAGCACATCAATCTTTTACTTTATGTTCTTTTTCTTTATCTCTATGCTTGGAAATGCTTTCCCTACTCTGAGACAGACATTTATCTGGTACAACACATAAAACATTGTCTTACCACTGTTGCTTTGTTTAGTGGTCTCTTTTGGAAGAGTGTGGTGACTGAGGGGTGGGGGGATTGGTGTGGCCAGGAGCAAGATGTGGGGGGTGGGAAGTGGGTTTGCTGAGTGAGCAAGGTGAAGGCTGAAAGGTGGGAGGGAAGCAATGGTGAGGCTGAGGAGCAGATGCCAGAGACTTTCACTTCTGTTCATACTCTGAAGGCTTTCCCTCATCCCATTAAGTATAAGCATAGAAGACTGGTGAGATGAAGGAAGAAGAAATCAGTGTGTCATGAACGGCTGTCCTTTGGGAGGATTGGAGGATGAGTTGCATCTGTCTCTGTTGTGGCTTCTGGCACCCCTCTTGGGCACCAACCCTTCCCAAGGAGCCTTGAGTCTCTCCTAGCCCCTCTGCTTGCTTTTTATCCAGCTGGGAATGGGAGGGGCTACAGGGGAGAGAGACAGGTGCACGGAATACAAGGTAGCATCTCGAGTTGGATAGTTTGTGAAAGGGAAAGCCATCCTTCAGTGTCTCTCACCTACGTCCATCTGCTCATCTTCCTGCCTTTCCTGAGCCAGAAATCAAAACACATGCTCCAGGATTTCACTCACAATAAGGAAAAGACCACTAATGTGAGCTTCCGTGTGATGGATGGATCATCATTCAAGAATGGAATGTAAGGGATCAACCAGAAAAAGCTGAAAACCTGGGTGACATAGAGTTTGGGCCCCCAGGTGGTCATGATCTGTGCCTGCCACGAGGCCAGTCTTGTCATCCTGATCAAAACTGAGACCATCATCAAGGTAAATAAGGCTTGATCTTGCAGCCATGATCAGAGAATGATCTTTGTACTGTGGGAGTTATTCTTGGGATTATTCACATAATCAGCAGAGAAAATGAGAACTGGGGAACAGGACAGTGTTAGAGTAAATATGTCACCTTTGATTTCCTTTAAGTGGCTGAGGTCCTTGCAAAGTATTTAGCTGAATCCTCCTTTAGTGTGAGAATGTTAGAAGGCAATTGTCTCTTATACTTATTTCTACCTGTTGCTTTGCATAAGGGATAAGGCACAAGCTTAAGAGCAGTGAAGGTCCCAGGAAAGGGAAAGAGACATCACTGGTGTGCATACCACTCTCAATATCTATCAGAATCTGATACTAGACATACAAGATTTCTCCATGTATTTGTATCAATTTATTTATCTGGCTCAGCAGAGGATAGGTCTTTATAGGAATTGGAGTGTATGTTTGGGAGGGTCTGATTCAAAATACAGATTTACTGGAGAGGGATAAATTCACCCTGGGGCTCCTGCACAGATATCTCCTCCCAAAGATCTTTGTAGATGCTGCTGGTGGAGAAGCTTCCTATAGCCTCTGCACTCTTGCATGAGTAGGGGTAACCAACCCAGGGTGCATGGTGCTGGGGATTTGTCATTGTGTTTCCCAAAAGCTTTCTTGAATTCAGATGCATATTCCTGTTCTGGTCAGGCCCAACATCTTGGGTGAGCATTAAGGACTGAGGCAGTAAGTCAGTTCAAGAAGCAGACTTATGCTGGGTGCTGGAGAGTAGGCACATGTCTTTTGCTTTCTAGGAGTGGTAACTGAAGAGTAGAAAGATGAGCCATGAAACTACATAATTTATTACGTATATTGATTTGACTTGAGGAAGTGGGAGAAGCTGTAAGTCAGCAGAACCCAGAAGCTCTCGAAGAACACAGACTCCTGGGCTCTTTTATACATAATTTATCTTCTTTATGTCTTCCTTCTTTTTTGTGGCTCAAAACCTCCATTGTCCTCCCTGACCTTTCTCCATGGTGCAGCTGACTAGACTATTAGAACTCTACCTCTAATTACTCTGTATTTAATTTACATGTAGATTTCTTATTGTAATATCATTATCATAAAGTAACAGAATGGAGTTACCACATTCTAAACGACTCTCTGCTGTAGCCTCACTCAGTGACATCCTGTTCTTGGCTCACCTTACCTGCTTTTGTGATCCAAAGAATGAAAACTATTTTTCAATTCTGCATGTTTTCTCTCCTTGTTTTGTCTCTCTGGACATAACCTAGCTCATCAGTACAGTTTCCTTTGAAATTGCTAATTTAACTCTTCCATCCCCACCACCTTCTACCATACACTAATAGACTATATTTCTTAAACTTTACTTCATATTGGAATCATCCCTGGAGGTGAGACCCAGGCTTCAGCTCCAGTGCAGCTCTCAAGTTTATTTAAATGGGCAACCTATGGATTTGAGAGGCAGTGGGCCAGAGGCTTGCTACTCAAAGTGTGTGCCTCAGACCAACAGGGTGAACATCGCTTAGAGCTTTTTGGAAATGCAGAATCTCAGGTACCACTCCCATCCTGCTAATTCCAAATCTGCAGGGAAATGAGATCCTCAGATAATTCATAGGCACATTGATAATTAAGAAGACTAAAGACTCTCTCCAATCAATATGTCATAATCCTTGCCATCCTCTTCAGCCAGAGATCAACAGGAATACATCTGAGTCAAACCAGGTTCAGTTTATTTAGTTAGTTGCAACATGAGAAAGTGCACATCAGAAGGACCATGGGGCATCTTTGTAAGAGGGAGTTGGGAGACTACGAGAGGCTTATTATAAGATTGGGGATTGCTTCTACCTTGCCTTCCTGATAGCACCCAATCTAGAATTTGTCTCTGCTTTCTTGAACTCTTCTAGGGGATGGGCATTTATGGCATACACAAAACAGTATAATTTAACAGTGAGGGGTGCTGGTCAAGGAGGAGAAGAGCTCTGATATAAGTATGCTGGTATGTTTACAGCATGTAACTAACAGGCAGCCACATCAAACACTGGCTTACATTAAGCTGCATAACATAGTGCTAGAAAGAGTGTTTTTGGTAGCAACAACTTGAGACATTAAACACTGCTCTTGACAATTCTTGCCCTGACTGTGAATGTTTAGGCTCCAGGGAAACCTTGCCAACCTGAGCCAGCACTGCTGAACAAGCAGGCAGGCTTGCCTCCAAGAAAAGCAGAATGCAGTTTTCAGGGGCTGAGAGGAGGGAAAGTGAGAAGTTGCTAATCAATGGGTATAAAATTTCAGTCATGCAAGATAAATGTGTTCTAGAAACCTGCTGTACGATATTATGGCCATAGATAGCAATATTGTATTGTGCACCTAAAAACCCAAGAGAGTAGATCTCATGTTAACTGTTCTTAAATACTAAAATAATAAAAGAGATTTGGAGAGAAAAGGAGGGGTCTCTAGATAAAGAATATTATGGAAAGAAAGTATGCCAGTGTGGAAATTTACCCTTCTCCACAAGGAAGAAGCCCCTGGATGCATTTCCCCTAAAGACCATGGTGTTTCTGAACTTAGGGTCTGAGGTCCAACTTCACCTTATAGTTGTTAAGTGAGTAAGTGGCAGTACCTATAGACAAACTCCAGTGACATTAGGGAGATCCTATAGAAGACAGTAGAGTGGCAGAACTGCTCCAGAGATGACTTTGGCCATGTCCAGAGCCTTATCTCCTCCATATTTTCTGTGGGAACTGGAATTCTAGGTTTCACACAGCAGCAGATTACCTACGGCAGGTCCGAATGTCCAGCAGCCCCCACTGGGTCTCCCAAAAGACAGAAGGGTTCCATTTGAAAGCTTTGGGATGAACTTTCTGCTAGGGGTGAGTCATGGGCCACACCATGGCACCAAGTAGACCGTCAAGGTCAGAAAGTTTCACAGGCAGTGCTACTTGAGGTCTTGAGCTAATTTGCCAACATCAAATATTACATCAATCAATAAAGCTAGTCCTGACATCCTGCATCTCTGTAACTGGACATCATCCAGCAGTGGATGTGCTCTACACATGCAACCACAGAGGCTGACTTTCCTTCCTTTTCTTCAAGGAGCAGAAGAAGTTAGAAGCTCAAGAGGAGAGGGAGGAGAGGGGAAACATTCAGAACAAGCAGCTATTACTAATAGAGAAAGATGGCTGCTTTCTGATCAGATGCAGGCAATCCCACAGCAGCCTGGTAGCGCCTCTGACTTACATCACTCCAGTATCAGTGAGATTCAGCATCAGCTTGTCACATACAGTCCACAGTGTTCTTAGTCTATCACTTAATCATTTATCAGACTAACTAACCATCAAATAATCAAGCTCATCTATTTTTTTTTTTTTGGATTGCCCAAACAACTATCCATGCAATTTTTGTCAAACATCTTGCTGAAGGCAAGACCCAGTATCCCAAAAGAAAGCTACAATCTCTGACTGCCGCTTCCTACGCATTGCCCTTTCCTCTGGTGGGTGCTTACAGAACACTCAAATGCTTTCTTATCAGGGACTTATACAGTGGTGATTATAGCTACGATGACAGAGTTTTGCTGTACTCTGGGCACTTTCCAATTATCTCATTTTATTTACTGTCAGACCTCTAGGTGGGGACAGAGTCCCAGAAACTCTTACAGATTTTCAGCCAGGCTTGGAGACTCAGAACCAGGATCTGGGCTATAGTACCCGGTGGAAGGTGTGATCTGAGCACAAGTTGTTTTACGTGTGGCCGTTGTTTCCACCATGCTTCATATTCTGGGGCTCACTATAGACTCTTTCTGGGCATCTGCCTCCTCTCTGTTTCCCTCACTACCTTTTTGGTTTTTTTCTCACTAGGATATTTGTGATGATATAAATGTAGTTTCATTTTTCAAATGTCTCCCATGCTCTTTCAGCTGTGTTTCCTTTTAAAGTCTTTGCAATGGACCAATTTGCTCTCCTTGAATTTTTTGAAATCTATTTTTACTGAAGTCTCTGGAA
The DNA here is from genome assembly GCA_017311185.1 of Proteles cristata cristata. Classification (NCBI taxonomy): domain Eukaryota; kingdom Metazoa; phylum Chordata; class Mammalia; order Carnivora; family Hyaenidae; genus Proteles; species Proteles cristata. Next base: position 182,685 of record JAESUZ010005492.1, read on the forward strand.
CAGCTGATGATTCTCTGTGTTCTCTTTTTCTCTTTCTTTAGATTAAAAATTCCCTGTTTCTAGTCTCATGGAGTGATGTGTAACATTCCCCCAAGTTATACAGTGTCAAGATTACAGACATAGAGTGTATTTTAACCTTCTTATTATCTATCATTAGTTGTTATAACTTCTAAAAGATGATTTCCCCTCTGCACATGAGATCTTCCTGAAGCTGAAAGGTCCTATGAGAGATTTTAGAATGCAAGATTTTAGACTCTTGATCTGGGGGCCAGTTGCACCTAGGATCAGCTGCATAATTTGGGGAAGTTTCTTTACCTCTCTATGTCCCAGTTTCAGCATCTGCAAACGAGAGCAAAACAACCTCAACCTCAACCATGGACATAGCTGATTGGGAGCACTAAGTGAGTTATTCCATGAAAAGCATTTAAAGCAGTGCCTGGTAAAATCCAGCACACCGATGATGCATCCCATAAATGTGTGTGGATTGCCTGCCAAGTCCCAGGTATTGTACTAGGTACCGGTGAGAAAACAAACAAACAAATACATGTGTATCTTAGCTAGAGTTGACAACGGCTATGAAGAATGATGGAGCAGAGAAAGGAGACAGACACCCACGCACACATTTATAGATGAGATCTATTTTAAGGAATTGGCACGCACAACTGTGGAATTGTGGGGGCCGGCAAGTCTGAACTCTGTGGGGGCGCACTGGAAAGTCGTGGAGAAATTGAGATTACGGTCCTACACCCAAATTTGTAGGGCAAGTCGGTGGACTTAAAACTCAGGCAGGGTTTCTATGTAACACTTTTATGGCAGAATTTGTTCTTCTCCGGGAAACCGTCGTTTTGCTGTTAAGGCCTTCAGGCTGATTGGATGAGACTCACCTACATTATCAAGGGTAATCTTTACTTAAAAGAGGTAAACTGGTTGTCGATGTTAATCCTATCTACAAAATACCTTCATGGCAATATCTAGACTGGCTTTGTTCAAGCAACTTGTCACCGAAGCCTAGCAATGTTGACATATGAGTTAGCCACCACAGAAGGGTCATGTTCTCTTTTGTTAGAGGGTCATAGGTGAGCTCTCTGAGGAGGTGTCATAGGAAATGAAATGAGATCCAAATAAAGCCAAAAAGGGGAGTATGCAGATGCTGGAGACACAAAACCAGAGAGGAGCAGCCTTGAGATGGAAGATCTAAATACACATTGGCTGTCATTTGCAAGGGTCTCCCACCTTCCTGTATTTTGATAATAATTTTACACCATTTTTTTGAGTAAGTTACTCTATTTCTATCATTTCTCTTAAAACCTTTAGATTTATACTTTAACCCTTTCAGTTGGTTGAAGTATCTCATTGGAAGTATCATACAGGGATGCCTGGTTGGCTTAGTCGGTTAAGCCCTCAACTTCGGCTCACATCATGATCTCACAGTTTGTGAGTTCGAGCCCTGCATGAGGCTCTGACAGTTCAGAGCCTAGAGCCTGCTTCGGATTCTGGGTTTCCCTCTCTCTCTTCCCCTCCCCCACTTGCACTCTGTCCTCTCTATCAAAAATAAATAAAAATGTTTAAAAATGATAAAAGAAAGAAAGTACCATATAAAAGGATAAAGTGACAAGTGATTACTTGTGAAGTCCAGCTTCTGAGCATCATAATGAGGCCTTCTAGTGCTGGTCACTTACTTTGGTTTCACCACAGGAAGTTTAATTTCACCCTGGAATCTTGGTCCAGAATATCTATTAGTAAGATACTAATATATTAGTAAGATGATGAACAAGAAATCAAACTTGGGTGACATTTTAGAATTGTTAGAATTTGTCAGGAATCCTCATAAATGCACAACACACCCCTGAGTGTGCACACATTCACACGCCCACACACCCACATACTTGTTCTTTCTCTCTGCAGTGGTCTTTTCTGTAGTCTCCAATAACCTCACGGGTTCCAAAAAGACTATTCTTGCTGCCCCCTTACTGTTTGGTTCAAAACTCATTGCAGATTTGGAAGTGTCTTCCCAAGGATAATGCCGAAGATTCGGCAAGTTTTTTTGTTGTTGCTTAAATTGAGAGAATATGTAACTTCTGTAGGATTTCTGCTGCTAAGACTGCGCTTTCTGCCCATTAGAGTTTTCTTTTATGTCTGTTCAGCCTGGCTTGCCTGTGAGGTGTTGTGGCTCTGAGGTCGGGGGACAGCTCTGCATGCTGGGAAATTCGAAAAGAGTACTGAACGGCAGTGGAGCCTTGTCTTATTCTATGTGGCATGTAACCTTTCACATTATTCTAATGAAAATGGCATTTATGATTGCAGCCTTTTGTGAACTTTCAAAAGGCAGTTGTAATAAAATTGCTGCCTGGATTTTAGATAATGTCTTTAACTTTGAATTGTGTTAATAATATGCCAGAGACAATGAGATACTGAAGCAAAGTTTTCTTTTACCACTAAGAATGCAACGTTGATATTAATGTCTTATGTCCACCCTGAGTTAAAATCTGTAAAATTCTAGAAAACAGAACAAGTTTTGAAAAAAGTGAAAGGTCATATCATTGGAATTTTCTTTTTCTGGGTGAAGCTTGTAGCATAATTTTGTTTCTCCAAAGGATTGAGATGGTGCCCACAAGAACTTACCTGAACAAACTCTGAACCTTTTGAAATTATCCCTTCAATTTGAAATCACATTTTCTAAAGGATCAGAAATTTCTGCCTTGGTTACCAGGAAGTTGACATTTCTCCTGAGTCAGAAGATATGTTGAGATTTTTAAGGAAGGGCTCAGTCCCCTGATATTAGTGAATCACAGTGACCACCCGCATAGGTTCCATGTTTGTTAACTTTGCACAGAAACATCTGTAGTAGCATTTAAGGATCAAACTGCAAGCACCTGTTGATACTGAATGTCACTTGATTATTTCATAGTATCCTAGAAACAGAATGAAACTCACCTTTATCTTCTCTATTTTGTCAGTTTCATATTGCTTGTCAGAGCTTCCCTGAGTTTTTCAATCCAGTCAATTAATTGGTCTGCCTCCAAGACTTGCTTTAGATTTGATCACAGCAGTTATGCCCTCCATGATGTTTCCAATTGTTTTGTGGTCTGCCAAGCATGCCCTAAGGATGCTTTTGTCCTAAGCTCACATAGTCCCCTTAGGAAGGTCATGCTCACAATAATTCCAAAGGCCTTTGGCACCGGAGATACTTGGCATTCTGTGAAATAAGATGTATTTTTATGCTGTTTCTCATTAATTCTTACAGGAGTGCTGGAATGGTTTTCACTAAATATTTTGGTAAATATCGAGAGCATGTTTTTTCTCCAAGTCCTATATTTTATGAAGAAGTTGAATAATTAGAGTGAGACCCAAAGCCTGAATCATGGCCTCTAATTTAATATTTGCAGAGAAAGTTTTATCTCTTCATTTAAACTGGTAACAGACCCATATTTCTTCTCTCTCTTCTCTCCTATGTTTGTCAAGAATGACTCTCTTCAAACTCAGCCAGGAGCACCAAGCTCCTAAAGGAAATTACAGTGAGAAGGGAGGGGAGAGGTGACAGTTATCAGCTCACAATATGACAAGAGCATCCATCATGTCTGGTTTAAGGCCAGGGTCTAGGTAGATGGAAAAAGGAATAAAGCAAATAAAAGTACGGAAGGCTTGATTGACGTCTCAGTAAGCACATGGTTGTTAACCTCTGACTGGAACCCTGTTTCCTTTGCTCTCCTCACACCTGAGGTTGTCATCAGGTTTCCTCCTGGACCAGGGGGAAGTGCAAAGCTCTCCCATCAACAGCTCCTTTGTGTTCTCTTTTATGATTTTAATTTTTAATGCTTAATAAGAACTTTTTATTATCTTATCTAGCATGATGTTCCATCATCAAATACTTACTCAGGGATATGCCATTCACCATGAGAAGAATATGCCCTTTGTTGAACTGGTCCAAGGAAAAGAAAGAGACAAATGACACAGACCTGAATTCAACCTGTGGGCTAGAGCCAAGCTCCTCACTGATAGCCTAAATTGAGCCATCGTAACCAACCTGCAGAATATAAGGAAGAAAAAGATGCTGTCATAAACCACTGAATTTGAAGGTGTTTAGTTACATGAAGTTATTACAACAATAGCTGACAAATACAATCACAAATTGAGAAAATATTAATGTTCTTATGACACATGTTTTAATTTTGACAAGTTGTTATCAGACTTTTAGTTTTTCACTAATTTATATCTATATTGTAAGTCTTTGGAAGTCAGAGACAATATCTATTTGAATGGTGGGCTTTAAATAAGTATTGGACATTAAATCAATGCTCAATAAAAATTTACTGACAGTGAAGTATGAAACTGTCCTACTTTCTTTTTATGAAAATTCTGCTTCTGTCAGTTTAGCTGATAATTACTAATAATTTCTTTATCTTTTCTGCAGTTACAATCTCAATTACTAGTGTAACTGAGAAAGTTACTAAACTCTATTTTGAGGCACAATCTCAAAGGGATTTGCAGGTCTGATAAGGTCTTAGCCTCTAATTAATTAGCATCCCTGTGAAACACCAAAGCTAGAGTAGAGAACTACATTGCACATTTCTTTTCTGTTGATGCTTGTTAGCCAGAAAATAGATCACCCCTCAGGTCTGACTCAGTTATTTGCCAAACTCCACTTTCCCCATTGGAGACAAATGGGCATGTTTCTTGAATGAACCACTAGCTTATAATGGCCTTCTGGAAGGTCATAATTAGAAAGCTTCAGCTGTATTAAGAAAAAAATACATGGTGTGGAAAAAGTTGAACGACTTTAAGAATGCTTTGTCATAGAAGTAGTTTTTGCTTCTCTTGAAATATTGATGTATTCTCTGTATTACACCAGCACGTATTAAAAGAAAATCAATAGTGGATATGGAAAAATAAACTTTGGTGTAATGCAAAGGGACTTATAGCAGTTATCTGTTGTGATATAAGAAGGTTGTGGGCATTGGGTAGATTTGGGACAAGGATCAGAGGGACATTTTCAACACTTATTTTTTAGATTTTTAACTTTGAATCATGTGATTTTATTCTTCCGTAAAATTTTTATATAATTTAATATAAAGTTTATGACTTAGGATAGAAACTAAATTGGGGAGGGGTGCCTGGGTGGCTTAGTCGGTTAAGCGTACGACTTTTGCTTAGGTCATGATCTCACGGTTTGTGGGTTCGAGCCCCGCGTCGGGCTCTGTGCTGACTGCCGGCTCAGAGCCTGGAGCCTGTTTCAGTCTGTGACTCCCACTCTCTCTGACCTCCCCTGCTCACACTGTCTCTCTCTCTCTCCTAGAAATAAATAAAAAACATTAAAAAAAAAAAAACTAAATTGGGGAGCTCAAGCAGAATTTCATACCTTTACATGATTTACATAATATTATACGCTTAACATAATAGCGAGTACCTTATGACATTTAGTAAATATTATCTTAAAGTAACATTTTCAGGTGAGGTAAGATCTTGACCCTTAAAGTCTAACCTAATGTATACTTGCTGACTTTCTTCCTCATAGCTATTCCTTTATTTTAGGCAATGGTATAGTTGATGTTTAATACATTATTAGGGAAGAGAATTAGCAAGAATGTAGATGATTTATATACTGATTGCATTACAAGCAATTGGTTTATTATTATCCTAAAAAGGAGGAATACAGATATAAAGCCTATTTGGAATTCTGTCCACCTCTTCACATCATTGTTAAGTGGCTTATTTCCTATTGGCTTGAGGTCATCTCCATTGGTATCAATTTTTACCATTTAGTAAAAGTAAGCTTTGGGAAAGTACAATTTCAGAAAACATCTTAAAATGAAAATCTTAAATTTTCAATGAGCATGCAAAATATAAGTACTTAATTCAATTTCTTGTTCTTACCATTTACAAGTATGGTCTGAACACCCAACCATATCTCTACATGGGCAAGTGCAAGGGGTGGAGGGGGATGGTTATCTCTGAGAAGGATGTATTGAGAATTAATTAGCTAATGGGTGAAAAGTGCTCTCCTTATGTGTTAACCACCATTTATTAAGTGCTGGAGTTACAAGAATATATACATAGGTTGGCTTTGTCAGTTAGGCATCCAGCTCTTGGTTTCAGCTCAGGTCATGATCTCACGGTTCTGTGGGATCAAGATCTGTGTGGGCTGTGCTCTGATGGCACAGAGTCTACTTGGGATTCTCTCTCTGCCTCTCCCCAGCTCATGCCCTCTCTGTCTCTCAAAATAAACTTTAAAAAATAAAAAATATATATGTATAGCTGCCTTTTGTATATTCTCTTTCATTTCTTTCTTATGATCTTGAGGATCTTTCTCCCTCATCCTTATCCAGTTAATTTTATCACTGCATTGAAGACCTGCTTGCATGAAATGTATTTTTTTAATGACTAAGAAGATTAATTAGGATGAACAGAGTATATTACTTTTTCCCCTGAGTAGGTAGAAAATGAGGTCAGCAATCGAAGTCTTGGCTGACTTTGCTTTGTGTACTGTGAACCCAAGAGGCCCTATTCTCAAACTGAGGGATCGGTCTTTTGGCCTCTCTGGAGAAGCGTGAGGGCACATGTCATGAATACCTCAGCTCCAGAGCGTCACTCAGCCAAAATGAGAGGAGAACAGCTTGAAGGTTTGTCTTTCCTGTCCATTTCAGTATCCTCCTTTCCTCAGGCACTCAGTTACTTAAATTACAGAATTGGCAGTGGCTTTTCAATTTTAGGAAGCTAATTGAATGTAGTCTTATAAGATGCAAGACCTGTGATGCTCTAGGCCCAGAGAAGTGGAGGAGAGGGAATTCAGTGTCTGTGTGTATGTGTGTGGAAGGGTGTGGGGTGCGAGGGAGGGGGGGTGTTGTTGCTGCCTTTGACATTTCTGCTTTGGACCATTACTAAACGAGGTATGGTAGTCCACTGCTGGAGCTGGAGCCTACTTACCGATGATAGTGGTGATAATATTGAAGATAAAATAGCTGTAAATAAAGCCACAATGGAACTTATAGGAGTGTTTTAGCTCAGGCTACTATAACAAAATACCATAGACTGTGTGGCTTCAACAACGAACATTTATTTCTCATGGTTCTGGAAGCTGGAAGTCTCAGAGCAGGTTGCTGGCATGACTGGTTTCTGCCAAAGGCCCGCTTCTGGTGAGGGTTAAAGACTGCCTTGTGTACTCATATGACAGAAGGACAGTGAGCTAGCCTTCTGGCCTCTTCTTATATGGGCAGGGACCCTGCATGTAGGCCCCACCCTCATGACCTAGTTGCCTCCCAAAGGCCCACCTTCAAATACTATCACATTGAAGTTAGGGTTTGGGGGACACTGACGTTAAGTCCAGGAAAAACAACAATGCTTTCAAAATCCCAAATAGTACTTTATAAAGACATACACACACACACATGCACACGCACCACACACACACACACACACACACACACACACACACACTCTCAAATATGTATATGTCACCACATTGGATGATGAAGTCATTTATGGAAATGAAGACAGGAGTTCAATAATAGGGTCTTGTAGGGGCGCCTGGGTGGCTTAGTCGGTTAAGCATCCGACTTTCGCTTAGGTCATGATCTCGCGGTTCGTGGTTCGAGCCCCGCGTCGGGCTCTGTGCTGACTGCCAGCTCAGAGCTTGGAGCCTATTTCAGAGTCTGTGTCTCCTTCTCTCTCTGACCCTCCCCTACTCACGCTGTCTCTCTCTGTCTCCTAGAAATAAATTTAAAAAAAAAAAACATTAAAAAATTAAAAAAAAAAATAGGGTCTTCTAGGTGGCAACTCTAGTGACTGAGATGTATGCATGTGCAGGTGTTCTAATGATAAAGTCTTGATGAGGACAGACTTCCTGTTCCCTCAGCTTGGCTAAACCTTAGACAGATTTCTTCCTGACTGTAGGCCCCCAACCTCCCTTTTCTTAAGAGTATTTTCTTTAGACCAGTTGCAACTGAAAATTCTTTCCCTGCTCCTTGAAATGTATGTAAATCTTCTCCCAGCCTCTTTCCAACTTTACAACCCAGGGAGTGTCTTCCTCAGGGACCTGAGGCACCATCTCTTTGAAACTTAAACATCGAGTACGGTAGCATCTCTATGCCCCTATCTCCTGTCTCTGTGGGAGGTAATAGCCTAACTTGGGTGGATGCCAATTAGCAAACACAGATGGTGTAATTACAGCAGAAACCATGTCCAATAACTTAACCATACTCAACCTATCCTACTGATCAACCTCACCGCTAATGCCCTCCAGTACTCTTCCACCAGCTTACCCTTGTGATTAAAACTTTCCTGCCTTTTGATTTGATGGTGTTAGTTCAGTTAGTTTTTATTGCCTATCGCAATAGCTTCAATAATGTCTTCCCTGTCTACTTACTTTGATCCAATGCAGTTTTTTGCTTTGAAACCCTACATGTTCTGAAATTGAAATAATAAAGTCCATAGAGATAGAAAGATAGAGAATAGGCAAAGAAGACAGAAGAAGCTTTTGGGAGATTGTAGATGGACAGTGTGCCATTGTTGTATATTTACAGTATATACACACTGGAAAATAGGTAGCAATCTACATTCTAAACATAATTCTGTTCAGAAAATAAGCTTAAATTCACTACCTGGAATATAAAACTTTATAAAAAAATACAGAGGTGTAGATGTAGATAATGTGTTGCTTCATTTCCTTAGAGTTCCTCAGGAGATACTACACATTAGAAGATGGTTTGAAAGGAAGAATTGCTAAAAACTTAAAACTTTAGGAACAAACCATAGTCTCTCTTATTTATGACAATATATTTTCTAGATAACCACTCTCAAGTGTGCTGATACAAAAATACCATATTTGCAGCAGTGGAATGCAGATAAGACATATAATTACAGAAAAACACATATCTATAATGTTGTATGGTAAGATAATTAACCTCTTAGCATCACGTCAAGATACTGCTTTAAAAAGAGATTCATAAATAGCTGTTTTCCTTGATTTATAACTACTAAATTTATCCCATTATCATATTTTGGCATACAATATGTAACAATGTTGTCCTTTTCCTTTTCAATGAACTGTTAGCCAACTGATATGGTTCAGGCATAGAACTAGGTTTTAGGGGGAACAGAAAAAAGGAGCTAATCCATTTCTTGAGATCTATACAACATGGTAGTGGAAAGACCCATACAATTCAATAGTTTATGCCATATAGTAAATGACCTGGGAACCTATATTGGAAACTCAGATTCTATCAATCCATCATGCCTTCTTTGCCACCCTTAAAATAATGCAACCCACCCATGCAGCTGTTCATAGATCTGTTGCAAGTAGCTTCATACATTCATTCATTTAGTGACTATTGAGCACCAACTATATGCCAGGGTTGTTTACTGTGTTGGGATATAGTGGGGAGTAAAGAAGACAAAGACTCCACTATCTAGTGCAGGAGATAACTGATAAAGAAATATAAAATACATTTATAATATGCACAGTTAGTGCTCTGTTCTACGAAGAATGTGGCAGAATGAGAGTGATGGGTGATGGAAGTAAGGTGGTCATGGAAGGCTGCTCCAGCAAGGCCACTGAAGTACAGAGCTGGTGGAAGTGAGGGCACAAGCTGTGTAAAACTGGAAAGGAGAAGCCAAGCCCTGAGTCAGGAAGAGTATGTGTTTGGAAGAACAGCAAAAAAGTCAGGGAGTCTGGGAACCATGCTCTAGAGAGCAAGGAAACACAGGTGCAAAGCAGACTTGGAGCAGTAGTCAGGGACCAACTCAAGTGGCCTTGAAGGCAAGGTAAGAACTTGGAATCTGACCCTAAATGTGACAAAGAGCCTTCGAGAGTTGAATGGTATGCTCTGAGCCAATGAACATTTTATAAGGATGACTAGCTGAAGAGGGAACAGATGAGAGACAGGAACCTAGTCAGGAGAAAAGTGCTGAAATCATCCAGGTACTACATGATGGTGTCTCAGATTAGCATTTCTCAACCTCTGCACTACTGACATTTGGGGCTGGCTAATTCTTTGTTGTGGGGAGATGTCCTGTGCATTGTGGGATATTCAGCAACATCACTGGCCTCTATTCACAGAAGCCACTAGCATCCCTGAGGTCATGACAATGAAAAATGTCTCTAGACACTGTCAAATATCCCTTTTTTGCAGGGGGGGGGGGATCACTCCCATTTGAGAACCACTGACTTAGACTAAAATGGCAATGGTGGAGGCAATGAGAAAGGTGGGATTTGGGATATACATTAAAGGCAGAATGGCCACATTTGTTGGTCAATTGAATATGGGGTGTAATGGACAGAGAGGCATCAAGGATGATTGCAAAATTCCTTATGTAAGGAAGTTCTTTCCAGCTAAGTAGACCCAAGGAGCTGATGGCTGGGGGCTGCCTGCTATTAGCTACTGGAAAGTCCTTACTGAAGCATTCTGGACTGTACATCTCATTCTCTGCTGTCTCCAGCAGTCACCTGACCCTGCTCTGTGTTTCCAGCTACTGTGGCTTCTGATCACTACTCCTCCCCCACACACACCCCCCAACCAACTTTTCCCTTCTGTGACTTAGCTATGTAATTGTCTTTGATAATTTACATCTATTTGTATATGAAAAGCAGACTGGACTTCCCAAATTTGACAGTCAGGCTCAGAGACTACTTTGGGCACTTACCCTGTGGTCTTTTTGACTGGAAATAACAGTAGACAAGCGTCGCACAGCATTGGGGTGTGAATGGCCTTGGATGCTGTGCTAAGGAGTTTAAACAGAATTCTACAGAATCAGGTGAAACCTTTTCAGTGGGGGATTAAACTTCTTTCTGCATTTTAGAGAGATGGCTCTGGGGGACGTGCAGGGAGCTTGTCAGCACAGGATTTACTTGTTTGTGATTTTTCACCAGGCAAGAAATGAGAGGTAAATAATGCTCTGTCATGCAAATGCCACATAAGGGAGTCGTGCCCAACCCTTCAAAATGAGTCTCTTCCATCCCGTCTTTCATTTGACCCCTGTTACACCAAATGTCTATGAGTGTCCCTAGATGTGAAGCAAAATGGCATGTATTGGATGGACAGTCCCTTAGTTTTCAATTGTTTGCCCAAACCAAAACCAGTGACTTGTGGCTTTGAGATGTCAAAATATATGACTGTGGCAGAAGGCAGGAACATATAAATATGCCTTTTATCTATAACTTGTAGATATTATAATGAAATGATGGATTAGTATATATAATATGTTTTTAAAACTTATGATTGAAGTGTGCTTGACATACAATGTTATATTAGTTTCAGTTGTACAATATATTGATTTGACAATCTTACATATCACTAATATTTTTCACATGAACTCACATGTGCTGTTTCTGACTCCCTCTTAGCCTGTTGTCTAGGAGTAATAATAAGTTCAGTAATATAATTTAAGTTTTATCAAATATTTCACAGGTGCCAAATACCTAGTGTATGTTATTTTCATTAATTACCACAGGAACACTTTGAAATTGGTTTTGGTTTTATCTCCAATTCAGATGAGGACATGGAGACTCAGAAGAATGAGGTCACTTTTCAAGGTCACGTGTGGGTTAGTAGCAGACCAAGATTCAAATACACCTCTACAAAATCCAGGAATACCAGATTTTAACTACCAGATTTTAACTTTTCAGAGGGGCTCTGAAATGGAATGCAAAGGAGGAGAGACTTCTGTTGGAAGGAAGAGAGCCATAGGAGGAAGAGGGGAGATTCAGTGACATTGGAGGTCACCTTCCTTGATTAACTGGATTGATGCTAAAGCCATTTACATGAAGACTGAATTGATGGATGTGCTGGAGATGTATGCTTAGGCAAGGAAATTGGTTTATATTAAACATTTTGATTTTGTGCATCTAAATAACATAGCTTTTAAAGTCTATTTACCATTTCAGTCTTAAAAGGAGTAAAGTTTGAAATGTCTTAGAGAACTATATCCCTTCAGTATAGAGTCTGATTTCTATGCCAATGACATTTTTCAAGAAGTTATGTTTTTGACCTATGCTCATCCAAACTCAAATTATTTCATAATGGTTTCATGTTCTTGCTAAGGTGTCCATATTTCTCCCTAAAGCGCTAGATACTTATGCTCTTTCCTGATTGATGTCTTGCCTTTTATCAACCAGACTAAGTGGGAGACAAGATGGATTGGAGCAGAGTTCATTCTCTAACTAGCTGGGGCTCTGTGAGATATAAAACTTCAATACTAAACATTGCTCCAGATTCTTCAAGTTTACTCATTTTGGAGAAACACATTATTAACACTTGCATAGGATGCCTTTGGACACACATCAAAATATTTTAATAATTAAAAATAAAATCCAAACAACTATCTATGCAAAACACTTTATATAACATTTTTAAAATGAGGCTAAATATGGAAAATAGTTTCACCAAACCCTTTAACTTTTCTCTGGTCATGCATTTTCTGATCTCTCTACTTACAGCTTCTCCATTACCCCAAATCTGTCCCCTTCACCACCATCACCCACCCCCACACACACAAACAAGCATGAATGTCTGGAATGTCCTTCTCTATTTACCTGGTGAACTAGTAATTCTTTAAGTCCTATCAAGATTATTTTCTATGTCATTTTTCTTTCCCCTATCTTCCATGAGGTTGTAGCTTTCTCCACTTATGACTGAAAAATGCTCTGTGCACATGTCTTGTAATGTTCTGTATTTGTACTGTGATCTCTCTTAAATCTCTCACTGGACTGTGACACATCAAATATGGGTCTGTCTAACTTTCCACATTTAGCATCTCCCCAAATGCATAACATCAGCCATCTGATGGGCCAGTTGGCTGTTCGCATCTCTCTTAGGCCCTAAAAGTGGATACTCAAAGATAAAAAGCAACTTGAGCACCTGAGATCTTCATTTGATCTGTTGATTGTTTGGGCCTTGCAGTTAGTCTGAAGGGGGCCCAGTTAACAAGATACAGATCCTGGGTTCCCTAAGATGCCGTCTCCTGTCCTTCCGCACAGTGATTGCATTTACAACTGAAAACAGTAACTGCAGTGTCATTTGGGCTTCACAGTGACAGGCACAGAATGAATGTTTGAACACTGCCAGAGAAGTGCTCGAGAGCACCGTCCCAGGCAGGGAACAGATAAGGCTTACGCCTGCTTACTATGAAAGACGCAGATGGAAAGGCATAAAAAGTCCGCTGAAGCTCTGGGACCCACTGATCTTAACACCTTAATGTTGACTGGCACTTCCTTGAAAAGGGTCAGCCTTCAGCAAAATGAGTTTTTCCCAAAATATAGTGCTTTATTTCTCCTCTTTTAATTCTGTGCTGTGAAGACATATCTGGGCTTCCTGGAATATCCACAAGTTAGTACAGCAATGATTTTCGAAGTGCTCCCTTATACCACAAGGAGCAGAAACCAAAATCAGAGTTCCAAGTAGCCCCTTACAGTGCTCTGCCCTTTGTCCTGGGGGCCTGATCAGGGGAAATACAGAACCATCTTATCACACCCTTCGTGACATCCAGTCTATGCAGATCCTTCATTTACAACGTGCCACTTCCAGCTTCACTATTACACACGCCATTTTCTTCTTTGCTACTACTCATGTGCTTCTATTTCTAATACTTATTTTTCAGTTTCTTTAGCCATGTCTGTACATCTGGATCCAAATACTCATCTCTTTTAATTATTTCCCGTTAATGTTTAGTTCATCCTTAGATCTGTTTCCTTTTATGTGCTTTTCCACTTGGTGCTTTCCTCAGGAGGCCGATGTGGGTGCACTGCTGAATTTGTAACCACTCCACCTTGTGACTGCTTGTCTAGCAACTATTTTCCATAGCAATTATTACCTTCTAGCGACATTATTAACCTGTCGATTGTGTTTATATTTCATTGTTTGTGTCCCTCCGTTAGTCTACTTCTAGAGATTTTTGCCTATTGTGTTTATTGATTCATTCCACCTGGAACATAGTAAGTATGCAAAAACTGAACAGTGAATGGACTTTTTACTTCTATAGCCATTCCTCTAGTGTCAACTCTGGGATCCCACTGGCATGCCTTCTGCCAGGCAGTAGTGATATCCTTGATGCTGCTGTTCCCTGCATTGCTGGTCTGGGGCTCACTGTACACTGACCAGGGATCTCAGTAAATGGCTTTGGCTCTTGCATCTTTTCTTCAAGCTTGAGATTCCATGTCATAGTAGTCGAGAATTAGGCAGTGTTTATAATTATAAAATTTCATGGCTCAGAGTGGAAAGGCCTTAAGCCATCTTGCACTGGCAAATACAGAAGAGGAGAAAGCTCAGAAACAATGGATTAGGAACCAGTGCAATCCCTTGTGAAATATAACATTTTATGCACAAGGACATTACTGTAGGAATTAATGTAGATTATCTTTGGGGGGGGGAACTATATTTTCTGGATGCTAGTTTTCATTAAACCAAAAGTTGATAGATTATAAGGAAGCTCATGGCCCACTCAGGAGTCACTTTTATTCTTTATTTTTATTTTTTTTAAAGCAGAGTTAATTTTTTTCTTTTTAATGTTTTATTTATTTCTGAGAGAGAGAGAGAGACAGCATGAGCCAAAGAGGGTCAGAGAGAGAGGGAGATATAGAATCTGAAGCAGCCTCCAGATTCTGAGCTAGCTGTCAGTACAGAGCCTGACATGGGAGTGGGACCCAGGAACTGTGAGATCATGACCTGAGCCGAAGTCAGACGCTTAACTGACTGAGCCACGCAGGGACCCCCAGGAGTCACTTTAAAAAAAATGTTTATTTATTTATGAGAAACAGAGAAAGAGCGTGAGCAGGGGAGGAGCAGAGAGAGAGGGAGACACAGAATCTGAAGCAGCCTCCAGGCTCTGAGCTGTCAGCAGGGAGCCCAGAGCATGGCTTGAACCCACAAACCGTGAGATCATGACCTGAGTCAAAGTCGGATGCCCAACCAACAGAGCCACTGAGGCCCCCAGGAGTCACTTTATACCTACCTTTCTCAAGAACTTGTTCCTTTGAAAAATAATGTAATTATTTCCTACTTGGTGGGGTCAGTTTTCTCAATTTTTTTTAAAAAAAAATTTTTTTTTAATGTTTTATTTATTTCTAGGATAGAGAGAGAGAGACAGCGTGAGCAGGGGAGGGTCAGAGAGAGAGGGAGTCACAGACTGAAACAGGCTCCAGGCTCTGAGCTGGCAGTCAGCACAGAGCCCGACGCGGGGCTCGAACCCACGAGCCGCGAGATCATGACCTAAGTGAAAGTCGGACGCTTAACCGACTAAGCCACCCAGGCGCCCCGAGTTTTCTCAGTTTTTGACCTCATCTCATTAAGAGGTTTGCCATATTCGAATCTGTTAAATCCCAAAATGGAACTCAACCTGTAAAGGTTACAGGTCAATAGAGCAAATTTATGGATCACCTGCTACATTCCAGGCACTGCACTGAATGCTAGGGTTCCAAGATGAACAGAACATAAGTTATGTGTGGTATCAGTCAATGACTGAGCATGTCTTTGGTATAAATACACACACATAGGCAAGTACATAGATATGTATGTAAATCTGTGTGCAAATGTAATATAATGAAATGCTTGTTTCCCTCTCTATTCAAACATTATCCTTGGGCAACAACTTCTGGGATTTTTGAGCTTACAAAGCATAACCACATGGTTCGGCCAGCTTTCTTGCAGAGGAAAGTACCTTGGGAAACATGCTGTTAATTGCTTTCAGTAAAATCCTTGTTTTGGGAAGTGAATTTTTGGGTTATCTGAGTTACTTTAATACAGTGTTCTCTTCATTTAAAAATGACATCTTTAAGATTTAGTCACAAAAGTGACTTTTTGTGCAAAACAAAATGACACGATTCCTTTACCATGGCATTAACAGCGAATGTAATCAGTGGGCTGGGTTCATGGGTCCCTGTGTGTGAAGTGCTGTATTTCACAAGGGATTGCACTGATTCCTAATTCGTTGTTTTTTTGTTTTTGTTTTTTGTTTTGTTTTGTTTTGCTTTTTTTTTTTTTTGTCATTGCAGGATAGCTTAGTTCCTTTCCACTCTGAGCCATGCAATTTTATATAATTATAAACACTGCCTAAACCTCGATTACTGTGACATGAACTCTCAAGCTTGAAGACAAGATGCATTTATATCGGCATGTTAACATTATTATCGGAAGCAGAAGCAGTTCCAATGTTATTCCTCTTGCACACAAGGAAATAACTCTTTCCCCTTTTCATTCGACTTCATGCTCTGAGCAACCATATTTCAACTTCTTCTTTGCTTCCCAGAAATTCTGCATCATTCCCTAAGATTGTTTAGCCATTTTGAGAGAATAAATGTGAAAAACATGGTGAAACCCCTCTCTCCTTTTGAGGGTTTGTTTTCCACACTATCTGCCGAGTTGATTGCTTAAAAAGGCACATCTTTTTCTGGCTCCACGTCTCTCAGGAGCTAGAGTTTCTGATGTAGAACTCCACGGGGAGAGATAAAAAGGGTTTCTTCTCATGCCCAAGCCACCCTTTGCTGTGACTGGTAAGTCTTGTGGTATGAGGCTCTTATGGATGTGGAGAAGAGACACTGTCTGCAGCCTCACCTGCCAGGGGCCATGCTTCGTGTCCCAAAGAGGAAGGGGTTTCTATGTGTCTGTTCTTGACACTCTGTGACCTAAGGAAGTTCCCTCCAAAGTGACATAGAGAGGCCAGGAGACTTCGGGGCTTAGAATGCAAAATCAGGACATGAAGTTGTGGGTCCTGGGCCAGGCACTTTAAAAAGCACATACTCTTCAACTCTTATACAGATGTGCTATATATGGGTGGTTAAAAGTCAAAAGGTGGTTGAATCAATAGCTTGTAGGCCCTAGGGGGTTTACATTGTTAGGTATCTTAGCACTACCTTCTAAAAGAAAATATCACAGACTATGTGGCTTGAACGATACACATTTGTTTCTCATGGTTCTGGGCAGAGAAGTCCAAGACCAAAGTGCTTCCACATTCTGTTCCTGGCAAGGACCCTCTTCCTAGCTTGCAAACAGTCTGTATTCTTGCTGTGTCCTCATAGGACGGAGAGAGAGCTGTGCCTTCTGGATTCTCTTCTTATTCTAAGAACACTAATCCCATTATGGGGGCTCCATCATCATGACTCATGACCTCATCTAACCCAATGACCTCCCAAAGACCCCACCTCCAAATACTATCACATTAGGGGTTAGGTGAAGACTTCGAATTATGACTTTTTTTTTTTTTTTTTGAGAGAGGACATAAACTTCTCCATGGTTAGATTTGGGTTAGTAGAGAGTGTGGGCTACAAGTTAAGAGGTCGTGATTGGTGTGTGGGGATTATTGAAATTAAGATTAACTATAAGGAATGACTATGGAATAAGTGGCAAAGCTAGAGTTAAAGGGAAGACCTTTGGAGGAGAGGAACTCAAGGAATTGAGAGTTTAGGCTGTTGAAAGGATGACCAATGTGGGTTTGAAGTTATTATAGGAAAGCATAGGGAAAGAAGGACAGTAGCTAGAAGCTAACCTCTTCTAGAAAGAAAGAAGTAGACTCCTGTGGGTGTGGAAGGTGACTGCAACAGACAGGCGAAGGGTCTGATGAAATCACTGAATGGTGGAGTCCAATGGGGTAAGAGGGAGAATATTCTGGAAACAATCATGAGGCACAAGAGGGACATTCACTCCAGCTCCAGATTCCACAGCACACAGAGAGTGGGAGAGAGTCCCCACTGGGGAGGGCTAGGAGGAAATCAGTGTCCTTAGGGGGAACCATCTTCAGGAAAATTAAGAATGTAATAAGGACTTTCAGAGAAGATGTTGAGCTTAAGATAGAGGGTTTGTGGTTGACCTAGAATTTCAGGGGCAGAGTAAACAAAAAATGTTTCGGGAAATGGAGGGTGGGAGGTGAGACAGAAAAAAGGCAACTTATGGAAGCAGATGAAGATTTGTCTTCAAGAAATGAAGACTGACCTTGGTATCAGGAGTCTTTTGTGGCAATTGGTATGAGCAGGGATAAAGCACAAATTAGATTAGTCCAGTTGGTACAGGGTACAGAGGGACAGAGGTGCTGTAGGGGTTGAGCAGAGGCGGACCTGCAGAGGCAATTTGACAGAAGCAGGGAGAGTTCTGTCTTTCCACTGGAGTGTGCGCTTTGTGCTCTTAGATTTAGTTCAATGGTAGTCTGTAGGATTGGCCTTCCTCTTAGTGCATGGAACTCCCCTGACTCCTTCACAGTGCCTTACATATCCTAAGTGCTTAACAAATATTGTTGAGTGAGTTAAAAGGACCAGGAGGGAGAATGATATGGGTAAAAGTCAAGCCAATTTCAGGAATTAATGATAAAGTATGTACAGTTCAGTTCCACTGGGATCGGAATCAATAGTCTTATTTTCACAAAGGCAATGGGGAAAGGGTAGTCAAAAAATGTCCGTTTCAAGGCATCAAAGGAGAAAGCAAAAGTAAATTTTGTGCAAAAGAAGTACAAAGCAGAGGCTTGAGGGTTTTTTTTTATAACCATGTTATGGTTTTGTGAGATACACTTTTTAAAAAGATTTTTCTTTTTGCTTTCGTTTTTTTGACCAAGGCTAGACCAAGAACAACTGACTTAAATGAAAAGCAAAACTCTCCTATATCCAACAGTAGAAGCTCTGGAAGAAGGGAGAGACATGGAAGAAGGAAAAGTTGTGGAAATGCACAGATCTCTATACCTCTTAACACATCATTAAAATGAATGTTTCTTGGTGCGGAATTTTTCCAGACAAATGACGAGTTTCCTTTGGCTTCACACGTCTTCCTAGAAACTAGTAGTTTTCTTGTGATTTTTTTTTCAGGCTTTTAGCTGTCTTTGCAATGAATTTCTAACAGCAGAGCATCTGTTAACAGAAAGTGTTTCTTGATGTTCCCCTGAATCAGAGAGCAAATGGTTCTATACAGACATTAGCTCTGTCCTCAGTTAAGAACAGTGTATTTTGAAGGGTTTGAAGAAGGTTTGGGGATTAAGTAACCCTGTCTGCACTTGGCTTCCCTCCCCCCAGCTCCTTTGGAACTTTGTTCAAAGTGGTCCAGAGAAGTTAATTAGCTTCTCTTGGCCACAGTCAATTGTACTCTACACTCATTTCAAGAATGCATTAAGCTTGGGCTCTGTGCTGACTGCCAGCTCAGAGCCTGGAGCCTGTTTCAGTGTGTGACTCCCTCTCTCTCTGACCCTCCCCTGCTCACGCTGTCTCTCTCTCTCTCTCTCTAGAAATAAATAAAACATTTAAAAAAAAATGAAAATTTAAAAAAAGAATGCATTAAGCTAGAAGGCTTGGTGATTATGTACGTACATGAACTTAAGGCCCTTAAAGATGTGGTTGTGTGGGCAGGTGGTAGTTACTGAGCTTCAGAAGAGAGACAAGTTTAAAGGTAACACTTTAGCCTTGGGTTCTTTACCTCCATCCTCAAAGCTCCCTACCTTTTAAACCTGCAGGGGGAGCCATATCTGCTCACATTTGTGTTTGTCTCCTTGTTGGGAGAAAGGTCTTGACACACTAAGGGAAATTATCATGTATACTTGATTTATCAGTCATATACTTGATGACTTTTTTCTACTTAAAGAAACAAGAAAGGGGTGCCTGGGTGGCTCAGTTCGTTAAGCGTCCAACTTGCACTGAGGTCACTATCTCATGGTTCGTGGGTTCAAACCCCACGTTGGGCTCTGTGTTGATAGCTCAGAGCCTGGAGCCTGCTTCAGATTTTGTCTCTCCGTCTCTTTCTGTCCCTCTTCTGCTCATAATCTGCCCCCTCTCTCTCTGACCCTCCCCCACTCTCACTCTCTCTCAAAAATAAATAATAAACATTAAAAAAAATTAAAGAAACAAGAAGAATGGTTGAAAGGTGATTTTAAATATACCATATTATAATCACTCATATATGAAGGGAAATTTGTTGTATTCATAAGTTTGCTGAGGGTAGATTCCTAGAAACTGGATTAATTCTGAAATAAAGTAAAACTTTCTGAAAAACAGCTAACAAACTTAAAACTCTTTTGTGTGTTTTAATATGACAAAGAGTTTCATAATTTACTTGATAATTTTTAAAACTTTTTTTGAAGCACATGAAAAAATTAAATTAGTGAAGTATATTTGCTATGAAATGACTCATGAGAATTAGAGCATTTCCTTAAACACTAATTAACACAGATACTACATGAGTTAGAGTAGCTATTATTCTCCTATATCTGATTATTATATTGACCATGGAAATAGAATTGATTCCCTCCATGTCATATCTATCTATCTAACTATTCAAACCTTTAAGGATATTTTTAAATTTTGCAATTGCTTTTCTAGTGCTAATGTTATCCAGAATAACAGCTTCTACCTAAACTGATGAAGGGGAATTTGGCCAAGAAAGTTGACGGCATGGGGTGCTGGTCTCCACTTTTCAGTGATCTTGAAAAAGGAAAGCAACATCAGTGTGCTTCAGATTCTTCATTTCTTTAAAAAATAGGGCTACTAATACTGTCTTTCGGAATGTGATTAATATTGCCAGCTTTCCCCAGAATAATTGGGAGGATTTGATTAATAAGTCCAAAAGAGGTTTTTGAGGGAAGAGACTCACTCTGTGCTCCCAGAAGTCTCTTGTGAGAGTGCTGAGGTTACCCTGGGCACATGGATATGGTACAGAAGACTCATCTGGGCCTGCCCTTCCACAACCCTTCTCCAGATCTTGGATACTCTTAAATACATGATTTCTTTTTATTTTTCCTTCAAGAACTGATAGTGTTAGCCTGACCATTTGAACCCTGCAACTCTCTGAATTCCCACTTTCCATATCTCCCTGATAAGAACTTCCCATATAAATGTCACTGTAACTTTTTTTGAGTCACTTCTAAGAGCCCATGAAAGAGATATAGGAGAAGGAACGTGACATATGTGAGTGATTAGGGAAGACTGAATTGTTATGCCATCTTTTGTTTGGATTTGCCAGTTACTGATAGTTTATCAGTGCCTATTTTTTATTCAGCAGCATCCTAGGTGTCCCATGAGATCTAAAGAGTTTTAAAGCATGGCCTGTTCCCCATGAACTTTCCGTCTATTTGGAACCATAAGGCTATTCACCGAGCTATTATATTAATTGTTAAGCTATTTACATATGTTTATAAAGAGTAGGGCAGTCCCTTACCTCAGTTAATGCTCACTAATCCTGTGAGGAAGGCATTATTTTGCAGATGCTGAAACTGAAGCTGAGACATTGAGGGCTTTCCTGTACTGTCAGTCAGGCAGGGCACCTGTTTCTGTGACTAAACTTATTCTCTTTCCATTTGTAATAACATTACTGGTAATTTTTCAGGACAAAACACTATTTCCCTTCTCGTGGAGATCTACATGAATTCCTGAAGATATTACTGATCACTCAAGCATCCCATCAAATGGCAAAATGTTTCTTTCCAAGGTAACTTAATTATCAGAACAGTGGAGACATTAATACATTCTTAGGAATCTCCGACATCAGTAACCAGTTCCTCAGTTTTTTAGTGACCACAGTAGAGTAGTAAGTCTGAACTTGAGTTCCGAAGACCTGAATGCTTCAGAATAGAAAGCCTGAGGAACCGCCACAGATGGCGCAGAAACTTCTACACACTCAGAATTATGCCCCCAGTGGGTACCACCGTTTCTTTTCTAAAGAAGTTGAATGAACTCCCCGAACAAAGAAGCCTCAAGACTCTACCACAGGGGTAGTCTTCCTGATGAAGACATGGATCAAGAGATCAGGAGAGTGTAGAGTCTGGATGGATGAAAAGGGGGAAAAGACAGATTACTCTGATTTATACTTTACAGTGACACCATAGTACACAGCTGGGAGCAAGAGTTGCCTGTTGTGGAACCTGAAGGGATTGACCAGACTTCTTGTGCGACTTCTGGGGAAAAGTGAACAAATGGATCTCCGTCTCTGGGACCACAGCTGCTCCTCTAGTTACAGGAAAACCCAGGGAGACATTGTACACCTGTAAACTAAGGATAATTACATTTTGATTGTTGTTACTATTAATTGTAACTTATGTTTAAAGCACTTCATGGTTCATAATAAATAGTAACTCATTATGAGAAAGCATTTCCTACAAGTAATTTGAAGTTTATTGGAAATTTACCAGGTGTTAACAGCTGTAAAAAGACATCTCTTATAATTTGACCTTGAGAATCTTTAACTGTGACCGATTAAGTACTCCAGGTGCATCTATATGATGCCTTCTGAGGCCGAGAATGCCCTGTAATTCTGCTGCATTTAGGTATTACACTGAGTTTTCTACGTTATATACATTTTCAGCTGTAGAATGGGACTTGATCTGTGTAATGTGTGTTTTTTCTTCATTGTCTTGGCTTTGAATAATTTGTACCCCTGAGGCAGTTCATGCCACTCTGATTGTTCCATAATTAGGTTTTACCATCAAGGGTTACACAGCACATTTTGTGCCATAGCATCCTGGTACAACAACTATACTCCCATAGAACTGAGTATACTCCAACGGAAATCTAATAATTGGGTGCTTAATTATTGTTTGGAAAACCATATCATAATTCTTTAAGAAATGAACATTCCATGAAAATACTGCAGTTATTAGAAAAACAATACATTTACAGAAAATTATACAGAAAGGGGAACATGCTTAAAATGAACTACTAATGCAGATTACTCTGTCATGAATTGCTGTTTCATACAGTTTACTCTTCTCCAGCTCACTCCCCAGTTTGAGAGCACCAGTTTGCTTTGCGTTTTCAGATTTCTTGTCAAATTCTTCTGCATGCCCAAATAATATTTTGGTGTTCTAGATCCTTCCATTCCCGGAGGAAAATGTGAAGTTTTCCTGATTGTAGATTATTTATAGAAAGATTTCTATTTTTTTCCTTTAGATTATTTGTTTACAACTCCTCTATCCTTGCCAAGTCACAAAACATAAAGGTAAAAATAATTTCACTGCATAAGACCAATTTTTCCACTGTACCCATGACCTGTGGCTGGTTTTCTTTTCTGTTTCTTTCATCTCTTTTATCATTTTCCTTCCTTATTTCTGGTTTTTTTTTATTCCCTCGGGTCCTCATGCACGAGAGCTTTGAGCCCATTTGAACCAAAACTTAAGTCATTCAAACAATTGCAAATACCTCTGTCCTAAATGCATCATTATTCTTTACCCTGCTCCAAGTTATCAATTGTACAACTTTACTTGCATAGAGTGTAACAAAAAATAATCTTTAAACCATACAAAGTTTCTTTTCTTCATTAAAAAACCCTAAATTATCAATGTAAATAATGTTTATCTCAGGTGAAGAATTCAAATGAAGCCCATCATTCACTTGGAGAACAAAATTTTATGGATGGAGATTCATCACCCTGAGATTGAAAGATGGGGAGAGAGCATAGAGAAGTAACTTATTTAGTGTTTGAAAATTTTGAGAGCAGGTCTAGATAATGTGAAACTCAGCTTGTGATCTCTCTCTCTCTTTTTTTTTTGTGATCTATTTTAATAAGACTTCTGAAGCATAACAATATAGTAAATGGTGATAAGTATCAGTTACATGGTTACATAATGATGGTAAGCATTAGTTACCGGAAGGCTAGACACACTGGATAGGATACACATGGGGAATCAAGGGGAAGAGAAGAGCAATAGATAAAGGCTGGATTTAGTCTTGAGTGGAGAAGACTGGATCTGTGATCTAACCATCTTATGAGAAACTTAGAAAGCTAACTTAGAAGTCATAATTCAGTCAGCAAATACATTGATGTTATTGTATGTCTTTTATTGCTTTTCTTTTTCAGGATAAGTCATTCTTCACACTCTCAAAAGTCATACATCTAGTTGAAAAAATATCTAATATACACAAATTGATTAGAGGGGCCCTTGATTTAGTTACTTAATTCCTCTGACCTTCTGCTTTCTTGTCTGGGAAGTAGGAATGACAGTAACCTTATCCTAACCCTAACCCTAACCCTGATGGTGACCCTGACCCTGACCCTGACCCTAACCCTGACTCATTTAGGAAGTGTTGCTCATAATGACTTTATATGCCCCTGAATTCTTCTATATTGTATTTCATTCTATACTGAGTAGTGTATGTAAGACGATCCCTGCAAAATTCAGTATTAACCATGAATATCACACTTAATTCTGTGCCTACATACCACAGGTACTCAGCAATGTTTTTGTCCACTGAAAAAATAAAATTTTCCCATTTGCAGGATAAAAGTAGCATCTACGAATGCTTTGATATTTTCAACTATGCCCAGTAGTATTATCTATATTTAAGAACAACAGTGAGATTGTTTAATTAATGTACTGACTGCATATGAATGCTCATAGTCTGTCAGTAGAACTTTGTACTATTTATTTGATACATTCATGTGTAACTATTATAATTTCCTGATTATAGGAACTCTTATTTTTCATGAATGTTGCAAGGCCAGTCTAAGTCTACCATGGAGAAAGCTGTTTGGAGAGGCAGACAAAGGGTCTGGTTTCCCTAGCAACTGCAAACTCTGCCTTCACAACCCTCCTTCAATGCAGCTTACATATCTGCATGTTTTCTCCTCTTATTTTTTAAGTGGGAATGAAGTTTGAGAAGACTGGCTGCCAAAAATAGATAATAGCACAAATCAGAAGGCCATTTATATAAGTAATTGGAATGTTCTTGCATTCTCTATTCCATGTTCTCAGATTTGAATACTCAATGGTCAAATAGCACTTATCTCTAATTATTTTTAGTAACTTTGTGAATTAAAAAAATAAAACCCATGTATTTCTGGAATTTGGTTAATTAGAAAGATAAGCATTACTTTTCTGATCAACTGTTTAGAAATACATAATTGTCTGTGTACAGATAGATAGGTATATAATCATCATATCACATTTGAAATATTCTTTTACATTGTTAGCTTTTTAAAATGTCTTGTGTTTGGACAGAAACAATTAGAGGGTAGCCTAGGTGATGGTGGGATTCACTGTTAACTTAAAAAGTGTTTGGAATGCCTGTGTTTATAGACTGCATCAAGATTTATATCCCAAGTTGAAAAAAAAAGAAGCAGTCTGTGCTTACTGAATATAATATACTAAGACTTAGCGCTTGGATCGATTCTTCACCTTGGGCAAAACAATTAAACACTAAAGTTCTGGTATAATCCTGGAGACATGTTGTATGAGGTACATGATGGCGATCTTAAAGATGGTTTTCAACAACTGTCATCCTTTGCCCCTGCATTGCCTCTTACACTTTGCTTATCTAACCTTGTTACCAGGGCTAGGAGACGCATATCCAACATGCTGGCTAAGAGAAAGAACATCATGTATCATGGTATCACGTGCGTTGGTTTGCTGAGTTTCTTAAATGAAAGTAAGTTATCCTGAAGAATTAGCATATAAACACGTAGTAGTTCAAAGTCTTCCTTTTAAGCAAAGGCATTTTAAAAATCTAAGGCTTAAGTAAGTGGCCCTGAGTCAAGAAGCTTTCATCCCACTTAGATCATATGAGATCAGGAAAACCGGATGCCCAGCCTCAAAATTCTTTCCTTAGCCACAATATTTTTTTTTTAAAGAGAACCTGAGATGAATAACAGAACCTATTTTATATCCTTAATGGTTTGTTGTGCTTGGATCTATGTGACACAGTGGTTTCAGTTCTTCCCAACTGATTGTCACTTCACAGAGTCCTGATGAGAAGATCTTCCAGCTATTCCTATCTAGATTGAATGGCCACAAGAAGAGACAAATAATTAGGAACCGGAGGCCTCAGAATAGACAAATAGTTAGGTAGCTCCTTATCTGGAATCACCAACCAGGTTTTTCCTTTTTCTGGGTGTTTTGACCCAAGATATGTTACAAATAAATATTGTGGTTTTCAAGAGATTGAGCTAGAATGCGAAAATGAATACGCATATTTAAGGCAGGAATCAGATGTAAATTGCTTATCAACATGATGCCCTGTTCTTTTCTACTTCTCTGAAATCCATTTCAGTTACATGAATAGGATTCCAAGGGCTGTATGACTGATCTTGTCCAAAGAAATTAACTGAATTGAAATAGATTAACCTAAAAATATAAGTATGCTTTTAGTTGATGATTTTATAAAGTGTACACAGTCACACAACATAGTCATGTTTACCATCTTTACTTTAAAAAAAAAATCTTTCTGTTAATGAAGCAACCAAATCTTGAGTTTTCTCTTCAAAGATGAATGAGAGCAAAAATGTCATAAACCTTCCCAAATCTCATCTCAGTGTGATGAGAGTTCCTGGTAGATTGAGTACACTGTGTACATAAAGCCACTTCCACATACGCACATGACCACATTAGCCTGATCCTAATTCTGACTCAATTCTCTCTTCCAAATTCCAGGAGATATAGAAATTCCTCAGGTCTTATTTTAGATGCTGTTTCTAGACTCAAATGCTGGAGCAACGTCTGACACAAAAATCCATGCAGACCCCACCTTAAAGCTAATTTTACACATATTTTACATTTTCCCTTAATTGACTAGAATATATTACATCTCGCAGAGGGGGCATTTGAACAGGTTCTGGGATTCATTTGCTTGTGTTTTGATGTCATCTTGACTATGCCTCTCTGAACATCTGTGCCTTTCCCAGATTGTCATGGTCCCTCCCTGGCATAGTCTTCATAACCTTTCTCTGTCTAGTGAGTTTCTGCTCAGTTTTCAAGTCACAGCTCAATGGAATGGTGTGTCTTCCTTGATTTCATCAACTTGGTTACTCCTTCATTTGTATTTCTTTGGCATTTACTAGAACTCTGTGAAGGATGTTTTAAGTGTTTCTAATAGGGATCCATAGGCACTGCATGTCACACTCATTTGTAAGTTCCTTGCAGACAATGACCA
This sequence comes from Proteles cristata cristata, assembly GCA_017311185.1. NCBI lineage: Eukaryota > Metazoa > Chordata > Mammalia > Carnivora > Hyaenidae > Proteles > Proteles cristata. Next base: position 209,491 of record JAESUZ010005492.1, read on the forward strand.
GAGACTACTCCCATGTACCCCTAATGTGTAGCTCAATTCTGGAAACAGGAGTTCAGTGTTAGGTTATGGGCTAAATTGTCTCTTCAAAATTTCATATATTGAAGCCCTAACCCTTGGTACCTCAGAATGTGACTGTATTCAGAGATAAGATCATTAAAGAGATAAGGTTCAATCACATCCTTGGGATGGGCCCTAATTCAGTGTGATTAGTGTTCTTATAAGAAGAGATTAAGACACAGAAACAGCACAAGAGGTAGATCGTGTGAAGACATGGGGAGAAGATAGCTATGTATAAGCCAAGGACAGAGACCCCAAAATGAAACCAACTCTGCTGACACCTTGGTCTTGGACTTCTGGACTCCAGGACTGTGAAGTAATAGATTTCTATTGTTAATCCACCCTGTCTTTAGTACTGCGTTATAGCAGTCCTACCAAACTAATATGGTGCCCATACCAATTATACACTTTTAGAATGCCATTCAAGGGATCTGCATTCCATAGCCACCTCCTTTATTCAAATATTTTCTCTCGCCTCTGCATCTAATGCATTTCTGAATGAGACCTGCAGACACCCTTCATCCAGTGCCATATCTCACCTCTCTGTCTATCACTTCAGCGTTTCTCCAGCTAAAAATGGCCAGGCTAGAAGTGCTTCCCCTTAAAAATACACTGTGTTTCAATATGGCTCCTTTTAATATCCCAACTTTCACTACAGAGGATATAGACCAACGGATACACTGATTATACAGTACTTACCTTCAGTTGGATTCTTATCTTTTCTTTGACTGTCAATATCAGTTTAGCTAGGAAGAAAGTATGAGGATGCGTGCGTATGTGTGCATGTGTATGTTTGTATGTGTTTGTGTGTTGATGTTTAGGAGCATGAAGCCCTAACTTATGCAGTTTTACTGCCACCTGCTTTTAGGGGAAATTTTGCTACTAATTGTTGTTTATTTTTGAAATTTTTTCATGGACTTTATTATAATTTTTAATGCGTCTCACACTGCATCTTTGAGTTGTTGTTAAATTCCTCTCTGCCCTGAGCATTTTATCACTACGATATATAGATTTTTAAAATATGGCATTATTCGTGGGGCACCAAGGTGGTTCAATTGGTTAAGCATCTGACTCTTGATTTTGGCTCAGGTCCTGATCTCACGGTTTGTGAGTTCGAGCACTGCATTGGGTTCTGCACTGATAGTGCAGATCCTTCTTGGGATTCTTTTGCTCTCCTTTTCTCTGCCCCTCTCCTGCTGTGCTCTCTCTCTCTCTCAAAAATAAATTAAAAAATAAGTAAAATAGAGCATTACTCTTAAGTTTCTGCTCATTATAATCATTTGGTGAGCACAGAGGCCATGCCCACCTAAAGTGATTTTTTTAAAATTACTGCTGGGTCATCTGTCTTCAAATATTGTCAGCACACTTCTAAATGCAACACTTGTGTTTCACTATGTGAACCCTTTCCAGATTTTTCCTTCTGCTTATTTTTGAATGCTCAACGATAATGGCATTTTCGGGAATGGCATTATAATCCTTTTTCAACTGTCTTCCTGCTATTAAATGTACAGTACACAACAAGGGTACATTCCTACAATGTGTTCTCCAGAAAGCAGCTTTGAACATGACACACCAAAGCAAAATGAGTTTGGCAATCTTAAAGCAACATCTGCTCAGGGATTTTCCCCCTCCTGCACCATGAGGGGAAAAGAAAGAGAGAAATAAATGTATACTACATGGCACATTTAAAAAAATCAAAGAAAGGTGTGTGAAAAAGTAATAAAAGACAACCGAAGAGAGGAAAAAAATACATGAAATTATATGTGAATTTTCCCCAAGGATAAATTTGTATATTATTTCTATTCTGCCTGTGGAGTAGTTATACTGGTGGCAAAAGAAATAAGGGCCGAATCACAATGCTTTTCTTGTTTTTCCCTGTCCTCAGTAAGGATCAATTACCATTGGGCAAATGATTTTCTCCCAATATATCTGAGAAGTCATATATTTTCATTATTCTGCACTTTGTTTCAGTGGCCCAACTGTAGAGAAAATACCACGCGTGCCCACTGTGGTGTTCATTGCAGCAACTGCACCTGTTAGGAGAACGTTTTTCTTTATTACAAACATTTGGCCAACATTGAGGCCATGTCCACATAAAGTGATTGTTTTTAAATTAATATTGGATCATCTGTCTTCAAATACTGTTCTCTTCTGTTTTTCTCAAATCTTGCATACACACAAAGTTTAAAAAAAAGTGATGGGATAGTAACAAGTGCTACTTGTGTTTTTCAAGTGTGTTACTTGTGCTTTTCAAGTAACACAATCCAGGAGGATGGATTTGAAAGTGGAATTGTTTTCCTAATATTCCAGGGTCCCTGTACACCCCCTTCTAATACTCAGAGCCACTTCAGGTTACTCAATGCTAACTTATTCTTGAATCTTCCTGAGACCATGTGGCTGGGCTTGTCCCAGTGTTTTGTAAGCACTGTCTGCCATTCCTTTCACTCTTCACCTTGCTCCCTCCCAACCCCTTACTCTAAAGTTGAGGGAGAAGGTGAAAAGGAAAGGGAGAGTGAAATGGTGTTAACTTTTCCTTTTTAGAGGCATTGGTAGCGTAATAGAAGTACATTGATATGAGGGGGTCTCGCTGGTAGAGCATGGGACTCTCGATCTTGGGGTTGTAGGTTCGAGGCCCATGTTGGGTGTAAAAATTACTTAAAAATAAAATGTTAAAAAGAGGAATACACTGACATGGCAGAAAGAGAACAATTAGGTAGATGTGGGGTCTATCACCTCAATATCTACTTAACATAACTGCAGATACCTAGTTTCTATCCCTCCACAACTACACATTTACCAATAACTAGCCAAGGGCAACATTCTCAAAGCTTGGTTCTACCTCTTGTCTGTGTTCCTCTAATTTATCCATACTTCTGGAAAGGGATATCCCAGAAATAGAGATCTCTTCACATACCTTCTTTGAATAAAGTGTTTGATGGCTCCCCACTGCTATGGAAGAACATGAGCTTTTGAGTCAGACTTGATCCTGAATTCAAATTCTGTTGTTTACTGGTTTTAGTTAACCTAAGGAAAGCTGCTTCACATTTCGGAACATTGGTCTTCTCAAGTGTAAAATGGGAAAATCATCCCTTCCTCTTAATTTGTGAAATTTAAAATAATGTACACTAGGTATCTAACCTAGTACAGCAAAGGCTTAGTAATAACAGCTTATGTCATCAAGTTTTTCTAATCCTTCTGACTTTGAACTCTTTTTTAAAAATTTTATTTATTTTGAGAGAGCAAGAGAGCACTAAGAGGGGAGGGGCAGAGAGAGAGAGGGGAGACAGAATCCCCAGCAGGCTCTGTGCTGTCAGCAAGAGCCAGACTCAGGGCTCAATCTCATGAACCAGGAGATCATGGCCCAAGTCAAAACCAAGTGTCAGAGCTTAACTGACTGAGCTACTCAGGTGCCTCCTGACTTTGAACTCTAATCCTGATATGCGTTCTAGTCAAATCTTCTTAGAATTATTCATGCTCATTCTTTAGGAATAAACAAGTTCATAACCTCCAAAAATAACAATTCTTGCTAGTACATTTATTTTTTCTATATTTCTCTTTTGTTCCCCATCTTCTCACCTGTCCTTCACCCATACATTCAACTCATGACCTCCATTTTTCACTGGAAAAATAAGACACTTGATAAGAAAAAATATAGGACAAACATATTTCATTGAAAAAATGGAGATTTATTAGAGTAGAACTTTTTCTTTTTCCTGCCAAAGATACAAATATAATTTCCCTTATGCACAGATTTTACAGTTACCTCCTATTTTATGAAATGATTGCCTCTGAGCCTTTGGAATATAAATTTCTCCACCTGTCCTCTTTGCCTTTCCAAAGACTGACCTCCACACTGAGCCCCAGCATCCTGGTATTTTCTGGATCTTTCTCAATGATATGAAAATACACTATACCACCTCCCACTAGAAGTTCTTTGGCCTCATATACTCTTTGAGCCTTATTTCTCTGCCTTGTGTCTGAGTAGATCTGCAGAAAGGGGCTGTCTCTGCTTACCATTCTTCATTCCTCACCTATTGTTTTCTCCTCAACCTATCCTTTTCTTTATTTCATTTAAAATCTTTATTAAATGTTTATTACATATCAGCCTTTGGATATCGAGGTGAAAGTCATTATTTCTGTCCTCTAAGATCTCTTAGTTTAGAGATAAAGTAGATGGGACCATACTATAATAAATATTCCATCATGTATTGAATGGAAATGCCCACTGAATGCCAATTTATAAACTTTACACCATTTCTCACTTTTTTGGGAGATATAATAGATATGTAACATAGAGTAGACATTGAGACATGTTAAGGTGTACGGTATATTGATGTGATGCATTTATATTGCACTGTGATTGTCATTGTAGCATTAGCTGACACCTCTATCTCATCACATGATTATCATTTCTTCTAGTGGCGGAAATAATTAAACCCACTCTTAACTTGGCTTTCAGTGAAACCAAGCTTGCCCAGGTCATCAAAAACTTTGTTGCTTAATCTAGTGGGCACTTCTCTTTGTGGTACCTGACTTCTCACAAGCTTTAGACAGAGCTCTTTGAAATATCTCTACTCTGTTTCCATGACACCAAACTATCTTGAATTTTGAGCATCTCAAATACCTAATTACTGGCTCCTTTGCTTGCTCCTTGTCATGTCTACTTCCTATGCTATCCTAGCTGATCATGTGTGTCTTTGCCACAAGGTTCCCTTCTCTATTCTTTTTTTATTTTTTAAATTAAAAAAAATTTTTTTTAGAGAGAGAGAGAGAGACAGAGCATGAGTTGAGGAGGGACAGAGAGAGAGAAGGAGACACAGAATACAAAACAGCCTCCAGACTCTGAGCTGTCAGCACAGAATCAATGCAGGGCTTAAACCCACATTGTGAGATCATGACCTGAGCAGAAGTCAGATGCTTAGCCGACTGAGCCACCCAGGGGACTCAGTTCTTTCCTGTATGTAATATCCTCATCATTTCCTATGTCTTTACATATCATGCTACCTGTGACTTCCAAATATATTTCTCCTGCCCCAAACTAGCTCCTGATCTATCTTGTATACCAAGCTATCCAGGTAATTGTTTCATACCCAGTTTATCACTGAGGTCTATCATTTTCATCTTCAAGATAGGTACAGACTTTGTTCTACTCTTTCCATCTCCCCATGATTGTGCTAGTCCTTGCCTCCGTCGTCTTTGACCTTCACAACTGGTTAGTCTTGTGTTGTTCTTGTTACTGCTCCTCCTGTATAATGTATTCCTTACACATCACAGCGACCAATGTCATATTTTTCCCCATCACCCCCAAAAGCTTCTTCTACTCTATTTACTTATTATTATTATTTTGTGATAAGAAAACTTAACATAAGATCTTCCCTCTTAATAAATTTTTAATTATACAATGCAGTGTTGTTAGCTATAGACACTAAGCTGTATAGTAGATCTCTAGGACTTAATTGGTCTTACATAACTGAAACTTTGTTCTCTTTAACCAATACTTGTGATATCTTAAAGTGTAACATTTAATGAATGAATGAATGAATTTAATTTTTTAAAAAAGACAGAGTGCGTGGAGGGGGGAGAGGAAGGGGAAGAGAGGGAGAGAGAGAGAGAGAGAGGGAGAGAGAGAGAGAGAGAGAGTGAGTGAGAGAATCTCAAGCAGGATCCATGCTCAGCATGGAGACCATGGAGACCAACACGGGGCTCGATCCCACGACTGAGCCTAAATCAAGAGTCATAATCTCACTCAGCTGAGTCACCAAGGGGCCCCTAAAATGTAGTACTTTTAAAATATAAATTACATTGCAAACTGTGATCTTTCTTTGCTGGAAAACATTCAAGGACTTCCCTTTGTTTTCGGATTAAAAGTCCACTTTTTTTACCCTATGGATTAAAAGTCCCACTACGATCTGTCTTCGGTTTCTCTCTTTAACTTTGTATTATTTCATGCTCTCTTTCTCCTTAACCTGCTCTAAATATAGATCTCCTGGCCTCCCTTTGGTCCCTTATACTTGCCAGTCTGATTCCTCTCCCAAAGGCTTCGTTTTGTCATGCTGCTCCAGTGGGGAATATCCTTCTCTGAGAGACGATTCTCCCTGCGTTTCTGCACATCTTGTAATCAGAAGCACTGCCTATCATCTCAAGGATGTTTGTATAGCTTGGAAAATAGAAGCACTGTCTCTCTGTGCAGCACAGAGCAGATTTGTTTGCTGTCCAGTATAATAAAGACATTATACTCCTCACTGGCCAAGGAAAGTTTGTGGCACTTCATAAAAATTTGGGTTCTGTGACACCAGCCTGTTGTATCCTCCTGTGACCTTCTGCATTGCCTCCATGTGATTTGTCAGGAGTAATAACATCCTTTGTTTCTGACCCAGGTGTCTCGGATCTTCTGCCAGCATCCATCAAACCGTGGTTATCTTGCAACCTGTTAGCTTGCAAGTAGGGTAATTTCAGATTCTTCCCAGCTCTTCATAGGCTTTGACAAACAACTTTAAAAAATTACAGAAACATTATTTGTTTCTGCAAAAATATTCACTTCAGGGTTCTTTCCAAGGACACATTTAAGTTAGGTGCAGTGTTTTATGATTTCCAATAGTTCCCAAATATTCTCCTTCTCCCTTCTTCCAAACACCACGCGTGCTCTTTTCAGGAATGTATGTCAACCTATATATTCATATGTCTAGGAAAATATGTCAAGGAAGACAATAACCTACTTTATAAAAATTGCTGCAGCCTGTAAATTAGTGTCAACAGAGTGAGAGGTTCTTCATACACTTTTCCATTGGTTTCACAGCGGTATCTGCAGAAGGCTCTGCATAACTTATTATGCATTTAGTATGATGCCAAAATAATTCACTCTATGTTTAGTAGGATCAAATAGGTTATTTTCATACATACATGAAAATATATACATTTGTATATTTATGGTCTCAAAATTAATTATTTTGAAAGTATAATTGGCTCTTATGTATATTTCTACAGTGTGCTTTTAAATATATAATCTGCTTTATGGTAATTTTATCTTTCACAGGCAAATAAATTATGGCTTTCATTTCTGGAATTCAAAGAAAACTTCTAAGTATATCCATAGCTAAATAAGAACAACTGAACAACTGAACCTCAATAAATATAGCTCTTATTACTAATCATTACTTTGGAATTGATTTGACACAAATATTTTAACAAACATCTCAATTTTTTTCCAGGCTAATGGTAAAAATGAGTTTAGAATTTAAGAGAGACAATTTTTTTCTCATCCTTTCATGTCTAACTCAAAAGATACCTCTTCCTTAAAGCCCCCAGCCCTCCTATATGAACAAATGACTCTGGTATCCACTAGATTTTGTTTGCTTTTATTTAATAAAGAACACAAACAAATATACACAAGTTGAAGTGTCATAAGCAAGACAGGCACTTCTTTCCATGAGTAGTGCGGCTGTTCTGTCATCACCAGGGGCTCAGGCTATTCACCAGTTACTGTTCTCAGCATGTGGATTTCTTCCTCTGTGTGACCTCATGATGCAAGATGGTTTCTGGAACTCTGTCCATTACGTTCCCATTCTGAGGATTCAGCAGGGGGGACAGAGCTCTTTTAAAGAGGCTATTTTTGGAATTCTTGTTCCACTTGCTTACATTCCATCCACAGGAGACTAGTCACTGGTGTCTTAGTCAGTTTAGGCTGCTAAAACAAAAATAGCACAGCCTCGGTGGTTAAGGAACAGACACGTATTGTGGCTGGGAAGTCTAAGATGAAAGCACTGGTAGATTTGATGTCTAGTAGGACTCTCTTTCTGTTTTATAGATGGCTATCTCCTCACTGTGTCCTCACATATTATGAGGACTGAAGGTCTCTGGGTTTTCTTTTATAAGCGTACTTATCTTATTTATAGATAGAGGCTCAACTCTTATGACCTCATCACCTTCCAATATCATCACCTTGGGGGGTTAGGACTTCAATATATGAATTTTTGAGGAAGGTGTCACAAACATTTACACTATAACACATGGCTACCGTAGCTACAAAGGAGGCTGGGCAACAATTATTTTGGGGGACTATGTATTCAGCTAAAATTTGGGGCTCTGTTAGTCAGAGAGGAAAAACCTATAGCTGAGTAGATAATTACCAACCTAAACTATATATTTCTTAATTCTTATGCTACCTTGCCTGATCATAATTAGCTTCCACATGAATGCCGCCATCACTGGAAAACTTCCTCCAATTCTTCCAATTCCTTGGAGGAATGAATTGTGTATTATTTTTCCTACTTTCCACCATCTAGCACTGTCTTGTCCTGTAAGTCATCCTCAATCAATATATACTGATTCTGATAGCATTTATTGAGCGACACAGGCTACCGTATACCATTTTTAGAAAAATCATTTTAAGTTGCCTTTAATAAGCTATATAATTCCCATAATAACAGCCTATGAGGATTTTTTTTACACTTGAAACTTTATTTAAGTCAATCTCAGATGAATAATTTACTAAACACTTGAATGAATTTTGAGTGTAAGCACAGAATTGATATTCCTCAATTCCTCAATGTATCAGCTCCCTCGCAAAACATTTATCCAGCATTTTTCTTTGCTGGGTATTGTGGCAGGCCATTTGGTATACAAAGATAGGTAGCATAATCCCTGCTCTCAAAGAACTCACAACCTAGCGGACACTTATTTCCTGCAGGAATATCATTGCCTATTGTGTACTTTACATATGGCACAGGTTTCATTACCCTTACATTCTGATGTGAGTAATTTTCTTTAGTAATATATTCCTCTGATTGCCACCATAGAAGAATTAATGACCTTTTGGTCAGAGAGAGAGAGATGATTAACTCATGCTTTTCGAAAAAATCCATTCCAGGGAAGAACTGAGATAAGTGGATATAGTTTAATTATAAAGTAAAGATTTTTAAAAAGACTCATTTAGTCTATAATTTCTTCTGCAGGATTGTTAAATTTCTTTTTATCACCATGTAGGATTTCTCCCCACAGGATATTTTTTAAAGTCTAATAGAGCCTGCTTCAACATCTTATAAGACTTTATTGAACTCTATTACCTATTTTTTCAGGTTAGTATTAATATTGCCATTGTTCCAAACTGCTTATATGATATTGTTTTTCCTATTGAAAACAGATTTATTTATTCTGTTGCAGTGCTAAATTTATTTAGTCTCATTGTGGATTTCAGTCTATGCATATTTACTAATAACTGTGCATGGAGGTTGTCATGACAAGCCATCCAGATTCCAAGGCACTCATTTCCTTGGTTTCTAAAGTGTGGCTGCTTACCAATGGTTCACAACTGAGTCTCTATACAGTATTGTCTGCAGCAGAAGAGAATGACCTCATGGAGATTATGTGCACTCCCAAATGGAAGTTCATATGAAATGGCTTAATGATAGAAGGGCTTCAAAGGCCTGGGGCGCCTGGGTGGCTTAGTCGGTTAAGCGTCCGACTTTCACTTAGGTCATGATCTCGCGGTTCGTGGGTTCGAGCCCCACATCAGGCTCTGAGGTGACTGCCAGCTCAGAGCCTGGAACCTATTTCGGAGTCTGTGTCTCCCTCTCTCTCTGACCCTCCCCTGCTCATGCTGTTTCTCTCTCTCTCCTAGAAATAAATAAAAAATATTAAAAAAAAAAAGAAGAAGAAGAAGAAGGGCTTCAAAGGCCTTACCCTCTGTCTTTGAATTAGGATATTTTTAAGGCTCATATCAACTCTAGAGATTTCTATGAGTTAGGCTGAGGTTTCCATTTTAACTGTTACATTGTAATTGTGTGACGGTAAAATTTATACCAGTATTGAATTGGGATGGAATGCAGTTGAGCAGAGTTCAGTGGTTTTGAAGATAGGAATTTGAGATCTTTAGGATAATCAGTAATAATAAAATAGAATGGCCATGTTGGATGCTACTGATGTATTAGAGAGAGAAAATTAAGCACTTAGGGTGGTTAATTGCCCATTTGGGCTCAAGTGTGAAATTCCCATAGACTTCTTGAGAATGTAAACATTCTCATATTCTGGAATCCAAGGGCAGAAAATGGTAGGGATCAGTCTCAGAACTGATAAAAGCTCCAGGACTCTAGGGAAGGTTAAATTCCAAACTCAGAAAGTCTACTATGCCAGTGGTAGCAAATTGATAAGGAGAGGACTCTGAGACTTGAGATGGAGACTTGGGGTGCTGATGTACTTGACAATTTTGAATTCCTAGTTTTTCTTGACTGTTTTGCAACTGCAGAAGTGATTGATTCCTCCCTGTTAAAGCCTGCATTGACTGAAGATGATTCAAGAGGGTACTCCGTGTGAAAGAACATGTGTCTTTTCCATCCTTTGTCAGGGTCTACCTACACCTCCGTTCTAGCCAACAGACTAATTGCTGAGACTAAGTCACAGTATAACTCAGCAAAGCACTGCTGCACCTGCTAAAGGAGAAAATAGACTCTTCCTTGAACAAGGCTGTAGGACATAGACAATGCATCAGCCAGAAAAATATGTACTGGGCTGGATGCTAAAAGGCTGGATCAAAGTAGAGGGAGGAACATAACATAAAGTTAGATAAGAGAGGATTTATTGAGGACCTTCCCATGTATAGGACTTATGGACTTGGAAAGGATATCAGGAGATGGTGCCAACATACTTTCTGGGTTAGCTGTTGAAAGCTTGGGTATAGCTAAGGAGAAATGCCAGAATTCTGTGAGAGTGGAAAAAAGGAATAAAAATCTCAGATAATTGGGAATTGTAGAGTGGATATACTATGAATAACTGGAAAATCTACTAGCTATCCATGCTAGTGGGTGGCATGGGAGACACTTGGATTCCTCAAGCTATGAAGTATGTGCTGGTGGGAGGAGAACTCTTTTTCCTTGTGGAGAGCTCATTGGTGACTGTACTCAGAACACCAGAGATGATGGTAGAGATGTTCTTACAGAACTGGGCTCCACAGTTAATAGCAATTGGGATAATATGATAATAGAAAATAAGAGAAGAGAGATGGCAGAACTTAACCACCAAAACCAATGTGGGGACAGTGATAATCAAAAGGACAAAGTTGATGTGGTTGTCAGGGGTCCCTGACCAACAAAGAACAATGAAGATGGTTATTAGAACAAAGAAGCTCTAAGAGTAAAATAAATGACAATTGTGTTGAAGGTCTTGATAAGACACATTTACTCCAGAGGTATGAAGATAATCCATATGACAAATAAGTGAGCCATCACATTATTCACATTTTTAAGGGGTTCAGTTGTCTGGGGGTATACTGAAACATATGGAGTAAAAGACAGATTGTTGCATCTCAGGACTCCAAATCTAAAAGACAAAAAATCAAACAAACAAACCCAGTGACTACTAAGGATTTATGATCTGGAGATAATGTTTTCCACATCTTAGAAATACTGCTCTGATCCACTGCCAATGACAAGTGAGGCTACACTCTCTGAGTGGGGTCAGAACTAAAAAACTGTTCTGCAGCCAGTCCAAGTTACAGTATAAGCAGACCTACCACTAGAGCCATACAATATGGCAAATCTTATGGTATTAGATGTATCTGTGATGGAAAAAATATGTAGGATTTAAATCAAGTAATCCTCCAGTAGTATTACCTTAGACCCAATAGATTTTTAGAGACAAGACCTTGCATTTTTCAATGGAGAGTTATACACTCTTCAAAGTTCCTGATTTGGTAGAAATAAAGCAACTGACCATGTGCATCCAAAGATTCCCATAAAAAGTTGGAATCTAGGAGACACTCTAAGTCATAAGATCATGCTGGTCTAGGAATAAATCTTGGTAAAGTGACAGAAATACAACTTGGATAATGCACAGGATATGACAGAAAGCAAAAATAAGGTCATTGAATAAGGATCCCAGTCCCTTATATCATCTACAACTATTGCACAGGTACTTTTCCTTTATCTCACACCTGTGGCCACAAAGAAGGTTTCTTATGACCTCTAACTGGATAAGAAAAAAGTCAGAATTCATGGATCAGTACTGTTATTTGATGCAAACCAAAAACGGACTGTTACTGCACTCTACCCTCTGTCTGATATGGTCCTGAAAATGGCAATGAAGGAAAATATTCTTAATTATGAGAACATTGTGAAGCATTATTGATAATTTACTTCATCTGGAAAAGGAAAAAGCTCAAAGGTGGAGTCTATATTGACTCAAGAGCAGTGGTGAATGGCTTCATTGTTTGTTCATGGGCTTTGATGGGTTAAAATTGGTGTGTAAAGGACAAAGTGGTCTTGTGAAGTCATGTGGCCTACCTATAGGAGTAAATATAAAATGTGAAGGTCTTAAGATTGCATGTTTATCGGGGCGCCTAGGTGGCTTAGTCAGTTAAGCGTCCAACTTTCGCTTAGGTCATGATCTCGCGGTTCGTGGGTTCGAGCCCCGCGTCGGGCTCTGTGCTGACTGCCAGATCAGAGCCTGGAGCCTGTTTCAGTCTGTGACTCCCTCTCTCTCTGACCCTCCCCTGCTCACGCTGTCTCTCTCTCTCTCTCCTAGAAATAAATAAAAATATTTTAAAAAAAAAGATTGCATGTTTATCTTCCATTGGAAAGAATTAATCTAGAAGAGGCACTTAAGAACAAGGATGGAAGAATTTGGCCACATATGCCAGGTAGCTCTAATATTGCCCACTCCAGTGGTAGCACAATTGGGACATGAACAGATTAACCATTGTGTCAGAGAAAGAAGCAGTGCATAGGCCCAACAACATAAGCTTTCACTCACCAAGTCTGATCTAATTAATTCTCTATCCAATGTCCAATTGGATGGAAACAGAGATCAGTGTTGAGCCCTTGAGAGGGCTCTGTTCTTTGAGAAGACCAATTAGCCACTTGCGACAAGTTGATTACAATGTGTTTGTCCCACCCTAGAAGGGACAGCAACTGGTATTGAATGGAGCCAATATATATATTTCAGGTATGTGTTTCTCTTTCCCACCCACAATGCCTGAGCTAGCACCACTCCCTGAGGGCTCACAGAGGATTTGATCCACTGATGCAGGATCCTGTTTAATATTACATTGGACCAAGAGATAAAATTTGAAGCAAAGGAAATGTGACAGAAGGCACATCCACTGGTTCTATTATTTGTTACACCATTCAGAAGTTGGGGTCTGGAACAGATTTTGAAAATGCAGATACCCTGTGATAATGGGGTGCTATCTTTTCTCTAGAATATAGTACCTAATGGTCAACTAAATTAGTGACAATTGTATGGTACTGTGTCCCTAACAAACAGAATACATAGTCCAAAAATCAAATGTGGAAAAAGAATTGACCAGCTTTTCAATGCTCCCAATGACCCTCTTGGGGAATTTGTATGTTTCAGCAACATACCTGTAGGCTTTGTATGGTAAAACCTCTTCCTGTGGGGCAAATCTACTAGCTGGCAAAACAGGGGGCCATTAAATTTTAAGCAATGCCTACTATTCATCACTTTGAATTTCTTGTGTCAAAGGACCAGTAGGCAAGGAAAAGTATGATCATTCTTTAAGAGTTAGTGACTTGGAATGTCAAAAGTATGTAGGATTGCTGTTATATAATAAGAGCAGACAGAATATATGGTAGTCCCCCCTTATCTGCAGTTTTACTTAGTGTGGTTTTAGTTACACATGGAATGAAGGCAGATGATCCTCAGAAGGTCAATAGTAGCCTAAAGCTACATCACAATGTCTATATCATTCACCATGCTTGATATCATCACATAGGCATTCTGTTATTATTTCTATTTAGTCTCATAGCTAAAAATAGTTCACTATTCTATTTTACAGTGTGTATTCTTGTTGCAAATTAAGCATGGAGGATGTATGCTCTATAATTTTTATCTTTTACCCCATAAGTATTTCTTCTTAGTTAACAGACTAATCATATGGGAAACATTTTATCTGATTTGTGCTTTTCTGAAAAACTGTAATTTATGATGGTAGCATTATATTATCTATTAGGATTATCTATCATTTTCTAATAAATGTGGGGTTCAAGCTCCTTCAATTTTATCCTATAAGACAAATTTTTTAAATTCATGCAGAGTTATTACTCTTCTGCTTCAGTGCAGGTTTCATTAAATGCATAAATCAAACATGTCTTTTTGTAGGATAGAGCAAATCAGGATTCAAGTAAGTAAAATATTGTTTTTGGTAGGAGTGACAAGTTTCCTATCCATTGTCTTGATCAATTTTCACATATCAGAATGCCTCATCCAATTTCCAGTTTTACACAGTACCTTTTTTATATGTCTATCTATCCATCCAATTAAAATTTATCCATGGCCCCAAAATATATGATATCGGTGGCAACAAAGTGCATTAGTGATGGTAATTTATAAGAGGGAAGTATAGGAACAATTATAATTGTTCCTCAGGGGCATGTCTGTGTCAGAACGCTGAACACACATCAGAGAACACCCGATGAGAGAACCATCAATCTCAGCCTGGGTTCCATATTTGTGTGTTGGTCTTGAAGGGGTGTATTAATTTGTCAGGGCTCCCTAACAACCAACTATCACAGACTGTGTAACAGAATCAGGTGGCTCAAGCAACAGAAATTTATTTTCTTACAATTCTGGAGGCTGGAAGTCTGAGACTGAGATGTTAGTAGGGTTGATTTCTTCTGAGACCTCTCTCCTTGGCTTACAGATGGCTGCCTTCTTAAGTCCTCACATGGTTTTCCCATTATACATGTCTGTGTCCTAATCCCTTCTTTTCTTTTCCTTAAATAGTTTATTGTCAAGTTGGTTTCCATATAACACCCACTGATCATCCCCACAAGTGCCCTCCTCCATGCCAATCACCCCCCTTCCCCTCCCCCCACCCCCATCAGTCCTCAGTTTGTTCTCGGTTTCATAAACTGTGTTTATGGTGTTGTATCTAACAAGTCATTACCACCTCCAAGGTTATGTAGGTTTTCTCCTATATAATCTTTCAACAGTTTTTTTTTTGAGAGAGAGAGAGAGAGGGAGAGAGAGAGAGAGCATATGTGTGCATGTGAGTGGGGGAGGGTCCAAGGGGAAGAGAGAGAATCTTACGCTGGCTCCACACCCAGTGCAGAGCCAAACACGGGGCTTGATCTCATGACAGTGAGATCATGACCTGAGCTGAAATCAAGAGTTGGACACTTAATTGCTTAACCGACTGAGCCACACAGGAACCCCTATGGTTTTTGTTTTAAATTTAAGTTTATTGTCCTTTTTAAGTTCATTTTTGTGAAGGGAGTAAGGTCTTTGCCTATGCTCATCTTTTCCCATGTGGATTTCCAAGTTGTTCCAGCCCCATTCATTGAAAAGATTATTTTTGCCCCATTGAATTGCCTTTGCTCCTTTGTCAGAGATCAGTAGACTATATTTATGTGTGTACATTTCTGGGCTTTCTATTCTGTTCTACTGATCTATTTGTTCTTTCACCAATACCACGCTGTCTTGACTACTGTAATTTTGCAATAAGTTATGTCAGGTAGCATCAGTCCTCCAACTTTGTTCTTTTCCATCAATATTGTCCTGACTATGCTGGGTCTTTTGCCTCTCCATACAAACCTTGGAATCAGCTTGCTAATATCCACAAAATAAATTGCTGGAATTTTGACAGGGATTGGATTGAATATCTATTTTCATTTGCAAAGGTGATTTTATCATATGTATCTGTTAGCTGTTGCTGCATAACAAACTATCAAAGTTCAGTGGCTTAAAACAATAAACATTTAATATGACTAATTGTCTATAAGTCCTTTGTTGATTCTTCAGGTCTAGGTCAGATTGGTTGATCTCAACCAATTTACACATGCATCTGAGGTCACCTAGAGTGTTATATGGGAGCTGGCTTGTCTAGGGTGCCCTTGAAGATATCTGATACTGCCTGGCTGCTGGCTGAGGTGCCAGGACAAGTTTATTCTCA
This sequence comes from Proteles cristata cristata, assembly GCA_017311185.1. NCBI lineage: Eukaryota > Metazoa > Chordata > Mammalia > Carnivora > Hyaenidae > Proteles > Proteles cristata. The sequence goes on from JAESUZ010005492.1 coordinate 225,449, forward strand.
TGGTGAGAACCAAGACAGAATGCAGAATTATGCAACGTCTTTTGAGGTTTAGGCTTAGAACTACTACATCAATTTTATAACATTCTATTGGCAAAACAAGTCACAAGGCCAACCCAGATTCAAAGGGAAAACAGACTACTTCTTAATGGAAAGAGCTATACAATCACACTGCAAAAAGTATAGGATGCCATGAGGAGTAATAACTGTCAGGTGTGTGTGTGTGTGTGTGTGTGTGTGTGTGTACATACCATACAAGATCTTTTTATAACTATCTCAAATAATTTTTAATAAGGAGGGAAAATAAATTAAATTAAACATAGGCAAGTACATACCCCTTCTTCCACAGTGGTTCTTACTGTCATGGCGGTCTCAGAAAATCTTTCCCTGTCTCTCTGTCACTAAATTAGAACCCACTCAAATATCATCATTTATATTACCATAAAGTACTGATCATTAAATGAAATTATCTTGTTTACTTGTTTCCATATATATTTAGTTTCCTACTAAAATATGTTTCACAAGAACAAGGATCTTCTCTGCTTGTTCACTGCTAAATCTACAGCAGTTAAAACAAAGCCTGTTATATAACAGGTGTGAAAGGGAACAAATCCATATACAATTTTAGCTGTCTATGGGGCTTTTCTCCTTCTAATTTGATGCCAGGCAATAAGCCAGCTCACCCAGGCCAAGATGGCTTCAAAGGGATAGCAGGGCTTTTGAGTGATATTAACACTTTTCCTAAGGCTCTCAATATGCAGACCTTAGCCTTGAGTATGCATTCTCTTCCAGCACTGTTCCAGAGTCTGGTGATTCTTTTTTGAGTTTTGTTACTTAAGGAAAGTAGGTGTTTTTTATCTTCTTGTTTGAGACTGAATTGTGTCCCTTCCACAATTCCTACCTGCTCGTACCTCAGAATGTTATCGTATTTGGAGAGACTTTTTAAAAAGAGCATTAAGGGGGCACCTGGGTGGCTCAGTCAGTTAAGTGTACGACAATGGATGGGAAGAGGACCAGGCCCTCTGTTATATGATACATAATATTCACAAGGTAGCAGTAAGCCAATTACAAACTATGCTTTTAATATTTCTAATACAGATCTGAGTGCAATTATTCTGCATTGTAAATTGAGGAGGAAATGAAGTAAAATGCAACTCTGTTATTTTTTCTTTTATTTATTAAGATTTTTTTTTAGTTTTTATTTAAATTCTAGTTAACATACAATGTCAAAGTTTCAGGTGTAGAATTTAGTGATCCCACATTTCCACACACTTGGTGCTCATCACCATCAGGGCACTTCTTACTCCCCTTCACCAATTTAACCCATGGCCCACCCCACCCCTCTGGTAATCATCAGTTTGTTCTCTATAGTTTGGTCTACCTCTCTCTCTCATATTTTCCCCTATGATCATTTGTTTTGTTTCTTAAATTCCACATACAGTAAAACCTTGGTTCAGGAGAAATTAGTTCTGAAAACAAGCTTGTAATCCATTTTTTTTTTTAATTTATTTTTGAGAGAGAGAGATAGAGACAGCATGAGCAAGGGAGGGTCAGAGAGAGAGGGAGACACAGAATCTGAAGCAGGCTCCAGGCTCTGAGCTAGCTATCAGCATAAAGCCTGACATGGGGCTTGAAAACACGAACTGTGAGATCATGACCTGAAGTCAGACTCTCAACCGACTGAGCCACCCAAGTGCCCCCTCAAGCTTGTAATTCAAAGCTCTCATATGTCAAAGTGAATTTTAAGAACCATTGGCTCAGTTGTGATCATGTGACATTTGGCAACATCTGCTACTCATATCACAAGACATTGCTCATTTATCAAGTTAAAATTTATTAGAAATGTTTTCTCGTCTTGTGGAACACTTGCAGAACAAGTTACTTGCAATTCAAGGTTTTACTGTGTAAGTGAAATCATATGGTATTTGTCTTTCTTGCACTTACTTCACTTAGCATACTATACTCTAGTTCCATCCACGTTGTTGCAAATGGCAAGATTTTATTCTTTTGGACCACCAAGTATATTGTGTATATATACCACGTTTTCTTTATCCATTCACTAGTCTATGGACATTTGGGCTCTTTCCATACTTTGACGATTGTTGACAGTGCTGCTATAAACATTGGGGTGCATGTGCCCTATTGAAACAGCATACCTGTACCCCCTGGATAAATACCTAGGAGTGCAATTGCAGGGTTGTAAGGTAGTTCTATTTTTAATTTTTTGAGAAACTTCCATATTTTTCTCCAGAATGGCTGCACCAGTTTGCATTCCCAGCAAAGGATTCTCCACATCCTTGTCAACATTTATTGTTTCTTGTGCTCTTGATTTTAGCTATTCTGATAGGTGTGAGGTGATATTTCTTTGGATTTTAATCACAGTCTCTTTTCAATTTTTCCAGAGAGGTTTTGATTATTCCACAGCATTTTCTACTGCTATTTTACACTCTAAACTTTTATACCTCTTTTATCATTTTTGTTCCATATTATTTTTCTTGCCTTTCCTTATTTCCTTCTATTTCCTCTCATTAGTAAACAGCCAAAAAGTTTAGAAAGCAACTTCAGACCTGGAAGGTATTTGGTCAGGATTAATAGGCGACAATAATTCTAATTATAATTTAATCCTTCTCCAAAATGTATTTACATTTTCATGCCATTCATCATATAAAATGTTTCAGTAGTTAATGAACTTCACTATTTCATGGATTTATCATATATAATACCAATTAGAACTAATATATTACTTATTAATCAGTACATATACCAAGAGAAGTGTTTGTATCGTAGCCCTAGCAGTTATTTACCAGCATATATCACCAGCATATTTTCAAAATTTTTTGAATATGTGCTAACAAGTGTCACTCTGCTTCATGGATTCTCATGGGAGAATCACCACATTTTTCCTCAAAAAACTTACTGAAATTTTAGCTTCAGCAGTCAGTTCTTCATTGAAAATCGTTTTTTAAAAATATATGCTTACCAAATGCCAATACTGGCTACAACCAGATAGGAGAGGGTGGCCAGAGTCGTAGTTGCTAGAACATGAAGACAAATTAGCTGTTATTTTGCCAATAACATAAATTGCTATTGGCTATGTTGATGTCTCTATTCCCATCTATTGGTCTTGGGGAAATAAGGTGTTAGAAACACCCTGAGGACCTGAGAGGAGGCAGCTGGTCTGAAAATTGCACATGAACAAATCTAATATAAATTTTAGTGACATGGAAGAGTCTCAGAATTCCACTGTGGAGTGAGGACTTGAATAGAAATTTGGATATTAAAGCACACAAATTAAACAGTACAAAAATGTCCCTTCTCTTTCTGAGTCATATATTAAAGCAGGTAATTATTTTTAATAGTCTATAAAAACAGTGAAAAAAGTCTTTGGTTGAGCAGTTGAAAGGAGTTGCATCTCAGTAACACTTTCTGCCTCTGTTGATGTCCTTCTCTTTATTTTAATTAGTGTTGCAGTTTTAGGGTAGACACTCAAAGGCAATGTTGCATTACAATTAGTTGATAAAGAGCCTCAGGAAGGTTCTACTTTATGATCTTATGTCACGAAGGAGAAAGTTGAGATGTTACAATGGAGAGCCCACGGGGTTTGGAGAGAGGGGGCCTAAACAGATGCATCCTAGCCAAGTTTCCACACATCCTCATTCAGCTTTAGGTGTGAGTCAGTGGGGTGACTTCTGAATCCTGATGGAGCGGGAAGGAAGAGAAGTGGAGATAAAAGAGTAAAGGGGAGAAAAGCAAAAGTAGGTAAGCTCTGAGATGGCTCCCAGTGACCCCTGACACCTGGTATTTGCAAACGTATGCAGGCCCTTTGATGGTGGTCTGTACTGATGGACATGTTTCTTAGGAAGAGACTACAGCAGAAGGAATGCAAAGTCATTTCCATGATTAGATTATAAAACGTGGCTTCTGTCTTGGGCACTCTCTCTCCTTATCCCTTTCAGAGCCCCCACTATGGGAGAAGCAATCTTCCATGTTGCAAGTAGTCCTATGGAGGGTCCCATATGGCAAGAAATTGATATCTCTGGCCACTGGCCAGTGAGGATCTGAGCCCTGCCAACAGTCACTTGAGTATGCTTTGAAGAGGATCCTCCCCCATTCAAGCCTGGAGGTGAGTTGATTTCCAGTGGCTGCTGATACCTTAACTGCAGCCTTGTGGGAGATCCTGAGCCAGAGGCTCAAATCTATCAATATCTACATAATCTCTATCTCTATCTTTATCTCTATCTTTATCTATCTATCTATCTATCTATCTATCTATCTATCTATCTATCATCTATCTATCATCTATCTATCTATCTATCTATCTATCTATCTATCTATCTATCTATCATCTATCTATCTATCTATCATCTATCTATCTATCTATCTATCTATCTATCTATCTATCTATCATCATCTATCTATCTATCACCTATCTATCGTCTATCGGTTTATTGTAGGAATTGGCTCACATAGTTGTGGAGGTTGACAAGTCCCACAGTCTGCACTCTGCAGGCTGGAATCCTAGGAAAGCTGGTGGTGTAATTCACTCTAAGTCTGAAGGCTTGGGGGCTGATGGTGTTAAGTTCTAATTTGAGGGGCACCCGGGTGGCTCAGTTGGTTAAGGGTCTGACTTCAGCTCAGGCCATGGTCTCGTGGTTCACGAGTTCCAACTTTTCGTTGTGCTCTGTGCTGACACCTAAGAGTCTGGAGACTGTTCCAGATTCTGTGTGTGTCTCTCTCTCAGCCCCTCTCCTGCTCACACTCTGTCTCTCTCTCTCAAAAATAAATTTAAAAAAACACATTAACAATTTTTAAAAATATCCTGATTTGGGTCTGAAAGTCTAAGAAACAGGAGCATCAATGTCCAAAGGCAGGAGTAGATGTCTCAGTTCAAGCAGAGAGAGTGAATTCATCCTTCTTTTACCTTTTTGCTTTTTATTCTATTGTTTTATCTACACAGCTATGTGTTACAGTTTTAGCTTTTAAAAAACTAATATCTCTGTAGGCTTGTGGGCATTCTGCTCCTTTGAAGCCTGAGCCTTTCAGCAATAGCAAACGTTCCCTACCTCTTAATTATATATCACGCATCAATCTCTACCATCAGTCAATCTTTTGAGGCAATTATGAAATTTATAATAGATTTCATTGTTACAATCCATTAAGCTTGTCTGTGTATGAGTTTAATATGCTCTCATACATCAGCCATTGGCTCCCTCACTTTTCATTTATTCTTGTCAGCTACATATTATATATATGAAATTAGTAACGCCCTAGTCAATGTATACAAGGCACTATCTGTGTTGCAGTGTTAGTCCATCCTTCACAACTGGCATTACTTTTATGAGATGACACCAGCCCCCTTATTAACACATCTTCCTTTGTTCATGCCTGTTCCATTAAGAAATCTTCAGTGTTTTACTTTCTCTGCCAACTCAGAACTTAGCAACTACATATGGTAGGAAGGTTCTTGGTTTTAGAAAAGAAATAAGGAGGGGCGCGTGGGTGGCTCAGTTGGTTAAGCGTCTGACTTTGGCTCAGGTCATGATCTCACAGTTCGTGGGTTCGAGCCTTGCGTCAGGTTCTGTGCTGACAGCTAGCTCAGAGCCTCAAGCCTGCTTCAGATTCTGTGTCTCCCTCTCTCTCTGAACCTCCCTTGCTCACTCTCTCTCTCTCTCAGAAATAAATAAAACATCAAAAAAAGAAATTAGAAAAGAAATAAGGACTTGGTGCATTTCTGACATTTATTTGGACAATATGTTTCATCATTGTGCCTCAAAGACATGGGACAAGCTTTTTCCAATGTGTTGGAAGATGTAAAGAGGAAATAAGAATAGATTTCCACATATTTTTAAGTGAAAAAATAGCTAAATAACTACATGGTTCACTGCTTTTGGTTATGTTCACTGACGAAAGCAGGCTTTTTACGACAAACCAGTTTGTCTATTCTTCTCTTCATGTTGAGCTCATTGTTTCTGTGGGAAGAAGGGTTCCTTAAGTTTTGGGATGCTCTGGATCTAGATTCTTCTGAACTTTTTCTGTGCACTTGCAATGGATCTAATTCTGAAATGCTCCAAGAACAGATCTGCCAAATAATTTAGTGAAAAATAATTTAAATCTGGCCATCAAGGTATCTGGCCATTAGAAATGGCATTTTGTTGGTGGCTATAAATTATAGTAATAATTCTGAGTTTAATCTCAACAACTGTTTACAAAATGTTTAATTTAAATGTTTAATACATTTAGTGTATTAAATTAATGTAATAAATTAAATTAAATGTTAAATACAAAATGTTTAATTAAAAAAAACTGTTTAATTTAAATTAGAATTTAAGTATTTCAACATTGGGGTTTTCTCTTGGGTTTTCCCATACACCTGGTCTGGCAATTGCGTTTTTTTTTTTCATGCAGTTCTTGAGTCTGCATGCCAGTGCTTTCATAAGACAAGGTACGTCAATTAAAGGGAAGCTAGTTTGTTGTTTTTCTGAAACCACGTTTTTTCCTACAGTATTAAATGCAACATCTTCCAGCATCTTCAAGGAAGCATCTGGACTATGGTTATAGATGAACATTTCTCATTTCATTGTCTGAGTACAAAGCCATTTATAGGGCAACTTATCACATAAACACCCCTTGGCATCTTATAATAGAAATCAATAACACAGCAAAAAAGAAGACAGATGTGATTTAACCATATGCTAAACCAAAAGAAAATAAAAGATATCTTGTGAACTACTTAAAGCTTTCTGTATACTGTTATTTACCTTGCATTGATGCCCGCTGTATACATTTAATTTTCATTAGTCTTTTCTTTGGCAAAAGGGGAGTAAAATATTTGTTTTTTTTTCTTTTGGTAAACACAAAAAGCATGAAATGTTTAATAGAAAGACTGGAAAGAAAATAATCATTTTTGGATACATGAAACTTTTTCAAATTTCTTACTGTTTTTAAATGTACTGTCACTCATTGAGATAGGAAGAAATGCTTTTGATACATGAAAGAAAGTGGGGTAAGGACCCATTTATCAAGAAGTAGAAGTCTAGAGGCACCAGGGTGGCTCAGTTGGTTGAGCATTCAACTCTTGATTTAGGCTCAGGTTATGATCCCAGGGTTGTGGAATCGAGCCCAATATTGGGCTCTGTGCTGAGTGGTGCCTGCTTGAGATTCTCTTTCTCTCTCCCTCTATGCCTCTTCCCAGACTGTGTGCACTCCCAGAATCTTGAGATTTTTTTTCTCTCTCTATAACTCAAATGAAAATAAAAGAAGCAAAATCTAGAAAGAAGCAGAAAATTATCGTCTATTCTGAAGTGTGGCCCATGTAGGGAGATACAAGGACAGGTTAGGCAAGCTGATTGTTGAAAAAGAAGGTGTGAGGTGGGGCAGGGAGTGCAGGGCCTGGGAGCAGCATACAGCTGATACTCTGGGCTAGAGTAGGACCCTAGTACTGAAAAGAGAGCGGTGCTGTCCCTGTCCCAGTCAGCGCAGCACCGCCTGCTCTGCTCAGAGTGGCTCAGCCAGATGGTGGCTGACGTAACGAAGACAGTGGAGACCGTGGAACACCAAGAGTGACCTGAAGAGGGTCTAAATGGCATCATTTAAAAAAGAACGGTCTAGGGGCACCTGGGTGGCTTAGTCGGTTAAGCGTCCAACTTTCGCTTAGGTCATGATCTCGCGGTTCGTGGGTTCGAGCCCCGCGTCGGGCTCTGTGCTGACTGCCAGCTCAGAGCCTGGAGCCTGTTTCAGTCTGTGACTCCCTCTCTCTGACCCTCCCCTGCTCACGCTGTCTCTCTCTCTCTCCTAGAAATAAATAAAACATTAAAAAAAAAAAGAAAGAAAAGAAGGGTCTAAATGATAAGGAAGGTAACATGCTTGGGCAGTCAAATTTGGAGAAGACACACTAACACCTAACATAACCTTCTGACCTCAGGCAGCTGGGGCAGAAGAAAGAGCTCGGAAGGACTTGGGGTCCCCAGGACTGAGTTACAGTAGTGGCCACACCAGGAGACTGATAGTCGTCTCCTAACTGTTCCTCAAGGACTCCACAGGTCATTATTCTGTCTAGCTACTGTGAGGACAAAGTGATGCATCTAATAGCTATGCCAGCCCTTAAAATTATTCCAACCACTGCTATTGCAGAAGTCCCCAGTTCAGAGATGGCAAACACCTGATTTGTGTTCTCATGGGAAGAGAAAACCCGGTCAGGCACCCCATCAGCTCTTACAATAATGACTGATATTCTCCTTTCCATTTCACAGCTTTTTCTTTTACCCCAGATATTCATCTCTTCACTCAATCCATTTCTTTTATTATTTAGTATCAGAATCACACATTCATGGGATGTCAAGCTGTTTTTTTTTTGTTTGTTTGTTTTCTTTAAATACATTTAGCATTTGTTCTTATAATTCACGTTTACTTTTGTTAATTTTGTTGAAAAAAAGAAGAAAACTTAAAAAAATTATTTTAAACTTATAAAATAAAAACTCACAATTTCGCTAATTGCTTGCAATTTTGCATTTACTTCCAAATGTTAGAGGGGACAGGTTTTCCCTTTGCCTCACTTCTTTTGAACCATGATGCTTATTCTGGATGAAGAATTAAGAAACTGGGATTGGTCTCCTTTCCTCTTCTTTTATATTATATTATACATCTTTGTTGAGATGCAATTCACATACCATACATTTTTCCCATTTAAAGTGTACCTATTTTCGGGGCGCCTGGGTGGCTTAGTTGGTTAAGTGTCCGACTTTCGCAGTTCGTGGGTTCGAGCCCTACGTCGGCCTCTGTGCTGACTGTCAGCTCAGAGCCTGGATCCTGTTTCAGTCTGTGACTCCCTCTCTCTCTGACCCTCCCCTGCTCATGCTGTCTCTCTCTCTCTCTCTCCTAGAAATAAATAAAAAAAAATTTTTTAAAAAGTGTACCTATTTTCATAGTGATTTTTAAATGCATCACAAAGTTGTACAACTATTACCACTACCTACTTCCAGAAAATTTTAATTACCCTCAAAATTAACCTCATGCCCATTAGCCAATTGCTTTCTTCCCCAGGCCCTGGCAACCACTAATCTACTTCTGTTTCTCTGAGTTTTCCTCTTCTGTGATTTCATATAAATGGGATCATATATTATGTGATCTTTGGGTCTAGCTTTGGGTCTAGTTTCTTTCATTTAATACAATTTTTCAAGTTTCATCCATGTTTTAACAAGTATTAGTGCTTCATTTCTATAGCTGGATAATATTCCATTGGATAGGTATAACATTGTGTTTATCCTATCAGTTCGTGGATATTTGGGTTAGTCTTTTGGCTATTGTCAATGTTAATATGGACATTGATGAACATATTTTTTTGGTGGATATGTTTTCATTTATCTTGGATATAGCCTTTATTAGTTTGCTAGGGCTGCATAAAATACCATGGATCAGATGACCTAAATATCAGAAGTTTATGTTCTCATAGTTCTGGAGGCTAGGTGCTCAAGATCAAGGTGTCTGCAGGTTTAGTTTCTTCTGAGGCTTCTCTCTCTGGACTCTGTCACAGCCTTCTTCCTCTGTTCTCATAAGTTCTTCCCTTAGTCACTGTGTTGTCTGTATCCTCATCTCTTCTTATAAGGACCCCAGTCATATTAGATTAGAGCCTGCCTTAAAGACCTCATTTTAACTTAATTACCCCTTTGAAGAGCTTATTTCCAAATAGAGTTATACTTTTAGGTACTAGGAGTTAGGACTCCAACTTAAGAATTTTGAGGGGACACAATTCAGCCCAAAGCATACTTAGAAGGGAAATTATTGGGTCATACGCTAGCTCTAGTTAACTTTTAGAAGAACTGTCAGTTTTCAAAGCAGCGGTACCATTATACATTCCCACCTGCAATGCAGAAGGGGTTCAAGTTTCTCCACATCCTCACCAACACTTGTTATTTTCTGTCTTTTCGATTATTGCCATTCACAGGAGATAAAGTTCTGAAGTGTATTTTTTGTGAGTTTTCCATTTACCCGAATTTTGGTTTCTTCTCTCACATTGTCCCTCTTGACCGTGATGCTAATATATTTGTATATCCTTTGTAAGTTCTTTTTTAATCTTTTGTATGTTCTAAGGGCTTAAATATTTGATCATTAGGCTGGTAATATTAGAATTCAAAATAGGTGACATAGTAAAATCTGATAATTGTATGGTTTATTATCAATAAAACAAACTGTACAGATATAATAAAAACATATTATTACTCAGAAAAGAGTCTAGGTGAGTGATTTTAGTCTATTTACATATTATTCATCCTAAATTTGAAAACATCCTACACTGTTGATATATATAAAGCCAATAAAATACTCACCACTTTGTCCTTTCAGTAATACATTTTGTCCATTGAACCACATTACAGCCAGAAAAAAAGATCCTGCCCTGGCTGAAATGTATTTTGGGAAGTGTATATACCACTGCATTCTTTCTTATTCCAGCACAGCACGAATTGGGGAACACGTGGGTTACACAAATTAGAAGTCCCTTATGTACACCTACTTGTATTCCAAGGAAGAATTTCTGAATTTAGTTTTTCAGATTAATTTATTGTTTTCCTGGAAGACCATAATACTTTTATATAATTGCATTCAGGAATATTCATTTTTTTTTTTTTGCAATAATCAACAAGGAAACCATTAAAACACAAAAAAAGTATTCTACAAAGAGCTATAAGTGGAAATGATCTTTCTTTTTGCCAGGTGTCTGGAAAAGGAGTTTACATTTTGCCTGAGGCGAATCCTTTTCTAATGTCTTCTTAATATCTTTGAAACTTACATCAATGCAAAAACAAATAAACCAATAATGTTATTCGAAACTCCGAGGTCTCATTTCCACCAAAATGTTTTTTTTCCTTTTTTATGGGAAATTTATTCAATCTGAGCTTCTTTCCTGGTGAATCTTGTCGGGCTGGTCACACCCAGAAATTCAGCCCAAATGTCATCTCTGCAAAACTTTTGTGGATGCTCTCAGCAGAATTTCATATCCGTCTCTTCTGTGCCTTGCTTGTCCTCTGTCATAGCATCATCACCAGCGGTTACAAGGCTCCCGATGTGTCCATCTTTTCATTCAGGTCAGTGGTTCTCAAGAGTGACAATACATCAGTACCTTCTGAAGAGCTTTTCAAATACCTGCTTCCTCTGAGATCCAAACCCAGGAAGAGCTAAGTTGTGTTCCAAACTGAGAAGACTCCTCTTGGTTCCTCAGTGTTGGACCCTGGAGTATTTTGTCAGAATCTGGGGAGGGCAGGATCCCATTCTCCACCAAGATTTTCAGACGAATCCTTTCTTCTCTCTCCCCCTATCCTTTGCCTATCTTGTGGTCTGGCTCTGATAGAGGAGATAGTGGATGTTTGTTTGTACATGAATAATGTACCAATTATGCATTTCACAGACACATCTAAGGGAGTGGGTAAAAGATAAGAAGTCTTGGTTGAAAAGATATGTTAGTAGAAAATATGAATTTTAAAATGCAGATAGCTTTTATAGAATACATGTGTTATGTACTAGTTTGTTCATTTAACTTAATTCTCCCCATAACTCCAAAAAGCATGTACTATTATCCTGATTTGAAAGATGAAGAAATGTCCTCAGAGAAATTGAGCAGATTGCTTGGGGTCATATACTAATAAGTAACAGAATGAGAGTGAGGAGAGTCTTTCATCTCCTACACAACCTTTTTTAATGTTATTTTTAATGTCCAAGTTTTTATGTTATTAATTTTGTGTTACATATTGTTTCTTCATATTATTTATTAATGTTTATGTTATTTATGTTAGTATCAATTATTTAAATCATGTAAATGATATAATCACATAAATACTAATATAAATAGTAGCAAAGTGTGCTAATATTAACATATTAATGCTTTTTTTAGTGTTTGAATCAAGTCAGGCAAAAAAAAAATTCATACCCATTTCAATCCAGAATGACAATGTCTAAATGACAGCGTGAACCTTATGTTTACGAAATACCCAGGCCAAAGTTGAGTCTGCTGGTATCATGTGGTTATTTTTAAAAAGACAACTGGTTTAGTATGAGCAGAGCAGCTGGTGTGTGTCTCCTTATACATGTGCATGTGGGTGCATGGGTATGTGTGCATGTGTGCTGATTGTGTGTGGTCAGGGTCTGGTTCTTCTCTGGTGCATAGCGTGATCCTTGCTCAGAATCTGATGTGAGCAGCAGATTCCTGTGTCTTCCTGAGGTTAGTTTAACTTATGCTCAAGTTAACCCCTTTAGTTTAAGGGGTAGGTATAGCAACTGTAATATGTTTACCACTTTGGGGTGCCAGTCATATGCCTGGGACGGAGAAGCTCGTATCTAGACTGGGCACATATATCGGAGATTTGTTAAGCCTGCATGCTAAATTATGGATGGTCAGGTGAAGTAGGGGCTGAGTACAACAGAGTTACATTCATAGGTGTGTATACACATGCATACAGTGTTGGATAAGGACTAGACTGGAGTCAGAGAGGATCCTTGAACATAAATAAGCACCAGCTACGGCATCACATCAAGAATGTCTACATCTTTACAACAATTCCTTGTAACATAGATCTCACTCATAGGCGTTAGTCCCTCAGAAGAGTATAGAGATTCTGTGGGGATATAAAATGGAAGATCCCTTAAAAGAAAGTGGGGGAGTGCTCTGGATGAGTGTTTCAAGCTATCTGCTGTGAAGAGCCAGTTATTTTTCCTCAATTTGTTGCAGACCAACACTGGTGCCAGTTCGTGCCAGATGCGAAAATAACAAACTGGCTTATGCCCAGTTCAGTAAGATTGTGTAGACTGAAGATGCACTTGAATATCAGGCCATGTCAAATTGCTATACAAATGCCTAAATGTTCCCTTCCAATTTCTGTGCTTATCTCATCAAGAGATAGATAAAGCCAACAGACTGATGCCTAACTATGGACCACACTTTAAGTAACGATGTTGCAGACAAGCCTTATTTACTACACAGCTGCACCCAAGGCCAACACTGCCAGTAGATGTTATGAGGATGTAGACACTCTTGATAACAATGCCATAGGTGATGTTTATATATGTACATGGCTATTCTAACTCCATGATAATCCTTATACCACAGTGTATTGCCCAAGTGGTAATGACCTCTTGACCACTTTATTTCTTAGTGCATAGATGCAATAAGGAAAATAGCTTTTCTGGGTTGAAGTATGACTCCCTTGTGTAGAAATACACAAATATCATAGCTGCAACAGCAGCTGGGATCATGGCCTATATCTGTATATGTCACAGTCAGTAAGTAGTCTGGGCAACTTGAAAAATGAGAAGAATGGTGGTTACCTCAGGGGACAAAAACCATGGCTGGTGACAGAGAACAGAGAAAATGGTGCTGCTGGGGCAGAAAATTCAGGAGAAAGAATAGAAATGTTTAAAAAAGGACTATAAAATTTTTTTCTTTTTCCTATTTTCCTACAAAATCATCTATTTAAGGGCTTTTTTGGAGTTTGATTTATTTTTAGAATTTTTCAAGTGTTCATTCCTGGAGAGACTTACTTCGATTTGAGGGATGAGAGGTGTTGACAGAGAACAGAGGTTATTCAAATAGAGAGAGAGAAAGTTAAGAGTGTATGTACTTGGCCTGAGTACTTAATGTCATCAGCATAAAAATCAGCATCAATAATCCAGGTTTCATTATTTGGGTGACTACATTCTTTCATTCAACAGAAGACTCGTCCCTGCAGTGTTTTGATGCTGAGATCATTATTAGAAAAGAGGTTTCTGATGCCCCCTTCCCTCTATTGTTATTATTATTATTATTGTTAATTTTATTTAGAGAGAGAGAGTAGGGAAGAGGGGCAGAAGGAGAGAGAGAGAATCTTAAGGGTCTGCATGCTCAGTGTGGAGCTTGATGTGAGGCTCGATCCCATGACTCTGGGTTTATGACCTGAGCTGAAATCAAGAGTCTGATGCTCAACTGGGCCACCAGGCACCCCTACCCTCTGTTATTTTTCTGTTTATGGAAAGTGTATTGAGGAGGTTGTTGGAACTCTTGGTCTCAGCATTTTAGGCCAGAAGTAAATGTCTGTGGGGTGATTACATTGAATGGATTGATTGGGGGTTAAGTTTGGGGGCAGAAAATATTCAAGTCAAGGCAGCAGGTTTAGCTTTTAAGGTAAGCATTTGCTCTTCAGTGTGATACCACAATAGCTCCAAAGCTTGTTCTACAGCCAAGCATCTGACTGCTAAGCAAATTCTCTCCTTGATCTGCGGGCAGGGTGTACATATAGTCAGTAAGCTGTTTCACCTCTTACTTCTCCCAGTCCAGTAATTTTAACATCTGTGTGTACTTTGTAAGACAAGCCTGGAAACAAGATAAGGAAAAATTAGAAATGGCAACACTGCTCCTTTCAGGAAATATTTCTTGGCAATAAGTGCTCATGAATTGCAACTTTTCTGGTTGATGTTGTGAAACTACATGAAAGATGAAAACTCCCAGTGCCCCAAGTGACTATTATTCAATTAATCCTGGATTCTAAAGATAGGGGACATCAAATATGAGACATGAAATTCCCTAAAATCCAGTGAATTTTTCAGAATTTAGATCATCATTTGAAAATTGGCGTCTTTTTTTTGATGAAAAGGATCACTGAAAAATATTTATTCCATTTTTATTTGAGGCATCTGGAGAATCAAGAGCCTTGAACGGAGGTGGCAGTTTTACATCTGCAAGTCACTATTTGGTAGCCTTGAGCACAACTAGGTACAGTTTGTGACCCAGAAAGCATACTGCGCAAATACTGAATGCACGTAACAGAGACTCACAGTGGATGCTCCACCAAGGGCCAGCAAGAAATGGGAGGTAGATGGGATGCAAAAGTGGGAGAGGACACATTTATGGAGAATTCGCTATTCTGAATTTGAGGCATTGTGGCAAATCCACTATACTGTGTATAGCTTTAGAACATTCCTTATCCTTCGAGAGTAAAAGAAAATGGCTGTTAGTCTTAAAATATTTCCATGGCTTCTTTTATTGGCAGTTAGTGTATTTCATTCAATCTGAGCTGCCATCAATTATAAGGGAGAGCTTATTTTATTTCCACAAAGAAAGAAAAAAACTATTTCCGATTAAACTGTGACACAATCATGCCTTCTCACTGAGATTTTCTGTCTTATGCATTTTGTAAAAGGTTTTTTCATACTTTAATTAATTGGTCACACCAGCCTCTCATTACTTTGAAATATCTTTTCATCCATTCTAAGGGTGCGGCCATTTATCCTGTTCTCAGGGGCGGTGTTTTGTATGTGTTGGGCAGTCCTTTAGTGCCTATCTCACAAATAAGATTTTAGCAAAGCTTTATCTTCCCATGGGTTCTATCCTCCCTTATTTCCATAAAAACTTTTTCCCCAAGAAAATATGTCTCAGTATAAATCCAAAGGAATAAAATCACTATCCTGAAGAGATATTTGCACCTCCATGTTCACTGAAGCAATATTTACATTATCCAAGATATGGAAACAATCTGTGTCCATCGATGGGTGAATGAATAAAGAAAATGTGACATATATGTAATATCTATCTATCTATCTATCTATCTATCTATCTATCTACCATTATTCTATCATACCATTATTCTATCATCTATCTATCTATCTATCTAATCTATCAATCTTTATGTGTGTGTGTGATATGTATATGATGCACACCCACACACAATGGAATACCATTAAAAATAAGGAAATCTTGCTATTTATAACAACATGGATGATTCTTGAGGGCATTATGCTAAGTAAAATAAGTCAGACAGAGGAAGACAAATATTATATTAACTCACATATACATGAGATCTAAAAAAACCAAACTCATAGAAACAGAGATCAGACTTGTGGTTATCAGGGGTAGGAGGTGGGGGTGGTGAAAAAAGTGGGTGGAGGAAGTCAAAAGGTATAAACTTCTACAGTATAAATAAATTATGGAGGTCTAATGTACAACGTGATTATTATGGTTAACAGTACCATTTTGTATATCTGAAAATTGCTAGCAGAGTATATCTTAAGTCTTCACCACAAGGAAAAAAATTGGCAAATATGTGAGTTGATGGATACTAACAAAATTTATTCTGGTAACCATTTGACAATATATAAATATATTAAATCATTATTTTAAACTTATACAATGTTATACATCAATTATATCTCAATAAACCTGGAATATATAATAAAAGATGATGAAATCGTAGTCATTCCTCCATCAAGTTCATTACCACAAATTTATACGCCCCACTATTCTGTTTCCATGCCTTTCTGCTTAAACAGTAAATTTGTGATTCAATGCTGAATCACAGTGCAATATTTTAGAATATGTTTTCAACGCATGCAAAATATCCAGTATTAGCAAAAATGAACACACCTCAATTAAATGACAACTGAACCACTCCTATCAAGTTTAATCATTCACAGACAATGCCAACTGCTGCATGGCCAACAGCAACAGGAAAGAACCAACCGTGAAACATGTCCGGCTATCAGAGAGGTTTAAATATTAAAGAAGCATATTTTAGAATTGATGAGTATGATTGAATGAAGTCAGTGGGACCTTAATCTAACTACTGTGTATACCAAACATATGTATAATCAGCTGTGACTTTATTTTAAGAACTGATTCAGTAATGCATTTTACAACTAAAAGGTGTGAGTATCAAATCAAGTAAATTCAGGCGAGAACTGAAACAGAAGGATGGCTGATGATAGGTTTCTATGCTGTATATGTTAATGTTGGGAGCCATTCTGAGCCCACAAGTGGAGAAAGCTCCTGGTGAGGTTAAAGCAAGTTTGCATGGTCTCTTGCCAATCAGATGATGACCGATATCCATCCCCATTCAGTTACTTCTGCTTGAGCACTGACCCCTAGGGTACCTTGTTGATCAATATCAGGAGTGACTTGTCCCCTTGTTTTGGCCCTAGTATGATGATTGCACCTTGTGAAGGAACTTATTGTGGGAACAACTTCTTTTGATTATGGGAACAGACTCGTGTCTCCAGAAGGTCCTGTTTCCCTCCATACTTTCCCTTGAGCTATGAACAGTTTAATGACCCTTACTCATAAAAGATTGACCTTTACATGTACAATTCTGTTTCTACCATTGCATTAGTCCAAGATGTTCATACAGCTCAACATGCAAATCAACTAACCAAAAATGTCTTTCATGCCCTAGCTATTCAAGAAATCGTAAAACTAGACACAAAGGTAAATGCACTTGAAGAGGCTATTCTATATATTGGAAATGAGCTAAACTCTTTAAAGGTATGGTTGGCTCTCTGGTGCAATAAAGCATATAACTGGAAAATCAAGTCTTGCTCAGAGGCAAAGAGCCTAACTTAGAAAGAAGGAACAGATAAGAGCAGAAGATGAGTTAGTACATACACCTTTGCTAACTGATGGTGTATAGCAGCCCCTTCCCTAAGGCCTACTTTCCACAAACACCTTCCCTTTCCCTGGCAGCTGTGATGAGGATGGATAAGAGTATCTACCAACTTATGACTTGATCTTAGCGTTATTAACATGTGAACACCTTGTTATTTTCTTAGTTACTCAACCTCAGTATAATTGGGGCAGTTCTGCAAGAAGACTTCTGTAAAACCTGTTTCTGTACATTTTCCAAAAACATCTTATCACAAAGAGCTATCCATTGTAAAAATTTCATTTTTTGATGCCATGTTAACTTTTGACCTATAAATAAAGACACCAAAACCGACAGGACAGAGATGCCTGCATGGTGAATCAGAAAGGATCTTGGGGCTCTCTCATTCTCTTTCGCCGACACCGTCCATCCTTCAGGGTCCCCTGGACCTGTCGGAGCCGGCGCGGCCTCCGACATGTTAAGATTACTTAATTCCTTATGTGAGATAAGCTTCACTCAAAAGGACTTTTTCACTTTGCTTCTGCTTGTTTGTAGGTGGTAATCTTTATCCATATTAAGGTAAGTGACAAAATAAAACAATTTTGAATCATTCCATTTTTATAATAAAAATAATATGTTTATACAAAGATTAGAAATGCAACAAAGCACAAACAAAGTAAATAAAAATTACTTTCAATGCTACCATTCAGTAATAAAAGCAGCCTCTACCACTTAATGATAAAGGGCATTCAACACATATTTTGCATATGACACTTGTTTTATGTCTTGTGGATTTTCTAGAGAGTGAAACCATATTCTTGGTTCCAGTGGAAGTAGTTGTGTAGGGAATGCAAGAATTTCCCAGATAACTACACCAGATAACTTGTGCTGAATGTCATGAGGGAGGTAATGAATTCCAAGGAGTGTAAAGAAGGGGAATTTACATAAGATTGGAGGCAGTTCAGTGAGAAAACATTCTGCAGAGGAGATAATTTTGGTATAAATCTTCATGGGTAGGGTGTTCAGGTAACTATGAAGTAAGCAGGCATTTCAGAAGGAGGGAGATATTCATCAACAATCAAGCAAGAGGGTCAGATTCTGATTATAAATGCTCTGGCTTTTCCTGGACATGTGGTAGGGTTCTACACACTCTAGAAATTGGGTGTGGTCATGTGATGGATTTATACAAGTGAAATTGTAAGGAAACTGCATGATTCCCCTCACTCTTCCCTAATAATGTTTGCAAAGGTGATTTTTCTTCTGGCCTACGTTGGCCCCCTGATTGTTGATGATCAGCAGAGCATCTTCACCAATCCACGGTGGACACGATTAAGGAAAGAGAAATAAAGCTTATCTGATTTAATACACTGACATTTTGGAGGGGGGTTGTTTATCACTGCAACCTACCTAACATATCCTGACCATTATAGCTGGAGTTAGAACTTGTGAAGACATGAAGAATAGGAGATAGGGTAAAAAAAAATTAGGGTGAAAACATATTCAATGCTTGAATAACAAATAATGTGTGGACATCTGGATTTTATATTATAAACAATACATAGCCATTAGTGTTCTTGTTGTTTGTTTTGTTTTTAATAGGACGATGGCATTATCAGGTGTACATATTAGGAGGATTTGTTTTGCAGTGTTCTGTAGAGTGAGTTGGAGGAAGTACAATAACCAATTAGGACTTTAAATAGGAGACCACTTGTAGCAGCCAGAGTGAGGGCACGGATTTTAACTAGGGTTGCAACAATGAGAAGAGAGGGTAAGAGATCTTGTAGAAACAATACAGAGGTCAAGATGAAGAGATTTGTACACAAGGGATCATCACATGACCCTGTGGTCATTCACTGAATTGTGTCTCCTCAAAATAGACCTGTTTGAATTTTAACTCCTCCTACCTTTGAATGTAATTTTATTTGCAAATAAGGTCTTTACAGAGGGAATCAATTTAAAATGACGTTATTGGGGTATATCCTCATCCAATATTACTGGTGTCTTTATAAAAAGGGGAGATTTCTCTTTGAGACTGACATGCACAAAGGGAAGATGATGTGAAGAGCCAGAGAGAAGATGGTTGTCTGCAAGCCAAAGAGAGATGTTCCCCTCCCAGTCTTCAGAAGGAACCTACCCTGGGACACCTAGATTTCAGTCTTCTGGCTTCCAGAAATACAAGACAATAAATATCTGTTCAAGTCACCCAGTTTATGGTATTTTGTTACAGCAGCCCCAGTGAACTAATATAACTACTAACGTGTTTTTAAATGTTAGCCTCTTTCATCTTTAAAGATTTTGGACCTCCCTTTTCCCCTTAGATATACCCCCATTATTGTCTAAATTAAATCAGAAGGATAGGAGTAACTTTCTGCTCCTCAGTGTATAGACAGTTCATCATTCCAACCAATTGACTTTTGTGAAAATTTGCATTTTATCCTTTACTGATTGTCTCCTTTCTCATTTTAGAAAGGTCGTAAAGCTTAACATATTTGTTTTTGCAAGCAAAAGCCTTACCTTGAGGATGGAATAAGAAGGTTACATTTTTAAAACTCCAGACAGTCCATAATTCTGCTTAATTGAAAAAAGCCCTTTGGTGTGATGAATGCAGTCTTTACTTTAATATCTAGCTTCATTGAAATCTACAATAAGCTTCTGAGTTAAAGGTATCAAGGTAAAAGCCTGCCAGGCCTTCGCATATTTCCTACCTAATAGTAATGGCCTATGCATTAGAGATTTTTACTTGTTATTCTCTAAATTCTAAAATGCAGTAGATGGTGTGAGAAAATCTTTATAGGAATACAGGGCTCCAGGCCGGTGATATTCATAAACTCGTATACACCAAATTTTAAAGCCCAACAGTTGATAGACTATTGCTTTGTGAAATATTTATTATTTAACCACATTTTGAAGGACCTACACTGGGAACATAGAAGTCATTTTCTTTGTAATCTTAATTTGCTCCTGGAAAATGTAATCTCTTTTATTTTATAATATGGCTATTGAGTCCAACTGGAATATAGAATCTGATTTAGCAAATTCTCCAATTAAGATTTTATCCAAGCCTTGCTTCATTAACTCATGAATTTCACTCATTCATAGTATGGATACAAAACCTCAGTTTTAAAATGCTTCTCTGGATTCACATTCTAAGATTTTTGGATATGTACTAGTTTTATTCGAAGAACAAACTGAAATATAGCCTTGAGAGAACTGAAATTTACATAACATAAGCTGTATTTTAATTTCTCAGCCAATACTATTGTCAATGATTAGAAGTGGGCCCCAAATTATGATACCCCTGAAAATTAGGGATACTAAAATCTGGTCTAACAATTCTTGACATGTAAGATTTAGTAAGTATAACATGTTAACAAAATCACACTCACAAGATTTTTTAAATTTATGTATTTATATACCAGGAGTCTTGTTATGAGGGTGTTTCACATATAAGATGGACTGAAGGATAGCATCATTCAAGAATCAAACATTTAATGCGGCTCTATGAGTAAATCAATATGGATTCAGAGACAAAAAGTCAATGCCACAGGTACATTGTTCAATGAGGTACATGTGTACATGAATAATAAAGATAAATCATAATACACATGAACACACACACTTAGCAAACTATTGATCCTGCTTGAGTCTGGTGTATCAGAACAGATTTAAGTTTACATTTGATTTACCTTTAAAAAATTTTTTAAATGCTTATTCATTTTTTTGAGAGACAGAGAGAGAGAGAAAGTGAGTGGAAGAGGGACACACAGACACACAGAACACAGACACACAGACACACACACACACACAGAATCCAAAGCAGGCTCTGGACCCTGAGCTGTCAGCACAGCGCCCAATGTAGGGCTCGAACTCATGAACTGTGAGATCATGACCTGAGCTGAAATGGCTGCTTAACCAACTGAACCACCCAGGTGCCTCTACATTTGATTTAAGAACTCTTGGATCAATGCAGTCAGAACATCTGGAAGGATATTCTAGGCAAAAGAAACAGCATAAGACAAAAATCTAAAGAATATATGCAGCATGTGGACAATCTGAGGCCCAACACAGCTCTGATGTGGTTAGAGAAAGAACTGGCTGTACAAGGGGCACACGGTATAGTTAAAAGTTGGTTTGTATAGGCATTTCATCCAAACAATTTTTCATTTAAAAATCTGATGTAAAAACAGGAACAGAAGGATTATAAAGCTGATGAAAAATGAAACTTGAATTCAACAGACTGACTCTACCACCACATGCTTTTAGAGAAAAGCAAACAAGGGGGTCATGCTGAGCATGCGTAATTACATCCTTCCAGTTCTGCCTCTGCGACTGATTATTTGGGTCATCCTGGCCACTTCATCCACTCTCCAGGCATATATCAAATGAAATAGCTCACTCAGAGGCTCTCTAGGCCTAGGTACAGCTTAAAATACAAGCTGGAGATCTGACCTGTCCACTTTGGTGGTCGCTTGATGCTAGGATCCACTCGTACTTTATCAAATGCATGCATATGTCATTGTCTGTGACACCAACTAGAAAACAATGATGAGTACAGATATTACACATTCTGATATTTTTTCTTGTCATCTAAAGGGCTTTGAGATATTTATTTAAACCTCACTTACTGTAATGGACATTTAGCATACATTTTTAGATATACCTAGGGCCAATGTGAATGTTTTGCTTTGTGAAACTTTTCCAGTTTAGGAGTTCCATGGCCTCAGGGTAGAAGCTAGGAACCCATTTCCTCTCTTTTTTGCATCTGGAGTTTAACATATGACCTTGACTCCATCATTCAGACACATCTGCCCAAATTTCACTTTAGAAGACAGTGATCTTAAGGAGGAATCATGTGGTGGAGACATCTAAATTTACAAAGCAGCTTTTAGATGGGTCCTGGCAGAGGAATTCCTCACCTAGCATTACTGGTGCAAGTTCAAGAGCTGGCACCTTTGATGGGAGCAACCAGGCTCCACTGCAGCCCCTGACCGTGTGACTTGGGCATTAAGCTAGCTGTAAGATTTCCAAGTGCAGTTATTGACCCTCCTGGAAAGTCTGTGAGCTATCTCTATTTCTTAGTAAGTTTATTTCTGCTGCAACTAATGAGAGGGAATTCTAGTATTTACATCCAAGAATTCTTTCTGATTCGGCAATTGGACTTTGTTCTTTTGACTCCTCTTTTTGCCAAACTCTTTTTTCTGCTAGATGAGCAGAGCTTTCCATCATGATCTGTGGCAGAATGCCATTTCTCTTGGAATAAATTCAAAAAAATCCCGGAGATCTCTTGAGAATGCCCAAGGTGGCCAAGGTCCAAATAAACAATTTCAGGACTGAGCAGTGATCCAGTTTGGTGTTATTGGGTCTTCTCTCTTTCATCTTCAAAATCTGATGTAAAAAATGGGTCCAAGAAAACAACTGACATTTACAATCTCTTGATAGAGAGATTGAGCAGTAGAAGAGGTAAGGAAGGGAAGGATCAGAAAGAATAGAAAGTGGCTCTGTAATGAGAACAAAAATCAAAACTTGTTGGAGGAGAGGAAGGTGAAAGAAAGTATAATTGTCTGCCTGGGACTCTGGAACAGGAAGAATTCTCTATGTTTAAATACGTCTCAGGTGCCACCATGCCTTAAATTGTACCATTCAGTTATAATTTATTTTGATTAATTATGGCTCTATTCAGTTGTCTCCTTTATAATAGATATGACAGGTAACCTACCAAGTCATTAATAACTCCATGAGACAATGAACCAGTCTTGAGATTCCCATTGCCTGGCATGCTTCTTTCCTTTGCAGCCCTCATCTATTTTCAATTGCACCCTGTCTTCTTTCCCAGCTGTCACTCCCCTTTTCCTCAAAAATCACTCTACCTATAACCCCCCACTCTATTTTCACAAGCTTTCACAAAAATTACTTCTAAAGATTCAGAGTCGCATTCTCCATGTGACTGTAATGGGGATTTGCTTCCCCAAGGATATGAAATCTCTAGATGCAGAGACTTTTGATTCTTTCTTTTCTTATTGCCTATATCTGTGCCACCTCTGGCAGTTTTGCGGAGAGGCATATTCAGTTTTGGTTTAACCTTCTCACAGTGCATGCTTCACAGAGTATCATGGGACCCCAATACAGCCTTACACTAACAGAGTGCCTTTTTGTTCATTCCTTTCAAGCAGTCAAGAGCCTGACTGGATCACCTTAAAATCCTCTGCATTTTACCCTTTCCACACTTCTGTCTCCTTAGACACCTTTACTCTGTCTCCACACAGCTTCTTCCACACCTCCTATCCAAAACGTACATGCAATATACATTTAGGTGGATTACTTGGACATGCGTATATTACCCGGATGCAGCGTATGTTTGTGCTGAGCCTGTGATGGCTAGTTAATGTATGTCGAGTTCTACATGACTTCAACTGTGTAAGGTTATATGACAGAAAATGTAATTAGTTCCTGGGAGTGCCAGTCCCATATGTCTTCCAAAATAGTACTCAATGTTTTTCTCTGTGGAGTGCACTCGAGAGATGCAATTCAAAAGAAGAAGCCCCTATTGACCATTCTCAGTAGACCTGATTTTTCTACTCTTTAAGATAATGTAACCAGGGGCGCCTGGGTGGTTCAGTCTAAGTGTCTGACTTCAGCTCAGGTCATGATCTCGTGATTCATGGATTGGAGCCCCTCATTGGGTTCTGTGCTAGCAGCTCAGAGCCTGGATCCTGTTTCAGACTCTGTGTCTCCCTCTCTCTCTGCCCCTCCCCCACTCATGTTCTATCTCTCTTAGTCTCAAAAATAAATAAAAACTATAAAAAAAAACAAAATGTGACCAAATGCACTTTCTATCAAAGAGATTATAGGGAGCCATTGAAGACTGCTTTAAATGTAAACATGTCAGTTTTTCACAAACATTACTCTTGTTGGTAACACATGCTTATTACAGACCTCACTGCTGATTAGAACACACGAGGAGGGGAGCACCTGGGTGGCTCAGTTGATTACATGTCTGACTTTGGCTCAGATATCTTGCAGTTTGTGAGTTCCAGCCCGGCATCAGGCTCCCTGCAGTCAGCATAGGGCCTGCTTTAGATCCTCTCTCCTCCCTCCTCTCTCTCTCTGCTCTTCTCTTGCTTGTGCTCTCTCTCTCTCTCTCTCTCTCTCAGAATAAATAAATGTTAAAAAGAAAAGAACATAGAGACAGGAAGAGGCACCTCAGCCTAGGGTTGCATGACCAGATAGCTTATCTACCTCTCAAACGCCTCCCACACTTGCTGTTCTAACAATGTTGTTGTTGTTGTTGTTTTTTACCCCCTTTGTCATCTTACCTTGCCCTTTTGTAATTGCTTCCTCTTTTGGCATATATTTCCCAAGAATATAAGTGACTCACTCTTAGTTACTGCCTTTTCAAAATTATAGAGTACAGTCAGCTCTTTTGTTCTCTGCTAGGAAGGAATAAGGTAGCCGAACTTCACCCATTCATCCTTACCTAGACTCACTCACCTAGTATTTACCTAACATTTTCGGAAACAGATGGGCCAGACATTGGCCTAAATCTTTACCTGACTCTGCTTTCAGCAAAGCTGGCTGTGAGTTTTGAGCAAACACTGATGGTTAGCAGGTAGCAACATCTTCACTTTGTAAGGGTCAAGAGAAGACTCAGAGAAGCATATTTCACTACAGCAGCATAGTTGAGCTAAAACATTCACCCCAACAAATCAGTGTAACTATTTTCCACGTCTGTTCTGTGACTTCTCTTAGCTGCACATTTTGAAGGCTCTGATAATAGACACACATGTAGTCAGAGGGTTTTCTATTGTGTCTTCACCAGATCAGTGAAAATCAGATATATTTGTGAAGGTGTATAAGCCTTGTATCTTCAAAAGGATAGAGAAACACTGGGTTTCAGTATTTATGTAAAATTTAAATGTAATGAGATCTACACATTTATACACTGAGGAGTGGGGAAATAGAAATCGGAGTATGAATGTGATCTGATGCTTTGCTATAATATTTTTTTGTAACTTACAGAAAGCATATTATTTTAACTAAAGAAATAGTTCAACTCAAATGAAGTCTTCTAGAATCCTCTCAACATGACACAGTCTTACATAGAGCTCTATGTGTATTTCAGTTTGCTACATGTGTATGTCTCTAGATAAAATTACCTCCCTAGAATTTTAGCTTGTCAGTAAAATTTAAATTATTAAAAACGAAAATCAATGTACTTGTTTTAACTGGTTGTTACATTATATTTTCAGAACATAATTGTAAAATATTGATTTTCTCTTTCTTTTTGAAAATATGTCCAAAGATTTTAGCTTCAAATGGAATTTATTCACTTATTGGTGTAACTTTAATGTTGTGCAGTTTTTCTTTCTGGAATTGTCATAAATAAGAATGAGCTTTGGTTTTATCTGGTGTCATTTATATGACCGAAAGAGATTAGTTATTGCAGAGTCTAAGAGAAAAGATGTTGGTAAATTGGCACTCATCAGAAAGCCTCATTTATTATCTCTGTGTCTAATTAAATATAATAAATCCACTTTAAGAGGCTTGGCTCATTTGATGTGCAATGCCATTTTCAATGCATAATTGAATGACATGCCCTTTATCACCCGCATTTATATAAAATAGAACAAAAACATTGCATCGTACGTTCTGATGACATTGGCCAGGTTCTCCTTTCCGGAGATAAAGATGAACATCTCATGATATATAGTCTGCCTGATGACACAGTTGTCATGATTTGGGACCCTTTTTACAGAGTATCAGTCTTGGCTTATGAATTTGTGTGGAGTATGGTTTGTGTTTCATGGGCCATTAGCAATTGGTTTTCACCCAAGGCTTTGGCTTCCCAACACAGTGCTCAGTGAAGACCTTGCTGAGGTCATGGGTGCTGCCAGTCCATCATTCAAGGGTACACTCCTCTGCATGTGCTTTGCTGGCTCCAGCTCCCAGGCACAAGCTCATGATGAGGAAAACACAATTTGTACAGACACTCAATGCTCACAGGGAAACATCACTACCATCTCCAAAGGGATATTGGTCTAGAAGCTACCGTTAGTCATTTTTTTGTATATACACACAACACATTGCATAACGCATAACCTGAACGATTCTGTTTTCTATAATTGCTAAAATTTCAAATGTGTACATGTAAAAAAGAAGTGTAAATAAGAAACCAATGTTTTCATATAATAATATCTCAAAGTCAGTGTCTCTTTGGTGGCAGAAGAAAACAAACTCAGCAAGCAATCAACCAAAATGTTTAAAAAAAAAAAACATGTGTGTGTGTGTGTGTGTGTGTGTGTGCTGGAGGACATCATTAAGAAGGTATTACCTCTGGTTGACCCAGAAGCCAGACCCAGCAATCAGAGGCTTTTCACCGTGTCCCCTGTCCTTGCAATGTACTCTCTGCTCACCATTCCCACAGTGGGGGCTGTTTCCCTGGACGCAGAATTGAGAGGACAACGTGTTACTGAGACCATCTGGATGGTACAGGTGACTGAACTCAGTGAAAGCCTCTGGATTAACTTAAGTTTCTGGCTGCAGGTGATGAGATCCACGCCCCTTGTGACCTCCTGAGATAAGCATTGTAAGTACATTTCCTTGCGTGTTAGAACTCCCACTTCATACTCTGGAGTGGCCCACCTCTTTCCTCAGTCTCTCCTTGCCCTCCATGTATTAGGCAAGTTTGCGACCCAACAGCGTCTGAGAGGGAGGGGATGGAAATGTGACCATAGAAGAGAAATTGATCCTTAAAGCAGCAGGTCTCTGACTTCATGAAAAGGTTATTCCCCTATGAAGACAAAGGAAACCACAAACCCTTTGTTCTTTGGGTCCTACCCTGCCCTATGTTTAAAAAATGATCCTGCCCTCATAAAACACAGAACCATAAAGGATGGAGGGAGGCACCTGTCAGGGTAAGTAATCTGAATTCTGCTATTCCCTAGTTGGCTGGTGTGGACAGGTTACTTAAGCTCTAGGTCTCGATGCTCCTACCCATGTCTGGGGGTTGCCGTGTTTAGGGCTTATTTGCCATATTTTGGCAGGGCCCATTTCCCACAATGAAGCTAAAAATACGTTTTCCAGCCTGCTGGCGGCCAGTGCATCAGCACACCCAGTGAATTTTACTGTTCGCTCCTTTGTTTGTTTTTGTTTCTATTTTTAACATACAGAGAAAGAGAAAGATACAAAATGTCACTGTTACTGGGTCGCATACTGGTGGTGAGGGCCAGAGCCATGTCTGGAGTCCAATCACAGCATGTTGTCGGTACACCAGATTTCCAGTTTCCAGAGCAGGACTTCAGAGTTCTTACCAATTGTATGAGTTTGCATTATGCTCTTATTTAATATTAAAAAACGTAAAGCACTCGTTTTATATTATATGCACTGAAGAATATCTATAAACATATAATTTAATGAAGAATGAACATTCACACACACCCATATATTATTACTATTAAGGGGTGCCAGAGTCCAGCTCCGGCCAGGTCCAGGGGCCCTGAAGGATGGACGGTGTCGGCAAGAGAGAGTGAGAGAGTCATGAGAACCTTTCTGGTCACCAGGCAGGCATCTCTGTCCTGTGGGTTTTGGTGCCTTTATTTATAGGTCAAACATTAACATGGCATCAGAAAATGGAATTCTTACAATGGATAGTTCACTGTGATAAGATGTTTTTGGAAAGTGTACAGAAACAGGTTTTACAGAAGTCTTCTTGCAGAACTGCCCCAATTATACTGAGGTTGAGTAACTAAGAAAATAACAGGGTGTTTATAGTGAAAAACAGGATAACATACACATTTTAATAATGCTAGGATTAAGTCATAGGTTTGTAGATACTCTTATCCATCCTCATCACAGCTGCCAGGGTAAGGGAAGGGGTTTGTGGAATGTAGGCCGTAGGAAAGGGGCTGTAGTGCTATACATCATCAGTTAGTAAAGGTGTATGTGGTAACTTATGTTCTGCCCTGATCTGTTCCTTCTCTCTTAAGTTAGGCTCTTTGTCTCTGAGCAAGACTTGATTTTCCAGTTATATGCTTTATTGCACCAGAGAGCCAACCATACCTTTAAAGAGTTTAGCTCATTTCCAATACATAGAATAGCTTCTTTGAGTGCATTTACCTTTGTGTCTAGTTTTACGATTTCTTGAATAGCTAGGGCATGAAAGACATTTTTGGTTAGTTGATTTGCATGTTGAGCTGTATGAACATCTTGGACTAATGCAATGGTAGAAACAGAATTGTACATGTAAAGGTCAATCTTTTATGAGTAAGGGTCATTAAACTGTTCACAGCTCAAGGGAAAGTATGGAGGGAAACAGGACCTTCTGGAGACACGATGTCTGTTCCCATAATCAAAAGAAGTTGTTCCCACAATAAGTTCCTTCACAAGGTGCAATCATCATACTAGGGCCAAAACAAGGGGACAAGTCACTCCTGATATTGATCAACAAGGTACCCTAGGGGTCAGTGCTCAAGCAGAAGTAACTGAATGGGGATGGATATCGGTCATCATCTGATTGGCAAGAGACCATGCAAACTTGCTTTAACCTCACCAGGAGCTTTCTCCACTCGTGGGCTCAGAATGGCTCCCAACAAAGGGCACCTTGGTGGCTCAGTCAGTTAAATGTCCAACTCTCGATTTCAGTTCAGGTCATGATCACACGGTTTGTGGGTTCCAGCCCTGTGTCAGGCTCCATGGGTTGAAAGTGTGGAGCCTGCTTGGGATTTTTCTCTCTCCTTTTCTTTCTACCCTTCCCCCTTTTCATTTATTTTTTCATTTTTTTAAACATTTGTTCATTTTTTTTTGAGAGACAGAGAGAAACAGAGCATGAGCAGGTGAGGGGCAGAGAGAGGGAGACACAGAATCCGAAGCAGGGTCCAGGCTCTGAGTTGTCAGCACAGAGCCTGATGCGGGACTCGAACCCACAACTATGAGATCATGACCTGAGCTGAAGTCGGCCACTTAACTAACTGAGTAACCCAGGTGCCCCATCCTTCCCCCTGTTCAAAATAAATAAATAATTATTTTTTAAAAAAGAAGCAGGTATTAAGAATACATTTAAATCCTCTTATATTACTTGCCACTTGCATTATCTTCCTCCTCCTCAGGTATAAGTACTGTTTGAAATTTATATTAATTATTGTTCTGCCTTTGTAGTTTTATCACATATGAGCATATCCCTAAACAATGTATTGTGTGGTTCTTTCTGTCCTTTTTTTAACTTTACATAAATAAAGTCTTTTTACTTACTCTTTAGTGATTTTCATTTTTCAATCATGTTTTTTAACGCATCCATGACCTTGTGTGTAGTTTTATTTCATTTCCAATGTTGTACTGCAGGTGGTTAATCCACAATTTGAGACAGCGAGGAGCTTTTCAAAGCTATCAGTGCCTGGGTCCTACCAAAAGCAATGAGATCCTTATCTCCAGGGTAGGCTTAGTTTTTGATTTTTTAAAAACCCTTTTCCCATTTCCAGTGTGTAGCTAAGGTTGATATGCATGCTTGTTAACATTGCATTGTTAACTATACCACATTTGGTTTTGTCTTCACTTGCTTTTAGTTTTTTTTTTTTTTTTTTACTATTATAGGCAATGCTGATCTAGATATTTTAATAAAACACAACTCCTGAGGCCCTATGCAATATTTCTTGTATACAATATACCTAAGAATAAAATGTTCTGGTTCATACAGATGTGCATGTTCAAATTAATAAATGATGACAAACTGTTTTATGAAAGTTCCTATTTCTTCACATCTGGCCAACATTTGATATTTTCAAACTCTAAGATTTTTGCCAGGACAGTAGATGTGCAAGACCATATTGTGATGATTTCAAATTTCCCTTCTGTAATTATTACTGTAAATGTGCATCTTCTTATATGTCTTTTAGTCATTTTTTTTTTCTGGTGAATTTCCTGTTCATGTTTTCACCCATTTTTCTTTTGGAAAGTTTGTCTTTGATAGATTTGGACAAGTTCTTAATACATTCTGGAAACCAGTCTTCTGCCTTTGTCTTTGAAAATGGTCCCATTTATAAGTTATCTGTTGCTCAATTTATGGTGTCTTAGGATGAACAGAAATCTTAATTTTAATGTAGTCAGAAGTATCAATCAGTTCCTTTTGAGTTAACTGTTAAAAATGTATTTTAAAAGAAATCTTTCCTTTCCTACGTGAAGTTATTTATCTATATTTTCCTTCATTAAAGATTTTTCTTACACATTGAAGTCCACAATCCATCTGTAGTGTGTGTGTGTGTGTGTGTGTGTGTAATACAAGCTAGAGATATCATTTAATTTTTATTCTTTATAGGTAACCAGGTGTTCCAGTTCTGAGCTTTTCATTCTGTTCCACTGATATCCTTGTCTTTTCCTGTGTCAATACTACATTGTTTTAGTAACAATAAATTGTTATATCAATTCTTAATATCAGTGAAAGTTTTTTGTCATTATTCTGCTTTTTAAGGAGTGTGTTGACTATTACTGTAGATTTGCTTTTCCAAACAGATTTAGAATTAGCTTACCAAGTTATGAAAAACACTTGTGTGAGTATGATTGGGATTGCATTGGTGTATAAATAACTTGGGGAGAATTAGTATGTGTATAATAAGTGGATTTCCTCACCTATGGATATATTATATATTTTATTTTTGTTACAGTCTTTCAGTGATATCTTATAATTTCCTTATAATTGTATGCAAAATGTTCATGCATACAGTTTGTTAATTTAATTCCAAATATGTTATTTTCTGGTTGCTAATAAAATGGTGTTTTAATTTAATTTTCTAATAATTCATTGTTGGTGTAGAGTGTCATTTTTTATTTTTGTAAAGATGTACATAACATGCTATTTATCATTTTAACCACTTGTAAGCATACAATCCAGTAACATTAAGTACATACACAATGTTGTATAACTATTGCCCCCGTCTATACCCAAAACTTTTTCACTATCCCTGACATAAATTGTGTACCCATTAAATAATAACCTCCAAATCCCCCTCTCTACAGCCCCTGGTAATTTTATCCTACTTTATGTCTCTACAAATTTGCCTATTTTTGGTACTTTGTATGAGTATGTAACTGAAATCATAGAATATTTGTCTTTTTTTGTGTCTAATTTCACTTAGTGTAATCTTTTCAAAGCACATCCATTTTGTAGTACATATCAAAATTTCATTCCTTGTTACTGCTGAATAAAATTCGTATATTATCCACATAATATATAATTTATCCACATTTTGTTTATCCATTCTTCTATTGATGGAGACTTTGGTTGCCGAATACGTTGCTGTTAACATTCGTGTACAAAGATCTCTTCCAGTCTCTGCTTTCAATTCTTTTGGATATATACCTAGAAATGGACAATTCTGGATCACATAGTAATTTTATCTTTAACTTGTTGATGAGCCACCAAACTGTTTTCCACAGCAAACGCACCATTTATATTTCTACCAGCAATGCACAATGGTTTCAATTTCTCTGTATCCTCACCATAAATATATATATATGTGTGTGTATCACATGTATTTGATATATATATTATTTGATATATATATTTGATATATTATATATATATATAATATATATATGTCCTAGTAGATGTGAAGTCATATTTCATTATGGTTTTGATTTGTCTTTCTCCAATGATTAATAACTTTAAATATCTTTGCTAAAATGTTTATTGACCATTGCATATCTCTTTAGGAATGTCTGTTTAAGTCCTTTGGTCATTTTTATCAGGCTGCTTTTCATTGTTGAATTGTAGGAGTTGTTTATATATTCTGGATTTTAACTCCTTATCAGATATAAGATTTGCAAATATTTTCTCTCATTCTATAGGTTGCTTTATCATTCTGTTCTTTGTGTCCTTTGATGTACAGAAGTTTTAAATTTTGATATAGTCTAATTTACCTATTTTTTTCTTTTTTGCCTATGCTTTTGGTGTCATACCTTTGAAGTTGTTGCAACTTTAAAATTATGAGGACTTTTCCCCTAATGGTTTCTTTTAAGAGACTTACGGTTTAAAAATCAAGTCTAGGTCTTTTAATCCATTTTGAGTTATTTTTGTATATGGTGTGAGGTAAAGACCAACTTTATTTTTTTGCATGTAGATAACTATTTTTCGTAGCACCATTTGTTGTGATGGTGGAATATTATTTTATAGATTCTCATTAAAACCTTACTTTTTTTAAACAATTTGTCTATAGACAAATTAATCTTATATTAATTTAGATTCTCTAGGAACACACATATATCATGTTATGCTTCTTTTCTAATCCTTATACCTTTTTCTTTCATCCCTCCTTCCTTCTTTTCTCCTTCCTTCCTTCTCTTCTGTTCTTTCTTTGTGCCCCTTCAGAAACAATCTTTGTGTTTGTAGAGATCACCATAAATCTTGTCATCAACATTGACTCTTAATAATCAATTACCTTTGCTTTTGTTATCATTGCTTCCAACTATCTCATCAATACTTTTAAAATATGGTTTTTTAAAAGAGCTGTGCCCAGTATTTTAGTTGTGTTCTCCTTAGAATGTTTCTGTGAACATTGCTTTCTTAGTTAAACTAGCCAGACTGGTTTCTGTTGTTTGCGACCAAGAGCCTGAATGAAACCTCTTAAAGGGAAAATGAGAAAAACCTGCTTACATGCTTTCTATGTTAACATAATGCCAGTTATGGTAACCTCTCAGTAAATTTTAAATTTTTTAATGTTTATTTACTTATATTTGAGAGAGACAGAGACAGAGACAGAGAGACAAGAGTGTGAGTAGGGGAGCAGCAGAGAGGGAGACACAGAATTGAAGTAGGCTCTAGGCTCTAATCTGTCAGCACAGAGCCTGATGACCCAATGTGGGGCTTGAACTCATGAACTGCAAGGTCATGACCTGAGCTGAATTCAGAAGCCTAACTGACTGAGTCACCCAGGCACGCCTCCACTCACTAAATTTTAATAGTTACTGCTTTCATGATCAATTTATCAATTATCTTATGATCGCATCATGCCATCTCAACAATATTTCCCTTAAAAAAGGATACTCCCTGGAGTGTAATACTTAGCTCAGACATGTATTTCTTCTGGGAAAATATCAGGCATGAATGAAGTAGTTGTTGAGGAGGAAGTGAGAAGGCTCCTATCACTTCATATATTATGGCTTGGAAAATAGCTCTTTTTTTCTGGATATATACCTTTCCTTCTGTAGATTTTACTTTAACATGGAAAACCTTCCAATAGATAACAGTGCTTGTGTCAAATTATAGAATATGATCATAATGAGAGCAAGACTACTAATTTTACTTTTGGAATACTGATAAGTGTCAAACTACTGAGCACAAATTCATTATCCAGCTGTACTCCTTCAGGCTGGAAGTTGGTGAATAAGCAAGTATTTGTTTAATTTCGAATCTTCTCAATTTCTCTTCAAACCATGAAGCTTCTGGGGCAGCTCCTTATGCATATGCACAAAGAGTGATTAGTAATGTCACATTTGAATTTCATGTGTTTCTGGTTTGATTTAGACTTCTGATTCTTAGTATTTTAATATAATTTGCAATTTTTATTGTTAAGATTAAAGTTTCCCAGTAAGCATAGATTTTAACATGTTGTATACGTTACTCTTCTTTTTTAGAAAGCTCAGTCTGCCAATAGGTTTTATACATAATGTATGCCACTTTAAAAGATTTGTATATTGGGAGACCCTCACTCAGACTCTATCTTATAGACTGTCTTCCTGAAAACATACAGCGAAGTGCTTTAAAATATTTTCTTGAGAAAAGTTAGAAATAAGCTTTGATAAGCTATTGCCCTCAAGCATCTCACATGAAAACTTATTGTTAATTTCTTAAGAAAAATAAATTTCACATTATCTCAATTAATAGAACTTTATAATTATGAAAACTTTGTGAAGTTCCTTTGAAAAAACATTTTGAAAAAAAGTATAAGTACTTCAAATCGCTAAAGAGAGAAGCTTGTTGAATGAAATAAAATTATGAACTGACTTCATGTCTACAGGTCATTTCTATCCGAAGGCAATTACAAAAAGAGCCAGACCTCCCTGAATGGTTTTTTGGAAACAGTTCATTGTAGATAAAACTCTTTGTACCCATTTATCCCTAGAAGTGGGGTGTCAAAGCTACTTAAACTTTTAAAATATTTATGCACATAGAGGGATACGGTAGGCAGGATAATAGCCTCCCAAAGGTGTTCGTGTCTTAATCCTCAGAATCTAAGAATATGTTAGGTTACCAGGCAATGGGGGATTAAGGTTACTAATCAACTGATTTTAAAATAGGGAGATTATCCTGGATTATTTGGATGTATCTGAATGTAAACACAAGTTTTCTTTTTTTTTTCTTTTTTTTTTAAATATTTTTATTTATTTCTAGGAGAGAGAGACAGCGTGAGCAGGGGAGGGTCAGAGAGAGAGGGAGACACAAACTCTGAAATAGGCTCCAGGCTCTGAGATGGCAGTCAGCACAGAGCCCGACGCGGGGCTCGAACTCACGAACCGCGAGATCATGACCTAGGCGAACGTCGGACGCTCAACCGACTAAGCCACGTAGGCACCCCGACAAGTCTTCTTAATGGGGAAGAGAGAGACAGAAAAGAACCAGAGACCCAGAGGCTTGGCAGGGACTGAACTCAATCTCCCTGAAAACTGAGGAAGAGGTCAAGCCAGCCAAGGAAAGTGGGCAGCCCTTAGAAGATACAAAGGCAAAGAAACAGATTCCCTCAAGAACTTCCAGAAAGGGTGCACTCTGCCAGCACCCATTTCAGACTTCTGATCTCCCGAGCTATCAGAAAAGAAATATGTGTCATTTTGAACCACTAAGTCTGAGGCAATTTGTTTACAGCAGCGATGAGAAACTAACACAAAGGGTAAGAGCAGTGTGATAGTACATGAACTCGCACACAATGTTTTCAGCAGAGAATAAAGGAACCGCAGGATGTCGTTCCAACCGGCCTCTACGTATCTTAGTCTCAAGTTCCCACTTTTTGGCTTATGCACCCTAATTGGAGCCATTGACAAGTGTTCTACTACGACTCAGTATGAATGAGTGGATACTTTGCAGAGGCCCAGGTGACTGTACTGAAGGGAAACAAGAAGTGTCATTTACTGTAATTTGAGCAAGGGCTCAGACAATTTTAGGTAGCTGTGCTCAGGTTGGGTCAGACTGAAAGCTCAGGTAGAGATCATCAGTGCTTTAGTTTTGTCATAGGCAGGCAAGACCACTCACCCATCATTTGCTCAATTCTTTGAAGGTACTAAATGGAAAATGCGACCTCGTAAAGCTTTAGAGCAAAAATTTTATTTGGAGTAAAACAGACACCCCAAGAGATCTACATAAACGGGCATGGAATAATTGATGTGTGGCTGGCCACAGAAAAGGTAAAGAGTTCAATCCTTGCCCTGGCAGCCAATGGATAATCTTTAAACCAAGTTTCTGCAGTTAGGGCGACAGGGAGACTCTGAAAGAGATGGAATAGCATAGAGCAAAGGTTATGTAAATAATGTTCTAATATTTCCTGCTTCAAGGTTATCTTCTTTCCTGTCTAAAGACAACAAGAAAAACATGGTAGATAATTTTTCTAGGTGTTTTTATAGTGGGTTTTGTTGACAACCAATCCGCAACATGAATGTATGTTGGCAGAGAATGATTGCAGAGCTTCCCTGACATATGCAGAGCTTCCCTGATATATGAAAGAAAAAGTAGAGAACTATCTGTACTCCTAGAAGTGAATCTGATGAGACATGTGCGATAAAAGCCTAAGGGACCCTGGATATTCTGCAGTTTTTGTGCAATTTCTCATTGGTGAAGTGACTAATTCTGCAGTAAGTATGGTGACCTGTGTGAATGTTTCAGTGTTGAATACAGTAACAAATAAGAGGATAATGCAGAAGCCAACATCAGAGGGACAGAGAGTTTATCCTCTCCTCTCATGAACGAAGACTTTGTCATAAAGTGATTTGCAGGAACTGTTAATTAACTGTGGAACCACTCTGCGCTATCATGTTCTCATTAGCTATAGCTCCTGCGGCCATATGCATTGTATGTACAGGTGTCTATTTACAGCTCTCTCTGTTTGAGTTAATTGCATTAGATGGATCGATCATTATAAATATTTAAGTCCGTAGAATAAGTTTATTTTCTATTAATACTTTCCTGTTTTTATAAGCCCTACAATACTTGTCCTGTGTATTGTTTTTGAGAAGATCTGAACTGGGTGAAATCAGTGTCTTTCGAACCAGCAAACTGAAACCAATAGTAAAAAAATCTCATAAAAATAATACCTAAAGAGGACCTAATTCTGTTTGAGTTCCATCCCTTACATAAATATTATTAAGAAGAAGTATAATGAAAGCAATACAAAAAGTACTTTTTGCACACATTATACTTATAAAGGCGGAAGTGGATTATTTAATTTCTCAAAAAATGACTATGAAACATGGACTATTATCATCCTTCTTTTCTTTTTTTTTTAATATTTTATTTATTTCTAGGATAGAGAGAGAGACAGCGTGAACAGGGGAGGGTCAGAGAGAGAGGGAGTCACAGACTGAAACAGGCTCCAGGCTCTGAGCTGGCAGTCAGCACAGAGCCCGACGCGGGGCTCGAACCCACGAACCGCGAGATCATGACCTAAGCGAAAGTCGGACGCTTAACCAACTAAGCCACCCAGGCGCCCCCATCCTTATTTTCTATATGAGGGAATTGGGACTGAGTGATACTGGTAACTGGTTCAAAACCAGTCAACAACAGGGTGACAGAGTCTGAATTTAAACACAGGCCTGCCTGCTCCCAAAGGGCATGGGTTTAGTGAGTATGCCATGATAGAAGATCAAGATATTGGGTCACAACCTGAACAGTATATGCATTTTTCATTTCGACCCTGTCCCATTCTTTGAATGCTGAAGTTCTCCAACATTTGACTGGATGAGACCCCGATCCAACATCTTTATATCTCAAATTTTGAACATGCCTTTATTCTTGTCTCAAGTTTTCACTCAGTCCCACCATTTCTTGGGCTCCAGCTTCCTTACCTTCCCTACGCACTTCACTGCTGTTGAGAGGAACTTGCTTCAAGTCTGACATGTGTCCTCTCATATCAATAAGTACACTGACTCGGGTGACAAAGAATCTGATTGAGGTGGATACAAGTTGTATATTTCCAGTTATCAAGAAATTTGGTGAAACATCTCAAACTTAACAAATGACTGGGTGCCCACACAATGATTTATTCGATAATTTTTTAGTGAGCCAGCAGATGGCAAATGTAGTTCAGTAGAGAAATGCAAAATAAACTGATCACAAATGTTATGTGCTAATCATACCACACATGATCAGAGAACAGATTTTTTTATGTCTATTAAGTGAAAAGTGATGAAAACTATTAGTTTAATATATAATTAGTATGCTCCATTTAAAAATTTCACTGTAATATATGCATGCAAATGTTTAAATGAGTAAGGCATTGTTCAGTATATTTGACGTGGTCTAAGAAGTCTTATGTTAGACTATATTCAGCAGGAGGTTGTTGTATAGCTCTAAACATAAGAGATTGAACACTTCCACTTGGAGAGTTTTACTATTCAGGCATATTCAAGTCAAAATATGAGAGACTTCAACATAGAGGAAGCTTCTTGGCAAAGATCAGTAAGAGAGTACTAATAGAATAGAAAGTTGTCCTTTATTTTTGGGGGGGTAAAAAATCCCCCAAATAAGACTAATCTCCTCTTAAGTTCAGTCTGTTTTCTGGTCTAAATAGTTTGCCAAGGCTGCCGTAACAGAGAATCATAGACCAGGCTGTTTAAACAAGCAGCTTAACATACATTTATTTCCTCACACTTCCGGAGGTGAATAGTCTGAGATCAAGGTGGTCAGCTGGGTTAACTTCTTCTGAGGCCCTTTTCTTTGGCATGTAGACGGCTGCCTTCATGGCCTCCCTTTTGTGCATTTGTGTCTTAAATCTCTTCTTTTAAGGACACCAGTTATTTTGGATTAGGATCCGGGTGATGACTTCATTTTAACTAATGATCACTTTCAAAAACTTGTCTCCAAATACCACTTTCTGAGGTCCTTGAGAATTAAGATTTCAACACATATTTGGGTCAATTTAGCCCATAACACTGACTTATAAATATAATCTTGGAAATAAAATTCGCCCATGGTAATTCAAGCCTCTTACAATTGAATAAACATTAACAAATATTAATTGAGATGTATTACATAATAGATACCGTTATACTGAAATTTGCAATTATAATTGCCCAGAGTATGGAGTCTAACTACATCATCAAATCATCTCATTTTACATAACCAAAGGGTAGATTTTAGGTGTTTCCTGTCCTTTCCTTCCCAGAGGTAGAACTTATTGCCTCTTGTAGGCTCAAACCACTTTTCAGTTACCAGATACACTAATTAATTTGTTCATTTATTGAATTTTGTGTTTTCCAAAGTTTGTCATTGCTTCATCGTCTGTTTGTCAGGGTCAACACTGGTGGTTGTATTGGATTATAAACCACTAATGGTGCGATTAAGAATGCTAAAAACAGGGGCGCCTGGGTGGCTTAGTTGGTTAAGCATCCGACTTTCGCTTAGGTCATGATCTCGCGGTTCGTGGGTTCGAGCCCCGCATCGGGCTCTGTGCTGACTGCCAGCTCGGAGCCTGGAGCCTGTTTCAGTCTGTGACTCCCTCTCTCTCTGACCCTCCCCTGTTCACGCTCTCTCTCTCTCTCTCCTAGAAATAAATTAAAAAAAAAAAAAAAGAATGCTAAAAATAATTGGGTGTTTACTCTGGGCGTGGCACTGCAATAAAATTCCTTACATTACTTTATTAATCCTTATGACAATCCTGTGAGGCAGAGAGAGTTTTAAGTCCCACTGCACACATGATGAAAATGGGTACAAAGAGATGATGTCAGAATATTGATTTTCTCTTGTTGTATAACAAACTGTTGTACAAATATTAACTGTTTTGTAGGTAAGAACTTTGGTAGGCTGTAATTGGATTCTCTGCTCAGAGTTATCAAAAGGCTGAAATCAAGAAGCCGTCTTGACTGAGTTCTGGTCTGGGGCTCTGGTGAAAAATTTGCTTCTAAGTTCATTCAGGTTGTTGGTAGAATCCAGTGCCTTGAATAAGTGCCTAAGAATCCAGAATCCAGTGCCTAAGAGTAAGGTTCCCATTTTCTTGCTGGCCAGGAGACCACTTTCAGCACAATGGAGAGCACTTGCATTCCTTGCCACCTGGCTCCCTCTACCTTCCAGCCCCCAAGAGCACATCAAATCTTTCCTGTGCCCCAGATGTCTGACTTCTGCCATTCTCTGATATCGAGATCCAAACGTAAAAAGCTCATATGATTTGGTTAGTCCTACTCATATAATCTCCCTTTTAAAAAGTCAACTGTACCTATAATGTAACCTTATTGTGGCAATAACATTCATCATATTTAAGGTATGGAGTTATGCAGATCACAAACAGCTGGGTGTGAAAGATCTTGGAAGCCATGTTAAATTCTGCCTCAGTCAGTTGACTGTCTCCTCACTGATACTGTATAAAAATCCACTATAAAAGCTCAGCAGCATTCAGCCCTATATAATTATTTGACTTACATATGTGTGTTGATGAAATGGGTGAGGCGGTCAGGCTCAGCTTGGATGCCTTAGCTGGGGCAGTTTTCCTGTGTGTGTCTCTTATCCTCTGCCTGAGACCAGCAGGCTACCAGGGCATGATAATGGTTGAGCAAAAGAGCAAACATAAAGACACAGGGTTCTTATGGTCTAGACCTAGAACCGACACTTGGTCTTATTTTTATTGGCTTGGTCTTCATTTTATTGGCAAAAGCAAGTCACATAGTCAGTCAAGGGGCAAAGAAATAGTCTCTCTACTTTTAGTTAGAAAAGCTGTAAAGTCAGAAAGCAAAGGAGGTAGATACAGGGAGGGGTGAAGAACTATGGTCAAAGATAAATCTGTCTAGGGTGCCTGGGTGGCTCAGTCAGTTAAGCATCCGACTTTGGCTCAGGTCGTGATCTCACAGTTTGTGGGTTCAAGCCCCGCATCAGGCTCTGTGCTGACAGCCAGCTCAGAGCCTGGAGACTGTTTCAGATTCTGTGTGTGTGTCTCTCTTTCTCTGACCCTCCCCTGCTCATGCTCTCTCTCTCTCTCTCTCAGAAATAACTAAAACATTAAAAAAAAAAACAAGATAAATCTATCAGAGCTCTGCTTTGCCATAGTAAACTTCCCCTGCACCCCTACTGCTGTTTCTCTCCCAGCACCTGTGCTATCTGAATAGACGAGCTTAGTTTTAACTGCTCCCTGTGTGTGTGAATGATTCTTTTATGTTTGGTTGAGCTATGTTTTCCGTAAAGAGCTAGACAGTAAATATTTTAAGTTTTGTGGATTGTATTGTGTCTGTCACAATTACTGTGCTCTGCTGTTAAGGCCCAAAAGCAAGGACTGACAATACATAAATAAAACTTTTATTCATAAAAACTGGATGCAGGATGGATTTGGCCTGTGCGCCATAATTTATGGACCTTTGGTTTCCATCTAATTAACTATGATTTGACTAGACCTGGTATTTTGGTCAAATGCTGCCACAACAACGTTAAATAACAAACTATGCAAACATTCAGTGGTTTCCCCAAACATTTATTTTTATGCAGACAGCTATGTAGAGGAACTGATGTTCAGCTTTTCCAGAATGGGTGGCTCTGCTTCAAGATGTGGGTCGTCTGGGCATGGATCCAGGCAGCAGGTTGAGTCAACCCTCCTACACAGGTGTTTGTCCTGGGGTCCAGGTAATGGGGCAATCATTACTTGCTGCAAACTCTTCTTATAGTGGTTCACCGGAATGGAAGGTACAACCAAAGCTCTGCAAGCTCCCTGCCTATTGCATGTCTAGTGACATTCCGTTGGCCAATATAGTCACCGAATTGGACTGAACATATGTAACACGATAAAGTATACTCTGCCCCTGGTGAGAAAGGAGGGAAGTGAATATTTAGAGAAAAAAATATCCAATGATCACACCTGGTCGAATGACAAGCTATGACAGTTTTTCCTAATTATTGTCAATGTTCCCTTTTTTTGGACCTAGAAACGTTCTGCACAAAGGAGCTCATTTACTAGGACATCCATTTGACTTATAAATGGTGGAATTATTTTAATTAAATGGGAAAAGCTCCATTCTAAATACGGACATAGGAGAGAATGTTTATGTTATTACTTATGAATTTTCCCCTCATTAACTCATTTGGGATATCCATCAGCTACAAAACAACGGGATGAAAATTGATGAGAAGGGGCCAGTCACTGCCCTCAAAAATGATGCCAAGTACCAATCAAATTCTCAGCTGGTAAATTTGCAGAAGCACTGCAAGGAAGTGTGTGGAATCTTCTCTACTGCTAAGCAGTTCAATTTCACTCTCTTCATGGAGCATCTGAGTGAGATTGGGCCATATAAACCAAGAAGAAAGCCCAGATATAAGGCTCACTCCAAACATTGAGAGTTAGATATTGGAACCTATTTATGAAGTCAGTTATGTACTCTGGCTGGGTGTGAGTGTCACCTTAGCAACTCACAACTTCTTAAAAATTTCCTGCTGGGGATTCTTGGAAGATAGTAGTAGTGGTATCACAGAGTTACGATCTTTCCAAATCTCCACATAAATCCAAATAGAGCAATTCAACAGCAAATCTAGAAGTCCTTGGCCAATATATACACCAAATCTAGGTGTCAGGTGTTTCAGTTATTTACTGCTGTGAAGCAAATTGCCCCAGAGCTTAGAGGCTTAAGAGAACAATAGCATCTTATTATGTCTTCTGATATTTGTAGACCATAAATTTGGAAACAGCTCAGCTGGGCAGTTCCAGTTCTGGGTCACTCAAGAACTTGCAGTCACATGGTGGCTGGAACAATGGGGTCCTGGAGTGGTTGAGGACTGGCCAGGTGATTCGCTCTCTTCACGTGGTGTCAGGAGCTTCTCAAGTCAGCTAGATTGGGCTTTCTCAGAGCATATCCTCCGGGAAGTCAATTTGCTTACATTATAGCTAATGTCTTCAAAAGAGTACTCCATCAAGCAGGATGGAGACTATACTGTCTTTCATAATCTGGTTTCAGAAGACAGTAATAACACTTCTGTCATATTCTGTGTAAAAATCCGTTTAAAAAAGCCAATCCATTTTCAAGGAGAGAAGACACAGATCTCACTTCTCAGTGGGAATGGCATTGTACTGTCTCAAGGCTGTATTGTAATTTAAGCTTATAGGTATTGTCACAGCGCCCTTTGGAAAGTATTATCTTCTATATAAAGTATTCCTATGAACCCCTTCCTTTCTCAGAAAGGAAGTAGTTGCCATATTTTGGGGCCACACAAATGCAACAGGACATTGATTATCCAGGTCACAAAGTTGGGCCAAACATGCTGGATAAAGAACTTGACAGCTTTAGCCAGTACCCTGGCTGATGAGGCCTACAGGAGAATCTAAAAACAGGCAAAGGCTGAAAAATGGGGTATTTAGACACACACACACACACACACACACACACACACACACACACACACACACACACAAACTCATCAGAAATATTCCAAAGGCAGCAAGTGATAACTTATGTTGTTACTTTTATTTCTTCCGATTTTGTGTTTATAAGATACAACCAGGTAAATAAATACTGGCTGGCAATAACCATCATGCTTTAGCCAGTTGAAGTTCCACACAGTTGCATTCATTCCTTCATTCAGTCATCAAATATTTATTGAGTCCCTATCAGGCACCAGAGACTGTGATAAGAGCTGGGAACTGAGTCACTTTGCTTCTTAGCTCACCTGTACCCTCCTCATTTTTATCCCTGGTCTGGTCTTGTTTGCAGGCTAGCTCAGCTCTACTCTGATTTCTTTAATCTACACATGGTCTCAAAGTTTGTGTTTATTTTCTTGAATTTGACTTTCTCTTCTCCCTGTTGTGCTATGGATGGGCTAACACCCTTGTCTTCTTGGTTTGCATTGTAGAAAGATCTGTCTACCACAGACTTAGATACCTGGGCTCTGGAAATGTTAGTGTTGTTCTCCTTATGTTGGTGTATTAAGAAGTTTCTGGTAGACCCCATGGGGAGGGGATTTTGGCATGGCAAACAGTGATAGAAGTTTACTAATGTGTTGGGCACAAAAGAGCAATATTAGACCCACAGAAGAAATATGATCTATTTCTCATATTTTAGAACAGCAATATAACTTAGAAGGATGAGGAGTTCTTGTGTCCTTTACTGTATTTCTTTATATCATATGTCTCAAGAAAAGTTAAGTCCTCGAGTGAAGATAACAATTTGATTTTTTATAAGCACTTGAGTTGTAAAGGGGGATATCACCACAGGCTTTATATGTCAGATTTGCAAATGACAGAACTGTGAATATAAGGAGCCTAAGTAATATTCTTGCCTGAAAGTAAGACCATTTTACTTGTATAAGGAAGTAGATCCAAAGATTACCAGCAAATAGTATCTCTAGTTCTATGAATAAAAAAATGTTTAATCTCTCTTAAAATATGTGATGGGTACATGTTTCTGGGTCATATTCCGCTTGAAACATTGATTTTTGGTGTTAAAAATTCAAAAGAAAATGTTAGGAAGCAAGAGGCCTTCATGAAAATAACCTTAGAATGTTCTTAAAAACTGTTAATTTTCAGAACTTAGTACAATCTTCCTGACATTACCATGCATTAATCACAATAAATCCCGTCGTTGCAGAATGATGTAACATTGCCCTTTTAAAACCTGAAGAATGAAAATATAACCGAAGTAATTGATGCAAAGTTGTTCTTTATGACAACATTTAACTAAAAGGTTTAATTGCTTCTTAAAGTAGCACCTCTTTTTTTTTTTTTTCAGTACTTAACCAGTACCCTCAGTATAGAGGTACTTATCCACTTATGAGTAATGGCAACTAATCACCCATCAGCTCACTGAGTGCTCCACTGTTATTTAAATGCATACGTGGGAGAAGGGGAGATAGGCTATAATCCTCTCTTTTATAGTCATTCAAACAGGGACCCTATTTGTCACAACATTGATCTTACTCATCCTGAGTC
This sequence comes from Proteles cristata cristata, assembly GCA_017311185.1. Classification (NCBI taxonomy): domain Eukaryota; kingdom Metazoa; phylum Chordata; class Mammalia; order Carnivora; family Hyaenidae; genus Proteles; species Proteles cristata. The sequence goes on from JAESUZ010005492.1 coordinate 269,892, forward strand.
TGGCTAAATAACAGTGTCACTGTATACAATCTGAGGGAGCGTGAATAGCTTTGAATCTATACTGAAATTATGAAACTTGTCAAAATTGCAATTGTTGATCAATACAAAACGTTAATCTTTTCTTTGCCGAGATGGATGGGAGTACAGCTTCAGGTAACACTCATGTGGTGCTTTGCAAAGACCTTGGGCTCATACCGTCTACCTGATCCTCACAGTAATATCAGAAGCAATTTTTCTTTTTCTTTTCATTAGAAAAGAAAACTGAGGCCAACCTGTAGGATGAAATACAAAACGAATCCATGTTTATACCACAACTAGTAAGTCTCTCTACCAAAGTCATATTGATATGAGGTCCTACAAAATGTTAGGTTGTTAATACAACAAATTTATAATGTAAAGGCCACTCTTTCCATTGCACAGAGGGACTTGAGATAGTGAAATTACATAACACAACCAGGATCCCATAGCGACTGCAAGGCAAATTTGGGACTTTTCATTCAGATAGTTTGGATTTGAAACCCTTTATTTATTTATTTATCCGTGTTGCATGTTGCATTTCTCTAAGACCTATTTTAATGTAGACAGATTGATAGCTTCTTTATGAATGCAGTCTGAGTTGTGAGTCTGTATGATGTCATTAGGAATCAGTTACTACTTTTTCCATACATTCTATCCAAACTTTTGATGAATTCATTAAGTACTTATTTACATTTCATTTAGTTAACATACAGGGTAATATTAGTTTCAGGTGTACAATTTAGTGATTCAACATTTCCGTATATCACCAGGCACTGATCGCAAGTGCCCTCCTCCATCCCCATCACCTATTTCACCCACCCCCCTCCCCAGTCCCACCCCTCTGGTAACAACCAGTCTGTTCTCCATAGTTAATCTGTTTCTTGCTTTGCCCCTCTCTCTCTTTTTTCTCTGCCTATCTGTTTTGGATGAGGTTTTTTTTTTGTTTTGTTTTGTTTTTAACATTAAGAAACAATTGAATTTGGCCAGAATTAAATTGGAAGACAAATTTCTTTCCTTTGGGGGAGATGTTAAGAGTCATAGTGTGATTGTCAGAGGAGTTGACAGCATTTGCGTGCCTGTGCGCCCAAAGCAGTCCTTTCACCTTTTGAGGAGAATCCTGCGGGAGAAATCATTTCTGGCCAGACTGTCTCGGTCTCATACATTTCTTGTGCCAAAGGTCCTTTGGCACCTTATCTTCTTAAAGGCTTTATCTGTGTCTCCTCTATTTTTTTGTTAGATTATCCTTGATTAACACTGCTGCTCAGGCTCCCTTCTCTTTTGTTTTATAAAAAGAACTTCCCACATTCATGCTAGTTCCCCAGCGAAGGAAAATCTGTACACCACCTATGTGAATGCTGTGTCCTGCAGTGAACAAATAACTCTATCAGAAGTATTAAAATTTTTGTTTATTATCTCTGGCGAGTCCTTAATGTTTTTGCTCAGTGTCAAGTGGACTTATTCCAAACATGCTTAATAAATGACAGTTCTAATTCAGTTGGCTTATTCCTTAATATAATTGTAGGTTAATAAAAACAGACATTAATCATTTAGCACACTTTATATCTTTAGCTTCTGTGTTTTTAATTTACTTGAAACATGTTGGATTTTTATTTAATGAGTATTCCACATATATTAAACTATGTATGTATGCATATAAATATAAAATATTTAACTTTTCTTCCAAGTTAAAATGATGAGTTTAGTATTCCTCTTTTGACAGTCTTTATTAGTAGCAGTATGTCTTTCCGAGGAACTGCAATAGTCCGTTTATATGATAGGCCAAAAGAATGTTCTGGTAATTTTAATGAGGGAGGATTGTTAATCTTCTTGTTACCTGAAGGCATCTAAAAGATTAAAGTGAAAACCCAGAATCCAGTCATCTGAAAATGTGTTTGAACGCTGGGATGGGCTGCCTTTTCAACAACCGCTTCTCCCAAGAGCCTACTTCCGAGGAGCAATCAGTTCTTAGCGCTCCATTTCTGGGAAGAGTCACTTTACAAGCCCATCTCCCTGGCCACAGGGATTTGTTCAGAAGTTGGCTAGAGACTGAGGTGAGTTTTTTCTGGGAACACTGGCACTCAGATACTCATCTCGTCATCTCTGGCCGCTGTTTAAATTCCTTCTCGGCTCTCCATAGCTTTTGGAGAAAGTTCAAACCCTCTCTTTCAGCATTCAGCGCCTTTTGTAAGCCAGCCTCTTTCTTATTTCTCTAGATTCATCTACTGCCTCATCCTCTCTTGCACCCTGCTCACCTCCCCACCACACCCCCACACACTCAAAATCTGTTTCAGGAGCTCTTTTCACTAAAACTTCCCTACGTGAAACGTTTTCATACTTGATGACTTTGCACATTGCAGTTCTTGATGACTTGATGACTTGATGCATACTTGATGACTTCTGCACTGCTTGCCTCTTCCTACCTGCTTTGTAGCAACCTGGTTTCTTTGTCTCTCTCGACTTGGTGAGGTATCACCTCCTCTGACAGCATTTTCTGACAGATGCAGAGTTTGGTGTGATTATTTATGCTCCCACAGCTTAAACCTCAGAGTCTACTACAGCACGCATCACATTACATTGTAATTGTTGGTTTTATTATTTGTCCCTAGAAAACACTGTGAATTTCTAGAAAGCATGGACTGTGTCTTAGTCACAGTAATAGAAGAATATGTACTTTGGAGTCTGATAGACCTTTACTGGCTCAGATATTTACTGCATGTTCAGCTATAAGCAAGTCCCTCTACTTTTCTGAGCATTAGGTTAATGCTAAACAGAGCTACTAATGTCTACTTCTCAAGAAGATTGTTTATATAGGAAATGCTATATAAATCACTTAATATGGTACCAGACACATTTCCTGTTATTATAAAACATTTGATATATTCAATAAATGAATAAGTGCTCATTATTCATATAAAAAACCAAAGTTTACAGGATACTTAGATTTAATTCCCTTTGAGATGTAGATTCTACAACACCATCCTAACACCTTTTAAAAAAATGCTCTCAAAATTACCATTTGAGGTTACTATTTGAGTTACCATTGTCCAATTAATGACTTAAAATTTTTTTCCATCTTTTAACTTTCGCTGCATTAGATTAATTCCATCATTTTATTCCACAGGATACTCTCTGTGTTAGATTCTAGGGTACATTAACTCTTTTTATCCAGTTTTGGATCATCAGCAAATTTGAATGGTATGCTGACTTTATTCTACCAAAAGCATTAATAATTTTTAATGAAAATGAAGTATTTAGGTTGTGGTAGGTTAGGAAGATAAAAGCAGCATACTTTTGATATCTTCTTGAAATTCCTCTAGAAAACCAAGCAGAACAACCAAGGACCGTATATCAAAATTTAAAATTCTACAAAGAACATCTTCAGCACAAATAGGTGACAGGACTTCATGGTGCTCTGATTATGGCTGCTAAACAAACCATCTTCAAAGCTTAGTGGCACCAGATACCAACTGCTTAATTATACGTCATGATTTTATGAGTTACAACTTTGAGTGCTGCTGAGTTTTCTGTATCATGATGTATCAGCAAAGTCCCCTCGGCAGTATTTAGTTAGTCTACAGGCTGGAATGGAGGGACCCAAATGGCTTTATTCTTGGCAGGGATGACTGAAAGTTTGCCTTAGCTAACACTTTTGATGGAAAACCTATACAAAGCCTTTCCAGTTTGGTGGCTCAGGATTCCATAAGAGACTGGTCCAGCAAATCAGGCAGAAACCTCATGGTCTTTTACAACCTAATCTCAGATGTCACATAGCATTCCTCTTTTATACTCTGTTAGTTGACACCTTCCCATATTAAATGAGAAGTGGTATAGACCCTACATCTGGATGGAAGCAGTTGCAAGGAATTTGTAGCTGTGTTTTAAAACCACTGTACTATTTTTATGGCCACAAATTACTTACATTCCTTCTGAATGCAAAATACCTTCCCTCTTTCCCATGATCCTCCCACCCCACCCCACCAAGTCTCATCACATTTTGGCATTAGCTCAGATTTGAGGTCAAGGATCTCATCCTATAATTAAGGTGCTATTGAGATACTTCAGATTTAGCACCTCTCAATCTGAAGACCAGTGGACCAAAGACACAAGTTCTTTGACTCTATCCACCCATGGCCACACATACATACCCTATATACAATGATGGGACAGATAAAAGTTAATTGGCATAGAAGCTCTTGAGAAAGCAGGAGAAACCAGGAGACACAAAAGTCACTCAAATCCAGCCGGACATGTTACCATTTACTTTATTGGGGCTCAGTCTTGCTCCTCAGTAAAGGTTTTCTGTGGTTCTTGACTCTGTTCTCTGGACTCTTGGTTCTGCCCTGTGACTATGTGGCTATTGTTTACGTAATTCCTTCCATTACTATGTTTGAAACTGAGTAGTTTTCTCAGCTTGCTTGTTACATGAAGAAATTTGTAGATCTAAAGCTTTTTTATCTTTTTTCTTCTTCTTTTTTTTTTTGCTTTTAATTTTATTAAATTTTTATCACTTTCTGTCCAAGTTGGTGCAATTTTTTTAAACACTACATATGTTGAAATATACCTATTTATAATCCACTCTATCAGACAAAAGCTAGACCCATGAATGTGAGAGATATGTCTTCTCTCTTGAGCTTTTTGTGAAGCTGCGGTTGGATAAAACCTTTACGAGTCTTGGAAGCAGTATCGTCTACCCTAGAAGGACTAAGAAATAGCCTTATGATTCTTAGATGTTGTTTTGTTTCACTGAGGTGGTATGTGAGGTACCGCTTCACATCTTTCTGAGATATTAACAAAGTGTTTTAAAGGCACATCCCTGATTCCCTGATGCCACTGGTTCTCATGGAGGAGAAGACACGTGACAATATTTACAGAAATTTTTAGTTTGCACAATTGAGAGGTGCTATGAGCATCTAATAGATAGAAATCAAAGATTCTGTTAAACATCCACAATGCACAGGATGGCCCACCTTGCATCAACAAGTAATTATTCATCCCCAAATGTCATTAGTACTAAGGTTGAGAAGTACTACTCTACAGTCATTGCTTTTATTATTATTTTTTTTTGAAGATATTTTGCTGGAACGAAAGACTGTTCTAGAGTGATTGCACTTCCTGCCAAATTCTAATTTAAAAGTGAAAAATTTGTGGTTTTAGTTTAGCTCTTTTGTGAAGAGTATCCTCTTCCAGGTTAAAAAAAACACATTTATTTCAATTATCTATTTCTATGCACCAGCTAGACCAAAATTTAGTGACATGAAACAACTACATATTGATGAGACACATCTCATAGTTTATAATATTGTCCCAGATTGGTCAACACTGAAAAATATTGAACTTCAGAGGTTTCAAAAACCTTTTAGCTCTTTTCACACAAAAAATCCCCAAATAATTTATAAGAAATAAGATATCAAAAGCAAAATATTATGCTAGAACCTAATGGAGCAACAGTTTTATGAAATATGCAAAGGAAAGAAATGTGAACCAAAGATTTTATATCAAGCCAAAGTTAAAAGTGCAAGTAAAGAACTATAGGAAAGCAGTTAAGGACTCAGGGAAGTTCATGTGCGACCATCATATGGCATTACTGGAAAGAGTGTCAGTCAATCACAAAACAAGTGTGTAGATGAGTATGAAGTCTAGAGATAATCATCGAATGTTTTTGTACAACTAAAAGATGGGATAAGGATGATAGATTAGTATAAGGATTACAGGCACAGAAAGAGGCAGAAATAATAAGTGGAATTGGCAGGATAAGGCATTGGCAAGGAAACCAACTCTTAACTTAGAAATTTGGCAATTATATAGAAGGAATTAAGCATTTGCCCTGACTTTTCTGTAAGGATTGTGTGTAAAATTGACTAAATCATCTAGTTGATTAGTAAAAGTACTTCTTTACAGAACAATTTCATCTAATAAATCTGAAAGGAATACCAAATGAGAAAATCACTGCTTTGGCTTTAGCCTTGATCCTGGATAGATAAACCACTTGGTGAAATGTTACAGGGAATTTTACAATAAGACGGTCAGGCTTTCCCCATCTGAAAATACCAATGTGTCTTAATTTCAGCAGGATAGCTAGACATTATATTCCTCTCAGTACGATGTAATATGAATTATATAACAGCTCATATGCTTTAAAAAAAAATGGTAGCACTCTAATCAAACCAAGCTTTTAGAACTCATTTTCCATTTATAGAACATATGGAAACTAAGGGACAAGTAAAAATGTACTATGAGGAAACAAACAAATCCAGAGTGTGAAATATTCTGGAGAACAGTTGATCCATTCTCTTTAACAAGTCAGGAGTGTGCATAAAAAGGACACGGAGCAAGCAATGCTTTGTATTCCTATTGTGGATCCAAATGAATCCTGTGTTTGGTTGTTATGTTATTGTGTGCAAGTACATGTTACTTGTTTTTTAGATAGCTTATTACTGCCTGGATTTACTTTTGTCTTGTTATCTACAGCTTAGTTGGTACACAAGCCTCTAATGGGCTTACTGGAGAATTCTGTACTGCAGGTACATTGAATGGTAATGACCTCAGTCATTAGATATTTCTCCAGGAACTATGTGCCAGGCGTTGAGCTGGGTCCTGGGGGGAAAAAACCAACAACAACATGCAAATATAACCAGAAGGGAGTCTGTCTTTTAGGATTGACCAATCTCCACTTTCTATTTGCTTCACTGCTGGGCTTCTCTGGGTTTCCTGTGCATACGTATAATTTACCTTTCAGCCAGGGAGAGGGTGGGGGTGAGATAGTCAAGGGCATTTTTACCGAGATTTTTGACCTCAGATTGTCCAAGGTTATCTTGCTTCTGGGATATGTTCCTTTAAAATTCTAGTCATCTGCTCTGATGCCCTGAGCTTTATCATTGACTACTTCAAAGTGTAAGACTGCAGTTTTCTGTTGTCACAGCTGGGTGAATTGAGGAATTGCTCCAAGGCTAAAAAGCCATAAGCCCACAATTCTTAGTGAAATAGGTATCTTTCAGGTATAAACTCTTTTCAAGTTTTGCCTCACTTTGGCTGTCTTCTATTGCCTTCACTGTTTTATGAAAGTATTGTGTTGTTCAAGTTTTGTAATTATTATCTGACGGTTAAACTGCCAGACCTCTTTCTGCCATAGTTATTGCAAATTTTGCCATTTTCCCCCTAAGCCACTTTTTTTCAAGAAATGATAACCAAGTGTTTTATGAAATCTTAGATTTTAATCTGAAGAATGACTTGTAGGTCGTTACAAGATCTTCAGTTTATTCAGGGTCCGTATTCACCCAGGTATAGGGTTTAAAATACTTTTCTAACAGATGGATTTTCTCATTTTTCCCCTTTGTCCATTGTATATTAATTACAAAAATATTTTTAATGACTAAATTTAAATATATTCTGGAGATAGAAATATTTTAATAATGTTAAAATTTAACAGTTTTTTATGTATTAGATAAAGACCTTCTTCATTAAGCTAAGACTAATGTAAATACCCCAGGAGATTAATAATGTAAAAAGAATCAGGTATAATAATACTCCAGTTATAGTAAATTATATATCTGATCCTATATCATTCCATGAATCCTTACCTGCAGTCACTGGGATGAGATGTGTTTAAAAATTCTGTAGGTTTCATTTTATTTGTTTTATTATTTTTAAAAATGTTTATTTATTTTGAGAGAGAGAGAGAGACAGTGACCAGCGGAGGGGCAGAGAGAGAGGGAAACAGAGAACTCTATGCAGACTCTGCACTGTCAGTACAGAGCCCAATGAGGGGCTTGACCTCATGTACTGTGAGATCATGAACGGAGACGAAATCAAGAGTCAGACGCTTAACTGACTGAGCCACACAAGCGCTCCCAAGTTCTTTAGCTTTAAGATTTTAGAAGAGTAATATCTTATTACTTAACACTTCAACACACACTAAAATCAAATCCATTAATATTTCTACTGTAAACTGTGTAAGCATTATTTTAATGGGATGAATGATGAGTATATACAGATTCATGCCAGGGCCTATCAGGATTTGTCTCCAAAACTACAGGTTTGAGTAGTTTCAATGAATTTTTACTTTTATTGTAATACTTTTAATTATTTTTAATGTTTTTATAATTAGATGCATTTTTTAGGTGATATTAAAATCTGTTTTTTAAAAAATGTTTTATAAAAAAATGTATGCTGCCAGGGCACCTGGGTGACTCAGTTAAGCATCTGACTCTTGATTTCAGCTCAGGTCATGATCTGTCATGAGACTGAGTCTCAAAATGGGCTCATCATGGGCCATGGAGCCTGCTTGGGATTCTCTCTCTCCCTGGCCTTCTCCCCCTCCCCCACTTATGCATACTCTCTCTCTTCTCTCTTTCTCCTCTCTCTTTCTCTCTGTCTCACTCTCTCTTCAAAAATAAATAAATAAAAAGTAAAAATAAAAAGCTAAACAAATTATCTTGTAATTAAGGCTTCTATTAAATGGATTTTGCATGTAGATTTCACCATTTTTAAATTCAATTCCATGTTATTTAGGTAAGTCAAGATTATAGAATAAGAGATCATAGCTTTGTTGAAGTCTGGCTTTAATGAATGAGTGATGGCGGTTGAATCATGATGTATACATCAAAGTAGCAGAGAAGCATGGCTGGCCACTGGCATGCTCTATTTACTGGTTCAGAATATTTATTTAAAAGGTAGATACTATTGAGGTACTTGAAAGAAATTTGCTTCCTAAAATGTCTTCAGTCTTGTTCACTCTATCCTTTCCCATGTATAATGCAAAGATATATTTTCCCCTAGTGTTTGCTTGACTATAATTAACAAATTAAGTAAGTCTTTATAAGTGAAATTTGACAATGCCTGCTAACTAACATGTTTTCTCATTTCCATAAACTTTGCTAAGAACTGATAAGTATAGTTCTCTCTTCCTTGTTCAACTTGCTATCCCAGTAAATTCCTCAGTGCCCTTGGACTTGATTCTCAATCTCTCTTATTTCCCTGGATGACTGATCTGCATTCTTTTGAAGTTGGTAGAGGTCTTATACATGAAAGAAATAGGCAGAGTTAGGAAAGGAATAGAAGAATCAGAGCATGGAATTTCATGCTGGGAGATTTTCATACAGAAGAGGAGGGGTGTGGGTATCTTCAGATGAGATGTCTCCAAATGCTTTTCTACTTACACATGTAAAAAAATGTATGTGTAACTTCGGTATTTTGTTCATATTTGATATATCGTTAATAGGGTGAAAATGGAGAGCTTAAGCATTTATAGAAAATATATTATTTTCTGCTCCGCTTGCTAAATAGTTACATACAGGGATATAGAAGAATATGACTTTCCTTTTAAAGGAATGTGATGTGGGGCGCCTGGGTGGCTTAGTCGGTTAAGCGTCTGACTTTTGCTTGGGTCATGATCTCGTGGTTTGTGGGTTCGAGCCCCGCGTTGGGCTCTGTGCTGACTGCCAACTCAGAGCCTGGAGCCTGTTTCAGAGTCTGTGTCTCCCTCTCTCTCTAACCCTCCCCTGCTCATGCTGTCTCTCTCTCTCTCCTAGAAATAAATAAAAATATTTTTAAAAAAAGGAATGTGATGTAAGATGTTGTATTTCATAAATCAGTATAGATTTCTATGACTGTATCTCTTGCTGCATTGTGGCTAGTAGCATTTTCACACATATACACACGTGTGTGCTATTTTCTGTAAAATAGATTTAAAAAAACTTTTTTAATGTTTATTTTTGAGACAGAGAGAGAGAGAAAGAGAGAGGCGTGAGTGGGAGAGAGGCAGAGAGAGGGAGACACAGAATCTGAAGCAGGCTCCAAGCTCAGAGCTGTCAGCACAGAGCCCAATGCAGAGCTTGAACCCACAAACCATGACATTATGACTTGAGCTGAAGCTGGAAGCTTAACTGACTGAGCCACGCAGGCCCCCCAGGAAAACATTTTTTTTTTAACAATGAGCTAATAATTGGAAAATTATATGCCTACACTCTTTAATTTTGCCTCGTATAGAAAACTAGTGAAAGCAGAGTCTGTCGTCTCCAGCTAGCTTAATGGTTGTAAATAAATAATCTCAAAGAAAAAGGAGATTCTTGACATAGGTATTTTGAGAAGTCAAGTCTTGAGTTAGTCATTTTATGTATATATTAGATATAATAGTTATTTAATATTAAAAAATTTTTGTTTTATTTATTTCAAAGAGAGAGAGAAAGAGAGACAGCATGAGCAAGGGAGGGTCAGAGAAAGAGGGAGAGATACAGAATCTGAAACAGGCTCCAGGCTCTAAGCTGTCAGTCAGCACAGAGCCCGATGCAGAGCTCGAACCCAGGAACCATGAGATCAAGACCTGAGCCATAGTGGGATGCTTAACAGACTGAACCACCCAGGTGCCCCAATAGTTATCCAATGTTTTTCAATAAAATTTAAATATTCAAATATTTGAATAAATTCAAAAATTTTAAAAATTCAATAAAATTAAATGTAAATATCTACTTATTAGGTATCTTATTATAAGGTTGAATTTCTTCCTAAGACTGTATAGCAAGCCAAACAAGAAGTTTTCTTTGTAATGGCAAACAGTTTACCTTAATGGTTATAAAGATTGTTGATTTGTAAACTTAAGGCTACAATAAATTTGTTATTTAAGGAACTTACACTTTTGAAAGACTTATCCAAATAATACATAGAATAGATATAGTGAGGAAAGGATGATCTCTTCAATTAATGGTGTTGGGAAAACTGGACAGCCACATGCAACAAAATGAATCTCTACCTCCATCTTTCACCATATGGAAACATCAACTGAAAATGGGTTCAAGGTGTGAATGTAAGACCTGGAACCATAAAACTCCTGGAAGAAAACATAGGAGGTAAACTTCTTGACATTGGTACTGACAGTGATTTTTTGGATTTGACACTGTAAGCAAAAATAAACAAGTGGACTGCATCAAACCAAAAAGTTTCTTGCACAGCAGTGGAAACCAACAAAAGGAAAAAGCAAACTACAAAATGGAAGAATATATTTGAAAATCATAAATCTGTAAAGAATTAATATTGGGGCATCTGGGTGGCTCAGCCATTTAAGCATCTGGCTCCTGATTTGGGCTCATGTCATGATCTCATGGTTCATGAGTTCAAGCTCTACATTGGGCTCTGTGCTGACCATGCAGAGCCTGCATGGGATTCTCTCTCCTCTCTCCCTGTCCCTCCCCCCCAGCTCTCTCTCTTTCTCAAAAATAAATAAACATTAAAAAAAGTTAATTTCTGAAATATATGAAAAATTTCATACCACTCAATAGCAGAAAACAATCGGATTAAAAAATGAGCAGAGGAACTGAAGAGATATGTTTCTAAAGAAGAGATATAAATGGGGGTCATCTGGGTGGCTCAGTCAGTTAAGTGTTTGACTTTGGTTCAGGTCATGATCCTGTGGTTTATGAGTCCAAGTCCTGCACTGGGCTTTGTGTTGACAGATCAGAGCCTGGAGCCTGCTTTGGATTCTAGGTCTCCCTCTCTCTCTCTACTCCTCCCCTGCTCTCACTCTGTCTCTATCTCAAAAATATATAAACATTAAAAAAATTAAAAGAAAAAGAAGACATAGAAATGACCAGGAGATACATGAAAAGGCACTCAATATCACTAATCATCAGGGAAGTGCAAATCAAAACCACAATGAGGTATCGCCTCACATGTATTAGAATAATTGTCATCCAGAAGACAAGAGACAATAAAGATTGGTGAGGATGTGGAGGAAAAAGAACACTCATGCACTGCTGGTGGGAATGTGCCCTGTGGAAAACAGTATGGGGGTTCCTCAGAATTAAAAACAGAACTACCATGTGATCCAGCAATTCCACTACTGGGTATTTATCCGAAGGAAATGAAATCAGGATCTGAAAGATATATCTGCACCTTCACATTCCTTGAAGCATTATTTGTAATAGCCAAGACACGGAAACACCCTAAGCCTCAATCAGTGAATGAATGGATAAAGAATATGCTATAGAGGGGCCTGGGTCCCTCAGTCAGTTAAGCATCAGATTTTCAGCTCAGGACATGATCTCATGGTTGGTAGGTTTGAACCCTGTGTCCAGGTCTGTGCTAACAGCTCAGAGTCTGGAGCCTGGTTCAGATTCTGTGTCTCCCTCTTGTCTCTGTTTCTCCTTAACTCACACTCTGATTCTCTTTCGCCCTCTCTCAAAAGTAAATAAATATTTAAGTTCTTTTTGGAAAAAAAAAAGAATATGTTATATACACATGCACATACATACACACAATGGAATATTATCCAACCACAAGAAAGAGGGAAATTCTACCATTTGAGATAACATGAATGGGTCTTGAGAGTATTGCTAAAGGAAATTAGTCAGAAGGAGAGAGACAAATACTGCATAGCATCTGTGGAATGTAAAAAAAAAACAACCAAACTCTTAGAAACTGCATAGAAAAGTGGTTGCTAAGGGCTGGAAGGTGGAGGAAATAGGGAGAGGTTGGTGAAGGGTATAAACTTCCAGGTATAATATGGAGGCTGTAGATGAGTATCTAATATAAAACACGATGGTTAGAGTTGATGACTATATTATGCCATTCAAATTTGCTGAGAATAGCACTTAAATGTCCTCACCAAAAATAATAAATGAGTAAATAAGTAAGCAAACAAATAAATAAAATGATGGATGGGTTAATTAAATAGATGCTGCTATGAAGCCATTCACAATGTATGCACACGTCAAATCACTGTGATGCCCACTTTAAATATCTTACAATTTTATTTGCCAATTATATATCAACAAAGATGCAAAAACTAAGGTGGAAAAAGAAAACCAAACAAAGAAAAAACTGAAAGAATGATTTATTGTAAAAAAAAAATTATGTTTCCTCAAGTTTATAACCTTTTCCAATTTTTTTTTTAATTTTTTAATGTTTTATTTATTTTTGAGAGAGGGAGAGAGACAGCATGAGCGGAGGGTCAGAGAGAGAGGGAGACACAGAATCTGAAGCAGGCTCCAGGCTCTGAGCCAGCTGTCAGCACAGAGCCCGACATGGGGCTCGAACCCATGAACCGCGACCTGAGCCAAAGTCTGATGCTTAACCGACTGAACCACCCAGGCACCCCTCCAGTTTTCTTTTATTCACTAAGTGTGGGTTACATTTCATCATTGATGGCATCACTAATGTAGTTCTAATCATTTTAACCCGTTGACAAAACTGTGCATACCTTCACAAAGTTAAATGTCACTATAACATAAGTAGCTTTGAAAGCAGTGCAGAATCTCACGATTGTCTTTGCAGAAGCTAAATACCTGTCTTAGAAGATTCTAGACACCGTGTGGCTCATCCCGCTTACTGCCATTCCAGTCATGCCTTTTCTTCCCTTCACCTCAGCAGTGTGTCTGTTGGATGGGATGTGCATGCTTTCTACTGTTGTTATATAAAATTCACTGACACTTAGATGAACAACTCTATTTAGGAGATGGAAATGATTTAGGTACACAGACAATACAGTCCATTCCCACAGAAACAAGAATAGCTAAGAGGAACCTTCTTAGAGTTCTCATTTTCCTTAGTAGCCGAATGGGCCAGATTGTGTGCAGCCAGTAGTTGATCAACTGGATCTAATGGCCCAATGTGACTTGTTTGCTCAATGGAATCACCCAAATTCTAGATAACTTTTTGTAGTATTTTTGTTACAGTAGAAATTTCAGAGGGTAATAATGATTCACATTCAAATATATAAAAATATGTTTCACATTGTTATTTAATTTATTAATGAAGAAACCAGTAGAATGGTAAATCCCATTCAAAAGAAAAGTTGTTAGACAGATTATGTACAGTCAGTACAATAAATAATGCTAGAATAAGATTGCTGGATAATATACAAAACTGGTTAGTGTCCTGCACACCAAAAACTATAACCATTATTAACTTTTCTACCAGATGGAAACTATTTGTGTCCCTAGCAGCCAAAATGATTTATAACATAATAATCTTCTGTAAGTCTAACTTTATGCAGTCTTGGCCTGACAAATATTGATCAATAAGTCAGCCAATGGTACAATAAATGATTAGATAACATTAGGTTGGACCTATGTAACAATGCATTATGGTAATATTGAAATCACATCAATTTTAGCTCTATTTCCAAGTGTCAGATAATATTTTATTAACAATTTCTCATAAACTGAACTCCCACCCCCCTTTTTTCCATTTAACTTTTTTGGTGGCATAACTACATTTTCCAGAGAACCACCAAATTCTGAGTTTCCATGGTATCATGGATTGATGCATACAATTGTCTATAGGGTTTTGAAATAGGGTTCCTTTTAAAAAGGATTGGCACATTCGCTTATTTTGGATTTACTGATTAGCATTAGCACCAGGTAAAGTTATAGAAATTTGCTTAAAGTTTAGTTTAATTTTGTTCTTTGAAAACTGAGTAGGTTTAGGAGATTGGGATGATTTGCTGAGGCCCAGAGAGCAATGTTAGAGATGGTCAAGTTCAAGGCAGTCTTTCTCTGAAAATGGATCATATTCTGGGAATTATATCAGAAAGATAGATTGCCTACACTGAACACAATACTGGTAAAGAAAAGATAGTGTTACACTTCCACCATAGGTATCCATTTCTAGTTATTTCTTCAGTTTGTAAGCTTTGAAAACAATGATGAAATCTGTGAAAGTCCATGGTACATGCATTAGTATTATATTCAGGAAATTTCAGAGCTTAAAAAATATATACATATAATTATGGGATTTATTTTGCTAAGTAATTTTGAAACAAGTTTACTTCACTGTGTTTTCAAGACTACATTCTAGCTTTGGAATGAATAAGTCATGGATATAAAAGACACAGTATAAGGAATATAGTTATTTGTATTTTTAATAACATTGCATTAGGACAGATGGTAACTGGGTTTGTGGTGGAGACAGCATAATGTACAAAGTTGTCAGTCACTGTGTTGTACACCTGACACGAATATAACATTGTGTGTCAACTACACTCAAATTAAAAAAGAGAGAAAAAAAAAAAGGAGAACCTCAAGTTCAGTGTAGCACAGAATGGAGACTGGCATTGCTGTTGAGAGCAAAGGGAAATGAAATGACAATAGTTTTAGGAAGGAGTCCATGTTAGACATGTTGAATATGAGGTGTTGTTTTGGAGGAGAAGGAGTTCAGAGAGATAACCCAGTCTAGATGCTTCATAGTACAAAGGAATACACTGAAAGTCAATTTAAGCTTAGAGGCCCAACTGCAGATAAATATTCGTAAATAATCAGCAAATGGAGATAAAGCTTTGGGTATGAATGAAATCACTGAGGGAAACTGTGTAGATAGAAAGTAAAAAGTGAAGTAAGGAAGACCTTTGTCAAATAACTACACTTTTGAGATAGAAGGGTAAGAAATCAGGAAAGGTAGACAAGTCAAGGAGTGTTAATACGTAGGATTAAAAAAAAAGGTCAGAGCTGTGCCTTACAAATGTTAAGTATTGTTGAGCATTAAGTACCTTTATTTCTCAGAGTAGGAGTAAAGGCCATTAACTTTTATCCATTAACTCATTCAGTAGCTTTCTCACTCAAAAAGCATTTACTGAATTCTTTATAACATGCCCAGTCTTCTGGTAGGTGTTTAAGATATTATAATAAGCAAAAAGAAATGTGTGATCCATATCCCTACATGGCGTTCAATCTTATGGAGGAGAATAACATATCTTATATATATGTGTGTGACATATATATATATATATATATATATATATATATATATATATAAGATTTGTTTTGTAAATATGTACATAAGAATCACACACATATTTTGTAAGTGTAATGAGTACTATGAATAAATGATTCAGGTCACTATGGAGATGGAGGATCTAGGGGTACATGTCAGGGGCTGGGTGGTGGTGGACAGAAAGTCAAGAATTTCTAAAGTCAAGATTTTCCTTTAGATCCTTATCTTTTATTTAAAGTTGTTTTATTTTTGAGGAGAGAGGGTACACACATGAACCAGAGAGAGGCTGAGAGAGAGGAGGGGAGAGAGAGAATCCCAAGCAGGCTCTGCAGTGTCATCTCAGAGCCCAACGTGAGGTTCCATCTCCAGTCATGAGGTCATGACCTGAGCTAAAATCAAGAATGGGAAGCTGAGCCACCCAGGCACCCCAAAGTTATGATCTTTTAACTGGGAGCTTAAGGATGAACAGTTTGGAAGGAGACATAGGATGGTAGCTTTAGAGACTATCTCAATATTTTTTGTTTTCTGTTTTGTTTTCAGGTGGAAGAATCAAACACAGGCGTCTTTACATCATTTGGGAGGACCTTTGAACTATTAAGTTCTGCATTTTTCCAGACTAGACCATTATGGGCTCCTTCTTTGGGATCCCACTCACACACATTTATATAATTATTATATGGTTGTAATTGGCTAGAGACTCTCACTGGCATTTGGTACGAGGGGCAGAAAATATTGCTTATGTATATAACATCCATAAGACCATAGAGCCAACAGCTGTTGGAGCTCAGCTTCGCATGATGTTTCCAGAGTCTCAGCTCTTTCATGGACCTCCAGCAGTCATCCACTGGCAGAAATATTATTCATTAATCACAAGCTAATTTAATACTTTAGTTATTTGTTGATCATTATTATTTTCATTAGCATAGTTCTCGATACATGATTGATTAGAAATAGGTAAGTAGAAAAGTTGACTATCCTCTATTAAGGTAACTTGCTTCTGACCGCATTTAATGTGCATAACTCACATGCATACTTTTTGCCTGTACAAAATATAACTAATATGGATCAAGAAAAGTTCAACTCATTTATAGCAACAGACATTCAACACCCCCCACACTCAATTAAAACCATAATTGTCATTTGGTAATTACAAGGACTCTATTTGAAAAAGCATTTGACAAGCAACAAGATGAATGATCCAGAAGTACTATGATAAAGGAGCACTGGTAGGTGACAAATCCTTCCCTTTCTTTGAGTAACTAAGGCAAGGGCTCATTTTTCAAATATGACAAGATTGCTTAAATAGCTAGTATTTCTCTCCCGGATATTTGGGATGTCACACTATGAGAAAAGACAATGAAAAGCCATTTCATATTGTGAGTACTCTCTGCAAAAAGGAAAGGTGTTTTTTTTTTTAATTGGGAAGATAAAGGACTTTCTTCCTTATTAAGGGACTGAAGTAAATATGAAATTAGATCATTTTTATAGGCAAAAAAGCTCTAGAAAAGATGTTGTCAGAGAAATCAATTTCAAAGATAATCCTTAAGATTATAAAACTATATAAATCTCTCCTTCTTTGAGCTAGATCACTGCAAAACAAAGAACATTTCAAATGTACAAATTATTTAAATATAACCTAGGACACTCCTTTTATTTTTTATTTTTTTAGTTCAACAATAATGCTATCATTTCTCTGTTCATTTGGATTATCACACATTGAATTTTTTCATGAGTAAGTCATACATTCACCTCTAAAGTTTGGAGTTTGTACAACCATTATATAAAAGCACAGTTATTTGGTGTACTTTTTATCTTACTGAATGGAGTAAAGAAACTACAATACACTCATGTTACTGTGACTGTAATGACTTTTATATAATAATAAATCTTTGAAATTGATGATTCTCGAACTCCAATTAACTGCAGAATCTTCTACACTCAAACTTCTGGACACCTGACTCCTAAAATTAAGAATAGGGAAGTTGTTCCCACATTGCATGAAGTTAAACAAAGTAAGAAATTCATTATTAGGCAGATGAAAATAATGATATTTTGTCCGATGAGCTTAGATTTACTAGGTCTTTTACACATCAACCAATTCTTTAGAATTTCACATCCCCTAACATTTTCCCTTACCTAAGATTATTTTATTGGAAGAATTTCTTACCCCCCAAAAAGATGAAAAATAGAAAATAAAGCATCCACCCCATGCCCATCCTATCCTATCCAATTAATGGCTAAATGAAATGGTGATTATTGAGTCACATATATGGAAGGTCACAAGGTTTAGTTAAAAATTTTTTTGACGTTTTATTTGCTTTTGAGAGACAAAAAGACAGAGCGAGAGTAGGCGAGGGGCAGAGAGAGACACACACACACAGAGATCCAGGCTCCAGGCTCCAAACTGTCAGCACAGAACCTGATGCAGGGCTCGAATTCACAAACCAGGAGATCATGACCTGAACCAAAGTCGTATGCTTAGACTGAGCCACCCAGATGCCCCAGAATGATTAGCTTAAAGGCCAGTATAGGGAGACGGGAGGCAAAAAGTCATGGGAAGTCCCAATTTCAAAATCTACCCCATTTCATATGGACCTAACATATCCAACCACCATATAATCATGCATAAGATTTATTTTGGAAGAAAAATGTTTAGGGGATGATTATTTGGAGGTCTTTGGGGATGAGAGCATATAAGTATATTTTTAGTGGCCAAGTGTGGGAAGGACAATAATGTTTTTATGAATATGGAATTAGGTACAGATCACAGTGTAAATCTCAGCATCACTTTAGAGGGAAAAGCAGGCAGGGATGAGAAATAGGGTGCACAGCTGAGTATCTGTGGGGACAGGAGTGGCTGACAGATTTGCCAATTTGTGACCTCCCCAAACTTTCCACTGATGACTTGGTTACTCCCAACTGTATTTAATGGAAAAAGCAAGCATTTTATTTCAACACATGACATAAGGCTTCAAAATGCTCAAAAGCCCTTACAAGATACTGATTTAAGTCATTATGGGCCTCAGATGAAATTCTGTTTGGTTTTTCAAAAGTTGGTTTTGACAGAGATTGAGGTCTTTCCTGAGTGTGTGGGAGGCTGATATCATCAATGGGAAGATCTAATAATATACATAGCAGAGGTGACTTGTGTGTGACACAATTTCTACCAGCTCCACAGTATTACCTACCTCAGATGATTACCTTCCTCAGCTTATTACCTACCACTATTACCTGTCTGACTCTGTGATATATCTGATTCATGGGATATATCTTTGGGACTAAAATTCTTTCAGAAAATTTGCTAAAGGAAAAGAAACATAAGAGGTATCTATTGTTATAAATACTGGCATTATGATTTGAAAGTCAAACCTATCTAGCACAGGCAGCTAAAGGATATTATTTGTCAAACACTGAGAATTCATCAAAAAATACCTTTTTATGCTTATAGAAATGATGGAGCTGCTCAGCCCCTTACATTAGATACCATCCAGCCATGGACTATTGCATTCAAATTCTAGAACTTGTAGATGGCATTCTGTGATTTTATGAGTGCCTTGGAATCTTAAATGCTCTCTTTTTTGAAAATGCTAGTTTGGAATTCCTTACTCTGCTGGTAGCTAAGGTATTGGGTTCTCCCGACCCCCCCCCCCATAGTTTTGTTTTGTTTTTTTGTTTTGTTTTGTTGAGGCAGACAGAGAGAGAGAGAGAAACTTAAGCAGGCTCCACGCTCAGCATGGAACCTGTCATGGGGCTTGATCCCATGAGGTTGAGTCAGATGTTTAACCAGTTGAGCCACCCAGGCACCCTATAGTTAGTTTTTGGTTGTTGTTTTTCAGACATTCAAATGATGAGTCAAAGTATAACTTTTAGGGGCGCCTGGGTGGCTCAGTTGGTAAAGCATCTGACTTCTGCTCAGGTCATGATCTCACGGTTCATGGGTTCCAGCCCCTCTTCGGGCTCTGTGCTGACAGTTAGTTCAGAGCCTGGAGCCTGCTTTGGATTCTGTGTCTCCCTTTCTCTCTGACCCTCCTCTGCTCATGCTCATGCTCTCTCTCTCTCTCTCTCTTAAAAAAAAAAGTATAACTTTTTAAAGTTAAAAAGTGACCATAACTGTCATAGGAGTAAAAAGTGAACATGTGACAAAATAATTTTATTAATAAGGAAGGTAGCAGGTCTGTAAAATTGGTTCAAAAAATATGTGAGGAACTGAATATATACAGGCCTTTAAAAAAGGAGGGGTCATGTCTAGTAAGAAGTTGCTGCCTGTGTTCTCTAGGATTTTAATAGTTTCCTGTCTCATATTTAGTTTTTCTCATCCTATTTGAATCTGTGTGTGTGTGTGTGTGTGTGTGTGTGTGGTGTAAGAAAGTGATCCAGTTTCATTCTTCTCATGTCTGATTCTCCCAGCACCATTTGCTGAAGAGACTGTCTTTTATCCATTGGATACTCTCACCTGCTTTGTTGAAGATTAGTTGGTCATACATTTGAGGGTTCATTTCTGGGTTCTTTAATCTGTTCCGTTGATTTATGTGTCTATTTTTTTGTGCCAATACAATATTGTCTTGATGATTACACCTTTGTAATACAGCTTGAAGTTCAGAATTGCGATGCCTCTAGCTTTGGTCTTCTTTTTCAACATTGCTTTGGTTATTTGGGGTCTTTTGTGGTTCTATACAAATTTTAGGATTGTTTCTTCTAGCTCTGTGAAGAAT
Organism: Proteles cristata cristata; assembly: GCA_017311185.1. Lineage (NCBI taxonomy): Eukaryota > Metazoa > Chordata > Mammalia > Carnivora > Hyaenidae > Proteles > Proteles cristata. The sequence continues at coordinate 290,321 of JAESUZ010005492.1, forward strand.
GTTGGTGTTACTTTGATAGGGATTGCACTGAATGTGTAGATTGCTTTGGGTAGTATTGACATTTAACAATATTTGTTCTAATCCATGAGCATGGAATATTTTTTCCATTTCTTTTTGTCTTCTTCAGTTTCTTTCATATGAGCTTTCTCTAATTTTTAGTGTACAGATCTTTTATCTATTTGATTAGGTTTATCCCTAGGTATTATATGGTTTTTGTGCTATGGTAAATTGGATCAATTCCTTAGTTTATCTTGCTGCTGCTTTATTAGTGATGTATAAATATACAACCGATTTCTGTACATTGACTTTATATCCTGTGACTTTGCTGAATTCATGTATCAGTTCTAGCAGTTTTTTGGTGGAGTCTTTTTTTGGTTTTCTATGTAGAGTATCATGTCATCTGTGAAGAGTGAAAGACTGACTTCTTCTTTGCCAGTTTGTATGGCTTTTATTTCTTTTTATTGTCTGATTGATGAGGCTAGGAGTCAAGGAAATTATTTAAAAATGAACAATTGGGACTTCATCAAGATGAAAGCTTCTGCACCGCAAAGGAAACAATCAAAAAACTAAAAGGCAACTGATGGATTGGAAGAAGATATTTGCAAATGAAATATTGAATAAAGGGTTAGTATCCAAAATCTATAAAGAAATTATCAAATTCAACAGCCAAAAACCAATCCAGTGAAGAAATGGGCAGAAGACATGAGTAGACACTTTTCCAGAGAAGACATTCAGATGGCTAACAGACACATGAAAAGATACTCAACATCACTCATCATCAGAGAAACACAAAACAAAATCACATTGAGATACCACCTCACAGCTGTCAGAATGGCTAACATTAAGAAGTCAGGAAACAACAGGTGTTGGCAAGGATGTGGAGAAAGGAGAACCCCTCTGCACTGCTGGTGGGAATGCAAACAGGTGCAGCCACTCTGGAAAACAGTATGGAGGGTTCTCAAAAAATTAAAAATAGAACTACCCTACAACCCAGTAATTGCAACTACTAGGTATTTATCCAAAGGATACAAAAATGCTTATTCAAAGGGGCACATGCACCCTTTGCTTATAGGAGTGCTATCAACAATGGCCAAATTATGGAAAGAGCTCAAATGTCCATCAACTGACAAATGGATAAAAAAGATGAAATAATGAAATACCGAAGAAATGAAATAATGAAATACTACTTGATGATCAAAAAGAATGACATCTTGTCATTTGCAACAACATAGATAGAACTAGAGTGTACTATGTTAAGCAAAATAAGCCAGTCAGAGAAAGACAAATATCATATGACTTCACTCATATGTGGAATTTAAGAAACACAACAGATGAACATAGGGAGAGGGGATGGGAAAATATGGTAAAAATAGAGAGGGAGGCAAGAGACTCTTAAATACAGAGAACAAACTGAGGGTTGCTGGCGGGGAGGTGGACAGGGAAATGAGCTAAATGGGTGGGCACTAGTTGGGATGAGTCCTGGCTGATCTATGTAAGTGATGAATCACTAAGTTCTACTCCTGAAACCACTATTACACTGTATGTTAACTTGAATCTAAATAAATAAATAAATAAATGAATAAATGAAAATAAAAAGGAAGAGGGATGTTAAAATAGTATTGTTATTCTATAGGACATAGTAATTCTTATATTTTTATAAGTTAATATTCCATGGGACAAGAAAACCATTACTTTAGGAGTTTTCTCTACTACTGGCATCTCTACTGACAAAAATCTATACTAGTGACACAAAATAATATTCTCTTAGAAATTAAAGTATTCCTGGGTGAATCTTCAAATACTTCATGACTGGTGCCTTTTCTTTACCTTATTTACAAGTTGTGGATATTTTCTAAAAATATACGTTTTTATATAGAAGGAAGTGAAAATAAATAAAAAATAATCAACCAAAATGCTATTGTACACATTGCCGCTCTGCAATATTTACTGGCCTAAGATGTGTTAGGACATAGAGTAGGAGTTCATTACTGCTGGCCAAATAATATCCACTTTGTTTAAGGTTCCTGGTTTAGCAGTGTCTAAAGCACAATGGGAAATTCCAAACTGACTTGTTTATTTAGGGCTTGTACATAATATTAACTTGAATTAACAATCCATCAGAGGCTCCTGGGTGGCTTAGTCAGTTAAGTGTCTGACTTCGGCTCAGGTCATGATCTCACAGTCCGTGGGTTCGAGCCCCACATCAGGCTCTGCGCTGACAGCTCAGAGCCTGGAGCTTGCATTGGATTCTGTGCCTCTCCCATCCCCCATCTCTCCTTGCCCCTCCCCCACTCGTGCTCTGTCTTGCTCTGTCTCTAAAAAATAAGTAAAGTTAAAAACTAAAAAAAAAAAATATCTCTCGATCATAGTATTTATGGAGTTGTTGAAAAATAGCTCACATGCAAATTTGTAATCTTTAATAATAATATGCTTCAATGCACCGCTTTTTTCCAAAGACTTTATTGTGTGTCCGCTGACATCAAAGTGGTTAGTGTGACCACAACTGTTATATTAGTGTATTAATTTAAAGCAAATATGTTTTATATACTTACCTGTCAAAAATTACATTGCTTTTGGTTCATCATTCAACAAATATTTCATTACTAGTAAGTGGGATACTTACTTTTTTTCTTAAATAGTTTATTGTCAAGTTGGTTTCCATATAACACCCAGTGCTCATCCCACAAATGTCCTCCTCCGTCCCCATCTTCCCCCTCCCCCCTCACACCCCATCTGCCCTCAGTTTGTTCTCAGCATTCAAGACCCTCTCATGGTTTGCCTCTCTCCCTCTCCCCCACCATTTCCCCCCTTCTGCTCCCCCATGGTCTTCCGTTAAGTTCCTCCTAATCCTCCTCTATGTGCAAACATATGCTATCTTTCCTTCTTTGCCTGACTTATTTCGCTCAGCATAACACCCACAAGTTCCATCCATGTTGCTACACATGGCCAAATTCCATTCTTTCTCATTGCCATGTAGTATTCCATTGTATAGATGAACCACATCTTCTTGATCCATTCGTCCATTGATGGACACCTAGGCTCTTTCCATGTTTTGGCTATTGTTGAGACTGCTGCTGTGAACATCGGGGTCCATGTGCCCCTATGGTTCAGCACTCCTGTATGATAGTGGGATACTCATTATACAGAAGAAGTAGAAATGAATTTATTCCTATGATGAATATTGATTGAATTCTTACTGTATGCCAAGTATTCTTCCTGAAAATGGGTATAACACGGTGAGTCAAAGAGAAAAATACCCTTGACTGTAAACCTAACTTATATTCTATCTAAATGAGGAGACTAACAATAAAATCAGATAGATGCGTAGAGTGAATCGTATGCTCAGAGGTGATGGAGACAGGGCCAAGCAAAGCAGGCGAAGAGCGCAATAAAGCACCGACTTGGTCCTCCTGTTCGGCTGCCACAGCTTTTAAGGCCCGTCACGACCCTCTGCCTCTGCCCCACATGCAACCAAACTGACTGGAAACCCGCTGTTCCCTCCTTTGGCACCTGTAGTGCTGGAACGCTCCGTGGGGCTTCATTACTCAAGCACGTTGCGAGGAAACGTCAAGCTCATCTCCTTCCCCTGCAAGCTCAGCCACTCTGACTAGCTGAGCAAGCTGGCCCTGCTCTCTCCAGACAGCTACAGCATGGGGAAAAGAAGCCCGTTGCACTCTCTTGGCTTGTGTGTGGCATTACCAGTTGACATGGGAACAAATCGTGTGTGTGTGTGTGTGTGTGTGTGTGTGTGTGTGTGTGTGTGTGTGTGTGTTGGGGAGGGTGAGGGGATCCCAACACTATAGAGTGTGACCACATGAGAGCAGAGTGCTGTTTCGGGGATAAGGGCTGCAGAAGACCTCCCCAAAAGGGAGCCGTTTAGTGAAAATCTTCCATTTTAGTGGAAGTAGGGATGTGAGTCATGGTGCAAATGCCTGCAGGCAAGGACACTCTGTGACTTCGAGAAGCAGGGCGGAGGTCAGTGAGGCTAAAGTTGAGATACCACAGTACAATGGGGGAGCAGAGATGACCGGAGAGGTGTGGTCGGAGGAACAGACCAGGTGAGATCTAACTGGCCAGCAGTAGGATATTTTGACTTTTTCTCTTAGTGAGATGCAAAGATCCCTGAGAAATTTTGAGCCACCTTACAGTTACATAGAATAAAAACATTTGAACTTTCAGTGTAAGGGAATTTTCAACAGGGACCTGTCGCTGTGTTCAGAATAGGAAAGGTTGTGGGTACCTGTGAGGAGGGATCACTTGGGAGGCAGGAAGTGATAAGGAGGATGGGCCTGACTGGTAGCAGTTTAAGAAGTTAAAGGCAGTTAGATTCTCTTTTGAAGGTGAATCAGCAGACTATCCTCAGATATTTTTGAGTGTGGACCGTGAATGAGAGATGTCAGGAATGATGACAAGGTCTGTGGCCTGTGCTCATGGAAGAATGGATTGAGCATCACATGTCATATAATGAAGAAGGGGTTGAGGTCAAGCATAATAATAAAAAATGATACCTGTTATGTCATAGGGGGTGGACTTTAATGGAGAGATCAATGTGGTTGGGAGTGAGAAGGGATATTGTAATATGTGAAAAAGAGAAAAACAAAACATTTTAGGGTTGATTCGTCAAGATAAGAGAAAAGATGGAAAGAGAGAGAAAGTGAGGCTCCTGGGTGGCTCAGGCAGTTAAGTGTCTGACTTCAGCTCAGGTCATGATCTTGTGTTTTGTGGGTTTGAGCCCCGTGTTGGGTTCTGTGCTAGCAGCCCAGAGACTGGAGTCTGCTTCAGATTCTGTGTCCCCCTCTCTCTCTGCCCCTCCTCTACTCACACTCTGTCTCTTTCTTTCTCAAAAATAAATAAACATTAAAAAATTAAAAAAATAAAAGAGAGAGAAAGTTTTTCAAATCAGAGAGGGAGACCCTCTCCAGTTTCTCATGAGAATTCCCTATGGCCTGAATGGCTTTGCTCACTCTGAGCCTCTCATTCTGTCCACTCCTGACCTTAACAAAAGTTTGCACATAAAACAGTGTAACTGGTTCCTTCCCTTCAGCTAAGGCCACTAATTACCCACAAGTGAGGAGTGGAGATTTATGATGGCCTGTCAATCTTATATGTATGTAAACATGTATGTGTATATGTGTATGTAAATATGTATATATTTAAATTATATGTAACTGTATATAATATATAATTATATATAAATAAATATTATATACATGTACGTGTATATATTTAATTATATGTAATTATATATAAATATACAAATGATATGTAAATTAAATACATTATAAATTCATATAAATTAAGGTAAATATATATATATATAAATGAATTTGTGACTTTAAGAACAGTCTGAAGAACATTTTTTATAACTGGATTATTCCCAGTGAAACATCAAAGATATACTTACCATAATACAATACAAAATAAGGCCTAATTCAGTTTTAAAATGTCGGTCATTCTGGGTATGGAATTTTCAAGCTGGAATTTGACTTTGTACCTGGCTGGGCTGGCATCTCGCAGACATAGCTTAAGTTCAACAGAGACCAAATCAGAGCCCACACGAATTGTCATCATGACCTCTAAGTACTAAACTGAAGAGCTTTGAATGTAGTTTCTGTTGTTTAAAGTCTTCATTTTGAATCTAGTCATTAGACTACAGCAAATGATATTAAATATCAAGAGGCTACAATTCCCTAGATTATATAGGTGCTTGGGGGAGTTTTAATCATTTCCTGATAAAGACTGCAGGTCCATCTGCTTGTTGGATTCATTTATATATTTATTTATATATAGATACATACCTATTTGGAATTATTTAGATTCTGTCTATACACAGACAACAAATATGTACATTTGCTGTTGTTGTTGTTAACATTCACATTGGCTTCTTATCCACTGTCATCTGTTCGTGGTATTCTGGAATTAGAAAGTAGTGATGTTACACAACTTTGTAACTACATTAAACATCTACTGAATTGTACAGTAAAAAGGATGACGTTTGTGATATGTAAATTACATTTTAAAAAAGGCATGATGTATATTTTAAAAAGTCCTAGGTGTGCAAACTATTCTATCCTGCTGATAGCCTCTCAAGGAAACATTCTGGATTGCATGGGGTATGTCTAAGGCTTTCTCAAATGCTGTGAGAATATGGGAATTACCAGGACAGTGTTGAATGATGACTCTCATCACGTGAAGCATTAATGCTGGCTGCTCACTTTCTTTTCTAATCTTAGGGTCATAAAAGGCTAATAGATATTTTATATCATCCTAATAGTAGAGTAGTAGTATGATTTACTAGTTTTGATCTCATGGTAGAATAATAAGTACTTAACTTAAGGATCTGTCCAAAAATGATATATGTCCACACCATAATGTCCCCATGAATGTGATAACACTATTTTGCCATCTAGTTGAAAACAAAATAAAGAACGTTTTAGTTATTTAGTTAAGGTCACATAACAATTTGATAGTGGGAGATCTATGGATCTTTGTACCATTCTTTTCATGTACGTTGTTGACTTGTTAACTGCCCATTTTATTAAAAAGAAATCCTGTCAATTACCAGGATATTTCAATATAGTTATTGATAGACTATAGTTTACAAACCAGTGGCCTATAGGCCAGAGGTATATTCGTTGCCATTTGTGTCTTAACAGGCTGTGAACATAGGTAGGCATTATGTAAGGTTATTAATTCAAGCTGGTTAGCACCCATTGTCTATTGCCCACTGCAATGAATTTATTAATTACCTACCTTTCCACCAGCTACAGAGCTTCAGTTTGAGATCCCTGCTATGGTAATCTTAGAGCCTAATTAACTCCTGAGCCTCTATACGATACTAAGTAACATGACAGTAACAGCCCATTCCAGAGTTTGCCTGCCTCTTCTTACTTAAAATAACTGGACTGATTAATTCCTAGGGCTGGTTTAAGTTCTCATAAGAGTAGCTTTGCTTTATCCTAAATTTGGTAAAATTTGGGGGAATTTACGTTGTTTACCAAATATTCTGGTTTCCACCCTGCAGTTCCCTCTTCTTGTGGGAAGACTTTATACGATTATTCTCTTACTCAAGGGCAGGCATGTGAACTTGCTTTGTTGAACGATGTTTGGACAAAAGGGATGTATGTCACTTTCAAGCAGAAACTTCATCATCCTGAATATGATCTGAAATTTCTCTCTTCTCTCTCTTATAACCAGAGCTAATTTCCAGGGTAATGAAAATTTGTCCTCTCAACTTTGAACTTCTCCCTTCTCTCCCACAATCAAGCCCCCAACCTGTTGGATTTCTGCTAATCAAGAGGCCATCTCTGAGTTATTTAGCTGTCAGCTCAATCTCTGCCTCAACTTCACCTTTGCATTTTCCAAGTAGAAGAGAAAAGATGTAAATAGTCTTTTCAATGAAAAAGAAAAGAAATGTCCGAGAGGAAGGAGGTCAACAGTGCCAAATGGTTAACTCAAGTTTTGCTGAAACTTGAACTCCATTTTCGTTTCTTCCTATTAGTTAATGGGAGTTGAGTATCATCCCTGAGGCATCTCAAAATCTGCTCTGTTAGCCTTGTCCCTCTGGACCCCCTGCTTCTGAGGGTGCATACTATCAATATATATATAAATGCCAATCCTGTTGCTATTCTTGACCTTTGGTTTTCTGCAGGCTCATGTTTTTCATTCTCTTTCAAATAACCATTGTGCCGAAGCTCTGAGATATGAGTGGAGGAGATACCACCTCTCCCAAACTACCTGGCTTCTTGCCTTAGTCACATCCAGAGCACGGTGTCACTCTTTCCCCCTCCTTTTCTTTCCTCACCTCCTTTGGTAGCCCAAGCAGGGAGTTAATCTGTGCTACCCCAGATACGTCCTTTTACTCTTATGTGCTGATTTGATGTTTTTATCCATTCAGTCTCATGCTAGAGAGTTCAGTTCTCCTCTCCTCAGCGGTGCCAACAGTACCAGGAGCTAGCTCCAAGGCTGTTGTCTTTGAGTCTGATGCTGGAGACCGAAGTCCAGGAGGGGAAGTCAGGCAGGAAGGGAAGATGGAGATAAGCAAGGTGGGAGAGAGGAAGAATAAGTGGATGTCCACAAGCACAAGCTGGGGACCATGAAAGGGGACTGGAACCTGCATCAGTTCTCTTTTCCTCTGACCTAGGTAGAATGGGTATCCTGTAGAAGCTAGGGCTCTTTGTCATGGAGCTAAACACACACATTAGGTCCGGGGATTAGAGAAGCCAAAGTAGGATCCAGAGGCAGATGGAGCCATCACACAATTGTTATGCCTCACACCAATGAGTTAGCCAGCCAGGAACAAGATATGCAGGCTAAAAATGGCTGCTCCTTCCTGTCCGACCTCTAGACTTTGCACAAACATCTCTCTTGTAAAACTGATAGGATGAATCAGAGATCAATCAGAAGACAGTCCACTTTGAAATTTTGCCTCAGATTATTCTGAGGCTTTGAGTCTGGGTAACTTGGAAAAGAGTGGACATTACTGATAAAAAGATGGAAGATAAGAGAAAGACTGTAGTTTAAGGCTTGGTAAAAGTTGTCTGGAATCAGGCACACTGCATTTGATTTCCCATTAGCCTGGAGTAGCTCTCCTGTGAAAAGAAACATTATAAAACTTACTGAGCATTCACTCTATTCCAGGAAGTCTCTCAAATATACATTTATAGTACCTTCTTTGAGACAGATCCTGTTTCTCTTGATTATACTGATAAACACACTAACAGGATTAATAAACTTGCTCAAGGTCACATAGTAAATAAGTGGGAAAGCCAAGATTGGAAGCTAGATAGATCAGCTCAGGAACGCATGAGCTTTACCACTCTTCAGCACTGCCTCACATCTGCTATATGTAATTAGAACTGCCCCCTGATTTGTTGTCATGGAAATCTAACAGTCTTGATTTTAACGAACTTCCCTAGCAAGTCTTAAAGCCTTGAGAGCTAAGAATACCATGGATAAAGGTGGGGATGAATGTTTTGTGTCAAATACAATAATATTGCTGGAGATTTTATCCTCATTGCTCCCTGGGGTTTGTTTGTTTTCCAAGATGCTCACTAACGACTAGTATTTCATTAGAAATAAAGTAAAAAAAACGTTCATAGCTAACAGAAGAATATAAGATAAACTTGGAAGAACGGAGTAAAAATATGTGCCTCAAGCCCTGTCTGGAAATTTCCTCTTCAAAAAATCCTTTTAAATAAATATGAGATTATTTTGTCAATATTGTCTATATTGTTGGCAGGAATTATCATAATTTAAAAATTTAGGCTTCTGTTTCTGTATTAATTTTATACTTCTGTGTAACACATTACCACAAATGTAGCATCTTAAAAAACACACACATGCATTGATTGTTATCAGTGTTCTGTAGGTCAGAAGTCAGGGCTGGCTCAGATGGTCCTTTGTTTAGAGTCTCACAAGACCAGAATCAGGAAGTTAGACAGGCTGAACTCTGATCTGGCAGCTGTAAAGAAAAATATTTTTTTGCTTCCAAGATCATTCACGTTGTTGGCAAAATTGAGTTCCTTGCATTTATAGGGCTGAGGTCTCCATTTCTTTGCTGGTTGTCCAGCTGGGGATTGATGTCAGTTTCTAGAGGACACCAATTGGTCCCTACAAATGGCCCTCTCCATCTGGTTGGCAGCAGTTCTCATGCTCCCCATCTCTCTGAACTCTTCCTTTGCCCCTTAAACAGAGAAATCTGTGCTTTCAAAGAACTAATATGATTGGTTTAGACCCCATTGGGTTAATCTGTTTGTAACATGAGGTAACATAACCACGAAGTAAAGCCAGGACTTGAAGGTCATCAGAGCCATCTGAAAATTCCACTTACCACAGGTTTTATAATGTATGACCAGATAGAAGGACTCAAGCTAAGTAGGTTGGGATAAATCAAGACATGCACTTAGTGTAACTTATTAAATGAAATATAGCAATGAAAAAGATTGCACTTAATGTGATCATTAAGTGAAAATTTATCAATTCTTCCCAAGAAGCTTATCAGAATGTATGACCTACTTTCTGTAATTTGGTCAGGCACAAAAATGGGTCCTTAATCAAGAAGGTTGAAAAACTCTCAAAGTGAATTTCGTTAAAATATCATGGAATATACATCTGTAAAACCTTTGCTTTATATCTTGCTCTGGTTTGCTTCTCATACTGGCTTTCCTAATATTATTGATGTGCTTGAGTTTGAAATAGAAATGCATCCTTAAATACCACAAACAGATAATATTAATGAAAAGCCATGGTTGGAAGGTAGTTAGGTTAGAACAACACTATTTATCTCTTCAAAATCCAGTTGTAGAGATGATGGGAATTCAGAGAACATTTTAAAAGAACAAGGAAGTGAGAATCCAGATGAAGAAATTATAGATGCTGCTCTCAAAAGGATGTCAGTTGTGGGTGACAATATCATGTCCCTTTTCCGTCATCTTTTCATCTGTTTCCATGTTAGTTCCAACCATTTTGAAAGTGAAACAATCAATGATATCAGTCATTCTATAGAGGACAGAATCTATAAAACATTTTCCTGACAGGTAGGATTCCAAACCGGTTTAACAAGCCCATCTCACACCCATTTTTAAATCTAGATTCTCATCCTTGTACCTGAGTGGCTAAATTGCACTTTGATAGCTCTTATAAGGAATCTGTGGCCACAAATGCATTAATTATTTTAGGTAGAAAGGCAGTTATTTTAAGCATACACAAGTATCTAACCATTCTTCTCAAGGGCTCCTCAGACTTTCTCTCGATTACTCCAACATGATGGATCCAATGAATAATTGCCTCAAATTTGTACTGGACTCTGCTCTCCTAAACATGATGTTGGTTTTAATCTATCTTATCTCTTTCTCATTCTCTTCAAAAGTCACCTTCTTTGAAGCTCCTCCCCCTTCCCCATGATTATTGTTTTCCACTTCTTTAATGTGTACCCTTCATTCAGCTGATGGTAATTCATTTATCAAATTATTTTACATCCTGTCTTCTTAGATCACAAAAATTCCTTGTTATACTTAGAGGTACATGCAGTGCTTCTAATTAGGAAATATTCTTTTCTCTATATGTATGGAGAAGAAAATGAAAGAGGTAATTTATTACATAGGCAATGCTACAGGTAAGTCTTTTGCGCTTGTAAAGAATATTTTAAATTGGTTCCTGAATCAGTTACAGTACTGAAAGTTATCCTTATCACACATACTCATTAATCTAGATATGAGACTTAAAAAAAAAGTGATATTTATTGTGACTTCCTTAGAGCTTTCCATGTCTGGTAAGCAAGATGTTGCCAGTCTTTGCTAACTGAAGCAGTTGAAAAGTTAGTAGGAATAAAGAAATAACCCATTAGAAAAAATGCAAGTATCTGAATTAGGGATAAAGAAAGAGTACCTCCTTCAGACCTCGCTAGTGATAAATATCAAGAACGAGGAAGAAGCTGACATTGTGTTCTTTGTGCAAGTGAATGAGTGAGCCGGCACAGTTTCATGGATGCTTTCAGTACTATCAGAAGGCCCATGACTACTGGGTCAGAGGCAAAGGATAGTTTGTTACGAAAGCAATAGGAACATCCAGGGCCTTTGCACTGGCTCCCTGAGCCCCAGTTGGCAGGTGACATAACTGGGCCACTCAGATTGTGTTATGAGAGATAAAGAAGTCATGAACTTAAGGAAACCCAATTTTTTATAATGGGAAGCAGACCTGTCTGACTTTTGCCTTCGGGGAGATATTCTCTTTATTATATACCTAATAAACTTCTCCTTTGCTCCTGATGGCCACAGTATGTCTATTTGCCAAGACTTTGCTGTACAAATACTTTTCAAATACTTTTGAAAAGATAGTCCAGAGCAAATGCAGTCAGTGCTCATGAAATGCACAGAAATGTGACAGATCCACAGAGAACTTACTTCCAAAAATACATTGTTGAGATTGGAAGAGACAGGTATGAAAAGTGACCTAAGGTCATTGGTGCAGAAGTGCCGATGTGAAGATCCAAGCCAGTCTTGGTTTCCCCTTGGATCCTTACTTTTCCTTCACTTGCCCCCTGCCCCCTTCAAACCTGCCAGCTATCGAGATGTCTAATGGTCGCTGCCTCCAAAATACCTCTCAGAATACCTGTCTTTATCCACTGACTGATTCCTGATATCATTGTTTCTCCCCTTTCTCTTATAATATGGAACAACCTCTTTTTTTTTTAATTTTTTATTTCTTCTTTGTTCCTTTTCCTACTACCTCATAGTCTGTCTCCATGGAGCAATCAGAGTAGTCATCGTGGTCACTTACAACCTTCAATCAGATCACGCAATTCCCTCTTTAAAGCCTTTCAGTAGTTTCTAATTGTGCTCAGAATGAACTCAAACCCCTTGGCACACAAGGCCAACTTCATCAAGCCTTTCTCCTGGTCCTCCCAAAGGCTTTGGCAATGGCTCACTTTTCATGGGCTGCTCTTCTGTTATACCTGTGCATGTCTGGTTCCTGATCATGTTCTCCTCTCCATTTCCTCTGCTTTTCCCATCACCAAGATCACCACCATACAACTATGTAGATAACTTATACCAATACCCTGTTCACTAGGTTTGTATGGTTTATCACTAGGTACCGCCGCATAATTTGCTTTAAATTTCTTTCTCTCTGCCTCTCATCCTGGCCTTATTGTAGCTTCTTGAGATTAGGGACTTCAGCTTTTTTGAAGAATTAAATTCTTAGCACTTAGAGCAGTTGTTTTCAAGTTTTGGCAATTATGCATAGAGCTGCTATAAACAACTGTGTGCAGACTTTTGTATAAACATAAGCTTTGACTCCTTTGAGTAAATACCAAGGACCATGATCATTGGATTGTTTGGTAAGGATATGTTTAATTTCATAAGAAACCACCAAACTGTCTTCCAGAGTGGCTGTACCATTTTACATTCCCACCAGCAATGAATGAGAATTCCAGTTGCCCCCCATCCTTGCTAACATTTGGATGTTGTTGGTGTTGTGGATTTTGACCAATGTAAGCTTTAATTTTCTTCCTCTTTTTCTTTTCTTTTCTTTTCTTTTTTTTCTGGTCCAAAAGATAGAGTTTGGAGAATCTAAGCTACAAATAACTCTTCTATTATTACTTTGCAACTATGGTTTAATGGCCTGGAAATAACTGATTAAATTTCTGTCCACATATGGATTTGTGTAGTATATAGGTAATGGTAACATTTAGACTGACAGAGCCAAACTGTCTCCTCTGGTTTTATACAATGCAGAAAGGGAAAGCCAGCAGTAGGGTAATTTAAAAAAGTTAAGATTCAATGTTAACTTTAAATAATACATAGATAAGTTGTACCTCTTTATAATACTATTAACAAACTAACCCATAATCCTCTTGTAGTTTTAGTAACAATCCTGATAAAGAATGACTTAATTATGTGCAACAGAAAGGTGTTTAATTAACTTAAAGAAAACCGATCTGATAAAGGATGTTATAACATGACAAGGCGATGCTGGTATTATAAAAATTCCGTCTTGACTTTGGATTAAGTATCATTGGTTTCAAACCTGAGAAAATTTGGAATTAGAGGTGGGAGACAGGAAAACCAACTTCACAGAGTTATTCACTGTGGCAAAGAGGGAGTCCTTGAGGAGATTTCACATCAGTAAATAACTGATGTGAATTAAGCAATATCCTAAGTTTATAAAAATTCTCCTCAAAAGTTTGTTATAGGTGATTTGGATGATTTTTTTTAAAATTTTTATAGTTTATTTATTTCTGAGAGACAGAACATGAGTGGAGGAGGGTCAGAGAGAAAGGGAGACACAGAATCGAAACCGGTTCTAGGCTGTGAGCTGGCTGTCAGCACAGAGCCGGACGCAGGGCTCGAACCCACGAACTGAGAGATCATGACCTGAGCCGAAGTCAGACGCCCAACCGACTGAGCCACCCAGGCGTCCTGTGGATGATTTTTGTATTAAATAACTGTGGCTTTCCTATTGTGTCTTCATAACATTTATTTCACTGTACTGAAAAGAAACCTTATCTCTCAGTAACCCACATTTTTGTCTTCATTAGGAAATTGCCACCACCCTTAGACCATGGATTAGTTTTCTGGGGCTGCCATATCGAATTGTCACAAACTGAATGACTTAAAATAACAGAAATATATTTTCTCACAGTTCTGAAGAAAAAAGGTCTGAAATGAAGGAGTTTTCACGCTTGGTTCTTTCTGGATGCTGTGAGGGAGAACTGGTCCCATGCCTGGTGGTGGCCAGCAACGCTTGGTGTTCTTTGGCTGTGATTACATAGTTCCTGTCTTTATCATTCCATGCATTTCTCCCTCTGTGTATCTCCGTGTCTCCAATTCTGTCTCGTATAAGGACACTCATCATTGGATTTAGGGCTCACCAAGATAATGCCAGATGATCTCATGTCCAGATCCTTACCTTAATTACATTTGCAAAAACTCTTGTTCCAAATAAGGTCATTCTGAGTTTCTGGGTGGACATAGATTTGGAGGGACACTATTCAATCCACTGAAGATGACAGGAAGCTATTCCAGAATGTCTAGAGCAACAAAGTGCTGCCAGAACATTCCCTGCCACTATGTGAAATTGAAATTCAAAAGAATGTAATGTTTAATAGCATGAAGATTATAAAATACTCAAAGAGAAATTTAAAAAATATGTACAAGACCTCTAGAGAGAAAAATTTAATGTGAAGTGGATCAAGAGTAAGTGTGATAAGAAAAAATTTCTTGAAAAAAAAAAACTAAGAGAAAGCTTCAGTAACCACGGGTTAGGCAAAAGTTTTCTAGAAGACAAGAAACATACTGGAGCATATTTGATTCACTAAAACCTTTCATTCTTCAAACATCACTATTTACTGCCAAGACTATGGAGGTATTGCTATGAAGAAGTCGCATGAAAGGGTTTATTTGGGGTGATGAAACATTCTATAGCTTGAATGTGGTGGGAGTTACATGGATCTATATATGTGGTTAAATCACATAGAACTACATGCATACATACATATGTACAGGCACAGATGGGTTCACATAAATGCTGGTAAAATCTGAATAATGTCTTTAGCTACTAGTACTGTACCAAAACACCCTGATAAAGATATAGGTGAAATATTTGAATGCTTTACCAAAGAAGATACACAAATGGAAAAGAAGGACATGGAAAGATGTCCTTAGGAAAGATGTCATTAGCCATTAGGAAAGTATGAATTAAAACCACAGTGATACACCACTACACAACTACTAGAGTGGCTACAATTATGATGGGGAAAAAACAGGTGTTGGTGAAAATGTGGAACACCTAGAATTCTCATCAACTGTGCGTGGACATGCAGAGTGGTAAAATGGTTTTATGCTTTCTTATAAATTTATACAACATATAAACTAGAAATTTTACTGCTAAATGTGCTTCTAAGATAAATGACAATATAAGTTCATACAAAGACTTGAATTTGAATGTTAATGGCAGCTTTATTAACGGGAAAGAAGCCAAATATCCTTCAACAGGTGAATGGTGAAACAAATTATAGTACACTTATTTGATGGGATAGTAGTAACAATAAAAAGAACAAACTAAGGAGGCAGCCACTATGCAAAGTGAAAGAAGCCAGGTGTGAGGGTCTATAATCTACATACTGCAAGGGTTACTTTTTATGCAATTCTCTAAAAGGAAAACTTTAGGGATAAAAAGGTCAGAGATTGCCCAGGGCAGGGAGCAGAGAGAGAGGAGATTAAGTGCAGAAGGCCTGAGGAAATGGTTTGGGGTAAAGAAAATATTCTGCATCACTGTGTGACTAAGGTGTGGCTCCACAGTGCTACACATTTGTCAAAACTTAACAATTTGTACAGTGTAGTGAGTTTTATTTATGTAAATCATAATTCAGAAAAGCTTATTTAAAAATAGAAAAGGCAGAAAATGATCAGTGAATTGGATCAATGAAAACCTAATGACTGTTCAGTATGAAATTGGAAGAAATCAGAATGAGTTTGTAAGAAGATAATCCATGGAAAAAGACAATAATCCATGAGATACAGAGACTTTGAGGATTAATTTTGTATTGTGTTTTCTAACTAAGTAGAGCTAATGCCTCTAACTTTACCCTCATAACGATGGCCTCTGTTTTCTAACAGGTCTTTCCCTTGGCATAGAAGTGTGCTCCAGGCTTTTCTATGATGAAAAAAATCTTCCACTCCATTTATGTCATACTCCAGTTCTTATTTTATATTCATTCTTCTCCTTAGAGCCAGGTTACTTGGAAAAATGATACCTCTTCTTGTTTTTGTTTTTTATTTTGTTCATACCTCAACCTGCTGGAATTAGTCTGTCATCTTCCCCCATCACCCCACTGACATCATTCCCTAAATATCTGCCAATTCAACAATTATAGGTTTTTCCTTATTTTACTTCTCCACTGATACACTACTGGAGTATTGTTTTTGTTTTTGGTGTCAGTAAACATTCCAAACTTTATTTCATGATTCTCAAATAGATAAGAGGCATAAGAAAAAAAATCACTCTATATAAAAAAGGTATTTGGTTATATCTAGATTTATAATTTACCTTCCATAATTTACAAAATGTCTGCATTCTCTAGTATTTCAGGGAACAGACACTGTGTTTCTGGACATTAATGTTATCTTGGATATTTGATCCTACTGATGTTAAGTATCTTATTAAATCTGGAACATTTTAGTCTATGTGCAGTGACTGTATTTTGCTGTCTACTTGAATCAATACTGATACAGCACTTAATTACTCGTACAATCCACGAGGAAAACCACTGTTTAATTTTCTCTCTTCTATACAAGATGAACTTTTATAAACTTTCTTTAGGAACTCATTCTTTCTGTTTCATTCTAATATTATTCCTGTTTTCTTCTCATATTTTTAAAGTCTCGATTTTTCTTTGTTGCTGTTCAATTCATCTGACTTCTTTTTTCCCCCACTGACACATTCTTGTGGACCTCCTTACTATCCCTATTTCTTTAGATTCCTTCATCCCTGCTAATAGCTCCTGCCCATGGTTATTTTTCTGTTTCTTCACATAAATGGTGGCATTTCCTGGCAATGGAATAAGTCCCTCTTCTCTTCTCAGTATGTGCACTATCACCAAGTAATCTTTTCTCTGCTTTTGTCTTTTAATGACTTAATAATAAGTCAGTGATTCCCAGGTCTGGATCTTGTTTTTTGGAATTTTAAGTCCATGTAGGTCTATGACTACTGAATGACATCTAACACCCATTTTGAGGTGTCAACTGGGTGTTCAGAAAATATGACCTAGCAATGGAAACAAATGACCTAGAGCTCAATCCACATACATGAATGAATTTCACATACTATCGAGTGAAATAAGCAAGATGCTATAGAACCAATTCTATACTTCCTTGGTTTATATAAAATTTGAAAATGCCCAATTAGGCATTAAAGCTTAAAGATGAATAGCTATGGGTAAAAGTAACAACAAAAACAAAATTAAAAGAATAATTAACACAAAACTCAAGCCAGCAATTACATCTAGGAGGCCTTCTGGTGCATGGCAATATCCTCTTCCTTGACTCACTGTGGATATTTAAGGTGATGATATTATTTTTTCTACTTTTAAAGGTACGTGTGTGTGTGTGTGTGTGTGTGAGAGAGAGAGAGAGAGAGAGAGAGAGAGAAATTTGTGCAGTTTTTATATGTGTATATTACGGATACAATACAAAATGTTAAGATAAACCAGAGAAACAAGCTGAAAGGCAGTTCTATGCTACCAAAAACAGGAGGCTGTAGTAATAACACAGGGAACACAAGCTCTTTTGACTGAGGTACTACAGGTAATGGGGTCAGGAGGCCAGGTCATTGGACTTTATTCAGCACAGAGAGGGCATCAGTAGTGATTTTTGCTAAGGTGAGAGAAATGATCAGAATTATATAGTAGGAAATAGTTTGGGAATAATTGAGATGATTGATTAGAGAGGGGGGGAAAGGTGGTAAAAAGCTAGAATAGGAGACGTTTACAATATTGCCAGAAATAATGAGGGTCACTCCAGAGTGGGAGGAGGTCAGTATTAGGAATAGAAAAATGAAGTCAGAGATAATAAAAGCACAGAAAAGACTACATGGATTAAGTGTGCTGAACAAACAATGTTTTTCCAAATACAGTGAAACATTCAATCATGAATATCAATTTCGTAAAACTAGAGGTGACAAAATATTTCTATATCTTCTAAGAAATTAAGATTCATAATTATTAATCTATGACACAAAAAGACACAATTTATTGGTAATTTCAGAAACCACTTGTTTTAGGGGCACCTGGGTGGCTCAGTTGGTTAAGCATCTGACTTCGGCTCAGGCCATGATCTCGGTTGGTGGGTTCAAGCCCCGTGTCAGGCTCTGTGCTGGCAGGTAGCTTCAGATTCTGTGTCTCCCTCTCTCTCTGACTCTCCCCTGCTCATGCTCTCTCTATCTCAGAAATAAATAAAAAACATTTTAAAAATGTAAAAAAGAAAGAAAGAAATCACTTGTTTTATTTTGTTTGGGCATAAAGACCAGTGTGGTTGCTAGTGGTTGTGAGGAGGGATGACTAGGTGGAACACAGCGGGGTTTAGGGCAGTGAAACTGTTCTGTATGATAATGTAATGGTGGATATATGTCATGAATTTGCCATAACCCACAGAATGTACAGTAGAAAGTATAAACCCTAAAGTAAACTGGATTTCAGCTAATACTAGTGTATTAATATTGGCTCATTGGTTGTAACAAATGTACCACACTACTGCAAAAATATTGGTAATAACTCCATCCCTCCCATGTGATTTAAAAAAGAAATTAACTCTTTATAGCCATCATGACAGGCTAGGTAATGCTGACATAAAACTCAGCCTTAAATATTACAGTAACTTGAAGCAAAGATATTTTTTGTTATTAATGTCAGACTATGTGCTCATGGTCATCTGGGGTTTCCTCTACTTGTGCCCACTTAGGGCCCCATGTGAAAAGGCAGCCACCATCTAGAGCATTGTTGTAAGACAGAAGAAGTGCTGGGAACCCACGCTGGTTCCTAGAGCTTCTACCTCGAAATAGCACCCACCACTCTTGCTTACACATCATTGGACAAAGCTAGCCTTTTGGCCATGCCTCACTCTTAATGCCCAGGGACATGATGCATTACTATTTTCCCAAAAGAAGAACTTGGAATATTTAAGTGGAGAGTGACTACATCAGGCCATCCTCTGTTCTTCAGCTCTTTGGTTCACTCTCTTTTCCACACACAGAAATATACCTGTCCCCACCCCAAAGAAGACAATTCAAAATCCCAATCTAGTGATAGTGTGGATCTAAAATTACAGGGCCATTGGGTGGGTGTGCAACTGTCTTCACACTGGGGGTCGAATGTGGTTCCTCTTACTCCAGTGATTTATGGACTCAACAGGAAAATTACTCACATTAAACCATGGGAAAATGAGTATGGGATCACTGTAAGAAACATTCACATCCAAAGAGGGGAAGAGTGTGACACCCATAGTAGTTAGTCTCCAGGCCACTCTGAAATTCTCTGGACAGAAGTGGTAAGCATCCTCCATCATAATCAGTCACCGTGGTGACTGATGCTAGGTGCTGTTTGAACAGATCCTGGTTTTGTTCTCCCTGGGAAAGGTTTCTCAGTTACTTGTCCCTGGCTCAGAAGATCCCCCTTCCTTTCTCCTGATTTCTCTCAGACTCTTATTTTTCCTTCCAGTTTTGCTGAGATATAATTAATATCTAACATTGCATAAGTTTAAGGTGTCCAATATGATAATTTTATATACCTAATCTGTTGTGCAATGATTACCACAATAGAATTAGGTAACACCTCCATCATCGTATAACTATATGCAAATATTTTGTGGTGAGAATTTTTAGGATGTAGTCTCTTACAAGTTTCTAGTATAGAATGTAGTATTGTTAGCTATAGTAACTGCTGTACATTTGATCCCCAGAACTAATTCATCTTATAATGGAAAGTTTATACTCTACCAACAACTACATTTCCCCCACCTCCAGTGCTTGGCAACCATCATATGCTGTTTCTGGGGGTTTGGCTTTTTTTTTTTTTTTTTTATTTTCATGTAAGTGATAGCATGCAGTATTTGGCTTTCTCTGTCTGACGTATTTAACTCGGCATAGTCCTCAAGGTCTATCCATGCAGTTACAAATGACAAAACTTCCTTCTTTCTCATGGCTGAGTAATATATATAATATATATATATTATATATATATATACTGTGTGTGTGTGTGTGTGTGTGTGTGTGTGTGTGTACATCCATACAAGGGCACTTAGGTTGTATCTCTATCTTAGCTATTTTGAATAATGCTGCAATGAACATGGGAATGCAGATATCTCTTTGGGATCTTGATTTCATTTCCCTTGGATATATACTCAGAAGTAAGATTGCTGAATCTTATGGTCATTCCTTTTTTAATCTCTATGCTCATTGTGGGGCTCAAACTCATGACCCTGAGATCAAGACTTGTATGCCCTACTGACTAAGCCAGCCAGGTATCCCTCTATTTTTAATTTTTTGTAGTACCTCCATACTATTTTACATTTTAGGTACACCAATTCACATTCTCTGTAAATTTAAAAGGGTTCCTTTTTCTCCACATCCTCACCAATACTTGCTATCTCATGTCTTTTTGACACTAGCCACTCTACCAACTGTGAATATCTCATTGTAGTTCTGTGTTTCATTTCCCTGATTGTTAGCAATGTTGCACACCTTTTCATGTACTTCTTGGCCATTTGTATGCTTTCTTTGGAAAGATGTCTATTAAGAACCGTTGCCCATTTTTAATTTGGAATTTTTTTCCTATTGATTTGTATGAGTTGTTTCTATGTTTTGAATATTAACCCCTTATCAGATGTATGATTAGCAAATATGTTCTTCCATTCCATAGGCTGCCTTTTCATTTTGTTAAGTATTTCTTTTGCTGTGCAGGTTTGATCTAATCTCGCTCACATATTTTTGCTTTTGTTGTTGTTTGTGCTTTTGATGTCAGATCAAAAAAATAAGTTGCCAAAATCAATGTCAAGGAGCTTTTCCCCAATCATTTCTTCTAGGAATTTTAAGGTTTATACACTTAAGTTTTTAATTCATTTCTAGTTAATATTTGTGAGTGGTGTAAGATAGGGGTCAAATGTCATTCTTCCACATATGGTTATCCAGTTTTCCAAACACTAGTTATTGAAGAAGTCCTTTTAGCATTGGGTATTCTTGAGTCCACTGTCAAATACTAGCTGAGCTTATGTGTGAGTTTCCCTCTGAGTTATCAATTTTGTTCCATTTTTATGCCAATACCATACTGTTTTAATTGCTGTATCTTTGTAATGTCATATGAAATCAGGAAATGTGATATCTGTGGCTTTGTTCTTTTTCAGGATTCTTTTGGCTATTCCTTTGTTTATTCTCTGGTGTTTCCATACAGATTTTAGGATTTTTCTTTTTTTAAATTTTTTTAATGTTTTCTTTATTTCTGAGAGAGAGAGAGAGAGAGAGAGAGAGAGACAGCATGAGTAGGGGAGGGTCAGAGAGAGAGGGAGATACAGAATCCAAAGAAGGCTCCAAGCTTTGAGCTAGCTGTCAGCACAGAGCCCGATGTGGGGCTCAAACTCACAAACCGTGAGATCATGACCTGAGCTGAAGTCGGACACTGAATCGACTGAGCCACCCAGGCGTCCCATAGGATTTTTTTTTTCTATTTGTGTACAAATGCCACTGAATTTTGACAAGGAGTGCATCGACTCCATAGATGGCTATGGATAGTATGGGTATTTTAGCATTATTAATTCTTCTAATTCATAAATATGGGATATCTGTCCATTTATTTGTGTCTTCTTCAATTTCCTTAAGCAATGTCTTATAGTTTTCAGTGAACTGATCTTTTACCTCCTTAGTAAAATTTATTCTTAAGTATTTTATTGTTTTTGATGCTATTGTAAGTGGAATTATTTTCTTTTCAAATATTTCATTATTAGTGTATAGAAATGCAACCGATTTCTGTATGATGATTTTTTCTATCTTATAATTTTGTTAAATTTGTTTATTAAATCTAACAGTTTTGGGTTCAGTCTTTAGGGCTTTATATATGATATTATATCATTTACAATCAGAGATAAATTTACTTCCTTCTTTCTGGTTTGGAGGCTTTTATGTATTTATTTTTCTTGCTTAATTACTTGGCTAGAACTTTCAGTATTATGCTGAACAGGAGTGGTGAAAGCGGACATGCTTTCCTTTATCCTGATCTTAGAGAAAGAGCTTTTAACCTTCCATCACTGACTATGATATTAGCTGTGGGCTTGTAATATATGGTCTTCTATTATATTGAGGTAGATTCCTTTGACTGCATATGCAACTTATTAAGACTTTTTTAACCATTCAAGTATATTGTCAAATGCATTTTCTATGTTTATTGATATGATAATATGATTTTTATCTTTCATACCCACACTAAAGTCCTTGTCAAAGGGTCCCTTGACCACATTCTTAGGGTTTTCTGCCAAACATGCTTTCTCATTTGTTTTTTTTTTGTTTTGTTTTGTTTTTTGTTTTTTGTTTTTGCAGTATGGACAGGCTGAATTTTCCCCATATTTTAAGTTCTGTTTCCCTTTTAATGAGCCATTTTGTCAGGGCACCTGGGTGGCTCAGTCGGTTCAGCATCCGACTTCAGCTCAGGCCATGATCTCATGGTTCGTGGGTTCAAGCCCTGCATCACACTCTGTGCGGACAGCCAGTTCAGAGCCTGGAGCCTGTTTCAGATTCTGTGTCTCCCTCTCTCTCTGACCCTCCCCTGCTCACGCTGTCTGTCTCACTCTCAGAAAAAAACAAAAACATTAAATTTTTTTAATGAACCATTTTGTCTTTAAATTATTTCTCTCTTCTCACATTTTACAATAAACATTCAAGAGAAACCAGGCAGCTTTTTTATACTTTACCTAGGAAAATTCTTAGCCAAATATTCAGTTGTATTGCTCACAAGTTCTTCCTTTCACAAAACACCTGGACACAAACCCAATTCAGCCAAGCTCATTGCCACTTTATATCAAGAATTGCCTTTCCTTCAGTTTCCAACAATATGTTACTTATTTTCATTTGAGACTCTATTAGAATGGCCTTAACCATCCAGCTTTCTACCAACATTCTGTTCATGACTACTGAAAGACTCTACCTATTCCCTAAGAAGATTGAGTGTTTCTCCACAAATCTCCTTTTTTTCCTGAGCCCTCAGCAGAATTGCCTGTAATGGTTTGTTCATGGTAATGAGGATTTTTCTAACATGTAACCTATATATCTGAAAAGGGGCTAATATCCAGAGTACATAAATAATTCCTACAACTTATTAGCAAAAGTCAAATAACTCATTTAAAAATGGAATTAAAAATGGGGAAATGGCATGAATAAACATTTCTTCAAAGAAAATATACAAATGGCAAACAAATGTTAAAAACAGGAGATGTGCATCATCACTACTCCTCAGGGGAGTGCTAATCAAAACCACAGTGAAATATCACTTTCTACCATTAGGATAAATGCTATCAAAAAGGTAGAAAATAACAAGTTTTAAAAAAATTAACTTTGTGCACTTTCGGAGGAATGTAAAATGGTGTGGTCACTATGGAAAGCAGTATGAAGGTTCATCAAAACCAAAACCAGAGCTGTGATATAATGCAGTAACCCCACTTCAATGTACACATCCAAAAGAATGAAAATAGGATAATGAAGAAAGATTTGCACATCCGTGTTCACTGCTACTTTACTCACAATAGCCAAGAAATGAAAGCCACCTATGTATTCATCACCAGATAAATGGATAAGATTCATGGATAAAATATAGTATATACAGAAAATGGAATACTATTTAGCCTTAATAGAAAGAAATCCTGTTATATGCTACAACATAAATGAACTTTAAAGACATTATGCTAAGTGAAATAAAGCAGGCAAGACAAATATTGCATGATTTTATTTATATGAAGTTTGTAAGGTCAAAACTCTTAGAAATAAAAAGTAAAATGGTGGATACCTGGGATCAGAGGAAGGGGGAGTGGGGAGTTCTTCAATGTGTATAGAGTTTCAGCTCTGCAAAATGAAAAAGTTCTAGAGATTTGTTGTTGAAATAATAGTTAACTTTACTGTGCTGTACACTTAAAATGGTTACAATGGTAAATTTTATGATACTGTTTTACCACAATAAAAAAATAAAACATTGGCATAGTATTAATTTTCTAAGGAAGAAGTGTTTTCTGTTTGTTTTGGTTTGGACATTGTTTATTTTCTTTCTTTCCTGGGAGAATTATTCTTCTTGACTGAAAATGGCTTAAAATTACTTCATTCTTTTGAATTAAAGGACCTCATACAATATCTCACAAGTTAATTATTATAAGTCTGTTGATTTGAATTAGTTAAATGAAGAGAAAGCTTAGAGTGTCCTATGGTTATTTTGGTTTAATTGTCAATAATTTGAAGCACAGTCTTTAAAGTTTTCTCTGCTCCTATTTCTACTTATTCCTCCACTAAAAACAATACAAGTACATATAAGAACTAAACCATAAAAATAGTAGATGATAATTTACAGGCAGTGGATATATGTTCAGGGCTTTGGGGCAATAAAAGATTCTCAACCACATATGCAGACACTTAATGATGTGCCAGTCCATGGAAGGACAAGTAATAGATTTTGCCTATGCTCGCGAAAAATTGCTCATGTAAAGAACATGTCCCTTCCAAACTTAATATCAGATGTTCTCTAAAACTGCAAAGCCATCACATTTTGACTTCAATTTACTGATTCTACAATATGCTTATCAAAATTAATATTGTCTTTACAACTTGTAGTGTTAATATTAAGACAGTTAGGAAATTTCCCATAAACTGGGCTACCCTCCTGGTTATTTAAAGAGCATTCTCTTGCAACACACATTCCTAATGTTTACACTTGTAACATAAATTGCATGTATCTACCAACTTTGTGAACTGATTTTGGTAACAATAGTAAAATAAATAACTGAAATGAAGATGTGCACGCTAAGCAATCATCTTCAGAGTCCATGGCTTGTTACTGCAGATGGTCTAAAATACAAATCTCTCCATAAGAACAACAACTGTGAGAATAAATTTGAGTCAACACTTTAACATATGCCAGCTAATCAAATTATATTTTGGAGTTTGCTTTAAGCACGTCTGACTTTTGTCATTCTAATGTACAATGCATTTTAATAGATGCATTAAAAACATTATCCTAGATCAAATTCATTTCCCATTTACTCTCTGGCTTTTCCTTTGGTAGAAATATCAAGATCACAATTTGGCAAAAAAAAAAAAAAAAAAGGGTGTTTTCTTTTTGTATCAAAATTTAGGACCATAATTTTGAAACTCACTTTTTTTTTTCTGTTCAGAATAATATCTGTCTATAAAACATTTATCTTAACAGTCTTAGAACTTGTCTATTCTTTAAACTTATTCCTCCATACAGCACAAAAAGTTAAAATATTAAGTGATTTTATAAATAAAGTAGCAGTTCTCTTTGATCGATCTTCTGCTACAATTGTTCCAATTTTAGTATATGTCCTGCCAAAGCGTGGACCTTCCACAATTGTTAAGCATGAGTGCTGCTTTCTTACTTTCTGCTTCCATTTTTCTGTATCATATTTAGTTTTTAATTTTGTCCTCTGTTTTCAAATTTACTGGGTGAAGTATTATAAAATATAAAGAGATTTCTAACAATTTTGACACTTTTAATCTAGAAAGGCTAGAAAATTATTATAACCAACTACTTGTACCATTTTTAATCAATTTATTATTTTTCTCTGCCATGACTTTGACAATAAGAGCATCTAAACTGAACCCAGTGTCAACCATTCAACCCACTGGAAGGACATGGCTATATCCAAAAGATGTAATTTTCACATTATTACCTCCTGGCATCTTGAACTCTAGTGAATGATTTTTTAGACTCAAAAATTGCTTTCAAAAGAGAATCCAAGTATGGTTGATTGGAAATGGCAATTCTCTCATAGTTCCTGTGTGGTCTGCTCTACCCCAAGTTAGAGACAGTGAGAAGAAACACGTACATGACTTTCCAGTCGTCCTTAGATTTTTCACTGTTTTAAACACATGATGACTATTACCTTTATGATATGATTTAATCCAATGAGGGCAATAATGGTGTGCAAGTGGAAAAAATACAAGGGGTCTATTATTGATATATAGTCATTATAGACTCAGGTTAGACAAATATGTGGGCAGGAAATGTAATGTTTTTGCATGATTTTTAATATATTTTGATTAGGGGTTTTGACCAAAATAGTTTTTACCTTTACTCCAACCTGAGACCCACATACTTAGATGTTTTTGTTTCTCTATGAACTAGAGATATGGGATGAAATCAGGTTGCCAGTACATTCTAGCTTGACCTTATGACTGAGTACATTTATCTTTGGATGAACCATGAAATAGTTTTTAAATTCCAGATCAATGTACAAAGCCTGATCCATGTTTTAGCTCCCTCCACTTTTTTTTAGTGGCAAGTGGATTCATCTTGAAGTCAATCACACCTTAAATTGAATCCCAGGTACAATATTTATCACCTATATAATCTTGAGCAATGTGCTTTAACTTTACTAAGTCCCATTTTCTGTAGTAATAAATAAAGTTGGAAGAAGTATAACTTATAGGATAGTGTAATTATTTTATGAAGCAAAGTATATGAGAGTGTGTAGTATAATATCTGTATGCAGTAAATGCTTAATGGCCATTTCCTTTTCTCCTTTGCTTTCTTGCATCTAAATCATGGTTGAGAGGCAGCAGTGGTGATGAAGAGAGAAGCCCATGAGTTAGTCATCATTTCCATTTTGTTGGAAAATGGAGATTTAAAGAGAAAGCAAAATGCAGAGAAAAAAGGACTAGAAAAGTTATAGATTGGTGAATTTATTCTACCTCTGCTTTACTTAAAAATTTAGCTATCATAGGGGCACCTGGGTAGCTCGGTCAGTTAAGCATCCGATCTTGGCTCAGGTCGTGATCTCACTGCTTGTGGTTTCAAGTCTGCATCAGGCTCTGTGCTGACAGCTCATAGGCTGGAGCCAGCTTCGAATTCTGTCTCTCTCTCTCTCTCTCTCTGCCCCTCCCCCTCCTGCACTCTATCTCTCAAAAATGAATAAATGTTAAAAAAAATTTTTTTTAATTAGCTATTGGGATATTAGGAATAGAAAAATGAAGAGAGAGATAATAAAAACACAGAAAAGACTACATGGATTAAGTGTGCTGAACAAATAATGTTTTTCCAAATACAGTGAAACATTCAACCATGAATATCAATTTCGTAAAACTAGAGGTGACAAAATATTTCTATATCTTCTAAGAAATTAGCATTCATAATTATTAATCTGCTACCCAAGAAGACACAACTTATTGGTAATTTCAGAAACCACTTGTTTTAGGGGCACCTGGGTCGCTCAGCTGGTTAGGCGTCGACTTCGGCTCAGGTCATGATCTCCCGGTTCATGGGTTTGAGCCCCGTATCTGGCTCTGTGCTAGCAGCTGGCTTGGAGCCTGGAGCCTGCTTTGAGTTCTGTGTCTCCCTCTCTCTCTGACCCTCCCCTACTCACACTGCCTCTCTCTCTCGGAAATAGATAAAACATTTTAAAAAGTTAAAAATAAATAAATAAAATATAATAAATAGATAGATTAATAAAATTAGCTACCGTATCTCCTGAATATCCCTATTTGTATAACGACAGTGTATGAATTAATATTCTTAAAGGCATTTATATAATGACAGTGCATGAATTAATATTCTTAAAGGTATTATGAATATCTTTTGTCTTTCACATAGTTAACTTATAAGTAAGGCATATTTAACTTGATCTGAGTTTTTCAATTCTAGTTAACTATGGAATCATCTAGTTATTAATTGACTTAATAATGGTGCCTTTGTTGGAATTCAAAAAGATATTTGTAAAATAATGAGTCAGTGGATAAATTTTTCATTTTATGATTGTTTGTTAATTCTACTTGTTTACTGAATGGAAGAGTTGATGTCTGGTATGGTGGCTTACTGACATTCTCTCCTAAGGAATTTCCTTTTATCACGGTACTATCCCACTTCATTGTGTTTTGCTAATGTTCCTACCCTTGGGATTCCCTTACTCACCTTGGCCATAGTACCTTTTGGACTTTTGGTTCTGAAGGAAGAAGGATAAAAATTTCTATCATAGAGTTTCCTGTTATATCCCATTAATGTTGATTAAAAGTCCCCAGGGCTAATGGTTAATAGAGATAGAGTGGCAAATGTTAAATATGCATAGGAGTAAAAAAAAAAAACATTTCAATTGGAGCTCTAAATTATAAATTTGTAGCCTGGTTGGCTTAATAATGAACATCAGTGAATTCTCCCTTTTTCCAGAAAGACCTATTCTAGTGGGAGCCATTCTTTCATTTTATCCCTTACTTCCTGGTTTTGGGGAGATGTCTGCATGTTCTATGTTGCTCTGTATTTTGGGGGTGGGAAATTCTGGATAAATAGCGAAGTTAATGTGGACTTTGGGTAAGTAGGTTTGCTGATACGTGAAAGAGAAGAATCTATTCTCTGAATGTTTCATTGAAGAACATCATGCACTTCTGTAACTGAGTAGCTATGCACTTGCCCTCTCAAGGCTTTCGGATTGATAGTCTTTCACAAAGCAAACTTGTTATGATTGAAACTAAATAGTTGACATAATATACAGATATTAGCACTTACTCAGAATTAACTGCTCCTATGAAGACTAAAATTATATAGTCAGTAAATATAGAAACATTAAATTATAATAGCTCTTTAACTAATGTTTTCATTCAGTGTCCCATGTGAAATAATAATATGTAAAGTAAGTACCATTTATTTGCTTCCAGAGAAGCATTGTAAGGACCTTTTGAAGCCAGGAGTCCCATCTGCACTTCAAAGATATGCAGTAATTTATTCCAGGGTTGTGCTCATGAAAATAAATGCAAATATCTTTTTTCACTGTGTATTTTTAACCTTGAAACAAAAAGAAGTAAAATACGGTTCGTCATGAGCCATAGGGTTTGCTAGTTTGAACAATGTACATTCTGTCACCTAATGAGATTGACTTATAAATACTGTGATGACACTTTGAAAAATAGAAATAAAGCAAAAAAGGTTGGACCTATAGACCTGAGCAGAACATGAGGGATTCCTGCAGGAGTAACAGGAGAGTGTAACTTGGCCTGTCTTCCTCTCCAAGCAGCTTGATTTTTGAAGCCAAGGCTAACTAGGATCAATGATATCATCTTCAGAACAGCCCAGAGCGCTCCAAATAAAACAAATAGTCAGAGAGAAGATTCCAAAGGGATAAATTCTCTGTTAGTCACGGTGAGGTCTTGAAGATCCCAAATCTTTGGCAGGGTTTTCGGCTTTGTTTTTGAATTCTGTGCATGATAACCTGGCTCTTTCCACCTGCCAGAACTCTCCACAGTGCACCTTGGCACTGCAGGGGTTGAAGATTCATTTAAATAAGCCTAATATGTAGTGAAATAAAAATTATTCTAAAACCCAAGAGTTATATATCTATTTGCCTTGAGTGAAGTTAGTCAAGTAACTCAAAGCTACTGTTAGTAGTTAAAGGAATAAGACATGCCATAAACCCTGTGGTGATATGGGCGGTGTAATTGTGTTACTACAAGATAAAGAAATAAGAGAAGAGTCTAATCATTTTGCACAGCCAGTTTTGGGGAGTCCCCAACCAATTCAGTGCCCTGTATTAAACGTCATAGGCTATAAAGGTCTCCAATTCTGCAATAGATAGTCTGAAATCCCATCTACAACATTTAGAAGGACAAAATTAATTGAAGAGAGAAAACTAGACCAAGAAAAAGAAACGACAATGAGAAAGTGGCTTTCTTATCTTGCATCAAAAAACCCTAAACTTTCTCCAGAGTTTTTCCTGGAGTGAAAGTGGCTCCCCCAATCCCCACCCCAGCACATGTCAAAACCAAAATGGCGTTAATGCAATTAGGAAGAATGGTTAGTCCAAATTATGCCTCTCCTGTCTGCTGCCACCTAGTGGTCTATAAATAAATAAGTTATTTCTTTGGTTCAAACTTTTCATTCTTCTGCTAAACTACATGGTCCCTCATTAAATGCTTACTTTTAAGACACTGGTGCAAATAAACAGTTTTGATGCTGTATGAATAGCTGGAGTAAGAAAAAAAGAGAGGTGTTTTCTCATGGAAACAGGGCCGGGGTGGTTGCAAAAAATAAAGACGGTTGGTGTTTTAAGTAACAGCCTGCCTACTCTGCACTTCTGAGCAATGGGGTTCCTGGCCAGACCACTGTTCTCTGTAGATAAGAGCTTCTCAGTGTGAATGTGAGCCTAGAAGTGGTCTGCTGGAAAGATAAATATAAGCTTTAAGGTAAGAGTTGTGAAAATTTCTTTTTTCACTTGAAGTTTTATTTTAATTCCAGTTATTTAACATACAGTGTTATATGAGTTTCAGGTGTACAAGGTAGTAATTTAACGATTTCATACATCACCCCTATATCCACACAAGTGCACTTGTTAACCCTCATCACCTATTTAATGTAGCTCTCCACATCTCTCCCCTCCGGTAACCCTCAAATTACAAAAACATACGTGGAGCTAGAATGTATCATGCTAAGTGAAATAAGTCAGACAGAAAAAGGCAAATAACACATGATTTCACTTATATGTGGAATCTAAAAAACAAAACAAGCAAAGAGAAAAAACAAGAGGAAGTCAAGGCAAGAAACAAATTCTTAATTATAGAAACTTTTATAGCAATTTGATTTTACTAGGACATTTAACATATGATCCAGGGACTCATTCCTTGAACAAATATAGATGACTTCAGGTCTGGAGATCTTTCCTTGTAAGATGCTTGTAGCACAGACTCTGTAGTGGTTATACACCGTGGGAGGTCATGTGTGCTATTTTCGGGTGAGTATTTCAACCATAGCTAACAAGTACATGAAAAACAGAATCCTTTTACTTTCATCAAAAAAAATAATTTAAATTCAACCAAAACTTCACAGAACAAATTATTTTAGAAAAGGCTTCTGATGTAAGAGTAAAAGTGAAATTTTAAAATACAGAATCATTTCTTTATGTTGTATGAAAGTTAAATATGAACATATTGAGGTTACTGGAATTGCTTTAAAAATCTTTCCACAGGGCACCTGAGGGGATCACTCAGTTGAACATCAGACTCTTGATTTTAGCTGGGGCCATGATCCCAGGGTGGTGAGATCGAGCCTTGCATCAGGCTCTGCATTGAATGTGGAGCCTGCCTAAGATTCTTTCTCTCTTCCTCTGCCCCTTGCCCACTTGCTTGCCTGCACCCGTGTGCTCGTTCTCTCTCTCAAAAATAAAACCACTAAAAAAATCTTTTCTTACTTTTCATCAATATAGGTGTGTATGTGAGACTGAATTCTCTAGAATAGGTGCTTTTAAAATAAAACCAAAAAAATGGGGTTTACAAACATTTTTACAGAAAGAGCTTTGTTGTCAATCTAACAGAATATTTAGGTAAAAAACAAAAAGAAAGTTCATTTGTCACATCAAATATGGATATACATAGTGGTCATTCAAATGACATACAGAGGTGTTTAATATGGGGAAATTAGTACTTTATTCATAAGTTTGGTTACTTCTGATTGTAGGATGACAAAATAATATATGTCACAGTCATTTTCTCTGTTAATTGTCCAAATGACCACTTTAAATAAACAAGGCTTATGGTATTTAAATTATTTTCTTTTTCTCAGTGGTATGTTTGTTCTACTTTTATTGAAATTTGTCTATTGGCATTTATATTAAAAACATGAGGACTTATAATTTGTATGTTTTTAAGTTTTGACTTCTCAGTACTTTATGTTTATTGCATTTTATAAAACTATTGGTTCACAGTGGAAACTAGAAGCAAAACAAACAAGCATAAAGTGTTCTTCTAAAAACACAGTTCTAGTTGAATGTGTCAGACAGAAACTGATTCATGGCAGTTAGCTGGATAACCAAGACAGCCATCAGGTAACATCACTAATATCTAATGCTCTCACTCATTTATGTCACCTCAATCATTATATATTCCAGCAAACCAGAACATTCCCAGCATCCAACTCATGTTCTGCTATATTGGCTTATCAATGCATAACTTGAAGGGATTAATTCTCTTGTTTCACTGACATTTTGTTATGTTGAGAAATATTTGAAATTTATGAGTCATTGGTCTAGTGGGATTTGGAAAGCTTTTATGTAATATAGAGATTAGGTGCTTGTTGTAATGAGATTTTGTCCTGTAGGAAATCGAATTATTCAGAGACAGTTTAACCCTTTGGTTATTCAGTGCTTCCCTCAGTGCATAAGAACCAACAGATTTGGCTGTGCAAAGGCAAAGAATGGCTGCATGGGTCCAGTGAATTTGTTGTTACCTTGAACATCTCTCCACCACCAGCCCAGTGTTGCAACCAATGGCATTGTTTCTCTGACATTGCCTCAAGATGGCTATATTTTCTGCATATGTTATCTGAAACAGATAAATGTTCAAAGCCAGAGAGTCAGAGTTACTGCAGTACAGAGAAGAAGACAGTCTGGAGGCACTACCACAGACAAAGATATTTTTTAATGTATTATTTATTTTTGAGAGAGAGAGAGATATGGGAAGAGGGGCAAAGAGAGAGCCAGGTCAGAGGATCTAAAGTGGACACGGCGCTGACAGCAGTGAGCCTCATGTGGGGCTTGAACTCACCAACCACGAGATCATGACCTGAGACGAAGTTGGACACTCAACCGACTGAACCACCCAGGAGTCCCCAGAAGGTATTTTTTTTAATTTTTTTAAATCTTTTATTTATTTCTAGGGGGAGAGAGAGAGAGAGACAGCGTGAGCAGGGGAGGGTCAGAGAGAGAGGGAGTGACAGACTCTGAAACAGGCTCCAGGCTCTGAGCTGGCAGTTACCACAGAGCCCGACGCGGGGCTCGAACCCACGAACCACGAGATCATGACCTAAGCGAAAGTCGGACGCTTAACCAACTAAGCCACCCAGGCGCCCCCAGAAAGGTATTTTTAAGGGAAATGTTACAACAAAGCTTGGAGCATGGGTGATTGAGGAGGATGAACTCACATCTTTTGTAAACTATCAAGGAAGCCATAGATTCCTACTTATAGTTGAGTGAGTAAAAAACATGGATTGACGTGTTTATGTGTTTTCTCTGTTTCCAAGTCTTATGACCTAATCTTGCTAAGCCTACATGGTCTCAATGGAAAAATAGCAAAATCCCATATCTCCGAAGGCTGTGAGGATAAAATGATAGAATTCATATGAATCATGTTATATGAGTTCCATTAGTGTACTGTAGCTGGGACTATTACACATTTGACCACAGCTTTGTTCAAGGTAGATGAGATGCTTGTCCATTCATGAATCTCCTGTGCATGATTTAGGAGTGTTTTTGGTTACAAGTAACAAGAAATTCAAATTAACATACCTTCAACAAATAGGAGTTTGACTCACATGTGAAATCAGAAGCAGACAGCTTCTCCATCAATTCGGATGCTCAGCAACACAGTGAGGGGTTTAACATCTTTTTATCTTTCTCTTCTGTCATTGCTAGTGTGTTGATGTTTGCCAACATGCCTTTTGCCCACATGCTCACCAAGTGGTATTTGCATCTCCAGGATTATGTGCAATTTCCAGAAAGGAAAAAGGAGAAAAGGAATAAAAGACCCTTATCCTGGAATGTCTTGTCTTTTTACTGAAAAAGAGAGACAGTTCTCTGTGAATGTTTTAGGTCTGCAATGTCTGGACCTTCTAAACAAAGGCATGTTTGAACAACAAAGGTTTTGTAAGCTAGCGCCTCACACACATCACCCTCATTGCTCTTCTCTGGACACATTTGTTTATATTCCAAGGTATTAACCTAGAGGCATTCCCCTGCCCTTACCAGACAGGATCTGTTCACAGCACAGAGCTAAGATAAGGTCTTTCCATCTACTGAGTGGAGCATAGGCAGATTGACTATTCTACAGAAACTCCAAGTCTCAGGCTCTGGAATTTCTCTCTTGTGGTGCAACCGAGTGCATATGCATGTATGGTCCTCCTGGCAATGCCCTGTGGGAATTGTAGAGGAGGGGGAGCTAGTAGAGGGTATCTCTCGAGCCCCTTCATTCCGACATGATTATTAAATGATACATTTCTCTGCCCAGAGGTCTTGAGCTTTTCTATGAGGAAATGTATCTAAAATGTGGCAGGGTAACTTGTAGGCAAAATCTCAAACTCTTCATACTTTCTGGCTTAATAGAAACAAGTGTCCTCAGTAAATTTTTTTCTTATATTTTATTAGACTAGAAACACATGCTTAATATCAGACAAATCAATGACAACAAAGAATGTTGATTATTATATTATCATGAGATTATACAACTAGTTTATTACAATTGTCACTTATCTCTTCGTCTTGGGGTAGCACTCTCTCTTCCATACAAGGTAACTCAGCCCACTCTGGAAATACGTATTTTCAGGGCATATGAGTGTGGGTAGCCAATGTAGGAGCACTGGACGGTATGCCTGCCGTATACTATGAATCTAAAAGTCAATTAGCAGTTTATATGTTTGTCGATACTGGAGATTAAATTCCTTCAGGTCAAGGAATTATGTCTAATTTATGCTAGAATATGCTTAAGAGCTTCATATAGAGTCTTGTACATACAGATGCTTAATACAGGTTGATGTAATGAATAAATTTATGTTAACCAATAGCGCTCTACTTCCAAAAATAATAAATCAGGTTTAATTAATTGAAATACCTAAACTATGAAATGGAAAGGAAAGGGAAATATATATCCAAGTCAGTGAGTGAGAACAATTTCTGTCTCTGGCCTGATTGATTCTAGAAGTTTCTTATACACTGGAAAAAAAGTTATAATAAGTCACAATGATGCCATTTCATATAACTATTATCTTTCTTTAGTTTCAAGGTTGGTTTGGATGTTCCATTTCTACATGGCACACAGACACTTTAATATTGTAACTGTCAAATTCCTATATGATTTATAAACTGGTAGCTAAAACGTCAAGGATGTTGTCAAGGAAAATGTTCTATATTCTTTAAAAATGTATTTATAGTCAGAACAGAATAAATATGGGGGATGTATTTATTCTTAGTGACTTGTCAAAATTTATTGGGCTTACTTGTCATGTGAGCACTAATCTTATTGTCTGTGCTATAAAACTAACCTGGCATTGAAACAATGGGCTGTGTTCTTCATTACTATGTCACTATTGATAGTATACATTTCTGAAATTGAAAATTAATGGGTAATGTTAGTAATGAATGATGCGATGTGAGACAACTCAACTCTAATACCTCTGCATGAGTGAATTGCTGCTTAGACTATGATATAAATTAATTCTAAGGGAGCCACAATGAAAGAAATACAACAGAGCAAGCAGCAAAATTATAATTAATTAACTTTCCTATGAATAATTACAAATATTCAGATAGATTTATAGCTAGAAAAGATTTTGAATATTATTTAGTTAATCTAAAGTGTTAGCCACAGATAAATCCAATGGCCCATTGAGGCCACACAACAGGGTACCACTATTGATGATGCCATGATATCAACATGGTATCTGTAAGATGCCCACTATCCTCGGGTGGTTGTTCCTGACTGTGTGAATTCTGAGAATTAAGCAATTAAGCAGCAATTAAGCAATTATTATTTGTTGCTTTGATGCACTTGATTACTGATGAAATGGACAACTTGGCACATGTATATAGTGTGAAATATAATAGCTATTACAATTTTGTCAGTCATTCGCAAGAAGTTGGTATTGGCTAACCTAACAAACTACTTTCCTCCAGTTTCTAACTGTGCTTCACTCAACCTCTCTATTCTGTGGTTCTCAAATGAGAAGAAATTTTTCTTCACCAGATGGATCTCACCCTTTTTAGACAGACCTGCCTTCCCCAGACAAGGAAACCTCTAAACCACAGATACAATGCCTTTTACATTTAAATGTACCCATACACAATACAGCTGAAAAATATTTTAGTAATTTCTATATTTACTAGTGGAAGAAAAGAGACTGACATTTTTTGGATATCTTTTATGAAATATGTCTTTTAAGAAAGAGTATTTAGATACTATTTATTAAATTCTTACAATGACCCTATAGGACTGATATCATTCATGACCATTTGACAAGTGAAGAAAATTAAGGTTTGGAAATGTTAAGTAATAGGCATACGTTTCTAAATAGATACAATAATGACTATTGGATAGACATTCAAATTCAGGCCTGCCAATCATCAATGCCATTTCCATGAAAGATGGCCACTTCTTAACACTAAAATATTTCCACGTGAAGAAAAGCTCTATTTGATACATTGTCATCAAGAGTATTGTTGTGTAGGGTCAATAATCACAGGTATTTCGAAATTATACCCAAACTCCAAGTCATGGGAAAAACATTGTAAGAGAAAGTTACCATTTTTCCTTAGAAAATGAGGTGCAGAAGCCTAGAATAATGACTGGCTTATTGGGTAAAAAAGAAATTTTACCCAGATACCTTTGAATCACAGACAGTCCCTTGACATATAGCTGGACTATTTAACACTGGGTGTTAACTACCTACTGTGTAAGGTATAACATACAAACATTTGGTAGCAATGTCTTCGTTAAGCAGACAGACTTCACTGTCTGCGTGCCAGATCACACACATTTGAGTCCCTTTATCAAATGCCACTCAGGTCATTCTGTGGCATGCATCCCAGGGAAGGCAGAGGGAGCCCTACAGAATTGTCTTTGCCCTGATTGTTGGCTAACAGCCTATAATAATGAAATGATGGCCGTTCTTCTATGTCAATTAAATTATGGCTTCTGTGTTGAGGATGTCATTTCAGGAAACACTTTTCTGACATAAAACCTGCCATCTAGCAGGAACCAGAGAAGATATGAAATCCTTCACACCTTTGATCACTGCTGACCTGGTATGTATTAGAAGTGGTGACCTGGAGCTGAAAGCCTTGGTTTTCCTTCACCAGTTACCCTCCCAGAGCCACTATCCTATGTACCCCTAATTACCAGCCTTCTTCACCCATCAGGGGCCAGACGCCAAAGGAAAGTTAAATAGTTTGTTTTCCGACAACACCCTGAAAGCTATAAAATGTTTCATCCATGAAGGGCAGACACAGCTCCACTCATTGGGGGGGAAAAAAACAAAACAACAACAAAAAAAAAACAAACAAAAAAACCCAGAGCATTGGTATCTCATCACATAAAGAACGCTTGTTGCATTTTGAAAGAAGAGTTATATTCACCCTCTGGGGTTAGAGAACCCAACACATAACTGTGAGCAACATTTATATACGATTGAATCTGGCTGCTAATTGACTGGACAGTCAAAATTGCATGCAGTCAGGAAACATGTCATCTTTAATCTTTCCAGAACTGCTTCAGAAAAGAATTAAGTGGAGAGCAATTTTTATCAGAATTAAGCCAATACTGTAGGTTTTGGAAAACCTTAAAGTGACAAGAGAAATGGGCAGGTATTTAAATGAGCTTTTAAATGATTGCTCTACACTAGGCACTGCTATTGTCTCTATTTTATTTAACGGTTACAAGTCTATGAAATAGTTTTGTCTTGTTTTGACTTGAAAAATTATTTTATAAATGAGGAAACTGCCTCAGAAGGTGAAATAACATGTCTGAGCTCCCACAATGAGAATGTGGCAGAGCTGAGTTTTATACTCAGATCTCTTTGACACCAAATTCTACGATTTTTCGTTCATCCAGTGTATTGAGATTACATATCCTATTTCATTTATTATAGATCCTTCAGGATGCCAAAATAATAACAGAGAGAAATAAGACTTCCCATAACTCTTCAGCCGGTTCCATTTCTTCCTCTGAGAGAAGGGATAACCACTACCACAGGTAGCTCTTTTCAGACTTTGTGTGTGATGGTGGCATTGGGAGCCACAGTATTCTGGAGAGTAATCAAAGATGTGAATTCCTCTACACACCAGACCTCTGACCCAGATTCTCTGGAAGTTAGGGTGTTGACTCTGCATGTTTAACAAGATTCCAGGTCAAATCTGTGATCACACATTTAAGAGCCACCTTTCCAAGGAATGTGAGACAGTGGTTGAGTGGGTGAGGCAGACTGTCCTTGTCTCCAGAAAAAATATCACTAACACTAGTAGAAATACCAATACTCAGGTGCCATTTGTGTGTGGCAGACAGCTTCACAGAGGGCTAGGTGAGCATCTATTATTTGGTGTTATTTGAAAGATCTCAAAAGATCTTCGATGGTTTGGAAATGTCAAATATGTTTGAAAATGTCAAAATATCTTTCTGTATGGTTAGCAAAGTAGTAAAAACACCACACTGTAGAGTTACCACCATCATCATTGTCGTTGTCATTGTTAGTCTTGAAGGCTTTATTTGAAAACTGGCTGTTCTTACATAAGATTTTGCTTGTGGAGATTTGAAAGTGCAGAGCTCTGTAATTCTGTATTTAAAAAAAATATATGTCCACTCCTGCAATGTAGTGAATGATCAGCCTATTTGGGGATCCACAGAAAATGTGCCACAGGACAAGTGAGCTGGGGACATGGTTGGAAAGTAAAAGCGGAGAGATGACAAAGGAACGCTTCATAGGGGCAGAGTGCAAAAACAGGCAGAGCACACACAGCAAAGCCAGGTTTTATGTTTTTTGTGGTTTTGCCCCAGCCCAGACCCTACTGTCTACAAGAGTCAGTGACATCTACTGTCTGAACTCGTGATAAATCCTCCACCTGTTTCTAAGAAAACACTTGCACACAAGGTAGGATATTTTTCGTCCAAGAGATTTTATCAGAAACCCCTGGTTTCCTCTAAACAAAGGGAAAGGATTTTAAACATGGAAATAAGGGGGGCCTGGGTGGCTCAGTCAGTTCGGTGTCCACTTCAGCTCAAGTCATAATCTCACGGTTCATGGGTTCAAGTCCAGCATCGGGTTCTGTGCTGACAGCTCAGAGCCTGGAGTCTATATCAAATTCTGTGTCTCCCCCTCTCTCTGCCTCTCCCTCGTTCACGTTCTGTCTGTCTCTGTCTCAAAAATAAATAAACTGTAAAAAAAAAACACATGGAACATAAAAATGGGCTCTTATTTTACTACCAGATATTTGCATTACCCTAAATGGTTTCTAAAAGGATTCATTCCTTCTACTTTCTTGCTGCTGATGACAGTGGTATGTATTCTATGCAATATATAAATGATGGATAAATATCAATATATTTACTTATATAATGTATATATTTTATATAATGCATTACATTTATTTACATAATTTTCATAAATAGACATCTTTCTGAACTTATGCAACTAAAAGTATTTGTATAATTGTTGTTCATATATTTTAACTAAATAACTCAGGCATTTCCTTTGTTTCCTATTTAAGATGGCATATTCTTTACTTGCTACAATATTCTTTTTCTTTTTATTTTATTTTATTTTATTATTTTATTTTATTTTATGTAGAGAGAAAGCATGCAAGCAGGGGAGGGGACAGAGAGAGAAAGAATCTTAAACAGGCTCTATGCTCAGCATGGAGCCTAAGGCAGGGCTTGATCTCATGACTGTGAGATCATGACCTGATCTGAAGTCATGAGTTGGATGCTCAATTGACTAAGCCATCCAGGCACCCCCACAATATTCTTGATTATAACTGAGATATACAGAAAATTACAAAATAGTTAAATAAACCTATTACTATATACATAGTTTTAGAATAATCCCATTATTTTTTGTTTGGTTTTTATTATTTCTTTGGTTTTCTTGTCAGATGACTGAGGATTACAAGGCAAATTTAAAATTATGCAGGGATCAGAGCACAGTTGTCTTACTGCAGGGCTTTGCAATGTTTATTAGATTTGACAGATTATTTTCAAAGCTAACTCAGTTTGCATTGGATGGATACTAATTCTATACTAGTATAGGCTGAAGTGTGTTTCCATACAAAATATGTTTGACAAAGGAAGAGATAATGTGTTAGGTTAGATGATATGGGACAAGGAATTTGGGTAAGTGAGAATGTGTCCTGGGTATTAGTATAGACAAGGTAGAGAGAAAGCACAGGTATCGGATCCTTATAAACCCACTTTGTAAGTGCACTTTTGTACGGATGAGCGAATACTGGTGTCTCATATTTCTGCTCTGATAGAAATGCTCCTGTGGTCAACAAAACCAGCATTTTTTGTCAGTCACTACAGCCGCATTAGTATGGCTGCACTACATTGTGCTATGGTAATTTACGAGCCCCACAACTCAGTGGCATGGAAGAATGCTGTTTTCCCTCTCTTCAGCTCTACTGTGTGCACTGTTGGTCAGCAGGTGGCTCTGCTCTGCCTCATCCCCGCACTCACTCCGGGACCAAGGCGGAGGATTCTATCTGCACCTTTGCTAGATTCTGCAACACAGGGAAAGAGGCCTGAAAGCCCCACAGTGGCGGCAAAATCCTTGGCGTAAAGCTATAGAAGT
Source organism: Proteles cristata cristata (assembly GCA_017311185.1). Lineage (NCBI taxonomy): Eukaryota > Metazoa > Chordata > Mammalia > Carnivora > Hyaenidae > Proteles > Proteles cristata. The sequence goes on from JAESUZ010005492.1 coordinate 330,876, forward strand.
TCTTTTATCAGAACTTCTTGATCGAAATTGATCACACGGCTCCATCCAACAAGAAGGAAACCAGGAATTGAAATGCCCCTGTGTGCCTGCGTGGGGACATAGCAGGATTCTCACACAGAGAGTCATGACACCGGGGCTTTTCTTTCCAGAAGGCAACTTTATTCATGCCGCCATGTGCCTAGCCAAAGAACTAAGCCTTGAGTGCCATGTGGTGTAGTTTTTTATACATTTTCTATGTCTTTGTCTCCCATATATGGTATCACACAAACATGCAGTCTGATTAAGTGATCTCCTGTTACAAGGTCTTAGCCAATAGCCAGGTTGCCTTGCAGGGTTGTTGTTTTGTTTTGTTTTGTTTTGTTTTCCATTCCTAAGGGAAGAGACCCTACCACAAGGAGAGATGATAAATTTGCAGAACTAGTGACTACCATAGCACTGATCTCACTGTTACTACCTTCTACGAAACTAAGGCCATTGACTTATGATGAAACCATTAAATTAAGGGAAATATCCATTGACTACCTTTTTTTACAAAATCCTAGTTCTTAATTGTAGCTTTAAAATCCAATTCCCATGCTTAAAACTTGTGGGAAAACAAAAAAAGGGAGTATATTTATTGTGCTGAATGGGAAGGTAACAAATATATAAAGGAAAATGAATGAATTTGAGAAACTTTGATACAAAATTAAAACACAAAAGAACTCTGGGAAGAGTAAATGTATGTGGCTATGTGTATATACCCACGGTGGACTGATGGGCCAAGTATTTGAATAAAGAGTTTTACATTTTGAAATGTCATATCCCATTTCATGAGAAAGCAAAGCCACATGGCCTGACTCTCACTGCCAAAAACTTATTAATTAAAAAAGGTTTTAGTAGGAGTTATGGTCATTTCTACACTAGGGGATTTAGAAATTTTACTACATTCTTTATCATACACAAATAATCACTCTATATTTTATGTAACAAGTATCAGACATATGTGTCCACAATTCAAAAGCAGAGTACAAAAATGGAACTTTATCTATATGACACTATACAAACATTTTCCTTCATGCAATGCATTTAACTAGCACTAGAAAATTTATTGTACTTTTTTGCCTTAAAATACCTATATTACTTATCCATTTTAATTGAAAAATGACATTTCCACAGAACACATGCATATATCTATATCTTCCTACATATCTCTGTCTCTCATATACCTGGAAAGAGACTAAGAGAAGAGAAAAAGGAGACAGGCTGAAGGGGACAGGTCAAATAACACACTGAAATTTTAATGTAATGAGTATAATACTTTATAATTCCTCACTAGTATGCTTTTTAGATCTTGCATGACTCATTTTTAATGTTTTCCTCTCTGTAAACTGGGTAGTTAGAGCACTCACATAAGATACAATGTGTGGAAGTACATTAACACTGAAACACAGTAACATTTAGCTTGTAGCCACTGTATAATATTCTAGGAATTAATGAAAAATCTCAAAGTGGGTGATTGGACAAGGATTTGTTAGCCGTATCTGCTTTTGACATATTATAGAAATGTCAAAAAAGAGTATAAGGTATCAGAAATTTTATCCAATCAACAAAATAGCTCATATGTTGACTCTGCAGGGAGAAAGGGCGGGTTGGCCTTTCTCCCAGATTTTTCACTTTGTGAGGACTCATTTTCTGAACTAGAAACTGAAAAGACTACTTTGGAGATTCAGGTTTATTATCCACTAATTTCCACTTCCCTACTCTAACACACACACAATATATATAGAGATCAAATTATAAAATTGGTCTTCTAACAAAATCACTTTTAGCCCTATGTTGTAAAAGTGGACAATGGACTCTTTTGTTCACTTTGTTAGCTTGATTTTTAAAAGGGCTTCTCTTAGAATTGTATTCTGAATTTTCTTTGTCAGTGCCAAAATAACACACAACTAGTATTGAACTATTGTGAGTCCAAGCTGAAAACGAAAATCTGCATCTATATGACATATAAACTCTCCAGATGTGAATTCCAAGTTATCACTAGATAAATAAGATATTCCTTCCTAAAAAGGTAGCATTTGGTAAGAACCTTGGTAAGAATCATGAAGAAAATGCCAATAGTCAAATATTTGAGGATATCTCGCTGATGATGGAGGTAGGGAAATTTAAGAAATCAATCATGAGGCACCTGGGTGGCTCAGTCAGTTAAGTGTCCAACCTCAGCACTCAGGTCATGATCTCGTGGTTCATGAGTTTGAGACCCATATGGGGCTCTGGGTTGACAGCTCAGAGCCTGGAGCCTGCTTCAGCTTCTGTGTCTCCCTCTCTCTCTGCCCCTTCCTCTCTCTCTCTCTCTCTTTCTCCCCCTCTCTCAATCTCAAAAATTAAAAAAAAGAAAGAAAGAAGAAGGAAGGAAGGAAGGAAGGAAGGAAGGAAGGAAGGAAGGAAGGAAGGAAGGAAGGAGAGAGAGAGAGAGAGAGAGAGAGAGAGAGAGAGAGAGAAAGAAAGAAAGAAAGAAAGAAAGAAAGAAAGAAAGAAAGAAAGAAAGAAAGAAAGAAAGAAAGAAAGAAAGAAAGAAATCACTTATTATCCAGTCTGGCTGAGAGATTGAAATAAAAAAATAAGAAAGAACCATACTAAAGTTGAGTTTTGTATTTAAAGGTTTGGTTTTCATGGGAATGGCAATAGTGAGCCACAGGACATTTTGGAGAGGTGAGTCATCATACTTTTGTGTATTCCTTTTTCAGTGAATTTTTAGTTGAATGAGTGTGGGGACTATGTTTCCTTTGATGATAGATCTATGCCTGTTAAATGTCACAGGCACTGTTACATAAAAGGCTCTCAATTAACATCCATTGAATGCTGAATAAGGGAAGAAATTTGAGTAATTAGGTGGGAGATAGATTCAGAAGGTGGAGATAGAAATGAGGACAACTCATTCAATAAAGAAGCTATGTTTTGAATAGGAAGGACATAGTGAAATATAGAAGATGACTTTGTCCAAAACTGTGTTAAGTACAGTACTTACTAGCTCCACAAGGCTACTTAAATTTCAATTAAGTAAAATTAAATAAAATTTAAAATTCTACTCTTCAGTTACACTAGACAATTTCAAGTACTCAATTGTTATACCTGGTTAATGGCTACCATATTGGACACTGGAAATATAAGATATTTCATCATCACTGTAATTTCTATTGGGCAGTGCTGGTCTAGATTACTTACACTTTGGGAGAAGTTAGCTCTCTTGTGAGACAGTCAATTACTTAAAACTAATCCTTGTTTGGGACACCTGGGAGGCTCAGTCGGTTAAGCATCTGACTTCAGCTCAGGTCATGATCACACGGTTTGTGGGTTCGAGCCTCACATTAGGCTCTATGCTCACAGCTAGCTCAGAGCCTGAAGCCTGTTTCAGATTCTGTAACTCCCTCTCTCTCTGACCCTCCCCTGCTCACACTGTCTCTCTCTCACTCTCTGTCAGAAATAAATAATTAAAAAAACATTAAAAATTAAAAAAAAACTAATCCTTGTTTAATGTATCATGTCTTTTGAAAATAATATCACTAGAATATGCTATCTGAAGCAAAGTGCAAGCATTTTATCCAACTATGAAAGACAGAAACAAGTAAAAATATCCCCTTTTTGAAATGGCAAAATAAAGATAGCAAGCAAATCATGCTGACTCCATTTGGATTAAGGATAGATTCTTAGGGGTGCTTGAGTGGTTCAGTCACTAAGCGTTGGACTTCAGCTCAGGTCATGATCTCATGGCTCATGAGTTTGAGCCCTGTATCTGGCTCTGCAGTGAAAGTCCAGAGCCTGCTTGGGATCTTCTGTCTCACTCTCTGCTGCTCCCCTACTCATGCACATACACACTCTCTCTCTTTCTCAAAAATAAATTAACATTTAAAAAAAATAATGAATTCTTAGCATGAGCATATTGTATATAAACATCTTATCCTTAATTCTTCTTAAGATACAGGAAACACAAAATTTCACCTATTTTTTTAAAAATTTTTTAATGTTTTATTTATTTCTAGGAGAGAGAGAGAGACAGCGTGAGCAGGGGAGGGTCAGAGAGAGAGGGAGTCACAGACTGAAACAGGCTCCAGGCTCTGAGCTGGCAGTCAGCACAGAGCCTGACGCGGGGCTCGAACCCTCGAACCTCGAGATCATGACCTAAGCGAAAGTCGCACGCTTAACCGACTAAGCCACCCAGGTGCCCCAATTTCACCTACTTATACACTGAAGATTGTTAAGAAGATAACAGTTTCCCTTTACATTATGCCAAAATGTTGCCAATTTCAGAGAAAACATCAGTTCCATTGATACATATTGCTAGAAACAAACAAAAATCAAATCCACATTTAGTAATAATAGTAGTTTAATAAATTTTTCCTGCTTTTACTAGTTTCTTGTTCTTTGAGAAAAGCAGTCAGCAAAGAAGGAAGGGTGACTTACACATGTGTGGTATCTGTCTTGTCATTAACCTGGCCTGGGATAAACTGAGAGCAGTAATCACCTTTCCTCAGGGATTTGGATACTGAAGCTAACCCTACAAAGCTGTCTTTACATCTCAACAAGATTATGTTTTGGCAGAGTATAAGGTGGAAGGCTACAATCTGGTGGCCTTTATGTAAAGTTTGTTTAGGAAAGAAAGAGATATGAGAGAATATGAGCCCAGACGGGTTCATTCTAAAACACACACCATCCCATTTTTTATACCCATGTCTGACTTGTGTAAAGAGAAGTAAACCTATAACACCAATTTCAACTTATTTTTTCCCCAGACCATCTGCTTCCAGGCCAAATTCTCAACATGCCAGAGTCATCTTCTACTTCATTAGTAAACAAATATCTTTTTTTTTTTTTGCTTCATGAAAAAAAAAGAAAAGAAACCCTGTGAAAAGATATCATAGGAGAAGATATTCTGAAATTAAAAAGTATAAATTGATCATAATGGCATATTCAATCTGAAAGGATGATCAGACTGATTAGGAAATTCCTAGCTTTCCTGATTAAGATTCCATTTTACTTATCACCTTTAGAGGTAGACGTCTAACTCTTTTTATGTTCACTCTTAGAACTTTAGAAGCTATCATTCAATATCTAAGGATGTATCAGCATAGCAAATTATAATACACAAATCCATTCTGCTATTAGATAAACATTTTTGTGGTTCCTCAGTGCAGTGTGGTGGGCCATCCAAACATGACACAGCAGGTAAGTTAGTAGAGCTGTTAAACAAATTCTGGGCCATTGGATTTCCAAGCATGAACTGCCAGTCCCTAAGCCATACCATCTGGTTTGGTAGTATGATCATGATGCTGAAGGGTCAGAGCAACCCGGGTTTCATGAAGACCCTGCTGTTTCCTAGGCCTGGAGCCTTAACTGACTTATTCTACTTTACTAAGACTTGGATTCATCATCTGTAAAATGGTAATAATCATAATACTTACCTTACAGAATTAGTGTTTTGAATAATTCAGTTAGCATTGTGACCTACCTTAACATTGTTTTCCAGAAAATAGTTTCTACTATTTTCTTCTAATTATCATCATTTATCGAATATAAGTAATTGCTGTTGAGTTTCTGTCATTTGTTACTTTAAACTCCTAGCAGAGATGGGTGGTAAGGCACTCACATGTGAAAAATTAACCTACACGACAAAAAAAAAAAAAAAAAGGATATTAAAAATAGAATGAAGTGCAACATGATATTACAGGCTTCAGATCCTAGAGGCTAGAGTGATGCATGAAGCATCAAAAAGGATGAGAGACTTAACCTTGGCTTGGAAAGTTTATATAAGGAGGCAAGAGTATGGAGACATTCTGCTATAAGATATCAAAGTGAGAAGAGACCCTGAGATTATTCTATGTTCAAGAAGCCACCACTGGCTTTAGTGACTTCTACTCTTCTCAGGAAAGAGTTCATTGATTTCCTATTTCGAAGTCTCTGAGAAAAAACTAGGAGGAGAAAATTCACTATGTCTAACCAGGGAATGTCAAAAAGCACCTTTGTATGCACAAATGGCAAGTCTATTTTCACCAGTTCACACCATTAGTAGTGTATCCAAGTCATACACAGACGATGAGGGTTTGAGAATTCATGACACATTCATTCCTTCATCTCAGTTTCATACTTGGTAACATGTCACACTTCCTTTAATGAATGAATGAGCCACAAGGGTACCCAGTCTACAGAGGGACACTAAAGAACATAGAGGTAACCTGTCCTGGAATAGGGTGATATCATAGAACTCAGTGGTGTGGGAAGACCCCATTAAAGATAGTGGTACCTGGCATATCATTGGTCTTTATAGTTTATAAAGTATTTTCCAACAAGAGTTCCATTTTTTAACATCTGTATCTGCACAATCCTACAATTAGAAATAGAGGTCTTTGAGTTTCTCTTCTCAATGTCACATACCTTTTCTTTGACAATAAGCACTTATAAACTACAAATCCATACATGCAAACTTGGTCATGAGTTTAGAGCCCTGAAAAGTTGGGCAAGGTTTAGGAAAAAGAGAGAAAAATGGTAATTGAGCATGACACCTCTTGAGCGACAGCTGATGTGAATGGTCTGCCTTCTCTTACACCTGCATCTGTGTAAATAGCCAAGGGGCTCTCAATACAGGGAGCTTCCAGAAAGGACAGTAGAGCAACTGCGAGTTGCAGTGAAGATGATATTTCCTGAATGTTTAGTTTGGCAGAAGATAAACTGTACAGTTGTGGTCGTGATTCAAGTCCACTTCTACATATACATTTAAATCTGGCTGTTGCCTTTTCTCAGTTAAAAAGAGTGATGTGTCAGCTTTAGGAAGGCCATATTGAGAGTAGGAATTTTTAGAGTGTTCTACAATAAACCCAACTTATGCTCAGCCATTTCAGGTTTTGAGTATACATGACTCCTGACCAAAGTTTCCCATGGGAAAAAGGAGGAAAAAGAAAACAAAAGAAGCAATCACACTGTTGGTGAACTTTATATCATGTCCCAAATTGGAGAAATTTCTTAAAGTACACAATGATTATGCATGCCATTTATGAAGCAATTACTACATGCCAGGCACTGTGTGTGCTACCACAATCCTATGAGGTAGATATTTTAAAAATCTATTTTAGATAAATGGGAATTGAGGGATAAAGTTTAATGCAGTTACCCAAGTTCACACAATAAATAAACACAGAGCTAGAGATAAACCTCTTTCCCCTTGGATTCAAATGGGATTGAAGATATGTTTTGAAAGTAGAGCTAAGAGGATTGGCAAGCAAACTGGTTTTGGGATATGAAGGAATGAGGAAAGTCAAAAGTGTCTTAGAAGATTCTTTAGCTTGAGCAATTGAAAAATTACTATCTCCTGAGATGGGGCAAAACTGGGAAGGTGCACCTGAAAAGAAAATGAATAATTCATATTACATATTATGTTTCAGGTGCTTATTAAATATTAAAAGGAGATGTCACATAGGAATTTGGCTTGAGGACTTCTAAATTTGAGGGAAAGTTCAAGGCTAAGGTTATAAATTCAGGCGCCATAAATTTAAAAAATCCACTTCTGTCCGGAGGATTTTCTGCAGTAATAGAAAGAGTAAATGGCAATAGAGAAGAGCCAGAGGACTGTGAATATGATACTCCACCTTTTTAAGTTCATGAAGTGTTTTGGATGGAATTGCATCCACCCACCAAATTCATATGCAGAAGTCCATGTTTGGAGATGGGTCCTTTAAGGGAGTAATAAAGGTTAAATGAGGTTATAAAGTGGACCCCAATCCAGTAGACCCAGTGTCCTAATAGGAGGAAAAGATACCAGGATGCTTGCAATGAAAAAAGGCCATATAAGGACATAGTGGGAAGATGGCCATCTACAAGCCAGGGGAGGGCTCAGGAGAAAAACTGGTGACACCTTGAGCTTACATTTTCCATCTCTGAAACTGTGAGAAATAGATTCTGTTGTGTGAGCCCGCCAGTCTGGGGTCTTTTGTTATGGTGGCCCTGGCAAACCAATATACAATGAGAGCTCCCAGTCCCTCAGGAGTGACACAGAAGCAGCCTCCAATGAGGTGGAGGGAAAACTGGCCATGGGGAGGGGGGGCGTCCCTCCAAGTCAATCTGTCTGGAGAAGGACTGTGTCAAATGCTGCTAATCAGGATGGTCTTAAAGTTGCTCTCAGCTTGGCTGAAGTCCAGACAGGATTTTTCCTAACTCTAGCCTTTGAGTTCCCTCTTCTTAAAGCATTTACTTCAGAACACTTGTAATTGTAAACTCTTTCTCTGTCTTTTTAAGATGTACATCTTTTGAAAAACCTCTAGCCACCATCACAAGCCAGGAATGTCTTCCTCAAGGACCGGGGAGTCATCCCTTTGGAATGTCATCATTAAGGAAGATGGTGCTCCTATTTCTCAGTTGCTTTGGGAGGATAGGAGCATGACTTCCATTAGGAGCTGAAAAGCAAGTACAAATGGTTTAATCACGGAGAGAAAACATTTGTGAACTCAGGAAGGATTCAGCATGCTCAACACATCTCATTGATCAACCTTATGCCTAAGTTTCTCCACTATTTTTCCACCAGCTCACCCCGGTGATTAAAATTTCTCCCACCTTTTGTTTCAGTAGAGTTGAGTTGAGACTTTAGTTTTGACCTCTCTCTTCTATTGAGATATTCTTTCCCCTGTCCCCTCAATATTCTTGACTAAAGTCTTGCTTGTCCAACATTTCCAGGTGCATTTTTGCTTAGATAGGGCCAATAAGTTGAGGATTGAGAACTGATCACTGTACTCTCAACATGGATGTCATTGGTGAACTATAGCTTTAGGTTTAAAGGTTGAATAAAATATTTTCAGAATACCAGTAGGTGATTGATATGCAGAAATTAGTTCACTGGTTTCAATGACAATATCTCTTTACTTTGTCATTAATGAATTGTGCTACAAATAGTCACTTCCTTTCGATTCTTTTCAAGATTTTAGTTATTTGAGAATACTAAGAAAAATAGCATACGCTGTTTAAATATTTAAGTATGCTGTGGTTATCCAAACACAAATGGTTACATTTTACTTTTTTAAAGTTAAAGGTGGAAGCCCACTTGACATTAAATAAACTTTACAGACAATGAAATCTGATACATTGTCCCATGGAGGGAGCTGTCTTCATGACACTTGATTAGCATCTTCTGAAGCATTTTTTTAAGCTTGTGAGGAAAATTCCATTTCTTTTACTTATTAATGCTTTTCCCCCTCATATGGCCCTTTTATGCAAACATCCCTGGTTATGGTGTTGGTGAACAATTCAGGCCATACTGACACATTAGTGTCAAAGAAGTGGGGGCTTTCAAAACTCAATGCTAAGCTTGTGGATTTCCAAATAGCCCATCAAGCAGTATCTAAAATTACTTTTGCCATTTGGAAAATGGCTGTTCACTTGTCCTGTGCTCAGAAGTGACAATTGCTAATTATACCGAAACATTTTAACTTAATGAAGTAAGAAAATGTAGTTGGCTTCCTTATTTTAACATCCTCTTTTCTTCTCTGCTAGTTTGATGTCCTAACCTACTTGACAATTTTCTCTCTTATTTCTAGATTAAAACATTCTAAGGGATATTTGTTAGAAAATTCACCACAATGTGTATAAATTAAACATTTGCAAACTACCTTTCCTTTTCAGATCCTAAATTTGTCGTTTCTCTTCTTGTGTCAAAAGAAATACACAACGATTGGAGAAAAGTCTGGAAAGCATAAAAACAACAAAAAAAGGAAACAATGATGAAAATGCCCTGAGACACAGATAAGCTGTTGAGAAGGTGCTATTGCACTCAAGCCAAGATGGCACCTGGATGCCATATTGTGGATCTCTTCCTGCTCCAAATGCAAAATGACAATGGTAGAAATTTAAAAGAGAACATTCAAGAAGACATATGTATACAATAAAATCAATACAAACAGCTTTGTGCAACAAAAATAAAAACTCTTATCTGGAAAACATTGTGCATAACTAACACTGTGAGGTGCTGGGATCACATAATGTGTGAGCACTGAGAGTTTTCCCTTGTTGGAAAATGAGAATAAGAGTTCCACTGAACCAACTCTCAATGCTTGGAACCAGTTGCTGCACCAAGACTCTCTCAGTCCTAAGGTGACATGGTCTGTACCAGAAGGTGAAAGGAAATAACAAAATAGTATATGTTTAAGTAATGCTGTTCCTCTGACTTAGGGGCTTGATGCCTATATGCTCAATAACACCAGGTACAAGAATCCTCAGCCCTCAAAAATTGATTCAGTTTTGAAGTAGAGCCATGAGGAGTAGAGAAAAAAAAGAGAGGGAGATGCCGGAGTCCAGCTCCAGAGGTCCCTGAAGGATGGACAGTGCCAGGGAGTGAGTGAGAGAGTCACCAGAATCTTTCTGGTCACCAGGCAGGCATCTCTGCCCTGTCAGTTTTGGTGTCTTTATTTATAAGTCAAACGTTAACATGGCATCAGAAAATGGAAATTTTACAGTGGATAGTTCTCTGTGATAAGATGTTTTGGAACATGTATAGAAACAGGTTTTACAGAAATTTTCTTGCAGAACTGCCCCAATTATAGTGAGGCTGAGTAAAATAACAGGGGGTTCACATTTTAACAACACTAAGATTAAGGCATAGGTTTGTAGATACTCTTATCCATCCTCATCACAGCTGCCAGGGGAAGGGAAGGTGTTTGTGCAATGTAGGCCTTAGGGAAAGGACTGCTATACATCATCACTTAGCAAAGGTGTATGTAGTAACTTATGTTCTGCCCATATCTATTCCTTCTCTCTAAGTTAAGCTCTTTGTCTCCGGGCAAGACTTGATTTTCCAGTTATATTTTTTATGGCACCAGAGAGCCAGCCATACCTTTAAAGAGTTTAGCTCATTTCCAATACATAGAATAGCCTCTTTGAGTGCATTTACCTTTGTGTCTACTTTTATGATTTCTTGAATAGCTAGGGCATGAGAGACATTTTTGGTTAGCTGATTTACATGTTGAGCTGTATGAACATCTTGCATTAATGCAACGGTAGAAACAGAATTCTACACGTAAAAGTCAATCTTTTTATGACTAGGGGTTATTAGCCTGTTCATAGCTCAAGGGAAAGTATGGAGGGAAACTGGACCTTCTGGAGACATGATGTCTGTTCCCATAATCAAAAGAAGAAGTTCCCACAATAAGTTCCTTCACAAGGTGCAATCATTATACCAGGGCTAGAAAAAGGGGACAAGTCACTCCTGGTACCAATCAACAAGGTACCTTAGGGGTCAGTGCTCAAGCAGAAATCATTGAGTGGGGTTGGATATCGGTCATCATCTGATTGTCAAGAGACCGTGCAAACTTGCTTTAACCTCACCAGGAGTTTTCTCGACTAGTGGGCTTAGAATGACTCCCAACAGGGAGAGAGGGTGTGAAAAGGGAGAAAGAGAGAGATTGCATGAGAGAAAGAGAGAGAGAGAGATTTTCTCACTCAACATGAGTCTTACATTCATGCAAAATAACAGTAACATATAAGGCAAAATAAAATAGTGACATATAAGATAGGCGAATATAAAAATGGCCAATAAGAAATACTAGAATGGCAAATATATTCATTTAAATAACACTTAATGGATTGATAAACTTTAAGCTGGATAAAACCAATGATAAAATAAATGAAGAAATCATATTTAAGAGTTAGCTAAGAATCTAGTAAGAGAAAAAAATTAAGCACACACATGCACACACACACACACGTGCACACACACACAAGCGCATACACACATTTAGAAAGCAAATATTAGGTAGCAGAGAGACCAGAAGTTGAAAAGTTTCAATATTTATATAATTGGAATTCTTAAAGAAGAGAAGAAATGACATAGAATCAATATTTGTTCAAACTGAAGAATTGTTTAAAATTGAAAAAGAAATAAGAAGTGCATTTCAAATTTTATGTAGTTAAAAAAATTCCCCACCTGGAGAAATTGAAAATATTAAAGACTTGAAAATATCCAAGTAAAGGCCTACCACATGAAAAAGACAAACATTTCCTAATTACTCTAAAAAACTTCCATCAGCAACAAGAAAACGTATTAGAAGACAGTAGTATAATGTCTCCAAGTACTCAAGGAATATTAGACATTTATAGTAGTTAACCAACATTCAACGGAAGGGCATACCAGAGGCATTGCAGAAGCCAAAAGTTGAAGACAGTTTGTCATTCAAAAATCCTTGGAATTATCACTCTTTCTAAAATGGAATCCTTACCCATTTATCACTGTAACATATTAGAATATGTTTATCATATTAGTGTATTATACCATACTATGCTATTTTTTCCCCCACTGTCTTTCTCACTAGAATACAAGGCCCACATAAGAACAGACTCTATACATTTAATTTTTCTTGGTTTTTGTCCTCTGTTAACGGGCACTCAAAGATATCTGAATTGTTTAAAATAGAACTACTTTATGAGATAGCTCTGCTTAGATCAACTATGTAAAAAATAATGAGATTTCAGCTCCATAAGAGCTTATTACTTGTATTTCTGTAATTTTACTTTATTATCTTCTACTTGCTTAATTAATAAAATAAGATTTTATATCTCTTTCTACTGCCAAAGCCTTACAGGCTGGCCTATTATCGACTATGTATTGGGATACAGGATATCCTAGACATAATAGCTCAGGTAATTGTTAAATTCCTGCATGATAAAGTATTTAACTACAGTTTATTATAGTCTGTGGAATTTATGTCCAGATAAGTATAATTTCTATCCTAGGAGTGGCTATCATTTGAAACATCTTAATTTGAAAACTTCATCTCAGGAATTAGCAATAGGAATTGAAAAATCAGGGTTATCAGTGAACTCTAACAATAAGATAAGGTTGTTGAAAATACTTCCTAACTAGAGAATTGACTGCGATGAGGGAGGCTAGAGGGATGGTCAACTTTGCCCTTTTGTGGTCAACCTAGGAATATCTAGCAAGGACAAGAGGAGGTAAGGTAGGTCTATAGTTTCTAGTTTCCTGAAAACACTGCCCCATGGTCCCACTAGAAGCTGGAATGATTCTGCCATCAAAATATTGTTTCATCCAACTTCGAATGAATCTTTCAATCCTGGGAACTGTTAAAGTGCCTGAGATAAACAGTGTAGTCTTTGGTGATTATTAAAAATAGGTTGTAATACTGCTTTTGGACCTTCTTACTAAACTAAAATAGCTTATTTTGTCTAAAAACATATTTTCATCATAGTAAATCATCTAGTAACCTGGTAACCAGGTAGTAGAAGATGTAAAGCCTTATTTAGCTCTAATTGCTGAAGACAATTGATATTTATCAAAAAAACCTGACCTTGCCTGACAGCTAATTTATAGTCAGATGAAAAGTTGTAGAATAGCAGGCTGTATCCATAAGTATTTCCCAGAGAAGCAGAACCAGTAAGATTTTACATATATTTAAAATCATATCTTTACTTGGATATTTTCAAGTTTTAATACAATATATCCAGGTGGGGAATGGTTTTTAGCTACATGAAATTTGAAATGCACTTCCTAGCTGACCTCTTGTTTCTCTTTTAATTTAATTTAATTTAACTTAATTTTTTAAATGTTTATTTATTATTGAGAAACATGGAGAGACAGAGCATGAGCATGGGAGAGGCAGAGAGAGGGGGAAACACAGAATCTGAAGCAGGTCAGCACAGAGCCCAATGTGGGGCTTCAACTCACAAACTTCAAGATCATGACCTGCACTGAAGTTGGACGCTTAACCGACTGAGCCACCCAGGTACCCCTCTCTTTTAATTTTAAACAATTCTTCAGTTTGAGCAAATATTGATTCTATGTCATTTCTTCTCTAAGAATTCCAAATACATTAAATATAAATATATTTACATATATGTAATCTTACTGTTCTATTTCTCTCTATATATATATAATTTATATATAAATAAATATAAATATATATGTATGTGTGTCTATATATATATATAAAGTCATTATATAAGTCCTTGCTCTGTCTGCTAAATTATTCATTCCTATTCTCCTCCCCAGATAACATACCACAAGTGAACCTTCTGTCACCCTATTGTTTGTTAGAGTCACATGTAAATGATTCTGACCAATGATGTGTCCTCACAGGACACATATTTAATGGCCAATGCATGATCACTCAGAGAAACAAAAATTGATCCTTGTTATATAGTGACAAATTATTTGGTGAAAATGTTGCCTGAATAAGCTTGGAATGCATATAATGTAACTACTTAACAGAAAGCTTTAGTGGAAAGATTTGGAAAGCAGATTGTTATTAGGTTTGTCATTCCATTTGAATAAGCACTAAAAGAAGAGAACCTAACTGATGATTTACAAGCAGGAGTAAAGAAAACAGTGTAGCTATTTAGCCACTTGTAGGTTTTGAACACATAACTGCTTTCAAACAATAAAAGAGAAAAAAATTCATAAAGCAACAAAACCAGATGAAACCACTGTCTCAAAGCAGGAATCAAATTAAGGATGCAGCTTTGAAATGGCTCAACGTTTGAGTGACTTGGGTGCACCTCATTAAGCCTTTTCTTTGGACAAAATGACTTCAGGGAAAGAGACCATAGTGTTCCTTTCACTGGAAACCATTAGGCAGCAACTATACCCAGAAAGAAGGGGAATAAAAGTCTTCGGGGGAAATTATGGATGTGGTTCTTGGGACATGCTGCTAACTAAAATAAAATAGGTAAGTATTTGAGAAAGATAGACTAGCAAAGAAGAGACCTGGCCCACCCTTTACTGTTTTGATCATTGAACAACCTTGAACTCTCACATTTATGTGGGAGAAAACATGAGAAGGTGATAAGTCCCAAAAGAGAAGGTGGTGGCCATGTGGATGTGCTATTCAGAATATCAGCTGAAGAAAGCATACTTACCAATGGCTCCTGAAACCGTCAGAGGCTACACTTAGGCTACACTTCCCAAGGGCTGCTCCCCGCTAACAACTGACTATGGGCAGGCTCATTCCTGGGAGCAGGACCCCTCTGATGGACAACTTTGGCTCAAGGACTCACTGATGTCCTTGTCAAGAGTTCTTTGGAATTGTCCTGCATTTTAAGATGCATCAACCCTCCTTCCTTCCATCTTTCCACACCTCCTTCTCTTTTTCCTCTTCTTGGGGTCAGGCCTCCATATGATCTGAAGCTTCCCCAGCCTCCGCTACCACCTTCTCCATTTTCTTCCACAGACATTTCTCTAAATAAATGTTTGCACTCTCTTGGCATCTGCTTCTCACAGGACTCAGACTATCGCACGGGGCGTGTTCTGGAGAACACCTTCTTCAGAGGTGGGCTAAGAGAATAATAAAGGACCTTCCAGAGGTAGGGAGCAAAGGGCCAAATCAAACACTGGGCAGGGGACCCCCTTGCAAGGAGCAAAACCAGGGCATAATCATTAACATTTCCCTTCCCTTAGAAACGTATGCCCGGCTCCAGGAACTCGACTGCTTAGCACATCATGTTCTCTTCACCTTCTAAATATGAGAGTTTATTGCAGATACCCTGTACCTGACCCACGATTGTTTATAGATGGGCGTTGACAAATAGCTTATCTTCTGAGTACATAGTTCTCTGGGTCAAGACTAGATGGTTCCAACCTACAATATACACTACATCAGTCAGTAATCTAGTCGGGAGATAAGAAACACACCACTTACTTAATGAGGAATTAAATAGGAAACACTGTGGATGAAAAGGCAGACAGGGAACACTAAAGCTATCACAACGAGAGTAGGAAACGGAAGCAGCTACCACTCTCAGGGACTGGAAACTGGAGGAAGAAGTTAGGATTATTGCAGAGCTGGATTCTGAGCTGCATTCAGCCCTCTGGTACATGTGGAAGAAGAGCTCTCTGCAGATGGAGTGCAAACCTCAATGGTGTGGCTCTCACCCTTGCTCACTGGTTCTATTGTCTCTGAGGGGACAAAGTGAGTGTTTGCTGTGGACTTTTTTTTGCTCTTAATTTATTATTGAGACAGAAAGAAACAGAGCATGAATGGGGGTGGGGTAGAGAGAGAGGGAGACAGAATCTGAAGCAGGCTTCAGGCTCTGAACTGTCAGCACAGAGCCTGACACAGGGCTCAAACCCACAAACTGTGAGATCATGACCTGAGCCAAAGTCGGATGCTCAACCAACTGGGCCACCCAGGCCCTGTGTGTTTGCTTTGAAGAGTGCTAAAAAATTACAAACCATTATTGGCTGCTATCACTGGAATAGCTACCACTGACGTACTGCAGCACTATTACTGGAGTGATTTCAAAGGATCGAAATGCAAGTATCATGTATTTTTTTCTTCTTCTAGTCTCCAGTCTTCTTCTAGAACCCCCAGCTGCAAAGCCTACCTGGGAGTCAG
This sequence comes from Proteles cristata cristata, assembly GCA_017311185.1. Lineage (NCBI taxonomy): Eukaryota > Metazoa > Chordata > Mammalia > Carnivora > Hyaenidae > Proteles > Proteles cristata. The sequence continues at coordinate 347,231 of JAESUZ010005492.1, forward strand.
CTGGACAAAGAGAAAAGGTGGCTTGTAGAGTCTCAGCATCATAAAGTACAGTACAGAAAGGTAAAACCCAAGCTGAAAGATAGTAGCTTACTGATGGACATAGCCCCTGTGAAAAATATTACTGTACATCACTCAGACATCTAAGTCTTTATGCTTCAGAGGATGGCTGCATAAACATCTTTTAAAATTTTTTTCTGGGAATGTAAACTGGTACAGCCCCTCTGGAAAACAGTGTGGAGGTTCTTCAGAAAATTAACAATAGAACTCCCCTAGGACCCAGCAATAACACTGCTAGGAATTTACCCAAGGGATATAGGAGTGCTGATGCACAGGGGCACATGTACCCCAATGTTCATAGTGGCACTCTCAACAATAGTCAAAACATGTAAAGAACCTAAGTGTCCATCAATGGACGAATGGATCAAGAAGGTATGGTTTATCTACACAATGGAATACTCCATGGCAATGAGAAAGAATGAAATCTGGCCATGTGTAGCAACTGGATGGAACTTGAGGGTGTTATGCTGAGCGAAATAAATCAAGCAGAGAAGAACAACTACCATATGTTTGCACGTATAGGAGGATTAGGAGGAACTTGACGGAGGAACTTGGGGGAGACGATGGGGGGGAAATAGGGGGAAAGGGAGGGAGGCAAACCATGAGAGACTCTTGAATGCAGAGAACAAACTGAGGACTGATGAGGGCGGGGGAGAGGGGAACAGAGTGATGGGCATGGAGGAGGGCACTTGTGGGGATGAGCACTGGGTGTTGTTGGAAACCAACGTGACAATAAACTATTAAAAAAAAGAAAAAGAAAAATTGTTTTTCTCATTCAGAGAGGCTGTAAGTGTATTTCAGTTGTTAAGGTAAACTGTGACACAAATGTTTATTGATCAGAAGGGCAGACTGTGCGAGTCTTTAGGGTTATTTATAATGCATGTCTTTTTCTTCCCTAATTTTTGGGCATAAGGTTGGTTCATGATCTAACTTTTTGTGAGATAGCCATAAATCCATTTCTGACCAATGATTGGAGACTGAGAATGCTGTGTATCATTTCTGAGGTCTGCCTTTAAACTTTGATCCAAGGCTATTAAGAGCACCCACTTTCCTGTTGCACTCCTCAGAATGATTCCCCAGAGTTCAAGATAGGACAGCCTCACTAGCCTGGATCCAGAAAGACTAAGGAGCAAAGTCTCTAGTTAATCACTATAGCCATGAAACATGAAAGAGAAGGGAACCAGGCTGTGCTAAAGCCACTAAAATCTGGGGACTGTTTATTAATGAAGCATCCTCAACCCATCCTGACTGGTAATATCTATGTTTGTTTCCAAACAACTTCTTACCGATGTACTCTTTCTCTGGTGATAACACAGATGAACTAAATCTTTTAAAGTAGGTCCCAAGAGAATGGCCGTTGGTTGACCACTGAGCTGGATGCAGTCAATCAGAGGCTCCTCACTCTCCTGTCCTTGGAAAGTACATTCTGCCCACCATTCCCACAGAGGGAGCTATTTCCAAGGACACAGTCTTGAGACAGAAATGTCTTATTAATACCAGCTGGACTGTGTACATGATTGAACTCCATTAAGGCATCTGTGTAAACTCAAGATAATCCGCCGAAGGGTGTGGAGACCCACTCATCGTGCAGCCATAAAAGACAAGCCTTCTAGGTAAGTTCCCATGATTGTTAAACTTCCCACCTGCCTACCATTCTGGAGTGATCTGCCCCTCTCTTCAATCTCTTCTTGCTCTCAGCGTATGGGGGTCAGTTTCGCATTTCACCTGGGAAATTCCCAAGATTTCGAACCATCAGTGATCCTTTTTACACGGGCAAAGTTGATGTGAATTGCAGAGCTGCCTGGATGCCAGAGGCCTTCCCCCTGTTTTAATTTTAAGGAAATTAAAATATTTTTAATTTGACCAAAAAGTATATTCTAAATGCAAACTTAAGGAAATAAGAATGCATTTAGTATTTATAGTCAGTCCAATGTAACTACTAGTGGTCGATTGTTAATGTGGTCTTAAAACCTTTTCAAAACCCAAAAGATGTGCCAGTGCTGAGTGTAAACAATTGAATAATTCATCATTGAAAATAGGGGCGCCTGGGTGGCTTAGTCGGTTAAGCTTCCGACTTTTGCTTAGGTCATGATCTCGCGGTTCATGGGTTCGAGCCCTGTGTCGGGCTCTGTGCTGACTGCCAGCTCAGAGCCTGGAGCCTGTTTCAGAGTCTGTGTCTCCCTCTCTCTCTGACCCTCCCCTGTTCACGCTGTCTCTCTCTATCCTAGAAATAAAATAAAAATATTAAAAAAAATAAAAGAAAAGAAAATAATTTTATCTTTAAAAATTTAAGGTGCATGCATTTGAAAGGCATAACTATGGCTATAATTTCAAATCTATATTTTTAAAACAGGGGAGAAAGGAGAATAAAAACTTTATTGTAGGTGACCTTATAAACTCTCAAATGGAGGTCTGAGCCTTTATTTTCGTTATGCTAGGCATTTTTTTAAAAAGGAGAATCATTGGAACATTTAAAAGGCCAGATTTTTAATTACTAGGATAAATTTTAGACCTTATTTCTTTACACTGCTTTATATTTCTCAAGTCTCATAATCCATTTGAATTGGTGTAGAAGTTGGGTAACAAAGAAAACCACATCTGTTACTTATTTATTTACTTTCTCCAGCTTGACAGAAATATAATTGTCATATAACACTGCTTACATTTAAGGTGTGCAGCTGGTTGGTTTGATACACTTATATTCTATAATATGATTAACACCACATGTAAGCTAATACCTCCATCCTGTCACAGAATCACCATTTTTAAATTCATTTGTAAATTGCAGCCTCTACTTAACCTAGACTCCATATTACCACAATTAAATAATTGTTAATACCTTTTTTGTCCTTAAGTTCAGCCCAATGGCATGCCCCAGGTGTGAACTTTCAAGCATGATTCTATTCAAACATCAAGGGTTCCAGAACAAACTCAGCATACCAGCCACACTGCCTTTGCTCCAAACTAATTCCCTAGGGGAACTTGGACTCCATCTAGCAAAGCTGAGAAGCAACCTTCCATCAGCCAGAAGCAAGGATCTCACTGAACCTCTTTCTGGTTTTCAAAATAATGTACAGCACTTGGTTATTTTGCCTAAATCTGGGTAAGATAAAAAAGATGTTCTAGGGAATGAAATGAAAGGCCCCTTCTCAGTCTCGGTATGTTGAGGTCTGAAAGAGGGGAACTATTCCCAGGAAGTGTCTCAGCAATATGGTATTCAAATAGGCTGTTAGAGTCAGAACTGAAGTTTCATGAACTCCACTTAGAAAAGCACCCAGCTAGATTAATTTAAGATGAAGTATTGATGGCAATTAGATGGAGGGCAATTTGTGGGAAGAGTCAGTCTTTTGAAGGTAAGGATTTATTTGCTAATGATACTACTTTACATCTGTAGAGGTCTGTTAGATTTTTAAAAGCATTTTGAGTAGATTATTATATTTTTCCCCAGAACACAGAAGTTTAATATCACCATTTCACAGGATTTGTAAGTAGAAAGCAAGAAAACAAACAGACCAAAAAAAACAAAAAAACAACCCACCTTGGTCTTCTAACCCAGAGGCTAGTGCCTGTGCCACTACATTTTGCTTATTAGCTTCTAAATGTTGCCCTTTAGTAGGTACGTGGTATATTGTGGTCTTGCGGATACAACCCATTATAATAAAAGAGCATCATTATTAGCTAATCTTATATATATCAATAAATCAGACAGAGGTACAAAATATTTTGGTACTTGTTTTAATCAGAGTCACTTTCTATCCTCATATCCATTTTTTTGTGAATATTTTATGTCCTCGTATAGGATTTATTAGATGTTTTCTCTCTCTTTGCCTTAGTAAGCTCGGGGCTCAGGGCTTCGGCTTACTCTAGGTAAGAAAGCAGGGAAGCGTGTGGTCTCCCCAATTCTTTGAGGAAGATAGGAATGAGGGGTGCTTTATCTCTTTAAAGCCTTTAGTCATTCATGGTTTTTTTTCATATGCTGGGACCTAGGCAATGGCGGTGATGTGCATTCCAACAAGATAAAGCTGATGTGCTGTTAAGCTAACAAAGACACTGTTCTTTTTCCTCCTTTTTTAAACGTTTATTTATTTGTTTTGAGAGAGAGAGAGAGAGAGAGAGCAGGGGAGGGGGGAAAGGAGAGGGAGGGGAAGAGAATCACAAGCAGTTTCTGAACTCAACTCGGGGCTCATCGCATGAACCTGGAGATCACGAGCTGAGTGGAAATCTAAAGTCAGTCTGTGTGGTAGGGTCCCCTCCCTGAGGAAAGACAGAAGAACAAACCTCAAGGCAGCCTTGCTAGTCTGTACTTGACAACATCCCTCATGACCTTGTAACGAGAGGCCACTTCATCAGACTACATGTTTGTGTGTTACCATATATGGGAGACAAAGAAGTAAAAAATATATTAAAAAACTATGCCATGTGGTGTTAGGGTCTCAGTTCTGTGAACCTAAGTGAGTGGTGCCAGCAGGAATGAAGTTGCTTCCTGGAAAGAAAAGCCTGGGTGTCAGGATTCTATGCGAGAGTCCTGCTACAAGACATTCAACCTGAAATGCCCAGAATTCGAGAGAACCCCAAAAACAGACCACCAGAGACCAGAGTCAAAGCCAAGCGGCAAGGGTTGTTTATTTGCAGGTTCGAACCCGGTCCTCCGCGCAGTCACTCGTTGCCGGTGACGCTGAGAGGCCCTGAACAAAGCCTCTGCAGCCTTTTTATAGACAGAAGTAAACAAGTCATGGGGAGGGACAGATTTCCATGGTTACAAGTTTGCCATTGGTTAACATTCAAATGTGAACATATACCGTATCTGATTGGTTCCCGCCATCAGGTTTGGCTGGATCTAATTACAACATTTGGGATACCTTTGAATTCAGTCTATCATAGAGCGAGTTTAAAGTCTTGTTTGGCGACTAACAGGTTAACATCTCTCTCTCCAGGCCCTTCTCTCAGCAAGGTGGGGGGTGGCTGCTGGCCTTTTGGGAGTGGCTGCCGCCCTGAGGCTAGTCCCCTGGGCAATCCGGCGGCGGGGAAGCAAGCCTTAAGCTTTGTTACAGAAGCAGAGAGAGCTGGTTAGGTGTTAGCTTCCCGCAGCGCAGGCATTTGCTCAGAAGCGGAAAAGCTGGTTAAGTTTATTTAGGCCTCACATTCCCCCCTTTTCTTTGGTACTTGGGGAGCCAATCTTGGGTCCCATTGACTAAAGGGACGATAAGTCTCCAGTATCTACGGGTTGGTACTGTGACCTTAGTACCATTACCTGGATTGTATTGAGCTTGTCTTTGATAAAGTTTAACAGTTTGTTGAAGACAATGGGGCCTAAGGTCAGAAGTAAGAGAAGTAGTAAAAGGGGGCCGGCCAGAGCCGAGAGTAAAGCAGTGAGCCATGGGGATCCGTTAAACCAGGACGTGAACCATCCCTCCTGCTGTTCCCATTCCTGTTTTCTTTTGGCGAGGCCCTCTCTGCCTTTGGCCGTTGATTTTCTAACAACGCCAGAGTGGTTAGCGTAAAAATAACATTTTTCTTTTAGGGCTGCACATAGGCCTCCCTGTTGGAGGAACAACAGGTCTAGTCCCCGGCGATTATCCTAAATAGGATTACAGATCGTTATAAATCTTAAAGCTTTTTCTATTCAACCAAAGTGGCAATAATAGATCTTAACATAATATAGAAACCAACCAATTAGAAACCAACCAATTAGAAACCAGCATTGGTTGGGGTAGCTCCTTTAACATTGAGAAGATTTAACTATGCAATCAAAGACCTGATAAAGATGAAACCTAAAGCTTCGGGTTTTCTAGGCAGAAAAAGGAGAAAACTTTTGTTTACATTGTCTTATCAAGAGCAGATTTACAATCCAAGAAAACTCTGTCTTTTGACCGGAGAGAAAAGCAGAGTTTTAACCTTATACCAGTGTACTTTTCAAATTTCATTCATTTTAACCAGTCTATCCTGAGCACATATAAAATTCCTTTTTAAAGATTTTTTTTCATAGACCTTTTATTTTCTATATCTTTCCTTTGCCTTTAAACTTTGTCCCAAAGCCATTTCTCTCTAAGCAACCAGTCTTATTTAGGACAAAATTACTTTCTTTTACCCTCAATAAAAATGTATTTTCATTTCTTATATTCTTTTTTTATGGATCTCTCAGTTTTTTTATATACAGGGTTGCTTTCCATCAGTCTTAAGTACACTTAGCAGAATTTTAACTTGGGAAACCTTAGTCTCCAATTGAGGACCTAGTAACCAATTGAGAGGTGTTTACACTAGAATCTTTAAATCATTTTTTAAAAGGTCTAAATAGTCTTACTTTTTCTGCAATAGGAAGCTGAAAACTCAAACCTATGTTTAGTAACTATGTATTTTATTTTGATAGAAGTCATGCAATTCAGGCCAGACATGTTTTCAAAAGGAGTTAGAATGCAAAAGGGAGGAGAGCTATCCAGTCTCCGCCAGTCTCCAAGGTCAATTTAATTAAGGTCTCTTTTAGAATTCTATTTATTTTTTTATCTGTCCTGAACTCTGGGGTCTGTATGCACAGTGTAATTTCCAATTAATCCCCAGGGCCGTGGCTAAATTTTGGCTTACTTTGGACACAAATACAGGTCCATTGTCTGACCCTATCATCTGAGGAAAGCCATATCTTATGAAGATGTCTTTCAGGAATTTCTCACGTTTGGTTGGGAGTGCTCGGCGGGCGGTGGTTCCTCAGCTCCTTGGTAGGTGTTTTTCCTTATCAAGGGCCATTACTTTACCGTGGAGATCCCGGAGCTAGCCATCCGCAATGACGAGGAGCTTAACAAGCTGCTAGAGTCTAGGTCAAATCTCGCATCTGGTGTCAGCAGCGTTTCAGGCAAGCCTTCAAGTGCGTGGTGGTCGGCGATGGGTGAGTGCGCCTTGCGGAGGCCACGGGTTGGGCGGGGACGCCCCCAGAGACCTTGCCCGGGCTGGGGCTGGGCGTATGGCTCCGGGGATGTGGGAGCCACGGGGGTGCAGGCGGCTGGCTTGGGGCCGGTGCCGTGGCCCTCATGCCCTGATGTCCCTACCGCGCGCTCCTCAGAATGTTGAGCCCAGTGTCCATTAGGAACTCAGTGGATCGCCCTTTTACTTTTAGGGTTACCTTGGGTTTGGGGAGGGGTGCCGAACCCCCTTGCCCCTAGTCATTGTCATTTCCCATTACTAGAATGAGAGTTTCAGATTTATTCTTGGGGCATTCTTTGGCCCAATGTTCTTTCTCTTTGCCGTAGGCGCATTGATTTTTGCTTAATTGGGGGCGCCCCTCGAGCCGCTGGGAGTTCTCCTTACCTTCTTTTCCTGGAGCCAACTGTCTGAGGCGTCTTTTTCGGTCCTCCAGTTCCGCAGTTCCCGCGAGTAGCATCTCGGCTAGACCCTGGTTTTGTCTCTTTTCAGCCCTTACCTGCTTGTCCTCTGCACTGTCCCTGCTGCTGTGTGCCCTCTCTGCCACGACCACTAGACCTTGGAGGCTCTTTTTCATAGACGTTCTAGTTTCTGAAGTTTTCTCCAAATGTTGGGAGCAGACTGATTGACAGAAGCCATGGCCACCGCAGCTAAGTTCGCTGGGGCCTCTGGATCTATAGGAGTGCACTGGCGGAATGTCTCTATTACTCTCTTAAGGAACGCTGCGGGGCTTTCCTCTGGTCCCTGACTGACAATGTAGGCTTGCGAGCTGCAGCCTTGAGACCTCCCAACAGAGTCTGGCGGTAGACGAAGAGACTCTCCTTACCTTTGGCCAAGTTGTAGTTTCAATCTGGCCATGCCAGGGGAAACCTAGCGTCATTTTGAGCCTGGTCAGGAGTGGGAACTCTAGTGGGCCCAGGAACCAATTTTCTGGGTTCAGACTGGATTATTTTTCATTTCTCAGTACTGAACATGCCGGGAGCCCACTGGCCTCTCTGGATGGCAGTCGCAGCAAGGAAATGGCAGTGTTTGCATAGCTTCAGCCATGAGAAATGAAAACTGGCATCTCCCTCTGCCACTACTGGCTCGTGCTGGAAATAAGCCTACTGGTATTGACCAGGCCTCACAATATTCCATATTAGACTCATATTCTGAACACAGACTGAACATAGATACCTCATAAGGAAAAGTATATTCCTGCCTTTACAAAAGAGACTTTAGATGAAAGCTCTGTGGGCAATTGTCAAAAGGCTCTTCCTATGGGCCTTGCAGACCCAAGACTTAGACAATAAAGGGTGTTAAGAACACAAGAGTTACAATTTAGCCTGGCCCCGAGACAAAGAGTCTAATCCAAAGTTTAGATATAGATAAGGGCAGAACATAAGTTACTACATTTATCTTTGCTAATTGCTGAAGCATAGCAGCCCCTTCCTCAAGGCCCACATTCCACAAACATTTTCCCTTATACTGGCAGCTGGGATGAGGATAGATAAGAGTAACTAAAACATAACCCAGGCGCAAAGACTGACATATTTACGGCCCCCATGGTGCTTGCACATTCAGCATCAAGGAAAAGGCTCATTCAAGCAATTTAGGAATAAGCCTAATAAACATTTTACAAATAATTAGCCCTTGTAAAAATTCTGTCTTCTGATGTTATAGTATCGTTTAACCTTAAAATAAAGACACCAAAACCAACAGGACAGAGATGACTGCCTGGTGATCAGAAAGAATCTCAGGGGCAAGACAGTTGAGTCCCGTCCCTCAGGTGTCATTCCACGGCAGCTTTGGGTCCCTTGGGCGGGGCCCATTTCCCCAGGGCCGCTGGGTCCTGTGGAGGAGGTTGCCTAAGGAGGGGGAGAAGTTAATTTTTCTTCCATTTCGCCCTGTAAGAAAGGGTAGAGCGGCGCAGAGGGTTCAGTTTTCCTTTTCGGCAGCTCCAAAGCCCGGGAGGGCGGGTGCTTTCTAGTCACCGCCAGGGTGTCAGGTTTCTGTGGAGGCAAGAAACTTTTAATCCAAGGGGGTGGGTTATCAACCAGATCAGCCCAAACCATGATGTCCGGTGGCCATTTCACATTGAAAGTGGGCCATTCTGTGCAGCAGTAAGTTTAAAATGGACCCTTCCTAACAGTCACTGAGAGGTTATGGGCTAACATTAAGTCTAGGGGTTTGGATGAAGTCTGTCTCATAACGTCAGTCTCAGTCACAAGGTAATAAACACCAACAGAGAAAATTGACAATTTGACATAGACATACACAGAGAGAGACTGATAACAGAGTCCGCTGTGCACAGACACAGACACAGAGAGACCGATAACAGAGTTCGCTGCGCACAGACACAGACACAGACACAGAGAGACCGATAGTAGAGTTCGCTGCGCACAAACACAGAGACACAGAGACCGATAACAGAGTTCGCTGCGCACAAACACAGAAGGCTAGCCAACAGAAGAAGGCGCCGGCCTCGAACCGGTGCGCCCCCCAGAAGAAGGCGCCGGCCTCGAACCGGTGCGCCCCCAGAAGAAGGCGCCGGCCTCGAACCGGTGCGCCCGCCGGCCTCGAACCGGCTCACCCGCCGGCCTCGAACCGGCTCGCCCGCCGGCCTCGAACCGGCTCACCAGATGGGCACCGTAGGACGTCTCCTCGGTCCCTACCGACTGCTCTATAGCGCGTCCGCCAGAGCCAGTACAGTCCCCGATGCAGATTCCGCGCGGCAGAAACTGAAACAAACAGATAAGACAGAAACTGACGCTGAGACAAACAGACAGACAGAGCCGGCTCACTTACTGATCGGTCTTAGGAACAACCCGTTGACTTGGGGTCTGGTGGGTCTGGAGGGGAAATATCCCGGACGAGCCCCCATATGAAATGCCCAGAATTCGAGAGAACCCCAAAAACAGACCACCAGAGACCAGAGTCAAAGCCAAGCGGCAAGGGTTGTTTATTTGCAGGTTCGAACCCGGTCCTCCGCGCAGTCACTCGTTGCCGGTGACGCTGAGAGGCCCTGAACAAAGCCTCTGCAGCCTTTTTATAGACAGAAGTAAACAAGTCATGGGGAGGGACAGATTTCCATGGTTACAAGTTTGCCATTGGTTAACATTCAAATGTGAACATATACCGTATCTGATTGGTTCCCGCCATCAGGTTTGGCTGGATCTAATTACAACATTTGGGATACCTTTGAATTCAGTCTATCATAGAGCGAGTTTAAAGTCTTGTTTGGCGACTAACAGGTTAACATCTCTCTCTCCAGGCCCTTCTCTCAGCAAGGTTGGGGGTGGCTGCTGGCCTTTTGGGAGTGGGGCGGCGGGGAAGCAAGCCTTAAGCTTTGTTACAGAAGCAGAGAGAGCTGGTTAGGTGTTAGCTTCCCGCAGCGCAGGCATTTGCTCAGAAGCGGAAAAGCTGGTTAAGTTTATTTAGGCCTCACAAACCCACTGAGCCACCCAGGCACCTTTGTCCTTTTTACTCTTTCACTCAAGTCTCTTTCTGTACATGGAATGAAAGAGAAAGAAAATCTTGCTTTGCCATGACCACCTTCCAATGTGGGTCTTTCATCCTATTCCTATGCCAAAAACATCCACACTGGGGGAAAAAAAGATATTTGCAAGTGGTTACGACTCGCAGCACACAGAGCCAAAAACGTAGCACTGAACGCTATGACTTCATACTAACATGTGTCTCTAACAGCAAGGGGAAGATAGGTGATTTGATCAGATTTGATCAAACAAGTCATTTGAAAATCAAACAAACTAAAACTCTCCTATACATCCAAAAGCCTCAGAGATTACGAGTTAGCAGTCTCATCTCCATCCAGAATGTAGAATATATTATAATATCTCATCTTACAGCCAATAAGTTTAATGTAAACATATTAGGTATTTTAGGTTAAAAGTTATTATAAGTAATCACCTTCTGGCTGCATAACTTCTATCAATCAGCAAAACAGCACTCGAGTAGATTGAATGGCTATAAAATCAGAATAAAGTCCCTGCACTTGTCCAACAATATGAAAATGAGGTCTGTGAACAGTGTGATGACAGCGTGCATAAAGCCTCCAGAGAGCTGGAATACAATTGGAGCACTAAAGGTATTAGCATTTTAGTAACAAATGATATGCAGGGAAGGCTAGTTTCAAAAGATACCTTTAGGGGCTTCAGAGAACCCGCACTGTGAGTGCCATTGGTATGGTCTTCCTTTCAAATGCCACCCTAGCCTTTGATTGCCAACTTTGCTTTGACTCTGAGCAGTATCAGTCTATAAAAGTCTAAAGGTTAGCTTTCCATTGGAGGAGTGTGTAAAAGAAGCTCAAGAGTGGAGCGGAAACCATAAAAGGAAAGCACTCCAACATGTTATGGGATTGTGGAAACTCAAAGGCACGAAATTAATCAGAGTCCATCCTTCTTCCCTTCCTAAAATACTGCACAAATAGGAGACAAATGAGAAGCTGCCTTTCCCTTCCTCCATTGCTTGCCCTTTAATAGGCCACTCTCAGAGTTCTTCAAATGCCAGACGGAAGGTTAAGGGGGCCTCTAGTTAAAATGCAAAATAGCTCTTACCCCGGAGGTATTTTGTGGTGAGAAGATTGAAACCGGACACAGGGAAGTTAATCTTAAAAACCTTTCAACAGAAGGTAAGGAAGAATCCTTAATTTTTCCTCTCTTTAATAGGGAGTAGCATAATTTAATTATGGAATTTTAAATTGTGTAATTTATTTTCAGGATTCGTGACTTAATCTTTGAGGAGTCCATGGCATGAGGCAGGATCCAGCAAGAGCGGCTGGATGGAAGTATTATATCTTCTATTCAGGTGAAAGATAGTCTAATGGCAATAATAATAAAATGTAGTATTTTAAAATATAGCTTTAGGCCAATTTACCATATATTAGTACTGTATGTGTTTTCTGTCACCCTTAATTAAACCAAATAAGGCAATTTAATTTTAACTAACATTAAAACAGCTCCCCGACTACTAATGAAAAGAGTTTGTAATTATAAAAGAATAATAATAGCTTATACTTACTTTGCATTTACTCATTTGTTATGTGATAACTCCATGAGTTTTGCTCATCTCAATTCCCTTCATCTATATTAAGTGCCCGTCGAGGTTGGTCCATTACTATCTTCATTTATAGATAAAAGGATTGAAGCAGAAAATTAAGGAATTTGCCCAGAGACATATAGCTTGAAGCTGGTAGAGACAGTACAAACCCAGGCAGGTGACCTCAGAGCCCAATCCGCTGACCACTACATTAGGGCAGCTTTGGTACAGTGAGATGGTGTTTGAGAAAGTCCCTCCCATGGACTAGATGCCCAGAGGGTGTTCAGTCTCTTTCCCTTCTTAAGAACTCTGTGAGGGAAGCATTCCTGATAAATCTGACAGTTTGTAGTTTGCATCCTTAAATGTAAATAATAAGCTAAAGAAGTTGCCTTCAAATTTATAGTTAAATGCAGATAAAATGATTTGTATTGTTCAAGATTATCTTTTTTTTTTAAATAAAACAAATTCAGTGTGCATTGAAAAACAAGGGAATAGAGGTCAATTTTCATCTCCGATGTTTTGAAATACTTAGTCGTGCCTAGATAAGTCGTGAATATCCTTTGTGGCTAGTTACAACATCAAGTATGCAGTGGCCTGGAAAAACTTCACCCTCACTCACTTTACACAAATATTTTGTTGAGACAAATAGGATAGAAAGAGCCATCAGATTCACCAGGGAAACTCATTAATTTCAGATTTCCTGGCCTCCACTCTTAGACTCTTGGGCTTATTAACTTTTAACGAGTATCCTATGTTAATGAACATGTTTGCGATTCATAATACATGTAAACATGAAATATAGTCTGCCTCAGCTCCAAACCTCATTAAATCCACCCCAAGACTTTCCTCCTTTGGGATGGCCAGTATGGCTCTAAGTCTTTTGGGAGCCTTCCAGTCTACAGGGTTCTGACTGGGATGTCATCACTGGAAACTGTAGGCAGAGAAGTGACTGAAACGTGTCCAAGCTTGCCTGGACAACGTAACAGAAGAATTGCAGCTGGAAACAGTGATGATAAAGAAAACAAATATGTAGCAGTGTTACAAAAATTGTCAAATCACCGAGGAAATATAAATGTTATCATTATGTCTGCTATTGTTATAGTAAGTACAGTTTAGTAGAGGAAGGACATTTCCTCATTGTGTTTAGATGCAACAGGAATTTATATTTCCTCTTTGTCTGGCTCATTTCATATCACAGTTTTGAGTCATAAAAAGGGGAAATCAGTTTTCATGATGAAAATTCTAATAATGGGGAGAGCGTGTACATTATCACTGGAGATGGCTTCAACTCAGCTGTCACACCTGAGCGCTAACTTACAATGTCCCACTGTTACGACCCTGCTCGGGAAAGCCCTCCAAGCTGTCCCCTGCTCCATCTAGGTCACTGGGTAGTATGGGGAGTGGGGACATGTTGGACCTCAGGGAGGTGCATTCTAGTGCATGAAAAGAAGAAAGGGGTAATCATGGATCTTAGCAGAGCTCCCTGAGCACAAAGCCCAAGTTTCTGAGGTCGGGCATCAGTGCCTGGCATATGGATGGACCATGCCTTTCCTGAGGCCAGTCACTTATTTCCTTCCAGGCTTCCATTAATGTAAACTCCCATTTCCTTCCTTCCTTCCTTCCTTCCTTCCTTCCTTCCTTCCTTCCTTCCTTCCTTCCTTCCTTCCTTCCATTCCCTTCTCTTCCCTTCCCTTGCCTTCTCTTCCCTTCCTTTTTTAAAAAAAATTTTTAATGTTTCATTTATTTCTGAGAGAGAGAGAGAGAGAGAGCATGAGAGGTGAGGGTCAGAGAGAGAGGAAGACACAGAATCTGAAACAGGCTCCAGGCTCTGAGCTAGCTGTCATCACAGAGCCCGACGTGGTGCTTGAACCCACCAACCATGAGGTCATGACCTGAGCCGAAGTCAGATGCTTAACCGACTGAGCCACCCAAGTGCCCTTCATGTCCAGTGCAGAGCCCAATGTGGGGCTTGATCTCATGACCCTGAGATCAAGCACTGAGTTGAAATGGAGTCCAATGCACTACCAACTGAGCCACCCAGGCACCCCATGAACTCCCATTTCTTAATGTTTCTGGTCATGATCCTTGCACTCAGAAGGGTCAACGGTTTTTACTTTCTAAAATGGGAATGATCATTTTGAATACATGAGTCTTGGATGGTGAATAGGGATGCACTGCCTATCCTTATATGGAGAGGTGGGTGTGGAAAAGGCACACAGGACAGATTAAATGAATGAAATGCCACCAGTTTTTCCCCCTCTGACATCACAGTTTGCTTCTCCGTTCACTAAAGAAGTGGAGACCAGTTTTACCCCTCTTGATTCTGCGCTGGTCTTCTAAATTGTTTGGGTCTTGCACTTCTTCCCTTACCATGAGAACTTGCCATGGCTAGCCTGGGGGAAGGTGACACGGCATGTGGGGCAGATTGAGTCACCCAACGGCTGGCCAGTCCCATGCACAAAAGCAGGCAAGATAAGCAGAACCACTTGGTCTCACTGCAGTGACACCATACTCATTAGCCATGAACCGCCATTGTTTAAGCTAGCAGTGTTCTGTATTGTTGGCTACCTACCATGATTGTGGCAATAAATAACTGACACAGCATAAAATGGATGGGGAATAAGACAGCAGTGAAAATATTTTCCTGTTAGGGGTGAAGTAGAGGATGGTGTAGATTTATACTTGAAAATTAATTGCCTTATTGGTCTGGTTTGAATATACACAATTAGTGAGTTTAACAACACCAGTTAAAGTAGATTACATCTAACTTTAATTTAGTGCTCCTGGAGCTTCAAATCTTAGAGTCTTTTTAAAAAGAGATTACATATTATCTGTTAATTACATCTGTTGGGATTTATCATTTGCTTAGGTTCTCTGCTTCAGAATCAACAAAACATTTTTACTAGGAACTTTTTATTCATCTTCTTAGTCGCTTGAAAAGAACATCTCGGTGTTCCTTCTTTCGCTTTCATTAAAATCCACTACCCCCATTTTTTCCATGTTATGTCACTCAGAATCCATGAAGAAAAAAATGGCACACACACAAATTGGGATACTTAGGATACTTTGAAGACAGTTGAACAAATGCACCGTCTCCATAGGCTTGGGTGAGCTAACCCACAAGGTCAAGTACAGAATGTAATACTAGAAATACCAGGGCTGGTGCTACTCAAGGTAGAAAGAGTAAGGTGATTGGTTTCTGCAACCTGAAAAGAGATAGCCCTTTACACATCCTGCAGGTATAGAGTTGTGAGGATAAAAATCCCAACCTTATTCATCTTTACTAATTCTGTCTCGGGATACCTTTTATCCAAAGCCAATTTGTGGGCAAAGATGTCCATTGAGGCAGTTGATGTAGGGAGGCTTTAGAAACGAAGGCAAATGATGTAGATTAATCTGGAAAAGCCTATGTGAGCATGACGGCAAATATACCTCTCATATTTTACCAACAATCCTCCTTTCTAAATAATAAAGGAGGCTTCCTGGTAGCCCTGGATACTAGATGTAGTGGGTTTTGAATCATCACTGCCCAGCAGTCAGACTATTAACATTATGCATTGAAAAAGTTATAGTATGCCTTTTTAAGTCAAAAAACTTTCTATCTCCCTAAGAACCAATCCCAGGCACAACTACTGCTCCCTGACCTATGTCACCTGCCAGCAACAGAGGCCAATGCTGAAAACTTGCCATCGCACTACCAGCCACTTGGCAGTAAATTGACTACACTGTGTTGTTAGGGTTCTTTTATCCTGGAATCAGTAGTCATTAATCTCTACTAGAATCAACACACTTCCAGCTATCAGTTTGCCTTGTTTGCTGGCATCACTATTCAAGGGCTTAAAAAGGGTGATTCGTTGGCACAGTTTCATGGGTAATGTTGCTATAAACCAAGGGGCTTATTAAACCAAAGGGGATGGGCAATGGGCACAGGGCCGTAGAATCTACTGGTCTAACTGCACCATCCAAAAGTTTCTGGAAATACACGACCTTTTTGAAGGCATTGCTGACATAAAAGGTTGGAAGAGATACGTTACATGGTGGGTGGCTAATCCCCAAGACGCAGTATGAGTCCTTTATCAAAAACTATTATCTCAATCTGTGTCCATTAAAGTTGGAATACATGAGTCTGCACACCTAGGTATAGAAATAGGAGTCATACAGGGGCGCCTGGGTGGCTTAGTCGGTTAAGCGTCCGACTTTCGCTTAGGTCATGATCTCGCGGTTCGTGGGTTCGAGCCCCGCGTCGGGCTCTGACTGCCAGCTCAGAGCCTGGAGCCTGTTTCAGTCTGTGACCCCCTCTCTCTCTGACCCTCCCCTGCTAACGCTGTCTCTCTCTCTCTCCTAAAAATAAATAAAAAACATTAAAAAAAAAGAAGAAGAAGAAATAGGAGTCATACAACTTCCCATCACTCCCAGTGATCCACGTGGCAATTTCAACCTCCTGTCTTCAAAATTGAGTTACTTACCAGGTGACTGTGAAGTAAGGAGAAGGATATACTCCCTCAACCTTGGAGGATCTCTTGAAATTGACTTTATACTGATTCTGTTCCTAAAATATCCAGAATCGTCAGTCAGTTGGGTTAAGGGTATAGAAAGCCAAGTAAATAATGGACGTTTTTTTGAGATTCCCCTTACAGGGGACAATGATTGGCCCCTGAGCACTTCCAATAGTTATTTTTTCTAGTTTCTGAATGTATAGGTTAGTATAAACATACTCAGCAAAAAAGCAGAAGCCTCATACTGGTTCTTTGATAGGTAGAGTCAGAGCTATTATAGTAGAACCAGTTTAATGGAAAATGCTAGGTCTGTCTCTCTTTAGAACACCAGTTAACCAAAAGCAATACTGCGTTCCTAGAGGGTCTGCAGAAATTGTCACTTTTAAGGACTTGAAGGATGCAAGGAGAGTGATTTCTGCCACATTCTTAATCTAATAACCTGCCTGGTCTATGCAAAACATATATGAACCTTAGAGAATAGCAATGTGTTATCATCAACTTTATCATGCAGCAACTCCAATTGCAAATGGTGCTCCAGATGTGTTTTATTTACTAGAGAAAATCAATATAGTTTTTGTTACCTAGTATGCATTTATTGATCTGGAGCACATTTTGTTTCCCTCTTACCTTTTAGTAAAGATCACTACCAAGAGTGGGCTTTGAGTGTTCTGGCCATTCACTGGTCTACCTTGTAGCTATTCCAACTTCCAGCATTCTGTCATTATCTAGTCTTCAAGGACCCCTATTGTCTCCTTGTTATATAAAATATCATTCTGATCCACTATATTGATAATATCATGCAATTGCACCTGATGATCAGGAAGAAGTTATTTTAGCTGCTAGATATAGTGATCCCACGTAGACATATTTTAACACTCTTATAAGAGATATATGCTCCAGAGAAGAGGAAATAAATCCCTTGAAAATTCAGAGTCTTGTTACCTTAATTAGATTTTGAAAATTCCAATGGTTCAAGTATGTTGAACAAGCCATTGAATCTGATCAAGATGTAAGATGAAAGATAAGCTATTATATCTAGTCTGTCCTAAAAGTAAGAGGTCCATTACATAATAGGGCTCTCTAAGTTATAGGTGGCATATTCCTCATTCTGGCATGCTGCATTGACCCATTTACAAACAATGCATCAAGTTGACACTTTTATGTGAGTCGCATGCAAGGGAAAAATCTACAGTGGTCCCAACCCGCCAAACCAGTTGCTTTGCCATTTTGGTCACATGACCCAGATAAATGGTGTTTGAAATATATGTGCCAGACAGAGATGTTCTAAGGAGGCTTTGGGACCTTCAGGATTTTGGAGAAAAGTTATACTTTTTTTTTAGTCCTTTTAAGAAGAGCTTCTGGGTTGCTTTGTGCTGAGTTCTGCAAACACAGAATAGTTCTCTGATGCAGAATGCCTAGCCTCAACCCAGAGCTATAAGCATCTCTGTGCATCTCCTCTGCTGGGGTTTTCCAGAGATTACATACAGCATCTTTATCCATGCCTGATGCATCTAGCAGCATCAGATCCATGCAGTCACACATGCCTTTCTTGAAAGTCTCATCCTTCTGCATCCTTTTGTAAAAGGGTTGGGTCACTATTCCTAAATTCTTCCAATGACTGAGATTTGGGTGTGTGGTCCTTGAAGGAACATGATATTCCACTTCAGTGGATGAGGATAACATCAACCATCTGCTTCTCAGCTCTTGATTATTCTTTAAATTATAAAGTCAAGAAATGTCATAGTTTGCTGTTTGGTAAGTATGTCCCTAGAAACAACATGATATATATTCCAGTGTCACCAGAGGCTGTGTGTCATGATTTTATTTACTTAATAAAAAAACCTAAAATTTCTTTTTTAAACTTACTTAATTTTCTATGTACCTATTCTGTTTATTTTATATAAATTTTATCATATTCCTATTTATGGGTTTTTTTTTCTCTCACATATATTCAAACATAATACATAATCTATCAAAGCCATTTTTCCCTTTGGGCACCTACTCCTTGGCATACTCTTCTCACCTAATTCCATCTAGACTGGCTTCTCTTTTGAAATGGTGTAAAGTTAGTATCCTAAACCTCTTCTCAGCCACTTTGCTTTGTTAAATCCCTTGTTTGACAGATTATCAATCTCGCACTTTTTTTTATTTGTCCCTCTTCATCTGATGTGTAATATGACATGCATGAAATGTAAATACTTTTCATGTTTGATTTACATAATCTTTATTAGTTTTCTCAATTTTTGAAAAAGCAATTTCTAGAATAGTCCTGGGGAGTCTATTAGAGACTATCTATTAGAGAATTTTCTATCAGATTCTCTGTCTTCAGACACATAGCTCATCTACATTTTGCTTGGAACTGAATGCTTCCAAAAGGCACATCAGCTTGCTTCACTCCAGTTCTGGCCTGGGAGTGTACTTCAGGTTTCTTATCTCTGAAAGGTTTACCACTTTATCAGCTTGCTGTCTTTCAAATACTT
The DNA here is from genome assembly GCA_017311185.1 of Proteles cristata cristata. Taxonomy (NCBI): domain Eukaryota; kingdom Metazoa; phylum Chordata; class Mammalia; order Carnivora; family Hyaenidae; genus Proteles; species Proteles cristata. The sequence goes on from JAESUZ010005492.1 coordinate 366,210, forward strand.
GCTGAAATCGTTTGTTCACTGGTGCTTTTGCTCCCATTCTTTCTGTTTCTGAGGATTTATGCATCTGAACTTTTTGACTATCATTTTAGAAGAATTTTGACAGTAAGAAGATAAGTAGGTAGGGAATATCTGCTCTATATAACTAGAATTTTTTAGATTTTCTTCTAAACTTCATACAATTATGGAGGTATACATTTTCCCATCTCTAAAGAGGTATGATTCACACAAAATCATATACATGAATAATGACCACAGGCTCACAAAATGTTCATGGTGAAAGAGATCTTACAGATTTCTAGTACAATCCACTCATTTTTCAAAAGGCAAAAAGGCCAATTTCATGTAAGTAATTAATAGCAAAGCTAGGAGAAAAACATATATTCTGGCCGGTTCTTTGTAATATTTGTACTTTCTTACTCTGTTCAAATATTTTTGGGACCAGCTATTACATTATGTGCTGAGGATGAGTTTGGGTAAAAAATCCTATCTGTGTGGAAAACTGTAACTATGGGGCAGTAGGTCAGTGGTGAAGAGGGACATGTGAAATTTCTCAAAACATATTAAATATTATAACTTTGTATTTGCAGAACTTAAACGTGATAGTTTTAGGGCGGTGGCTCAGTCGGTTAAGCCTCTGACTTTGGCTCAGGTCGTGATCTCATGGTTTGTGGATTTGAGTCCCGCATTGGACTCTGTGCTGACAGCCAGCTCAGAGCCTGGAGCCTGTTTCAGATTCTGTATCTCCCTCTCTTTCTGCTCATGCTCATGGTACACAATAAAAAAATTTTTAAGTGATAGTTTTAATAATACAAACAATGGGAAATAAAGCTAGACAGAAATATTTTTTTCTGGCTGGGAGACACAAAGTAATAATTTGTAAGTGCAGAGGCTCCTGGGTGGCTTAGTTGGTTAAGCGTCCGACTTTCGCTTAGGTCATGATCTCGCGGCTCGTGGGTTCGAGCCCCGCGTCTCTGTGCTGACTGCCAGCTCAGAGCCTGGAGCCTGTTTCAGTCTGTGACTCCCTCTCTCTCTGACCCTCCCCTGCTCACGCTGTCTCTCTCTCTGTCTCTCTCCTAGAAATAAATAAAAATATTTTAAAAAATAATAATTTGTAAGTGCAGTCTTCGTTAGAGTTATCAGAATATCCAGCCATTGTTGGAGGAGGACTGAGATGTCTAATTTATCACAAAGAAGGTAGATAGAAATGTTGAGAAACAGCAAAATATACAATGTTTAGGTTTTTAAAAATCACTCTTCTGTTCCTCTCTTTAAATAGCTTGTGCTGACACTTATCATCTTGGCTAGGCAAAGAGCTCTTGGTCTGAAATAAATTTGGTTTTTCAGCGCCCAGTATACTCTTGAATGTCCTACACTGTTTTCTCTCAAGAGTTAGTTAATGTGATGCCAGGTTCTTGCCACAGGATTGTCATTTTTGATTTCTTTAATTTCTAGTTAACTTCAAAACAACTTCCGGGTGCTGTCACCTTGTGTTTCAGTAAATTGGTGAGTTTTGATTTCATTCTCTTTAGGAGTTGTGTTGCTTCCACTGAATTAGTGTTCTCTGTGGGCTGCAGAAATTGGAAGGACATCTAAAAATGTCTTCATAAGTCCCTTTTTGATGGAACACACACTCCCTGAGCCCTCAGTGCAAAGGGCCCGCTCCTTTCTCTTGCTTTTAACGTCTTCTTTTAGTACCATTGAATATTCCCTTGTGATCTAGTTATATACAGGTATGTACTCATGTGCAATGTCAGGTGAGGTACCATGGGAACTTTATATTAGATTTAGGGTCCGGAATATAATCTTTGATAAAGAGTAAGCAAAGAAGGTGATACAGATAAAAGTGTTTTTTCTTATGATTGGACACAGACTAAATGTTTACTTGTATTATTTGTATTGGAAAACAATTTTAAAAAATGGTAATTCAGCAGGCATTAAAATGGTTTGTGCTTTTATTTGTGATTTCCATACTGAAGTTTAAACAATTCAGATGGTCTTATGTCTCAGTAAATCAAGTATACTTATCTGTATCTATGTAAAATTTACATATATATATTTGCTTTGACAACACAAACACTTTATGCTGTTTTTCAAATGCTATAGCATTTGAAATTTTAATTTTTAAGTTGTTAAATTATACTTTTGATAAAGTTAGCTAGGTTAAAGAGGTGTCTAAACACTATTATATATATCAATAAGGAGATACTCAAATTAACTGATTTTTAAAATTTTATTTTAACAAAGAGAAGTGGAGGAGGGACAGAGAGAGAATCTCAAGCAGGCTCTGCATTGGCAGCTCAGAGCCCGATGTGGGATTTGGAGGGGGGCTGGTTCAAACTCACGAACTATGAGATCATGACCTGAATAGAAATCAAGAGTCCATGCTTAACCACTGAGCCACCCAGGCCCCCAAATTAACTAATACCTAAGATAGTTTTTGGTACATAGCTTATTTACAAATTGGGTAGATTTTATAATACAAAAAATTTGAGAGAATACTAGAAACAATTGGACATTGTTTAGAACTAACCCCAAACTCCCATTTTAATAACTCTTGTGGAACATTTATTGTGGTTTATAATTCTTGTACTTATGTGAGAAGTCTTTTCCTGTTTTCAAAGTCAGGTGAGGCATGGTTTGTAGCACTTCTCTATAAAGATTGATTTTTATAATTTATTAAAATTTGATTTTAGGAGGTCAGCTTAAAAATGAAAGAGACCAAGGGGCTCCTGGGTGGCTCAGTCAGTTAAGCGCCTGACTTCGGCTCAGATCATGATTTCACAGTTTTTGAGTTTGAGCCCCACATCAGGCTCTGTGCTGACAACCTGCTTTGGATTCTGTTTCTCCCTCTCTCTCTGCCCCTTCTCCACTCATGCTCTCTCTCTCTCTCTCTCTCTTTCAAAAATAAATAAACATTTAAAAATTAAAAAAAAATGAATGGGATCTAGAAATCCATCTGGATTTGTCTAAACAATGATATTGTTGATCATAATGCAAAAATTTCCAAAACACATAAATGTGATGAAGAAGTGAACAACACATATTCATTTTTATTGTTTAATGTAATGGCATGTTATTAAATGAAAAAGTATTACTAAGTAGCTTTGAAAACTATCCTCTGAGTAACCTGATTTAGTTTTGGAGTCTCTACTTTAAAGGAGCATTAGAAAATACTGAAATTAACTCTGAAATAAAATACAGTACAGTAATATTCTCCATGCTCTTAGGTCAACATGTCTGCATCTTGGGAGACCAAAACAGGGAAGTGACATTCATCCTGGCATTTTGTAATATCAGAGCCTGCCAGAAATACCACCAGGGGTTTGGCTGCTGACAGCATATTGGTGGCCCTGGTTGGTGGGGACTCCCTAAGAGACGCGTCAGGGTGATTAATGAACTTATTGTTTTAGCAGAGATCTGGTTTTTCAGTCAAAGTAACTGCGGATGATCAAAGTGGTACTTTTAAAATTTTTGTTATACAATTGGATAATTCCCATAAATTTTCAGTGGTACCTGGAATTTTAACAATAGCACAAACTTTTGAAAACCACTTATTTTTGTAAATGAAAAATCCTCAATATTATCTTTATAAAGTAAAAAAAAATCTTTTCTAAATTATTTTGTAAATGTTTATTTATTTATTTATTTTTGAGAGAGAAAGAGAGAGAGAGCCCACAAGCACAGGAAGGGCAGAGAGAAAACTGGAGACACAGAATGCAAAGCAGGCTCTGGGCTCTGAGCTGTCAGTGCAGAGCCCAATGTGGGGCTCAAACTCACACACAGTGAGATCATGACTTTAGCTGAAGTCAGACACTTAACCAACTGAGCCACCCAGGTGCTCCCCCAAAAATCCTTCAAGATTTGTAAAAGCTTTGAAGAAATACTTTTGTTTAATTGTCATTCCATGGATGATTTAGAAATAAACGCAAGGGATAGGGAAAACAAATACAATTAATTTAGACAGAGCTTTTCGTTGTCTGTAAAATGCGATCTGTTGGCCAGTACGGCATTCACTGTGTCTTACCATCAACAGGGTACTTGCTATTCCTTACTTCTCAATCCTGAAGACAAAACGCCATGAGAGTGAATCCCTTGCTCTTTGGCTTCCTGATAGTGTCTCCCAATGGAAAGTGACAGAGGAAGAAAGGCAGTGGGGGCAGGAGGATGTGTTACCTAGCTTCTGGACAGTGCCACAGGCTTTGTCACAGGTAGAGCCGCCACATTGTCACCAGAGCACCTCTAGTTGCAGCAGTGGCAACAGAAGTGGCTGTAGCTTCTCAGTCTGAAAGACACAGCTTATTTGAAAAACCGTTGTATTGAAATATTTTTTAAAAAGCAGCCAGGTACCTTATTCCTCGCAGTCATTGATATTTGTGTCCATCAGGGACCACTAAAAAAAAAAAGCAGTCCTTAAAAATAATGATCAAAAAAAAATAAAAAAAATTTAAAAAATAATAGTCAAACATCAGAAGGGCCTGAGTGGCTCAGTCGGTTAAGCTCTGACCCTTGGTTTCAGCTCAGGTCATGATCTCGCAGTTTGTGAGTTCTGGTCCTGCATCAGCACTGCACGGACAGCTATGAGCCTGCTTGGGATCCTCTCCCTCTCTCTCTGCCCTTCCCCCTGCTTGCTCTCTCTCTCTCTTTCTCTCTCTCTCAAAATAAATAAGTAAACCTAAAAGAGTAACAAAAAATAATAATCAAACATCAAAACGCACAAAAAGACCCATTCTTTTATGGTTTACGTACTTCCTGTAAAAATGGGGATAGTTGGTTAAGATAAAGGCTTATTGTCATTGGACTATTGTTTAAATATTAAATTTGCTTTATTCCCCCTTGAGCATATAGCCCAGTATCTCTCCACCTGCCCCTTATTTCTGCTTTGAATGGGAAAATTACAGGAACTCTATGCATATGGAATACAGTGAGATCAGTGGCAATCCAGTCCCCCTTCATATCATGAGATGTGTGGAATTTAGACCATCCTAGAACTAATATTTCCATAACACACTAAACGCAATGTAAGTTAAAAAAAATTTAAAAACCCTAAAATCTGTATTAGCTTCCTATTACAACTCTGACAAAGTGCTACAAATGTCCAGTCTTAAAATAATGCAAGCTTATTATCATAAAGTTCCTTTTTTAAATTTCATTTATTTTGAGAGAGAGAGCACATGTGAGCAGAAAGAGGCAGAGAAAGGGAGAGTGAGAGTCCCAAACAGGCTCTGTGTTGTCAGCGCAGAGCCAGATGCAGAGCTTTTACTCATGAACCATGAGATCTCTACCAAAGCTGAAATCAAGAGTTGGATGCTTAACCAACTGAGCCACCCAGACACCCCTATTGTCTTAAAGTTCTGTAGGTCAGAAGTCCAAAGTTAGTTTCTCTAGGCTAAAATTGAGGTGTTGGCAGACTTGAGTTCTTTCTGGGCACATTAGGAGGGAAAGAGATTTTCCTGCCTTTTCTGGCCTTTTGAGACCACACACCTTCCTTGGCTTGTGGCCTCTCCCTCCATCTTCAAAACCAATAGCGGAGCATATTCTCTTCTCTCTGACCTCCTGCCTCCCTCTTATAAGCGTTGTCAGGATGACATTGAGCCACCAGATAATCCAGGATGATCTCCCATCTCAGGAGACTTGACTTATTCCCACCTGTAATTTCCCTTTTGCCACATGTAGTAACTCACAGGTTCCAGGAATTAGAATGTGAAAATAGTAAGGTTTTCCATGGTGTTTTCTCTAACGCATAATACATTAACCAAAAATTAAACCAGATAGTAATACAAACATTGAAAAATATTAAATTTTCAGGTCCTAGTTAGCAACTGATTATTTACTTTTATTTAAAGTTTTCCATATTTTATGTTTCTATATGTTACACAGGATATACTAGTTAGTCATATGTGATTTTTAAGGGAACTTAATGTGTATAATGGACCAACTCCTGGGGCCAGGCAGAATTACTCAGTTACTTTATACCCAGGAGAAATTCCATCTGTAGATCGACAGTTGTAACCTTAGAAATTCATTAGATGACACAACCTCTTGGATTATAAACAGACAAAACAAAACAAAATCTCTTCATTTTAGCTTTATATATTCTTTTAGTCAGGGTGACCAAGTATATTCTGTGGTAGCAAACATCACAATGATCTATATAAACACAGGAAAAATTTATTCCTTGCTCGTATCAAGTTCATTACTGGCCAAGGGAGTTGATCTAGAGCTGTAATCTACTGCCGTGATACCATGGCACCTCCATTCCAGTATTTGCTTCCTCTGAAGTTAGAGACTGAATGTTTGTGTTTTCCCCCACCCCCCAAATTCAAATGTAGAACCCCTAACCCCCAATGTGGTGGTATTTGCACGTAGAGGAGGCGGGGAGGTTTAGATGAGGTCATGAGGGACAGACCTCCTGATGGGACTAATGCCCTTATAAGAAGACGAGGGGAGACCAGAGCTTCCTTTCTGTGCCATATGAGACACAGCAAGAAGGTGACTGTCATTAAGCCAGGAAGAACATCCGCACCAAGAATATGATCATGCAAGCACTCTTCTCCTGGACTTCCCAACTTCCAAAACCATGAGAAATGTTTGTTTGTTTGTTTGTTTGAGCCACCCTGTCTATAGTATTCTGTTATAGTAACCCAAGATGACCAAGGAGCTTGGTCACTGGAGCAATGAAAAAGAACGCAGGGGATTGTATCCTGGTACCTGCCTTCTGTTCCTAGGTCCTTCAGTGGACCCAGTCAAATGGGCGCACCTTGCTGAAGATGTACAGGGGAGTGAAATAGTCTATGCTGAGAATTCAAGGAAAACAGATACAGGGGACACCAGTCATGTTGCCATATTTGCTCATGATTGAAAACCCAGCGTCACAGTAACAACCTTCCATAGCTTTCCAGGGATATGAACATGGAAAATCCTGTCAAAAGGTCACTTGTGAGAATAGAAATATCTTGTATGGGAAAGATAATGCCTGTATTAATTTCCTGTGACTGCCCTAACAAATGACAACGAACTTGATAGCTTAACATGACAGAAATTTATTCTCTCAGAATTCCAGAGACCAGAAGTCTGAAATCAAGGTATCAGAAGGCTCACATTTCTTCCAAAGGCTCTGGGGCGAATTTTTCCTTGTCCCTCTTAGGTCTGGTAGTACCAGCGTTCTTTGGCTTGTGGCTACATAACTCTGCCTCTGTCTTCACATTGACTTTCTCTGTGTCTGTTTGTCTTCTCTCTTCTCTTACAACAACACTGATTGCAATAAAGACCTACTCAGATCATCTGAAATGGTCTTATTTGGAGATTTTTAAAATTTAATCTGATTACACCTACCAAGACCCTTTTCCACAATATGGCCACATTCATAAATTCTGGGCGGAGGTATCTTTTGGGGGGGTAGTGGTAACATCATTTAACTCATTACAGTTACAAAACCAAGGGCTTTTAAAACAATGTTACAGGGACATTGGTCATCAATAGGCCAAGACACAGTCATCAATTATAATTATTTCATATATCAGTGTATTAGATTGCCTGCCCCTGGTTTGTACGAGAATTACATAACAAATTTTCCCTTCCTCAGTTTTGCATATGCAAATGATTACTGGGCTCCCAGAGATGAGACACTGATGTCAGTCATCTCTTTGTACCAGAAACTCTCCAGACATAAACTTTGAGAGTCCAAACCAAGAAAAAAGTTGAAAGTATTAACGTTATTTTAGTACACCTTTTTGAGCTCCGTTCATAAGGCAACAGGCTAGGTACTTAGGGCATAGTCAAAAATGAGAATCTTTCCCTTCCATCTCTATTGAAACGAATTGTTAGAGAGATGACTTTGTTATATAACTCTGTTAAAAACAAAAGGAATAAAATAGTGAATTTCAAAATAAAACAAGATAGAGCCCATCATTTATTTCCTGTTTTTGTAAAAGGACCAAATATAATTTATCCTGAGAACTCTAAGAAATTTGAAGAAATTATTAGAAAATATTTACTTTATCCTAAATATATAAAAAACTGTTTCTATGAGTCACAGCAAAATGACTAAACAATTTGAACTTGTTACATTTTCTTTCATTTTCAGACTAGCAGGTACTTTGTTTTTCTCTCTTAATGACTGCATTAACTTCAGAAGTTGGGGAAGTAAAAGTGACATTCCTAATTATTCTGCCTGGTTTCTATCCCCAAACTAGGCTTGTAGGTTAGGTAAATTTGAAACAAATGTATTTATATCATAATATGATTCCATCAACAAATTACCAAGAAATGAAGTGTATAGTGTTGATGAAATATCTCAAAAATTTGTGAATCATCCAAACAAGTCTTGTTTTCTCTTCTTGATATTGGCCATAAGAATTCTTTGTTTTTAATCTTAATTACCATTCAGATATCTCCATTCCTATTTCTGAAACGATAAAGGTAATTACTAAGAAATATATAAGAAATAAAAATAAGTCACAGGACTATGCATTGTTTTGTGAAAGGCTAAGGAACACGTTAGCCAATCTTAGGGTCTCCAATTTACGGGAACCACTCTGCAGTTTCCTAAGGACATGAGGTTCTTAAGATTTTGGAATAATGAAGATTTTACTTTAGATATTTCCTATTACTTCAGTAGGGCAGATAACAAATGGCTTTACTTTTATCCCCACACTCTGTGACTTTGCTACTTCCTGACTTCCAGCACCTGCTTCTTTTTGTCTGAAAACTCTCTGTGAATATGGAAGAGCCCTTTGGCATGCACACATCTGGCTGGATGTGTTCAAGGCATAGCCCTCAAGAAATGATGAACAAGAAACAGTGTATAACTACCCTGGCTCTCTCACTCTCCAGATAGGATGTCTCTGTCTCCCATGTTTCTTCAGTGGCATTAAGCTCTGGTAAACCATGGTGGAAGCTGGCTTTAAACCATCTAATTTATTGGCTCTCTACTTCTTTGTCTGATTTTGCTTGTTTCCCTTTTAGTGTTTTCTTTACCTTCCATATAATTGACACGTTCTGAAAACCTTATTTTAGCACCTACCTTTGGGGGATCCAAACAGAGCCACGAAGGGAGCCCCGACTCTTCTCTGTCTAAGAACAGAGGTCCAATTTTGCCCGGAATTTTAAATCATGGGGTTTGACAGGCAATTATAGTTGGCATGCTGGGACATTATTTAAATTAAATATAGGATTTTCTCTTGGGATTGAAAATTCGGTCTGAGAATCAGTCACTTGGAATTTTAAAGCTGCAAGATGTATTCAAATCTTTTTATTGTACACTCATGAAAATTGTATTCTAGGCAAGCCAGAGGTATAAAACAGTTAGGAACCAGTCAGAATGAGAACTGAGAAAAATTAACTTAAAACATAAAAGTTGGTATATATAGTAGCACTCTTTTTTTTAAGTTTATTTATTTTGAAAGAGAAAGAAAGAGAGTATACTAGCAGGGAAGAGGCAGAAAGAGAGTGGGAGAAAGAGAGATAATCCCAAGTAGGCTCCATACTGTCAGCATGGAGTCCAATGTGGGCTTGAATTCATGAACCATGTGAGATCATGACCTGAGCCAAAAGCAAGAGTCAAAACTTAATTGACTGAGCCACCCCGGTGCCCCTATAGTAGCACTTTTAATAGAGTGCTATTGATATGGCTTCCTCCCCAGTTTTGTTTCTAATACCTACAAGGTAGTGTGGGGGAGGGGGTTGGGGGGTAAGTGTGTGTGTGTGTGTGTGTGTGTGTTTGTATATGTGTCTGTGTCTGTGTACAAGCTGTCAATATTTAAAGATTTGACCTCATAGGCCAAGTAATTCAAATATTCAACCACCTTTTCCCCAGATACACACATCTAACAACTATACTTGAAAGTTCCTCAGATGTCAACATTTAACATTTCAGCGCAACAGGCTGAACCAATCATCTGACCGAGCCCCACATCCTGTTCTGTGTCTCTCATTGCTCTCTGCATCTGCTTAGTATCTGTCCCCACTGCTATTGCCTAGATAAGGCCATTGTTAAGCCTCTGATAAGTCTTCTTGCTCTCCATCTCACTTCTCTAAATGACGCTACATGCAGCAGCCAGGCGCCAAATTTCAAGGGGTCAGATTCATATTTAGTTGCTTAATACCCTTCATTGGTTGTCCAGACTCAGGATAAAACATTAAATGTCTTAGTGTGGAAGTCAGAAGAAGGCTTTTTTCCCCCCCTCATTTTTCTTTTTGTGAGTTAATATAAGGTATGTGTAATGGATTAAATGATTCTGAAGAAGCGGCAAATAAACGAAACAGAAGAAGTGTTAATTGCAAGAAAGAAGTCCTTGAGAAGGCTGGGTAAAAAAGGAAACAGAGAATACCAATGGCCAAAACTGAGGGGAAATTATGTGTTTTAATAGGAGTGAAGGGAGAGAATATAGATAGACATTTGAGGAAAAATCCTAACAGGGTGAGTCCTGGAATATGGCAATTCTTGCTCACCTTCAGTATCTTACATGTACTGTTCAAAATGTCTGAGAAAGGATCCACCTTGCTTCACCCAGACGATTCTAATTATTCCTTGTCTCAGACTTGAATGTACTCTTCCCAGGAAACCCTTTCTGAAGTTCAAAATATACCTGTGCCGTCAACCTTGTGTGTCCCACATCACATGTGCTTATATGTTATAATTTTATGCTGACTTCTCTGTCTGTCTCACTGTGAGCACTCTATTCTAACTGTAAGGACCACGCTCTTCTCAGCATTATACGACCAGTGCGCATACATGCTAGATACAAAGTAAGTGCTGTTGTTAATTAAATTCATACATGAGGTGATAGAAAAGATGTGTGTGCTTAGTGATAATAGTGGTGGTAAAGAGTGCTTGTTATAAATTTAACTTACAAGGTAAAGATTGGCAATCAATGGTAGAATAGAGAGGGAGGAACATGCATTTAAAAAAAAAAGCGACAATAGATTTTCCAATCTTTCCAATATGGCTTCCGGGTCATGTTGCTAATATTTTGTCTCTGTTCCAAGAAAATTCTGTTACAAGAAATTTTGACTATAGCAGAAAGGGGCCTGAGAAAGTGGGGCACTTCCTTTTCAAAATCTACTGTTCAAAGCTTAATTATGAAAAGTAATTGTCCTCGGGAAAGGCAGCCAAGCTAGTTCAGCTGTCCTCACACAGTCTTTTGACCCCAGCCTCGGTGCAACTGCTTGGAACGTGTTGGTTTTTAATTTCTGGGCATAGAAACATGCATTAGATGTCGATGAGAGTTGCCAAGAATTGCTGTACACAACAGAAACCCAGCTTCTTCCCCAGTGGTCAGCGCCCAGCAGCTGGGCTCAATTTTTCTATTTCAAGTTAGTAATGCCTGTAATTGCTCTGTGATTCTACGTGTGATTCTTCTTCCTTGTCAAAATCTCCATTTACGGCTCCCATCAGAACTCTCAAGCTAGCAAATTCATGGGGATTGTTCCGTGGTTTGTTTTGAAGTGGCAAGAATTATGAAAGCAATTCAAACTCTTTCTGGTTATTTTTCCTTCCTAGTGTTTAGTCTCCCTAACTTGAGCAACGGTTTAACATGATTGTGCAAGTCATGGACCTCTGTCAGGCTCCAATATACTTGAAATGGATGATATCTATTATCAGACTCATACAGCTTTCATATTTTACTCTCTATATCGAGCGGCCAGTTATTACGCTTTTTTATACCAAAATGGCTGCCTGTTAAACTGCCTACCACTCACAAGAAAGCAAACACAACCAATGCTCAATGTTTTACCATAAAAGCAAAAAATGGAAATGGCCTTTCTGGTCAGTATCTCTACCCTCTTGTCAAGTCCCCGGAGGAAGGATGCACTAAATGTTTCATGGTTTCTTGAGTGGTGATGAATTAGAATGTCTCAAACTTCCCACAGGACGCTGACAGATGGCGTTCGTCTTACACACAGTAGGTTACAAGGCATATGCTGCAAAGATAAGGAAGGCAAAGCAGAGAAAGACAATGTGAGTTTGATGGAATTTTAATAAAACATCGACGGTGTGGTGTTTTCTGAAACTAAATTCTTTTTCAGTGCAATAAAATGCCTTTGCCTTCCTTTGCCTAAATCTATTTTTCCTCATAAAATATATTTAGACCTTGAGCTAGTGACAGGATTCTCTAAAACTTAGTTCTTTGAAAAACAATTTTGAAGGAGCCATGCCATGAAAGGAGTGTTGAGTGATTCTTCCCTCAGGGCATTTCACCAGTAAAGACTGCAGATTCATCTACTTGCCTGTTTGTTTCTTTCTAGACTCTTCTGGTTAGAAAACATAAACCAAAAAATCAGAAAAAGTATTTAGAATGGAAATAAAAGATGAGTGATAGTACGGGGTAGAGGGTTTGCATGAGACTATAGGGGTATTGAAATGAGGTTAATTTTTACACAGAAAAAACTAAGATGTGAGGTAAGACAGAACAACTTTCTATCAGCAAGAGAAGCAGAGAATGGATGCCATTTTCAGGCACTTTAAACAATAATTCATTTCTATTTTGACTCAGTTATCTAAATATTTTAGTGGGAAATATACTTTGGGACCCACATGATTTGAATAATGAAAATAGTTCTCTGTTTCATCATGCTAGCATAGACTTGTCTTGGAACAGTACTGTGGCCCAGGGAAAGCTTTCTCTTTTTCTAAATATGATTTATGATGCATTGCTCATGGCTGAGGGTGACAGTGGTGGTCAAAGGGGCAGTTTTTGAGTTAAACTAAAAAGGAAAGGGGAAAATGAATACACTATCTCCACTTCTCTGAATCGCTAGTTCTGACAGAGTTGAGATACCCAGTCTGTTCAGAAAATTCAAGTATAGCATATTATGCTTTTTAAATTTTTTAACTGGGAGGATTTCTATTATGCTGACTTAAAATAACTTTGGATAAACTGGAATCAGAAATCATTGTAAGGCAGAAGAATAGAAGCCTTTAGTTATCACGGAGTTGGTTAGTTTAAAAAGACAGTTATAACTAAATAAAACTTCATAATTTTAAGTAGAAAGTGGGCATTTTTATTTTTACTCATTGGATGAGAGTTGGTATATGTTTTAAAAATGTGTTGAGTAATAACTGCGATTTTATAAGAATTCCTTTGAGATTTCAAAATTAGGAAATCAAAGTGAGAACTTCCCTATTGCCCTTTCCCTTGCAACCCACAATTTATTGTGTTCCTTTTCAAAGTTTATTTCTAGCATATGAAGAATACAGTTGGCCCTTGAACAATGCAGGGGAAGGGTCACTGACCATCTTTCTGCAGTTGAAAAATCTGAGTATAACTTTTGATTCCCCACAAGCTTAACTGATGATAGTCCACTGTTGACAGGAAACCTTACTTAAACATTAACACTTTGCATATGTTATATATATTATATACTATAGTCTTACAATGAAATAAGCTAAAGAAAAGAAAGTGTCATTAAGAAAATCATAAGAAAAGCAAAATACATTTACAGTCCTGGTCTGTAAAAGACCCGCATGTAAGTGGAAGCACACACCTCAAAACTGTTTGTTCAAGGGTCAACTGTATATATTTAATATCTTCTCTATTAATGGATTATGCAATACATACTGTTTTCTATTATACACACACTCATCACTATGTGATCATTTATTTTGGAAGCAAGCTACATGAACACACTGATTTTCTGCTATAGAAAAGAACAGATTATCATGCTTTCAATAGGCCACCAATTTTGTTGTCTTTTTCTTCCCTATTTTAGAAATATTGTTTCAGGTTATTCTAGAGATTAACTTTAAAAACTTAATATATGTGAACTTTTATGAATTATCACATTAACTCACTATCCACTATAAAAGAGGACATTAATACATACATCCTTTATTTCATTTCTTCTTTTTCCTCTACCTCTTTACATGATTTAATTATTATAAAATGTATATAGCAACCTGATTCATAACATAATTAATCTCCTCTCTCCTTTGGCTATTAGGTGACCTTAAAAATTGAAAGCCATTTAACATTTGTTGAGTGATTTATAATAAGGAGGCAATTAACTAGGTTTTCTGCATACATTATCTCATTTAAATATTTTTAATGTTTTTTTAATTTATTTCTGAGAGAGAGAGACGGCATGAGCAGGGGAGGGTCAGAGAGAGAGGGAGATACAGAATCTGAAACAGGCTCCAGGCTCTGAGCTGGCTGTCAGCACAGAGGCCAACGCGGGGCTCTAACCCACAATACATGAGATCATGACCTGAGCAGAAGTCCGACGTTTAACCGGCTGAGCCACCCAGGTGGCCCTATCTCATTTAGTCTTTAGAAAAAATGTTTGTCCAATATCTAAAGGCTGAAATACATTGACACCTGAGTGTTTACAGGCATCTGAAAATTAGCATGTGTAAATGCAACTCTTGATTCTTATTTTGATAATCTATTGCTGTACAGGAAACTGCTCCTAAACATAGTGTCTGAAAACAGCCATTTACTTCACTCAGGGTCTTGTGGATTAGAAATTTGGGAAGAGATCATCAGCTAGCTGGTTCATCTCTGATCCATACGACATCAGCTGGGGTGTCTGGGGCTGAAGGATCCTCTGCCGAGATAGCTTGTTCTCTTAGATGTATGTCTGGCACCTTTTTTTTATTCTCTGATTCTGTCTCTCCCTCCAACTCCATGGTGTTTCATTCTTCATGGTCTTTCCATATGGCCCAGGCTTCCTTGTGGCATGGAAGCCTAGAGTAGACATACTTCTTACAAGTGGCTTCTTGTCCTAAGATGTAGTGATCTCAGAGACCAAGTAGAAGTTGCCAATCTCTTAAGGTATGGACCCATAAATGGGCACAGCATCACATGTGTCATATTTCATGAGGTAAAACAGTCACAGAGACCACCTAGGTTCAAGGGGAAGGGCATAGACCCATCTCTCAAAGGCATACCTGCCAAAGGAAGTTTTGGGGGCTATACAAAGTTTGCTGCTGTTTTCTATCGTACAATTCCTCTTCCACAGCTTTTCCTACCCCAGAAAAATCATTCTCTCAATCACTTTGGCCCAAAGCATTGGAAGTAACCTTCACTGCTCTTATTCTCTCTCACAGCCCATCTCAAAAAGATTAAAAATCCTGTTGGCTATACCTTCAAAATATATGCATTCTCTTGTCTACTAATTACCACCCTACGGCCACTACCCTGGTATAAGATGTCAACAGCCGTGTGTTCTTGACAACTGAGGAAATCTCATATTTCCTAACTGTAGCTCCAGGTGATTGTGTTTAAGAAAAGGTTAATTTTTGACAATACTATTGATCAAGGCATGTCACCAGAAGAGGTAGGTTTAGGACCAAAGTCTTAAGAAGAGGAATTTAGCACATTTATTACTTTTACTTCATCACATCAAAAGTTATAAATGCATGTGGCCAAAAATTTTAGTGTTCAAATGAGTTTGAATGTTTTTTCATGTTTCTCTTTTTTACTTTTTGACCCTATTCCCAGACTGAATCATTTAAATTAAAAAAAAATGTTTTTCTAATTGAATTCTCTTGCTGATTATATCCATTACTAAATAATGTGTGTATTCAGCAACTTATCAACTCATCTTTTGTGGGGGCAATCATGCTAGAAAATTCCATTTTCTAGTCTTCTTCTACCTATTTGAATTTTTGAAGCATTTTTATTTGCAGAGTTTTTTTAAGTATATAAACTAGCTGTGAAAAATGCAGGTCTAAAATTTTCATTTTCACTATGCCTCAAATGTGTTAAATATGCTTATACACGGAAGCTGGTAACAAGCTATGTGTGAAATATATACTCTATCCTTTGTATTTTAACATGCACTCTTTTCTATGTGAATAATAGATGACTTGTAAAAAAAGACACATTCAATACTTTTGGGGATGAATAAGGACTACATTTTTTAGTTTTATTCTTTTTTGTTCTTTTTTTCTAGCAAAGCTATAGGTCTCTGAATTTAAAATTGAGGTTCTAAATGACTTCAAAAATCACGAATTGTGCATATCCTGGGGCACATTCTTACTTAATGTGAGTTGTAATCAGAATAATTAAAAACATCACTATTTTTGTTTGGTCTTTGGAGACTCAATAATGAGAGAGCCATAACTAGGTTCAGGTGTTTTGACTAGAGAGGCATATCATTCGTATGCTGTTAAAATTGGTGTACTGCCTGTTTACACAATAATTATCATTACGTTATTATTGTTTTTCTTAACAACTAGTATTGCCTTACACATACAGCTTTAGTGATGGTCATGATCAAATTATTCTTTATATTACTCCTAAATTAGGAAGACTGCCAGGCGACTCCATCAAAATTTAGAGTAATTTATTTAACATCTCCTGCAGGTGGTGAAATGTTTAATGAATGTGACACATACTTAACTATCCAGCATCTTGGTAATGAATACCATAAATACATATAGAGTAGGTAGAGACATCTATGAGGGTTATTACATATTTATCTTATTTTGGTAATGTTATGTGAAAGTAAGCAAAAAAATTTTTTTTTAATTTTAAAAGGCTTTCATTCAATACTCGAAACGTTGACCTGAAGTTGTCAGGACAACTCAAGAGCATCGTGTCATGGCCCAACGGGGAAGTGCGATCTGTTATTTTCCGAGTGACTGAACCTGTGTTCTTCATCTAGGAGACAAGCGACCCACAGTAGGTGTGGAAAGTGTTCATCTCCCAGTGTTGCTGTCAAAACATTTGACTTCCTCTCTCCCCTTTTTAAGGTATTGAGTTGCTGCCATCATCCAACAACCTCTGACTCAAGAACCAGCTTTCACCCTGTTGTTCAGTTGCTTGATTCTTCTCCCTTTGTCTGTGTCTTCATGTAATAGTTGTTTTTTTTTTTTCTCATCCTGAGTTCTCCAGCTAGCCTTCCTGCAGTGTGACCAGTCATCCCGTGTACACTCAGTGTGAGGTCCTATTGAAAGAGTCATACAAACACACACACATACTGTATCTGAATATTGTTTCATGTTTTCATCATTAGGTAAGTGATGGATGTTGATATTGATAACTGACTTCCACTAATTTTAGGTGTGATTTGAGATAAATTATTCCACCTAAAGTTCACTTTCAGCTGTGAGATGAAAGTAATACCTATATGTTTCTCATAGTGCTATTGTGAGGATCAATAAACTATGTAATAGGCTCAAATGTTTTCTCTTTCTATTGTGGTTACTACTACTACTACTACTACTACTACTACTACTACTACTACTACTACATGTATAAGTTCTATCACTACCCTTGGATAATGTACAATCTGGGACTAGACAGAGGGATTCTTCATCTTCGTCCATGGTCTGCCAAGGAGGTAGACATCACAAAGATGTTTGTGAACTTGTATGGAATAAATATTGCCTACACGTTCACTAATCTGTAAGGTTACTTTCCTTAAGAGGAATTTAGGATTGTCTTCCATTATGAATGTAGGCAAAACCTCTTAGTACTGAGCATTACCTGTGGTATTGCTATCAGTAGATACCATTGACACTTTTTGGCACATTATACCTGTGCGTATATAAAATACAAAGGACAGAATGTGTGTGTATATATAATTATAAATTTGTATACATACTAATATATATTTAAAATATTTTATTTATAATTTATGCTCATAACTATAACTAAAAACAAATAGTTATTTTATGTGATCTGAGTCTTATGGTTTCCAACTGGCCAACTCTGCTAATGCTTTGCCTAGTGGTCATTTAGCTACCAAATGATGGTGTGGCATGTTCTGATAGGGAAGTTTAAGTCAAAAAGTCTTGCAGAATTCTGTTGTTCCTTGAGAGGAATCAGTCCTCATCTTATGAGATAAGCCATGGTAGCTTTAATTACATTTTCAACAGCAAATCCTTGGGGATGGATATTTTCAAGCCTTGTAATTTTCAAAAAAATATTGAAAATTTTGGTTGTCCAATGTGACATGCATGTTGCTTTGTCAAAATTCACTCCTGAGGTTTATGTTCTTATTGAAGATAAGCACCTATAGGTTTCACAATGATCACTCTAAAAAGATAAACTTTAGGGGCACCTGGGTAGCTCAGTCAGTTAAGCATCCAACTCGATCTCAGCTCAGGTCTTGATCTCAGGGTTGTGAGTTCAAGTACCATGTTGGGCTCCATACTGAGCCTACTTAAAAAAAATTAACGTTGCCTTGCCTATATAATAATTGTATTTCTTATTACCTAACATGTTAGCAAACAAGCACATTGTTACTATGTCATGCATACATATTTTAAAATATTTGATGACATTTCTATGTAATTTTCTCCATAACCTTTGTATTTTATTAAAAATGCTATTCAGAAAAAGGAATCCATAGGCTTCAACAGACCTCACAAAAACGTTTCAGAATTCTTGATCCAGAGAATTGAATTTATTTAACATTTGCAGATAACATCAGTGCAACTTCATCTACTTTGGGCTTCTTAATAATGTCCAACTTATATATTTTTTTCTTTGATTGGCTTTTAAGAGACAAATGGAAATTCAAAACCTAATAGTTCTTTTTAATTTGTTATTATTTATATCAGTGAGCTCAGGAAGCACAATTTTCTGTAGGCTCTGGATCTTTCTAATACTACCATTTCTGTTTCTCTTCAATATTGGTTTTCTTTCTTCCACTGTCTTATGCCTACTAATTTATGTTGACTGACATTTTTATGAAGAACCTTCTTTAAGGTACTTGTAATTTTCCCAGTTGCAAGGCCTTGATTTCTATGATCACACTAGTTTCTTCAATCTCTAATTCATTTTTTCCTTTTGTATTTATTTAGAATTTTTATACAGTTACTACTATTATTACTCACTAGAAATGTGGAGCTATTTCAAAGGTAAAAAATACACTACTACTTTACCATTGGTAGGAATTTTTAATATGATGTCCATTCATCAAAACTTCTTGAAATTTAATCATTCATTATGTATTCTGTGAGCACCCACTGTGCTTTCCTTATGACAGACAAGTCTTCCCTGACAGTATAAAGAGGTAAGATGATCTTTAGTTTTGGTGCGCCTGGGTGGTTCAGTCAGTTGAGCGTCAGACTCTGGCCCAGGTCATGACCTCAGAGTTCATGAGTTTGAGCCCTGCTTCGGGCTTTATGCTGACAGCTCAGAGCCTGAAGCCTGCTTCGGATTCTGTCTCTGTCTCTGTCTGTCCCTCCCTTACTCACTCTCTCTCTCTCTCTCTCTCTCAAATAAATAATAAAAACATTAAAAAGTTTTTTTAAGGATGATCTTTACTTTCAAAGTGTTTAATTTTGAAGGGGAGTATATGAGTGTGACATATCATAAAATAACCATGAAAATTAACAGTCAAACGGGGTATAGGAAAGGAATAAAAGGCAAATGTTCAAACCCTTTTTACTCCATTTCTTTAGAAAACAGGTTTTTATTCAAACAAATTATAGGATTGTACTGAGTTAACATATATAAAAATAAAATGGAAAAAAATTGCTGCACAGAGAATAAAGGACTGGGGGAAATGCCCTCTGTACATATGAATAAAAACTGATAAAGAAGAAATACTAGGAAAGATATCATTTCACAACCACTGTGGTCCTGGCAAGAATACAATGGTTGTTAAGAATTACTGATGAAAAAAATTTAAGAACAAGATTGTCATGTCATGACAATGTATCCCCTAACATACGCCTATTTATATACAAATGATAAAAGGTATCTTTAGAGTAAAATAATAACCAAGTTCAAAATAAAACAAGAAAGTTCTATCATTAATATGGAATGACTTAATGCCTAAAGGTATAATTTCTCCCCAATTAACATATAAATACAATAAACTTCCAATCAAATTTCCAGAGGGATTTTTTTTAAGTAAAATATATATATATATATATATATTTTTTTTTTTTTTCCCCTAAGGTGTGTATTCTTTTCCTTGTAGCCAACCTAAGAATGTCCTCAGTTTTTTTCCCATTGAGTATTGGGCTTACGCTTTTGGTGTATAACTCTTACTCAGCTAAGGAAGTCCCTTGTTTGCTGACACATTTTAAAATCATAAATTAACATTCGTGCCTTAAAGTATATTTTCCTGCATCTACTGAGAAAATTGCTTTGATGAAGTCTATTTATACATTTGCTTATGTTGAACCATTATTGTATTCCTGGTATATACTCTAGTAATTTAATATGATTTTAAAAATATATTATTGGCTTTTCTTAGCTAATTTTTTATTTGCATACTTGAATCTATAATTGTGCATGATTTTTTTGTATTACCTTTATTTGTTCTTAAAACTATGCTATGTTAGCCTTCAAAATAAACTAAGTAGCAGTTTTTATGAGACCACTTGCATGAGATTAACTATTTCTCTAATATTTGATAAAACATCTGTAAAACAGATAAGGTTCAGTAATTTTAAATTCTTTCTCTTCAAAAGTCATTGTTATCTTTAACGAATGGAGTTGAGAGAATTCTCAGTTTATTTGAAACATTAAAATCATACTTAATTTGGAGTAAAAGATCTCAAAACTCTTATTGACTTTTAAAGAATTTATTAAGTGAGATCTATTTATTTCTTGTTCATAGTGTTCAGTAGCCCGTTAGCAACAGAATTATGCAAATTGACAGAAGTGTAAACAGTATTATGGAAGTGCTCCATTGCTTCAAGGAATTTATTGAACGTGTTAGAGAAAAAATGAAATTTCATCCCTTTAAATGTCAGACCTGTTCTTAAAGGAATCATTATTTATGAACAGAAATTCTAAGTTGAAGTGGATGATTATGACCATTGTCATGACTGTCCCTTGAAATGGATTCCATCCCTTAAAGAATCTAATTCTTTTACATTGGTGTTACTAATTACTCTTCTAACATGGGGACCAGTGGTATCATCCCATGTGTCACTGAGAAAAAGAGATTAAAAACTGATATAATGCCTTTTTCCCCCAATGGACAACATTTTAAAGAGTTGTTGCTCAAGGAATTCAAAGTAATTTTTAAAAATGAAAAATCAAGATATGTCATGAAAGATGGCATTATGTATTTCAACAAATCAAACTGGAAAAGCAGTTCTTAGACTTGTTGACTTTATGTCACTATATGTTCAGCCAGTATACCAGCTCCCAATGTTAATGTTGAGTGTATTTTTCCATTAATGAATGCTCAGTGGGCAAAAGAATGGAATAAGTTGATGTAGCCACTATGCAATGTATATGGAATACAGACTGTAGTTGAAAGGACTTTTATAAACAAATTCTGCAGGGCTGCCTTTTTGGCTCAGTTGGTTAAGCGTCTGACTCTTGATTTTGGCTCAGGTCATGATCTTGTGGGTTTGTGGGTTCAACCCCTACATTTAGCTCTGAGCTGAACATGGAGCAGAGGGACTCTTTCTCTCCCTCTGTCGCTGATCCTCCCCCACCGCCTTTATCTCTTTCAAAATAAATAAATAAATAAATAAATAAATAAATAAATAAATAAATAACATCTTTTAAAACATTCTGCATAACAAGCAACTATTAAAAAGAACCTTACTAGGGAATATAGCAGAATGTAAAATTGAGGAGGTATGCAGTTTAGATATTTATAATGTGAGGAAGGAGAGTTTTGACTTCCATTCTTTTGGTCTAAGCTCATGGATTTACAGTACAATTCTAGGAAGAAGGGAATTTAGACAATACCCAGGAAAGTATTTTACTAAAAACTGTGTGAGCCTTGGAGATTGAGAGAATTCTATTCTTTAGTTCCCAGTGTAATAGAGTATAGTACACAGCCATCACATACCCTCTTGGGCTGCCTGATGGGCCATACTGGAGTGTCCTAGGATATTGTGAAAGACTGAACTGGCAAAAAAAAAAAAATTACTCCCTGGAATAGTAAACCCCTTCTATGGTATTTCTACCTTTCATAGCTTTGAGCTATTTACATCCCTGGGAGTTATTTAAAACTGATAATAATATAAATTACTCTTGTCCATAGATATAGAAATTAGTTGTGCCCAGTAGAATGCAATGGGTTATTACCGTATCAATACATTAATTTGCCTCTATCGATAAATTCATTTCAGCATTTCTTGTTTCCTAATATATATGTTGTACTTCGGATTCTCCTTTAAACAGCTGAAACATTTATTGATTTACTCATTAATTAATAAGTTAAATAAACAGGTGACAATGCTCACTTTGTTGTTGTGTAAGAGTCATGATTATGATGTCTTTCACAAATAATCATTTATCATGTTTGGAGGTCATTCGTTAAGTGCAGTGGACCCACCTGACAGCCAGGTTACCTGAGTTGCCAGAAAAGTGCATCTGATGGACTACATTAGCAGGCGTGTCTCTCCTTCACTTGCACAGGTGAACATTAATGACAATAGAACTTTAATTTTGCTCAAACTCTATTTCTCTCAGTTTTCCTCCTCTGCTAATTTTGGATTTTTTTTTCTATTATTGGTTTGTTTATAGATGAAACATTATTCTCAACTGGTGGCAGTAATGATTGAAAATTTGGTTTACACTCTAAACATTTGGTGATCTTTGTAAATGGATTCATGGATTCCAGAGATCTATGTTTGGTTTGGAGAGAGATGACAGAGCATCTGGATTGTTCATCATTTGTCGTTAGGGTTCAATTCAGTTAAGAACTTTGTGGCCATTGAAAAGGAATACAGCTCACTGAGACAGTGAAAAACAAGTATGTCTCCTCCTTTTATACTTGTTTGATAGTTGAAAACAAGTATCAAAATAGAGAGGAAACCTCTATTGTTCAGTGTCTGTTCATGTGTAAGGGAGTTGTTTTCTACCATCACCCTTAGTCCAATGGTGAGCCTATGACTAAGACCCAGCAATAAAAAAAAAAAAAAAAAGGAAGGGAAGGGAAGGGAAGGAAAGGAAAGGAAGGAAAGGAAGGGAGGGAGGGAGGGAGGGAGGAGGGAGGGAGGGAGGGAAGAAAGAAAGAAAGAAAGAAAGAAAGAAAGAAAGAAGAAAGAAAGAAAGAAAGAAAGAAAGAAAGAAAGAAATAAGAAAAGAAAAGAAAAGAAAAGAAAAGAAAAGAAAAGAAAAGAAAAGAAAAGAAAAGAAAAGAAAAGAAAAGAAAAGAAAAGAAAGGAAAGGGAAAATCCTATCTCCAGTGACTAGTCTAGGGAAGAAAGTGAAACTCTTGTAGCAACTATTGTGAAGTAGGAACCAGTGTCACCAGCTGTATTTGAACCTGAAAGGATTTTACTTTGAACTCCCTGACAGGCATGTTTCTACCACATGAATTCTGAGAATGAAGTTTAAAAGAACAGAGCCAAGAAATCAAGGGAAACTGAATCCTGAGGACATCAATAGAGCCCTTGCAATAACCCTGTTGTCTGAACCGAGCCCTAATGTCAGATTTGTCAATCCACAAATCAGTACTTTCTTTGTGTTGGTTAAAACAGTCACCTTATATTTATTTTTCACTTTGTTTCAAACAATTCCTTACAATAACAGAGGATTCTGTATCCCGGGATCCTTCTTTTATGCTAGTCCACTAAGTATATACATTGACTTCTCTGTGCCTCTATTTCTTCTGTAAAAAAAAAAAAAAAAAAGGATAAATAACATTTGCTCCTTCAAAGAGTTGTAAATATTACATGATGCAATACCTAGAAAATCATGAATGTGTTTCACAATGCTAGGTGAAAGAAGCATCTCATAACTTAATTTTTAAAAATTTTTAAAATTAAATACTATCAGATTTGAAATCACTCTTTACTAGGGTAAAAGACACCCAGTACTAGTCAATATTGGAGACAACATTTCTTCATTATCATGATATACACTTCAGTAAAATGTTTAATAAAGACTTTAGACCATCATTATTGCTAATGGAAGCTCTTAGTATGAGGCTATATGGTCCTCTAAAGTGTGATGGCTCCACAGGCTCTGGCCAAGTATGGACACCAGCATGCTTTGTGCAACTCCTGAACTATGGTGATTATTGTTTAGTCCCTCCAGCAAACACATCAGTCCACACCATCAGAAGTGCAGCTGCACCCATGAGCATGTCCACACAGGAAAATGACACTGATTGAAACATGGCCATATTCTTGGTCTCATTTAGCCTTCTAACCTTGAGCAACACTTTCTCCTTTAATGAAGCATCCAGCTTAGCCCCCTCCCACTCTGTCTCAGGAATATGTGGCTAAATTTCCTTCTATGTGAGAGCCTGGATAGGGCTGTGTAACAGATGTCTAAACATGCATACATTTCATGCATACATGTTTGTGCAAACGTGCATACATGCATATTAGGTGTGTGGTGTAAAGCTTGGGATTCTGTAACTACAGGAAGCTCCATTCCCACCAACATTTGACTACCAGTGGCACCCCTGAAGCACAGCCATGTACAAGCTGACTGATGATCCCTAATTGTGAGCTCTGATTGAATGATAAAAAACACTATCATTTAAAGTGTTTTTTAGTCAAACATTTCCTCTGCCTTTTCCTGATCCTTCCCCACCTCCAGGGACCACCAGAGCACTACTCTGAACCTCCAACAGACACCTTCACTTAAAGCCCACACTGCTCTACGTTTACTGTACATTGGCTATATTTACTAGAATACAAAAAAGGAATTGTTTTCAAGAAAATGTCCCTGAGCCCCTTCAGATTGTCTTCTGGTTGTCACAGGTGAAAGGTTGTGCAAGCTGGCTCAGGCCAAGAGGTGATCTTAATATGTCCCCGGCTTTGAATTCTGTGTGCATTTAAAGGCTGGAGAGTGACCTGCATGCTAGCTGGAAATATGTAAAGATTTCTTGCCCAAGCCTGAAAACAGAATTCCTTCATTTTCCTCCCAGCTCAGGCAAGCTCTTTTCTCTGCCCCACTTACCCTCTGGCTTCTTCCTATTGGGAAAGCAAGAGAAAGAAGAGTGCTTTTCCCATTAACCTCCCCAAGGTGCCCAGAGCTCACCAGGGAATAGCCAAGGTTACTGCAGACACGCGAAAGCTCCTGTATTACTCACTCAGAGATGCTCACAGTCTTACTGGTGGATTGGAAAAGGAAGGTAGGTCATTGGGGAAGAACTGGCTAAGCCAGGGCCTAGGACTGGATCTTTACTTGATTTTTTTTTCTACATTCATAAGCTCTTGAATGAATGAATGACTATTTTCATACTAGTTTTCCTTTCTTCTCTGAATGAAAGTTACACAGGACAATTATATTTTTCAAAATTATGTTATCTCAGCAAGTTAAAAGGACTCTGGATGATGGTGGATGTGCAACCTTCTTCCATGCACCTCCCCACCCTTTAAAAGCCTAAATATGTAGTCTGTTAAAGCTGAAGTTCACACCTTCCTTCTCAGTCACCTGGATGCCTCAAACCTCAACTCAAACCATGACATGGATGGAAGACTCTATTCTCCTCTTTGAAGGAACACATGTATTTGTGAAGGATAAACATCACTGATTGATTATAAAACAGCAGAGCTCTTCAGAAGATGTGTTCTTATGAGAATTAATGAAATTCTTGATCAGACAGAGATCATTCTTTGAGTATACTTTTTTTTCTCATAAAGAGTTGGAGGAGAATTTTCTGTTTGGCAAGGAAACACAGATCCACAAATATAGTGGAAGATAGTGACAATGGCCTGAGATTCCTGGGACTGCTGTTGCAATTTTCTGAGGTGCTGGATGTGGACACAGGTTTCCTGGGGGACATGGAAGGGGGGTGTCCTGGCCATAGTTACTGGTCCTAGGATTTCAGAAGTTTTGAGGGATGGCTGTCTCTGTGTCTGATTTTTCTGTCTAGAAAACTCACAACCTTAGAGGCTGTAGGAAAGCTGAAGGAACCTAAGGGATCTTCCTAGGCTTTGCAGAACTGTATACAAGCATGAAGTCAGTGCTGACCCTGTATGATATGCTGAAGGGGCTCTTCTGGACCTTGTTTTTCCTCTGGGGTAAGAACCAGTGAAACCATCTCTGAACCCTTGTTCTAAATTGAATTTTGAGATGAGCCTGTTCCCCCTTGGCAGAAACTGAGGTGTCTCCTGTCTAGTGGTCTCTGCTGATTCCTGCCTACATTAGAATCTGAAAGACTCTCAGGAATTAGAGTACAAAGCAAAATGATCAATGGCAAGTACAGTAAAGCTCTCATACATGTAGTGAGTTTTTATGGATTCAGTAGATTTCACATGCTATCCCCAGGAGTCTCACAATTACCCTGAGGGTTATGCTCCTAAGAGCCATCTCACAGAGGAACGTGAGACCTAGGAGACTGACACATTTGGTAAAAGACATTAACCAGAAATCTGTCTCCAAAACTAATTGGAACTCCTTCCACTACATCCTACATGATCACCTTTTGGATAAGAGTAATGGACCATGTCCATTTATTCATTACATTTCCTTGGTTGAGGGGTTGTTGTTGGCTGGCAACCTCCTGGGAACTTCCTGTGTGTAATCTGAAATTGGCCCCATCCACAGAGGGCAGAGAGAGGTAGAGGAAAGAGGCAGGCCATTCCAGATTGGTAGGTGGTGGGTTTAACAACCAAGGGAACGTGCTGATGACATCTGTCTTGACTAGCTATAAGATGAATAGATCTCTGCGCCTGCCTACCTGATTCTTAAGTTTATATAGAGGCCTTAATGGAGTTTGGTCACATATCCAATGCAGATAGCCTCAACACCACATTTCTATCTCAAGGTTATATCCTTGGAACAGTTTCTGGGTGTGAGGAATATAAGGAAGGCACAACCATAGGGCAAAAGAGGTAGTGGGGAAACTCCAATTACCAGGGTCCAGCTTGCATGTCTTCTTGATGACTTCTAATAATGGGCAGAACAGGAAATCTGTGATGTATCTCAGGTCCCCTTCCTATGGAGCTTCCCTGGTATGGGCTTCATTGGAAATATTTGTATGAGCAATTTCTGTCCTTTGAGACTATGGACAAAGGAACTCATGGCAGGAGAGATTATAGGTAATCCTTGGAAAGCTCAGGGATAAACAAGTCAAAACCAATTTGTCAATGATCCCCTTTTTCCCTTCTATCTGTCTCTCCCTTGATTCTGAAAAACAATAAAAGAATAAGGGACTCAGACCCAGATCTGTCTCTTTTCTCCAGAGAAGGTATAGACATCAATAGTTGTGACTTTCTACATTGGATTACTAGTGCTTTGCATTCCTTAATTGTTGTTCTTTTGTAAGGGCATAGCAGTATTTTCTTATAGTATATCTTCTTTGGAAAACTCAAAGGATTTCTTCCTCTACCAGGTCCTCAACTGGTGTTTTACTCAGTATTCTTCTGCTTAAAAAGCACAGAGCATTGCAATCCTACAGATCAGAGTGGGGCTCTTGCTTCTGACCAGTGTCTCTTAGGGGCTCCACATGGCTCTCTCCATCAGCCTGAACACAAAGGATTGACTGCCCCACCTGGTACAGGGAGGGGATGGATGATCAAGGATTGGGGCACTTTGTTCTCCAGTATGTATCTGGAACCCTCTGGACAATCAAGTCCACGGTCACTGAATCACTGTGTTTGAAATTATACCATGGAGCCATCTGCCACATGCACAAAGATTTGTCTTTTCTCCTGGAGTGGTGATGCTCTAACCCATTCTGAGAGTGCCTGTCTCTCTCTTTGCCAATGTAACTGCTTTGGAGAAGTGGAAAGAGGAAAATAGGAACCAGAGTCCAGCTGCTCTGTGGTCTGGGCCAAACATTCCCTCACCTGATTATTGCCACTAATTTCCTAAGTATTGATGAACCACCTCTTTAGAAGGTGGAAACTTGCAAACAGGAACTACATTTCACACAGCCAGACAAAACATAAAATGAAATTTCAAAAGAAGAGACACTTTATCATCTGGGGCAAGAGGAATTGGGATGTGAAACCCAGATGCACATCACAGAGTTATGATATAGTCACATAGGATTTCTGAGGGTAATAGAGGTGCAGAAAAGAGAAGACGGGCCCTCAGTCTCTCCCTTACCCTAAGATATATCTCTACCCATCCTGGGACTGTGACATCACTGTTCACTTCTCTCAACATTCTTTTTTTTTTGTTCCCTTGTTTCACTGTTTGTTTTTACCTAGTACAACTTCTATTCATTTCCATGTAACTCAGTGTGTGTCACATTAATGAGTCTGTTACTGCCATTGGAAATCAAATGGCAAGCCATTTGAGCAAGCCTCAGAATGTCCCTCAAGAGGAGTAAAAAAAAAAACATTTTGCATGGTAGACCTCCTGTTTGTCATTATTTGTAGGCTGCTTCAAGACTCTTAAGTCCCCTGCACTTCTAAGGAGTCCTACAGGGAAACTAAGCCAGCTCCTGCTGCCCAAGAGCCCACCATAGGGAACGGTTACTGTGGGCACTGCACAGGTATGAGCCGGTCACAGACAACATCACTTACAATTACCTAGCACGTTTCTCTTAAATCTGCCTCTAGATCCAGATTTGTAAGCAGGGGACTTAAAAGTCAATGGTTTACTTCCTAGGATTTAAGCAGCAGTCACATGATTAACTACATATATAAATACATATATAACTATATATGTATAACTAATATATATAACTCTGTGTGTGTATATATATATATATGTGATTGCTGCTTAAATATTTCTGGCCTCTAGCCACCTTACTACACTGACTAGGAACTTCACTGATCAATTTCCTCACATCCATCATTCAATTTTTAAATCCACTACAACTCCAATGTCATCAGTTTAGCTTCTTAGATAGGTCACCATGCATGAAGGCATCATCTTGAGTGGAAAGGAATAACTTCAGGATACATTTTCCCAAGAAAACTGCTTCCCAAGGAATAATGGGCTTCCTTTTCTACGGCCTTTCCTACAATTTTGCATTCAATATTATCACTTTTTTTCCCTCAGCTTCAGAACTATGGCTGAAATGATTATATTTAATAGACCAGTACTTTCACTTTAATTCAAACACTAGTATTACAGAAGACAGATTTATATCATAATTCATTGGCTCGTAAATCCCTCCCTACTACATATGTATTACAGCAACCTGAGTAACTATGCATTCACTATCCTACATAGGCCACAGACTAACTATGCTATTATCAGAGAAGTTTTTTCATGGCTGTGTCTACATTTCAGTGGCCTCCTCTCCACACTGAAGTCTCCAGATGACTTATGCATCCCACTCATTTTCAAGGTCTGGAGCTAATGTGGACATCTATTACTCCTGAAAGACATAAGAGGAATTAAGGCAGAAAATTTGTCCAAAGTTGCTTGTAACTTCTAAGTGTAAGGGTGGTTTTGAATAGCACTTTGTTTCTACTCTTTTCCTGCAAATTTTTCATAGGGTATATGAGACCTAGCTGACTGCCCCATCTTAGTATGATGACTCATCAATCACTATATGCATAACATGTGAGCTTGTGAGCATAATGTAAATGCAAGATAATCATGCAGGCCTTCTCGATTGTCCTCACACAGCTGTGTTCTGAAGGTCCCGGGAGACTTTTTTCTTTATCCCAGAAGGTACTATTAAGATTTCTCAAGCTCCCTTCTCCCCTGAAGAGCCGTGCCCCACAGTTTCCCTATATTTTAACCAGAGATACACTTGTCAAAGAGATTCACTCAGGTGTCATCACTACTGGTCCTAAGAAGCAAATAGTGGATAAGTCTTCTGAGTAATGAGACACCCTTCTCCCTCAAGTCATTAACAGAAGACACAGTTCCTTTTCTCCATCTCCCACGGTTCTGTAGAACCAACGTTCGATGCAAAGTTTTGTCAGCTGTGTACTCTCATATTCAAGCCTGGGGCTATAACATTTTTGCCTGCTACAATCCAGCTGCTTTTTTCCCGTCTGTTCCCACTAACAACTCTATTATAATATTTATAATACTGTCTATTAAAGCTAGAGTTTCTTTTCCCCACAGACACTATCAAATTATCCTCCATCTTCAGTTCATGCTCATGCCTTACTTCTTTTCTGAGAAAGGGTAGACCTGTTGACAGAGAAGATTGCTACTGAAGTTCTTTGTCAACATTACTCCCACTGTAGCTAAAAAAGACTGTCCCATCTGCCTCAGCTTGGCTTCAAGCCACCAGTGCTATCAATACCAACGGCTGTCAGATGCGCAGCTGGAGTATCACTCACCACATCAACCCGTGTGGATCTTGGGAATGCTCGTGGACTAGAGAATTGGCATTTTGGAGGCTTATTTTGCTTTGGATGCTGAATTTATTTCTGTTTATGAGGCAGGTGAGTTTCTGACCTCAGGGGTTCCAAGACTTCATATTCTGAGAGTAACCAAGCCTCTTCGATCTAATAAAAATATCAGAGAGCTAAAATTGTGTTTCAGAGGCACATTAGGTGACATTAACAGAATGATAACAGAGATGAAATGAATTCAAGGTGGGCCAACATGAGAGATAGGTCTTTGAGACTGGTTCTTGCCAAGATAATTGCTCCAAGCATTTTTACAATTGAAATGGAGGTGCCCTGCTAAAGACAATGTCTGTTGTAGAAGTCACTTAATGTCATCTTGTAGGGAAGATGAAAGCAAGTAGGTAGGGATTCTTGAGAACCTAGAAGACTGATGCCCTGTTTACCAAGTTGTTTTAGAGAGAGTTTTCTAGGAAGAGAAGCAAACAGTTATTTCTTTGTACTAAAAGGAAAGAAGCAAAATAGCAAATCTAAGAAATCAACCAAGATGAAATGACCCTAACAGTTCATAGAGGTCTAGCCATATGGGAATACACTCAACAGCATTAAGAATAAAATTTTTAGGGGCGTCTGGGTGACTTAGTCGGTTAAGCATCCGACTTTCGGTTGGGTCATGATCTCGCGGTTCGTGGGTTCGAGCCCCGCGTCGGGCTCTGTGCTGACTGCCAGCTGAGAGCCTGGAGCCTGTTTTAGAGTCTGTGATTCCCTCTCTCTCTGACCCTCCCCTGCTCATGCTCTCTCTATCTCTCTCCTAGAAATAAATAAAACATTTTAAAAAATTTTTTAAAAAGAATAAAATTTTTAAAAAGTAGCCTCTATTATGAGTCATAAACTACGTTGGTATAACATTTAACTCACATCCAAGGAGAAAAAGAAGCTTCTCTTTTAAAGTATGCGTGTGTGTGTGTGTGTGTGTGTGTGTGTGTGTGTGTGTGTGTGTGTGTTTTGTGTTTTATGATCCTATAATGGAAATGGGTGTTACAGGAATTATCATTCAGAAAGAAATTTGCATGATTTTAGAACAAAACCACAATGAAAATCTAGTCTCACACAGAAATGTTGCTTTCTCCCAGTTAAGCCAGAAAGATACACATGGTCCTGTGTCTTTTCAGATTTTATAGCTGAATTTCAGTTGGCTAATGAGTAAAAAACTGATAAAGCAACTGATGAAAATTACTGGAGGAAAAATGTTGGAATTATATAATCAGAAGGAAGGAAATTCTATCCCATGGTGAAGGCCAGACTGATAGGAAAATAGCCAATGCAAAAATGAAATTGTTCCAGAAGTTTGGGGATTATCATAAGTAACTTGTTCCATTCATTTTTTTAATAGTGAAAAATCAAAATACGTGTGTAAATAGGCTTTAAGTGATCATTTATTAAACATATAATGAAACAATTCTAAGTGATAAGGAAAGCTTGATTAGAATTATTTTCCTTTCATAGACTGTAAATGGTGTTCTAGATTTTCTGGAAAGTACACTTTGTTCTGTTTAACTATCCATCTACTTAAGTACAGAACTTGTCCTAAAATTTATGACAGGCTTAATGGAAAAAAAGGAAAAAAATGGAGGGAAAAGCAGGAAAACACGGATGTAGCAAAAAAACAATTACAGAAGCAAAACACTATAGTGCTTGTATTCCACTTTCTATCATTCCAGTTTATTCCCAGCATGTTGACTCGATGTGTGCAGAAATTTTACCATCAAAATTTTATTTCATTTTTTAAATATTATTTTTAATGTTATATTTATTTCTGAGAGAGAGAGAGAGAGAGAGACAGCGTGAGCAGAGGAGGGTCAGAGAGAGAGGGAGACACAGAATCTGAAACAGGCTCCAGGCTCTGAGCTGGCTGTCAGCACAGAGCCCGGCACGAGACTCAAACCCATGAACCAGGAGATCATGACCTGAGCCGAAGTCAGATGCCTAACTGACTGAGCCTCCCAGGTGCCCCATTTCTTTTCTTTTCTTTTTTTTTTTTTTTACCAGTTACAGCTAATAACAAATAGCAAATCAAACACAGGTATGGTGTGTATTTCATGAGAAGCAAAGTAAACAAAATATTACAAAAGACATCTTTACTTTTTATTTATTTATTTATTTATTTATTTATTTATTTATTTATTTATTTAAAATCTGGTTTATTGTCAAGTCAGCTAACACACAGTCTATACAGTGTGCTCTTGACTTTAGGAGTAGAATCCCATGATTCTTCACTTACATATAACACCCACTGCTCATCCCACCAAGTGCCTTCCTCAATGCCCATCACTCATTTTCTAAAAGAGACATCTTTAAGAAAACACATGGGCTGGCATTTGGTATATAAATGGAAACGAATCATAATAGTGCTGATGCATCAGGACAAATGCATCCTGTATCCTTTATAAAGAAAATATGGAATGTTGAGTATATTTTGGAACTGTTTCCTTTACAAATGGGTATTTTTATGATGATATCTTAAGGGTAAATTTCAAAAAACTCCTTCAGAACTTCCTTCTTCAATGGTGACAAGTCCGTTTTTCTTATGCTGTGTCTGTTTTAATTTTGTTTTTAATGTCTTTATTTTGAGAGATAGAGACAGACAGCGAGCAGGGGAGGGGCAGAGAGAGAGGGAGACACAGAATCCGAAGCAGGCTCCATGTTCTGAGCTGTCAGCACAGAGCCTGACATGGGACTCAAACCCACAGACTGTGAGATCGTGACCTGAGCCAAAGTTGGACGCTTAACCTACTGAGCCACCCAGGTGCTCCATGCTGCATCTGTTTGAAACAAATATTCAATTTAGTTTGCTGTACAAAATAAAAAATTTCAGAGTACCAGCAGTAGGGAAGGTTGTAATTACTGATGGGAGCTTTAGTAAGATGTTAACTCTGACAGTCTGAAAGGAATGTAAGTTGTCCAGGTAAGCCAAGGGTGGAATTAATGACGAAGTCAGGCAATTTCAACTCAAGCTGCCAATGTCCATACCAATTACAGTACCATTATCATTTTCCAGACAACTAAATGTGTTCCTGAGAGAACAGAAGATGGCCCAGTACAGATTTCTCACTAATCAACCACCAGAAATATTGTTGGCTTTGTTTTGACGGAAGCAGTCTTTGTATTTATAGGTAGATATTCTTTCCTCCTTGGATTGTAATATATACGCCTCTATAAACTCAAACTTGTTTGCTTTCCAAAGCCAGCTTGAATACAGCAAACATTTGAGTACTTTTCCAGAGTTTCCATAAAGTACAGTTAGTGAAGAGTTTTATCTCCTTTATATGACATCCATAACTTATGAGGGCTGATCTGAAGGTAATTTTACATGAAGGGGTCTCCCATTATCTATTTGCCATATTCATTAGTTTACTTATCATTCAGCAAGAGTTTTTGAATATATACTCACATCATGGCATGCTCCTTGCAGGAAGTTTCAGGAAGGGGGATGAGAGAAATTTGAATAAAACACCTGTCCTCAAGGAATTTCTGGTTAAGGCTAACTAACCATCAAAAATTAATTATAATATAATATTGTTATATATCCATTTGTTTCTCCTTTGTTAATTCCTTTATCCATCCATCCAACCATTTATTTAGCAAGCAATTCACAAACACACTTGTGTTTCAGGCCCTGCAGTGGGTAGGCTAGAGATTTTTCTCCTTTATTCAAAGGGGAAAAATCCTAGAGATAATATTTTCACATTAATTAAGGGGTAAAAAGGGTAAAATTTTTCAAATTAATGAAGGAGTAAAACACTAATATTGCATTAGTGTTTCCCCAGTAAATTCAGGTGACTATTGCCATCAAACATGCAGTGCCGCCTACTGATGCTGGGTCGGTCCCTGTGAATTGCTTTGTCCACTGTGACTTTGCTTTGTCCACAGATGTGTGTGACTGGACGTGATGAGTAAAGAAGCCAAGAGGCAATTTTAAAAGCTATTGTGTGTTTCTATCAGCCTTTTAGTTTTTTTTCCTGTGGCCAGGAAAAAGGTGAGTTCAAATAAGGGTTTGACCTTCAGTTTGAGCCCTAAAATGAATGAAAAAATACATGGAACGGCATTTAACAGTCAACCCTGAGCTGCTTACAGAAAAAAACCCGAGGAGTAAAGTTGTTGTCAGCCGCTGAGAGTTTCTGGGGGTGTGTTATCAGTGTTAAGACTCACCCTTTCTGTATTATTCTACTTAACCCATCATATTCTGAAAATTAGTTAAGGAAAAGCTTCCAAGTAAGTTGGAGTTTGAAATTATTCCACCCAAAGATAGAAAATGGTTTTTATTGTGAAACAGCATAAGAAAATCCAAGAAGGTCATGATAAGGATGAGAGGTTTGGAAAAAAGATTTTGGTAAAATCTATGTGAAAGGAAATATTTAAAGAGTGATTATCCTGGAGACAGAAATAAGAGGCATACCTTGTATGTCATTCTAAAAAAGTTAATATGTTTATCCTCAAGCAAATAAGGAATGAATAAAGTTCAAAGAACAAAGGCGAACACTTTCGTATTCTTCACAGTGTCACTACACACAGTGGGGACAGGGAATGGCTCAGGCTGAAAGCTGTTGTTCATCAAGGAAATGCTATTTGAACCCATTTTAAAATATGAGCATCTTAGTTCATTTGGTCTGCTATCACAAAATACCACAGACTTTCTTGCTTATAAACAAGAGAAATTTATTCCTTATAGTTTGGGATGCTTGGAAGTCCAAGGTCAGGTAACCAGTTGAGATCTGGTGAAAGTCCACTTCCTGCTTCATAAATTGCTGACTTCTCACTGTGCCCTCACATGGTGGAAGGGGTAAGGGAGTTCTCTGGGGACTCTTTTTATAAGAACACTAATCTCATTCATGAGGGCTCCACCCCCTGAACGCCTTCCTAACACTCCACTTCCTGGGATTAGGTTTCAGCATATGAATTTTGGTGGGGAGCAAGGTGTGGGTACAAATATTCAGATCATAGCAATAAGCAAAATTTCATTTGGAGGGCTAAAGATTGAGGCTATTGTAAGGATAGGGGATAGCATTATAGAGGACAAGAGTTTAAAAAATTAGAATAGATAAAGTGATCATAAAATTGGTGATATTTCAAAGTAAGGTTCATCTAGGATGGTGGTGGGAAAAAAATGAAAAGGCACACAGATGACTGGCCATCAAAAGATTTCTCATGCCATATAAAGTTTCCTGAAATTTCATTCATTGGCCAAACTTGGGCGACATTGAAGTAAATAAAGCAGGGGAATGACATGACTCAATTTGCATTGTAGAAAGAGTTATCCATGGAGAATGGAGTGGAAGTAACAAAGGAAAAAATGTTATTAAGAAGACTATGTAAGTTGTTAGAGTAACCGTCCAGGTGAGCTCCAGTGAGGACCTGAACAGGGACAGAGACAATGAAGACAGAGACAAAGAATCAGCTTTGAGGGTCATTTAGTAGGGTGAATTGACACAATGTACTGATAACGTGGTGGAGGGAGCTTGGAATTAAAGTTGACATCTGGGCTTCATACCACCTATGTGGGTGATTTCATCCCACAAAACTGGAAAGCAAGGAGATGCTTTTTTAGGAAGAAGATGTGACAAGAAGTCAGACTTCCCCAGAAGTCGGAATCTGACTCCACATTGTGCTCTGGCGAGCAGCAGGGATTCTAGAAAGAGCAGCAGGGGTTCTAGAAAGGCATCTACTTAAAATTCCAGGGTCATATATTTTCTTTTCCATGGTCAGTTTAGGGATCTTCATCTTTTGTATTTTCAGGGTCTTGATCAGATAAATACAAATAAATACAATCAGATTAGCATCTCAGAAGATAAGTGCATTGTAAATTTGTGGGGATTCAGAGGCTCAATGTATGTGGGATTATTTAAAACTAACTTCTCCCTTGTCCCACCCCACCTCTGAAATATGAGTAATTATTTCTTACTTTATTTTTTCATACTGTTTGATGTTTCATTTCTTCTGCAGTCTGTAAATTGGCTCTCAGCAGGTAAGAGATGGGCCCAGAAACATCTGTAAGAACATATTAGGGAAAAAATCCTCTTACTACTGGTTTAAGTGATGCTCCTTAATAGTTAGGTTGACTTATTTGAAAGTTACCTGAATAGTGTGTATCATGGAAGAGAGTCTGCTAAGTTGTCTTGGTAAGTTTTGAAGCTATACATGTAAAGTGAAATTTCCTGATCTTATGAAAATGTAAAGAATAGGGAACCATTGAAATATTTAGTTTCCCCAAAATGGAACATTCTATTGGAGTCCTATGATCCTGAAAATTAAGGGAGATCGAAGCATACAATTTGTGCCCAAATTTACCTTTAGGGAATGCTAAACATTTAAAAAAAAAAAACCCACTGAGTTTCGTGTGGATGCACACTCACACACATGCGGGTGTGTAAAATTATTGTCATGTTTTATCAATGACTTTTGAATTAAATATACCAAACACAGAGGCCCAGTAATTTTGAAAATTTACTCTCTGTGCTTTATGAATACCTGTATACAGGTTGCTTTTTTTTTTTTAAGTTCCTTTATTTCCAGCAAATTATAGTAGCATCTTTTATGACCATAGCCTATTTATCTTAGCAGGAAGCATTAGTAAAATGCGTCTGCGTACCATGGATGCTCATCTGATAAGTGCTTCTCTGTGCACTGAATGTTTTCACTTTCATAAATAGAGAGAACAATTTTTCCCCAGGGTAAAATCTATTTCATAGATTAATACACACCCTTTCATCATTTAAATGGGCTGCAGTTAGAGATCTATGTTTATGATGTTGCTTTGGTGCACGGATAGGTGGATAATACATATTCGGTCCTTTCAAAAGCAACACACTTATATTATTCACACCATTGCCTTTAATGAGCTGGCTTTGAGCCATCGTCATCAATCCTGACATTTACACTCCCTTCATGTTGTACTAGAGTCTTGTGATGACATAATTGTTACTTGTATAATAAGTGCTGATGTGAAGTACATTAGCCATGAAAAACCTAATTTATAACCCAAATGGCCAGTTTGACCATATCTGGAAAAAAATTAGAAGATCTCACAGTTTCAAAATCAATGCTACTTCAGGGCAGACAAAATATATGTGTAACGTCTTACAGCTTGGTGACAATTGCAAGGTTGATTGAAATGCCTCAAAAACCGGAATGAGGACCATGCAGCTGAGCAATATAGGGCTTGTAATTTATTTGTTTAATCCAATAACAGTTTGTCAGGAGTGTCACAAAAATGTGGATTTGACTGTGTTATTGTTTGCACGCTGCTCAGTGCAATGAATAAATCATCCAAGGCAGAGAAAACAGAAGAAATATTAACAGTTATTTAATGTGACCACTATTATATTTCAAAAAAACTGCATTGTCCAGATAAAATACAAAACATTCATTTAAACTTAAATTTTAGATAAACAACAAATGCCTTTTTAGCATCAATATATCCCAAATATGACAACTTTAATGGTCACCAGATTGTTGGTCCCATGATATATGCTGCCCCGGTTGGGTGAGCAAGGGGTAACGGGGGTGGAATCTTGTGTTAAGATCTGCCTGGGTTCCTTTCAATACTTTGGTGGGTCATTTATATGAAAATGCATTCCTAAGCATTCTACATGAATATCTATTCAGTTACCCAGAAACAACTGGGGGATTAAACTAGGCACTGTACTTAAATCGTACTTTAAATCAATCTTGTCCACTTTGATCTAAGAAAGGTGATTATTTTTAATAGGGCCAAATTTAATAATGAATTTCTCAGAAACTTTCTAGAATTGAACATGCCTGCCTCAAAAGGCATTGTAAGTTAAGGAAAGCCATAATAAGGTGCTATCCTTTAAATTTGTTCTGGAAATAGTTCAAATCAATTATGCATTTGGAATATTTTCCACAGCATCAATTAAGGGAGATATTTCTGGTGTCAAAACAGCTGATAAATTTGGTCCATTCAGTCGCTAGTCAGTGAGCTAGTCAGTGAAAAGGTTTATCAGCCTAAGTATCCACCAAGCCAAATATTTGACCAAATGACTGACAAATGTTGTCAGATGAGCTCATCTAATGATTCTGCTGAAACTCATCTTTGATTTTACTCCAAGATTCAGTGTGTTCTAGCACAGAAGACGCTTGCTGCAGATTCTATGTGAAGAAACTAACTTAGGTATCAGGAGATCATTCCAGCCAGAACTCTAGTTTGGAATGTGTTTACACACATTAGTTTACATATGTCAACAGAACTGAAATCTCCTTCAGTCTAATTCCTACCCAGAAGATAGGTTATACATTGATTTTTGGTTGCGTATAACATAATGTTTTAATATTATTATTATTGTAATTACTAATATTTAATTTTTAAGTCGAAGTCTTTGGGGACTTGTGTGATTATACTAAAGGGAAGAATTAAAATGTGTTGATTGTCTATTTTGTGCTTAATACTTACCGTAATAGATTATTTAACCAGAAAAACCATACTAGGGAAAAGAAAATGTCTAAAATCTTAAAGAAATGTCTAGAGAGTGGAAGAGTAAAGACTGAATCATTTACAACGTATTGACTTTTTAATTTTTTAACTTTTTTTAAATTAAAAATTGCTTAATGTTTATTTTTATTTTTGAGAGACAAAGACAGAGTGTGAGCAGAGCAAGGGCAGAGCAAGAAGAGAAACAGAATCTGAAGCCGGCTCTAGGCTCTGATCTGTCAGCACTGAGCCCGACACAGGGCTAGAACCTGCCCACTGCGAGATCATGACCTGAGCCAAATCGGACACTTAATCAACTGAGCCATCCAGGTGCCTTACAACATATTGTCTTCTAATAAATCTTCAGTTACCTAGAACCGATGCTTTGCTACGGCCATTGCAATATGTGCATTCATCAGCCTTGCATGTAGGCACTCTGATATGTATCAAGCAGGATAGGTAGGGCAGGCTTTGTAACAAACAAACCCAGAATCTTGGTGGCTTAAAATAATAATATTTTATTTCTTATTTACACTACATATCAATCTGAGTTTGTTGGATGGTGTTGCCACCACTGTTTCTTAACTAGGGGACCAAGCTCTCTCTTTTATCTCTATTCTTAATCTGTTATCACTTGTAACTAATACAGAATGGAAAAAAAAAATAAAAAGATAGCAAATTTCACACACCGTCTCTTAAATTTCCAGCTAGAAAGTGCATATTTTACATTTTTTATTTGTCAACTTTTATTGGGGTATTATTTTTCACATTTTATTGGCTTACATAAGTCTCATGGGCACATCTAACTTCATGCTATTTGGACACTGTAATCTTTCCATATACCTGCAAGTAGAGGGAGTAAGAATGTGTATGAAATCAGACCTGATGACTATCATAACATATTAACTCAATTAACTCAATATTAACTCAACCCCCCCTTTTTTTTTTTTCAGAGAAAGGCATGTTATGATTTGGCAAACTCTACTTCCACTTTTGTTCTTCTGGAGTTTTATGTGGAACTTCCCTTTCTTCTCATGTACCGTAGTATAAGCTAAACATAGGAGGCTGAAGTTGAATTAGTTTTAGTGTTTTTGCTTATTTCTACTGTCAAGGGTTTTTTTAAAAATTCTACGCACATTAATTTTATATAGCTGAAATTCTTACACGTTTTAATAACCTATGAAATTGCATATCTCTCGCTGTCCCATTTTTCCATTTTTTCATTCTCTAATACACTTAATATTTTCTATCTTCAGTTCCTTTACCTGTTTCATTCAGGCAGGATACATCTCATTGGCCTTCATGTCAAATAGGATGGCTGTGCTTTGTATCAAATATGCTATAGAAAGTGAGGACAGGAGATACTTAAAACACTTGTTCAAAATCTCAACTCTCCTTTGAAGCACACCTCTAGAATTCTCAAGGCGATCTCAGTTTCAGTAACTGAATAAAGACCCATAATCTGACCTTAAAATGCTGACCTTGGTTTCACACTGAGAAACAGTATGGCAGTTAAGTTGATCTTGCCTGAACCAGGCAAGATGTTTGGACACTGTTTATAGGCAACTAGTTCAATAGGTACTATAGTGGCTTCTTGGTAAATTAGACTTATTTTCTGAAATAGCACTTTTCCTTAATAAAAATGTCTCATTTTTCTCCTCTTGAACCATCTTTATCACACCGATCCCTGGATAATTGTCTAAATTCTCAGGTTAGGGATATTTTACTATGGAGAATAGGTCTTCTCAGACTCTGGTAGTTTATAAATATTGTTGTTCTTTTGAAGACTTCTGAAGCATAGACTACAAGAGCCAAAAGTAATGAGCAGATTTCTGTTTATATTTAACTTAATATTCACAAACATCACTAGTCACATATCATTAATTAGCATGTTATAACCTATTTGTTGAAGTGAGACTTCGTTATTAAATGCATACAGTCTTGACATCATACACAAAGAAACAAACTAGTCTCCAGTAATGCACTTACTTATTATATACATTTATATTGGGCCAGGCCTTATTCTGCATTATGGCATTTTAACAAATATACTTGGTATATACCTGGTATCACCTTTGTAGAATTCTGAACATGTGAGTGTTCAAAATAGTGTCAGCTATGTTGGTATGGAAGGAAATATTTCAAGCTGAAGCTATTGTCCACAGTGCTCATGTAAGTGCAGTCAGAAGGGTTACTGGGCTGGATGAAGGCAATGATTTTACTGGTAGTTGTAGGACCCAGAAAGATGATGGGCAGAATGTTGTACAAACAGACAGATAAATGCTCTACATCTCATAGCCTACTGAGGATAACAGTCAGACTCATGACTGGATGCCAGGCAGGCATCAAGGAAGGCTTTAGCAATTTTTCTCTGATTAGATTATTATTTATATAATGGTCAAATTACTTTGTTAGCCAATTCCTTTTTCTTTCCTTCCTTCCTTCCTTCCTTCCTTCCTTCCTTCCTTCCTTCCTTTCTTTCTTTCTTTCTTTCTTTCTTTCTTTCTTTCTTTCTTTCTTTCTTTCTTTCTGTATTTGATA
Organism: Proteles cristata cristata; assembly: GCA_017311185.1. Classification (NCBI taxonomy): domain Eukaryota; kingdom Metazoa; phylum Chordata; class Mammalia; order Carnivora; family Hyaenidae; genus Proteles; species Proteles cristata. The sequence continues at coordinate 407,282 of JAESUZ010005492.1, forward strand.
CTTCATGCTTTGAAAAATACCTAAGTGTCCTGGCATAAAACTTTTTAAATATGTGATGGTCAGGTTAAGTCAGTTATGGATCTTCTTTTAGACTATAGTATTTATTGTCTAAATAAATGATTAAAGTGTTGTAATAATGAAATTCTGGAATTATTATGATAGGAATAATTTAGCTTATAATTGTTCAGGCATAAATACTTTGACATTCCTTGAAAATCGTACTTCATTTTATGCTTCCTATAATGTTGCCTCCCCCTGCGATCCATGTCAAAAATCACTCATCATGTTATTATTTCTTGCATTTATTTTCTTTTTACCACATTCATGGCCATAGCATTTGGATGAATGTCAAAGTCTATACAGAGTTTAAGACTTCATAATTAGGTCATTTCAATTTTAAATTTGCAACTCTATCATTGAAAACAAATAGCTGAGTGAAGAATAAGGCAGAAGGGAAAATTAAATCCTCTTTTAAGTTGTGTAGATCCAAACAGATGATAGATGATGCATATGAGTATGATGAAGCCTTTTCACTGTTGCTGAAAAATATATTTCAAAATTTACTGGGAACATACTTTAGTGGAAGATAGAGTGGCAGTAAATGATTAAAATTTTTAAAAAATTCACATGTATTCAGAAAAAGCATGTTAAATTCCATGTTGCTTATATGTGATACTGTGATAATCCCTGTAACAAGAAAAACTGCTACCTGTTAGATGGGACTGTTCTGAAATGTGAAATTGATTTTGAATGTCTCTCTATCTCTGCCACTGCTCTGTAATGTCAGAAAAGCCTCAAACTAGCTAAAGGGCCATTGGGGCTTCATTGCCACTCTGCTGTCTCTTTCTTCCCAGATTAAAACAAATGTCAGCCTGGTGTGTGCACAGCAAAGGACGCCAGGTGGCTTTGGCCTCAGGATCAAGCTGTGAGGCAAAACGCATAAGCAATAAGAGCATTCCACTTACCCCTTTTAGATCTGCTACTTCTCATCTATTGTGGGATGACAAATATCTTTTTGTCCTAGGGCAGTTGATTGAATACATTCTCACTGAGTCCAAATTGTTGTCAAGAAGAGGGCTTCGTTTTCTCTTTTCATTATTTGATGAGGTGAAGGAAAGTCTGTTATGAGGTGTAGTAAGGTTCCAAAGGCGCCTGTTAAGTATCTGAAAGTTATAAATGAGTTGGGACTTTGCAGCCCTGTTTTCTACTACTGCTGCAGTCGTAGACTTATGGGGGAGGGGGATGAAGAAAGGACAGGCTTCACAAGTATTAGGATTTTCCTGAAATGTCCACAGTCTTGGTGTCTCCTTTCAGAGTTCCCTAGATTAAATGAAGAGCACGGAAAATGAGAATCAAAGCAATTAATCTGTGCTTTTCTCTGGCTAGAGATAGTACAGTGAGATGTTGAAGGTGCTTTCAACCTCTTCTGCTGATGCTGGTTCACTTACAGCTCATTGTGAGGTCTTCATTATAAACTATCTGATTTTCTTGATTGTTTCTTTGATGTGTGTTCTACTCCCCAACCAAATTGTAGACAAGCCTCATCATGTATTATGCTTTTCTACGGTGCCCAATGTACATCATGCTTAACAAATCCCCATATTCAGTTGTTTTATAATAGTACAATAGAGGTTTTAAAAGACTGAAAAGTATTATATAATATGAAGGCACAAGGCCCTGTGACTATTGCGTGTGGTGGTGCTTCCCAAACTTCCTTTGGTGCAAGACGAATTTGTGGGTTTGTTTTCTCCTTAATCCATTACAAATGAGAAATTAATTTTTTTAAAAAAATCCTAAAATACCAGTCTGTATTTTTCTCTTTAGATTCAACAGACATAAGATTAATCTTCAAAGTGCTATAAATGTTTTCAAACACTTAGTCTCAATTTCTATACTTAATTCATTGCAAACAGGTAATGCTCCATGGACAACTTTGGTTCATGGGCCCTATTTTGAGCATGACTGGATTAGATCACACATGACTAGTTTTTTTACGTGTTATCTATAAAGTGAGTCATGATTTCATTGGCTTTATATGTGTATTTTGCTCAACTATAAATATGTAATATTAGGGAAAACACTTTTTAAAAATGTAATAATTTTATGTATGTACAGTTGTGACAGGAACTTGGGTTATATTTTAATTTCTGAAGATGAAGGATTTTCTTATTTTCACTTTTCTTTTTTTGGCTTTAATTATGTCACATATGCAAATTAGTATATGGAATGAAAATAGTGTAAATGATCATGAAGTAGTTTCTTGCTGCATGTATAGGTGAGAAATTCAAGAACCATATAAATGTAAACCATAAGATCCTACTTTTTAAATACAAATGACAAAGCATCTCTCTACTTGTGTCTTTATTGTAAACATTATTATATGTCCACAGAGAGCCAGGATACCCAGAGAGCCACAGAGAGTGAGGATTTCATAAGGGGTGGCTAGTGCTGAGCAGTGGTGATGAAAGAAAGAAATTAGTGATGTAGGTTGAAAGAGACCACAGTGAACTGGAAAATATGCAAGCCTTCAAACTGGAAGACTTCAGCAGGGGTTCAACAGTCAGCCTTCGATAATCCAAGTTAATGGTCCATTGGCTGGTCATCTAAATATGGAGACCATGGATAGGAAGACATCAATTCTGAATACACAGACATATATTGGTTGGAACTCAGATTGAGCATCAAGAAAGACGACAGAGGGGCACTTAGGTGGCTCAGTCGGTTAAGCATCCAACTTCGGCTCAGGTCATGATCTCACAGTTTGTGGGTTCACGCCCCGCGTCGGGCTCTGTGCTGATAGCTAGCTCAGAGACTGGAGCCTGTCTTCAGAATCTGTGACTCCCTCTCTCTCTGACCCTCCCCTGCTCACACTGTCTCTATCTCTCTTTCAAAAATATATAAAACATTAAAAAAAAAAAAAGACGACAGAGAATGTGTCCCCTTGGAGAGGAGAAGAGGATTTCTAATGGACACCAATGTCCATCCTTCCTGGGTCAAACCAGTGGACCTGTCCTTCTAGACCCATGACTATGTGTCCTCGCTTTGCGTAATAATCTACCTGTGTGGACAGTAGAGGCATAGGAATCTGCTTTCTTCCTCAAGTATTAACAAGTGGGATTATTGGCTGATGAACACATGACATTGAGTCCTATGAAGATCACTCATGTATGTTTTCAGTACTTTGGGCTCCATGGTGTAGAGCCAGCCTTTGGTGGAATGAAGGGTGATGTTGCCTTTGGAAGTACCAGATCTTCTATCTCCCATCCCACACGCCGCACAGAGTTGGTGTCTTTTCTGTGGGGATAGTCAGGGAAGGTGTTGTGCCTCAGAAACTGAAAACCAAAATAAGCACAGTAGCAGCCTTCTAGTTATTTATTTTCCTCATAGACTGTGGACTATGACCCACAATGCAAAATTAAGCAGTAAATTTGTTAAATTACTAGAGAATTTAATCTAAAACAAAAGAAACAAACCAAAAAAACATTTGTAAAAGACCCAGATGATACACATTTTAGTTTGTGTTCTCAATATTCAGATTTCTCTAGCATGTCATGTCATCAATTTCCCTTTCAGTTTTTTTTTAAACTGGTCATAATTTTTTAATTTAAATTTTAGTTAACATACAAGGCAATACTGTTTTCAGGAGTAGAATTCAGTGACTCATCACTTACATACAACACCCAGTGCTCATCTCAACAAGTGCCCTCCTTAGTGCCCATCACCCATCTAGTTTTGATTTTTTTAAGTTTATTTATAAATTTTGATAAAGAGAGAAAACATGAGTTGAGGAGGGAATGAGAGAGAGAGAAAGAGAGAGAGACAGAAAGAGAGAGAGAGAGAGAGAGAGAGAGAGAGAGAGAATCCCAGGCAGGCTCCACACTGTTACTCTCACTTGGGGCTCGAACTCACGAACCATGAGACTATGACCTGAGCCAAAGTCAGATGCTGAAGTGACTGGGCCATGCAGGTTCCCCTCTAGTTTTGACTTTCAAACACAGCACAAAGTTGTCATCATACTTCACGAAAGACACAGGTAACCCAATGACCTCATGGGTAAGCTCTCCACTGTCCTGACCTTAGATCCGACTCAGACTCTGATTGGGTAGATTCACCTGCTTTTCATTTAAGAAAACATTATGCTTGATTATTAGGAATCTTGATTATAGCATGATCTTAGAAGTTACAACATCCTCAAGTTAATAATTCATTAATAGTACTTTTTCAGGTATATATAGTGTTTGATCTTCATACAGCAAACAGAAATATAAATAAATATGTGAACATAGCCACTGTGATCACTTCCATCTGCTTAACTGGTGAGTCAGACACAGTTCTTCCATGTTGTAACTGTCATGTCTCCTCTTTGTACATGCTAACAAGAAAAACTGAATTTTCTGACTACTCCTTATATTCATTTTATTTAAAGTAGAATTCATGGTTTAGATCCATATATACTCACAAACACTGGAATCATGATACATCACTAGCTTAACTGAGCCGATTTCCCTCAGGAAAGTTTAAATAGGGTTAAAATATCAGAGGACTCGGTTTTCATTTTATCAAATATCTAGAGCAAGGGTCAGCAAATGACATCCATGGGACAAATCTGGCTTGCTGCCCATTTTTGTTAGTAAATTTTCATGGGATCAGGGCCATGCCTATTTTTTGTGTTGTCTATGGATGTTTTCACACTACAATGACAGAGTTGAGTAGCTGTGACAGCAACTGTATGGCCTGTGAAGGCTGAGATACTAGCTAGCTGGCCTTCTGCAGGGAAAGTGCGCCAACTCCTGATCTAGATGACTAACCAAACTTTAGCAAAAGCTTTAGAATTTTAGAGTAGTATGAATAACACATTCAGTTTCGTAACTGAATATACATTGCAGATATAGTTTTATCTTTATCTGGGATAGAAGATATAAATAGGAAAAAATCTGTGGGTGGATTCACTTCACCCAGACTATCAGTGATATTTCTATAAAATAGACATTTAACTTAAAAAGCTAACCTGTATAAGGAATTTGCTGCATGCCAGACACGACTTTACATCCATTATCTATACTTTTTTATATAAACATTACAACAATCCTATCAATGGTATCGTATTGATACCATATTCACTGTACAGATGAGGTGCAGAGACTGACAATATTAAAGAACTTGATGATGATCACGTCACCGGCATTGGCAGAGTTGGATTTGAACTCAGGAAATCTTGGGTTAGAATCCACAATCTTAATTATCACACTCCTATATGGTAACAATAATTAAAAGTTTCCTAATAAATTTGTATTTATTTATTTCCGTAAAAATCGGTTTTGAGAGAGAGAGCGAGAGAGAGAGAGAGAGAGAATCCCAAGCAAACTCCACACAGAGCCTGGCTCAGGGCTCAATCCCACAACTTTGGGATCATGACCTGAGATGAAATCAAGGTTTGGACACTTGATTGACTGAGCCACCCAGGAGCCACAGTTTCCTACTGCATTTTAATACTTAAGTCCATTATTAGTGCCAGTTATATGTGTTAATGGTAATATGTAAGCTTATACTTGCATTTGATGCCATATAGCACACTATTTGTGATTACTACTTAGAGTCTTCTTATTAATTTCACTTATATGTAGCCCATGACTGATACTTTCATGGATAATGTTTTATGGTCTTTGTACTGGTATCTATGGAGAATAGTTACTAGAGCGAGTTTCAACTTCTCTGCTAATTGTTTGAAATACTGTAATCTTAGAGACAAATTAAGACTGGTTAACTATGTAAATATCCTTGAACATTTTGCTTTCAAGATAGTTTCGATGTCTTCCTTTAGAGACAAGGGTGGGAAAAGAAAAGGATCTAGCTTAAGAAAATGAACTAAAAAGGTACAATTAAATAAAATTATAGGTAAGACTTTATATAATCATCTCCCTGAAAATTATAGGGTTTCTCTATCTTGTGTAAAGAAATGTTTTACCCAAAGTGTTTCTCCAACTTCTCTTTGGTAGCACATTAACAGTTATCTAGTGGCAACATGATCCAGAATTGAGGTAATTATGGTGTACATGTAGGCTAAAAATATGCATTCACCTCAGGTATTTGGTAAGTGAGGCAAAAAGAAGCATTCCTAAAATGTAAAGGCTTCAAACTCTTTTTCACCTGGTGTGTGGCTTTAGAATTTGAAGCTTACTCGTTATTTTTTCCAGGTTAGTACCATGAGTTGGGATCATGCTTCTAGGCCTGGAGGGCCTGCCATGGTGAGCAGGCCTTGGCACTTCTACAATTTTCAAACTGAAATACTTTACGCCAGTGAGATTAGTAAATAACCAGGAGTCTGGCAGCAGTAAAATAGTTTTTAGAAGTTTTCTGGCAAAGTAATGACTTAAAAGGTATTCTCTATACCTAGTCTGAGTGGATGGAGAGTCAGAATAACACATGTTAGTCTCTCCTTTCCTTTTTGTAACTTCATCACCAAAAATTTCCCATTTGTAACATTCTTCTGTATTTAGTACTGTGTAAATGCTTGTACAATTATTTATAAGAATTCTTTTAATGTTTTATTATTTTTGAGAGAGAGAGGTAGAGAGCAAGCTGGGGAGGGGCAGAGAAAGGAGACACAGAATCAGAAGCAGGCTCAAGGGTCTGAGGTGCCAGCTCAGAGCCCAATGTGGGGCTCAAACACACAGACTGTGAGATCATGACCTGAGCTGAAGTTGGCTGCTTAACCAACTGAGCCACCCAGGCACCCCTATTAGAAATTTTTTAAATGTTTATTTATTTATTTTGACAGAGAGAGTATAAGCAGGAGAGGGGCGGAGAGAGAGAGGGAGAGAGAGAATCCCAAGCTCCACACTGTCAGCAGAGAGCCTGAAGTGGGGCTTGAACTCAAGAACTGAGATCATGACTTGAGCCGAAATCAAGAGTCAGACACTTCAGCGACTGAGCTACGTGGGTGCTCCTACAATTATTCATAGATCAAAGTCTGTAAACAACATTGAAAACGCATTTCACTATTAGCAGAAGTAACTGAGGCTCATCCTATTAAGCCCTGGGAAATCCTCTCAAAGACTTGCACATCCTTCTCACATTTTGGTGGTTTGGCCTTGCCAGGCCCATTATGGAACCACCAAGTACTACATTTTCCAGCTCTCCAGACCTCTGAAGGGCAAGCAGGAAGCTTATTTTCACCAATTAAATATACAAATATTGTGCTTGAAAAATGGCATGAAAAATGGGCTACCTGGGCAAATGGGTAGTAGAGTTGGGGAACCAGACTTTGGGCTGGTGGCAGTGGTGGCATCAGTTGGGGTTTTGTAGCACGGCAGTGTCTTTGTCTTTCCCAGGGCACTGCGGTGTGATTCTCAAAGTTCTTCCTGGAAGTTCAGGCTAGAACACCTCTCTCAGTCATCCATCAGTTCTGTGAGTTCTCAGAATCCTATTATTATTTTTACTACTACTGCTACTACTACTGTTATTATCACCATCATCATCAGCATCATCATCATCATCATCATCATCACCATCATCATCACCATCCTCTATTCCTTCTAGAACTAGAATGAATTCTGTGTTTGCATAGGACAGACTAAGCATTCTAAAACCAACAATGAATTAGAAGTTGAGAATCAAATTCTTAGGCCAGAGTCCAAAGCTCTGAGAGCAAACTTACAGAGAGATCACAGTCAGGACTAGATGGAGCCTGAATCCATGCTCACCTCTACTTCCTAACCACATCAACCATGTAATGCCTCCCCACCTTCTTCAACCCTTCCATGCAAACAACACTCTATCTCACTGAGATCTTCAATCTATTGAGCCACAGATGTCTCTATGTTTTTATAGTAAATTTACTAGTTCACTTTGTCTCATGACTATCATATCCATTTTACCCTTTTCTAAAATCCCATCTATCTCTCCTACTACCCCCAGCTTACAGCCAATTACTTACATCGTATCTCACTGGGAATGCCACTAGGAAATAGCTCTCTCTTTTTCACCTGGTCAGATCAAAATATACCTGTTTGTCTTACCTGTGCACCAATCCTCTCTTTTGACACTGAGCAACTTTTCCTACCAAAGGCAAGTCCTTCCCTGAGGACCTAGATTCCATGTCTTCTGGCTTTCCTACAGACTTTAATCCATTGGTTATTACCATTTCCTGCATGTCAGTCTCCCTTTTTCTAATGGATTTTTCATATCACATGCAACCATGTTTTTAGCTTTTATAAAAGCCTCCTGACCTCCATTTACTCCTTCAGCTACTGTACCATTGCTTGGCTACAGAGTTCTTTTTCTCAAATGAATTTCCTCATAAAACAGGCTACATGAGCATCTCATGGAACCCAGGAGTAGTGAATAAAGCCAGGCCACATTGTGGGCTCATTCTGAGAACTGGAGAACCATTAGGCACTAGGATTTCTTTCACTCAATATCTTGTTTTGCCTGGTCTTTTATGTATGTTTATTTCTTTAGATGTGTGTCATTTCTCCTCTCTGTGAAAAACAGGAAGATATAAAGAAGATTGCTGGAAATAATATCTGTCTGATAAAATATGTAAAACCCTTGGCCTGGCCTTTTTGAGACAACCCACATTGTAGGTGAACAATATGACTCAAGTTTTCTGGAATAAATCTGTGTTTCCTTTGAATGTGTCTCTAGGCAGAGATTGGCCAGATGGGGGCCCAGGTTTTATTAAAGTTATTTATGTCTTTAAAAGTCTAGCTTTTACTTAAATTTTTCAGTGCTCTCTTTTCATAAATTTTCATGTAGAACATAAGCAATAACCTTAAAGTCTCAGTGGGAAACATACAGTGTATTTCATTGAAGTGAAACATAAAACATAGCATTCAGTTAACAAAGATTTTATCACCGAAATGGTATGCTATATGGAAACATTCAACAAAGATAGTCTGATTATCCTGCATTTAATGGTGCCTTGCCAAGTTGATTTTTTTTTATTGTTGATAACTATTCTTTAATAGATCTTCTAGCATTATATTAATCCATAGATTCTGTATCTACAAAATAATGTAGTTTCAAAGTATTGTTTTGTTACTTAATAGTTATATTGCCTTGGGAGAGTTACTTTAACCCATTCGTGCCTTAATTAATTTGTCAAATGGAACTATATGGGAGCTATATAGGTCTAGAAGAGCATTTGCTAATAACTGCTAATAGTATTTGTCATTATATATCTGAAAAAAATCTATTATGTCCTCACTATTAAATCACAGTTTGTCCGGGTATAAAACTCTAGATTAATAGAATATTTCCCACTGAAGATAATATAGCTTTTCTAGCATTTTTGTTATTAACGAAAAGTCTGCCAATAGTCTACAAGAAATAAACCTTTTCTCTTGGTGGCTTTTATGATGTTTTCTGTCTCAATTTAAAATGCATGTTTTGGGGCGCCTCGGTGGCTTAGTCGATTGAGAGTCCGACTTTCGCTTAGGTCATGATCTTGCGGTTGGTGGGTTCGAGCCCCGCGTCGGGCTCTGTGCTGACTGCCAGCTCAGAGCCTGGAGCCTGTTTCAGTCTGTGACTCCCTCTCTCTCTGACCCTCCCCTGCTCACGGTGTCTCTCTCTCTCTCCTAGAAATAAATAAAAAAAATATTAAAAAAAATAAATAAAATGCATGTTTTATTACTTAATATTGTGGTAAGGTTAATTGCATATATTCTTTTTTCCTTTTTTTCTTGTGGTAAAAGCTCTCTTTTTTTTCATGTTTATTTATTTTGAGAGAAAAGGGGAGGGAAAGAGAGAGAGAAGAAGAGAGAGAATCCCAGGCTCTACAGTATCAGCACAGAGCTGGACATGGGGCTTGACCTCGCCAACCTCGATATCATGAGCTGTGTTGAGATGAAGAGTCAGATGCTTAACTGAGCCACGCAGGCACCCATTGTAGTAAAAGTTCTTTTTTTTTTTTTTTTAATGTTAATGCTTATTTTTGAGAGATACAGACAGAATGTTAGTGGGGAAGAGGCAGAGACAGAGAGAGGGAGACACAGAATCTGAAGCAGGCTCCCGGCTCTGAGCCGTCAGCAGAGCCCGATGTGGGGCTCGAACTCAGGAATGGCAAGATCATGACGTAGGTGGTCAGAAGCTTAACTGACTGAGCCAGCCAGACGCCAAAGTTCTTTTGTTTTTAGTGTTTTTCTTTTAATTATAATTTTTGAAAGAGAAGGAGAGAGGGAAAGAGAGACAGAGTGTGAGCAGAGGAGGGGCAGAGAGAAAGGGAAACACAGAATCCGACGAAGGCTGCAGGCTCTGAGCTAACTGCATAGATCTTGACACAAGGGTCAAACTCATAGACTGTGAGACTGTGACCTGAGCCAAAGTCAGACTCTCAACCGACTGAGCCACCCAAGCACCCAGTAGGGTAAAAATTCTTAACATGACATCTACCTTCTTAACAAATTTTTAAGTGCAAAACACCATATTGTTAACTATAGTTACTGTATTGTATAGCAGACCTGTCGACATTGTTCAGTTTTATAACTGAAATTTTATATTCACTGGACAATTCCACATTTCCCCTTCCACCCTAGATCCTAGTAGCCATCATTCTATTCTCTGCTTCTATAAGTTTGACTGTTTTAGATTCCTCATACAAGTGAGATCATGCAGATTTTGTCCTTCCATGACTGGCCTATTTCACTTAGCATAATGAACCTCAGATTTATTATTGTTGTTGCAAAATGGTGAAATTTTGTTCTTTCATAAGTCTGATTAATATTCTGTAATATGTATATAACACATTTTTTTAAATCCATTCATCTGCTGATGGAAATTTGGGTTTGTCTCCATATCTTGGCTGTTGTTAATCATGTTGCAATGAACAGGAGAATTCAGCTTTCTCTTCGAGACCCTAGTTTCCATCCTTCTGGAAATACGTAGAAGTGAAATTGCTCTATCGTATGATAGTTGTTTTTAAGTTATGGTAGTTCTATTTTTATGTCTTCTTAACCAACGCCCTCATGATGTTTTCTGTAGAGACAAAACCATTTTACATTTCTTCCAAGAGTATACAAGCACTCCAATTTCTCTACATTTTGCCAACTCCTCTTTTTTCTTATCACAACCATCTTATCAAGTGAGAGGCAATATCCTATTGAGGTTTGATTTGCATTTCCCTGATCTTTAGGGACAGTGAGCATCTTTTCATGTCCCTGGAGACCATTTGTATGTAGAAACATTTGGAAGACTATCTCTCCTGTCCTTTGCCCATTTTTAGGTTGAATTATTTATTTACTTGTTTTTTCTCTTGAGTTGCAGGAGCTTCGTTTATGTTTTAGATACTACTAACCCCTTATCAGGTGAATGGTGCAAATGTTTTCTCCCCTTCTGAAGGTTACCTTTCACTCTGTTGATTGATTGCAGAAGCTTTTTACTGTGATGTAGTTCCAGCTGTCTACTTTTGCTTTTGTTTTTGGTCCTCTTCATGTCATATCCAACAAATTATTTCTAAGACTAATGTCGAGAAGGCTTTTCCCTATGTTTTCTTCTAGAAGCTTCATAGTTTCAGGTCTTATATTTAAGTCTTTAATCTATTTTGAGTTATTTGTTGTGAGTGGTGTAAGTTAGGGGTCCAAGTCAATATTTCTGTCTGTGGATATCCGGTTTTCCCAACACCATTTGTGAAGAGACTGACAGTACCAGCCAACATTCCAGCATAGATTAGGTTTTCTGGGACAGCAATAACAGGCTGGGAAAACAGAAATACTCCTTACCCTGAGTTCAAGTGCAGGTCTAAAGTGGTTGGGAAAATCACCTAAAAGTACATGGTGTTGAATACAGTTGTTACAGAAAGCACGACCCTTTTTTGCTTTCCATTTTGTACTGTCGGCCAATGGATTTGCTAAAACAGACAAAGGATTTGCTACATGCCAATCAAACATCTAAAACCTTGGAAAATTCAGTACACATATATACACACATATGTAATTACCACCTTTCATATACTTGGTGAATTATAGAATAGGGGCCAGGACATTATACAATAGAAAATGAAATAGCAAAATAAAGAAGGTAGTGAAAAATGTTTGCCTATGGCATCAAGGAAGATCTAACATGGCCAAGTTTTTAATTTTATTATAGCTTCCTTATTGAGTACTTGTCTTTTTGATATTCCAGATAAGGAAAAGGAAAGGACATGTAAAACACTTCCACATTTCTGCTGTCTACTGAAGTGTGGTGGTTTCCAAGAGAAGCATGTGTGCAATTGAGCTGTGAGCTTATCTGACTGCTCTTCCCATGGAACAACTTTTTCACCCAAAAACACAACTGACAAACTATGGTTTTCCGCCTGGAGTATCTGAAAGACATTTTCTCATTAATCAACAAGATGAGATCATCACTTCAAGAAAATTAACTGGTAATATCTGAAGCCAATATTAAAATGTGAAACATTCAAGGAATAATTAGAATTCTGAAAAATGTATAATTGTCACCACTGGTCTCTGCAAACATAAGGACTTTTATGCTATGAGATGGCCAGTGATGTTGACAAATGCACTTTTCCACATTGTGTGTATAATGAAATGTGTTAACATTAGGATTATCTGCGTAACTGAAGAACAAATATTTTCTAAATGATCAATGCATGATGTTAGCAAAATCTTGCAATAGGTAAAAATCTATTCAGAGTACAAAAACAAAAATAAAAAACAAACTACCTTGAAACCATTTACAGATTATAAATGTAGCAAAGTATGAAAAGTTAATTGATAGGATCTCAGATTTTATATTACATCTAGTCATTGTGAGTTTCAACGTGTTAGCAAAAGGAATGTCCACAAGTCTGTGAAAAAACCATCAATGCAATCCTACCTTTGCCAACTAGATATCTATCTATTTTTTCATTTACTTCAACCAAAGCCACATATTGCAACAGCTAGGTTGCCAGGCATCCAAAAAGATTTGCAAAAATGAAGAAATATGCTATTCTTCTCCCTACATTCCTTGTTTTGGAGTATATGGCTTTGTTGTTATTTCTGTTAACATGTAATAAGATTGTTGTTATCATTTTTTAAAATAAATAACATGCTTTAAAATTCTCAGTTTTAATAACTAATGCACCAAATATTGATACATATATCATCAAGAGTTCTTTGTGGTCCCCTTAATTTGTAAAATTATTGCATAGGATCCCTGATACCAGGTACTTAGAAACCTACTGTTTTCCAAGACCTTAAATATAAGGTTTGGTTGGAAAAATTACTACTTCCTCTGTTCCCATTAACCATACAAAATCACTGAGACTGGAAACTATCCAATAATGTTAAAAATGATTCCTAGAAACTAGTAGAATATGAGTTTGTAACTACTGTTTTTGGTTGCCTTATGGATGACCATAGTTCAAATTTAAATTACTAATATACTGCTATATCTTGTTATACTCTGGATACTGTCAAATTCTGTGGTTCTGTTTCAAATATATCAATTGTCAAGTTTCAGCTTCACTGACTTGTAAGTGACTTTTTTGTTGATGTGATGTGATATGTATGCAAGACCAATGGTGTACCCAAGTCAGTAAATCTAAGCACTATTTTTAATTTAAAATAATATTTCAACATAAGTTAGAAACTTAATAAGGGTTTGTTTCTAGGTCAACAAAGCTTAGTTAGGAATATGGAAATTCAAAAAAGTAAGCAAACTTTGTTAGGCATGAAAAATAGTACTTTTCCCCTCTGAATCTTGCTTGAGATTCACACAAAGGAGTAACAATTTATAAAATATGTCTAATGCACATGTAAGTTGGACATTGCATTGATAAATCTGGAAACAAACAAAAATTATGAAAGAATAAATATGTAAATTGATCAATTGGTTCAGCATAAAAATCATATAAATTATTAGAAGCTGGTATAGAAATATGCAGAATAACATTCCATCCAAATATACTTTGGTTAGTAAAATGGAGAAATAAATCATTCTATATTAAAGAATACACAATAATTTTATTCTGCTGCTCTCAAGGAAAAATAACAAAAATATATATCATAAGCATGACAATAAAGTTTCCCCAGCAAGCGATCATTTTTCAGTGACTAAAACTATAACTGATTTTAAAAAATCCACCAGGCACCGTGAAAGTAAAAAGGTAGAAGGAGGCAATCATGATGGATGGTATGGATGTGCCTCCCATTAGATCTGTATTTGAGATAACTGAGATAAAGGTGGACATTCCTCTTCCTAATATCATTTAGTTTTATATTTTCATTTTATCTCTTGCTTGTACAGCATATACCAATTTGTGTGTTCAAGGGAAAATTTGTGCCCAAGCTTCAGTGTGAGAGAACTATACATTTTCTATTTTTAGCAGATGAGAAGTAGCAGCTGTCACCTGGCATGTAAAGAAAACCCAGTGGTGAGTTGGTAGATAACATGTCAATGCCCTCCAGTTGAAAGACCTCCAGGAACACACCTGTAGTTGAATAATGTGGTTCCTTACTAGCTGACCTGAGGGAGAACATACTGCTTGGGGGATGGGAGAGGGGTTCTAGGTAAGAAGGTGTTAGAAGGATATGGGCATGTGTTAAGTGATTTAGGAGGGTTTAAGGAAGTGGGCTTTGCTATGGCTTGAGTGCTGTCATGAAGGGAGGATACAACTATGATTGGATATCTTTATAAATTTTATCTAGAAGAAAGGAAGTGTAGACTGGAAAAGATATAATTAATAAAAGAACATCAGCCACCAATGGGGGGTGTTTGGTCACTTTTGTGGTTTGGCCAATGTTCATGTTTCTTTTGTGTTTGGACAATATTATGGATGGGTCATGGTTTTTTCTTGATCCATCACAATCACAACATGACCTTGCCTGATATTAATATTCTGAAATTGTTGATGTTCAAAGGAAAACATTGGGGACGCCTGGGTGGCTCAGTCGGGTAAGCGTCCGACTTCGGCTCAGGTCATGATCTCATGGTTCGTGGGTTCGAGCCCTGTGTCGGGCTATGTGCTGACAGCTAGCTCAGAGCCTGGAGCTTGTTTCAAATTCTGTGTCTCCCTCTCTCTCTGACCTTCCCCTGCTCACACTATCTCTCTCTCTCTCTCTCTCTCAGAAATAAATAAAACATAAAAAAAAAAAAAACTAAAGGAGAACATCACTGGGTCCTAGACCACCCTGCAGCAATACCAAGACCCGGCTGAAATATACACCCAACCTTTTTGCATAACTGTAGTTATGGATAGTCATGGATCACATTCCACCTTGATTTGGTTTCTTTCTTTTATTTTTATTTCTACTATGCTGGAAATTCTTAGCTTATAATTTTTGTCTTTATTTCCTTCACATAGAGCTCGATTTTTAGGTATCATGGTTTGGAATTATAAAGAGATGACTCAGTGAAGACAAAGGTTAGTAGGTTAAAGATTTCACAGAGGTGTTGGCCAGTGGGTACTTAATAAACTCTATGCTGACATTTCATTAACAATCAGCAGTGGTTTTATATAGACAGTGATTCCAAGAAAAGCTGCCAAGTCACTAGAAGTGGTAGAAATTGGCTAGAGCTGTGAATTCAAAGGAAGGAGCAGAAGTTATAAGTAGCCATGGAGCTTGCCCATTCTCTAGCTCAGCCCTTCTGACTCATAGCCCATCACTGCAGCTACCATGACTGTCCATTTTGGGAGGGAAAGACTCATGATTTAAAAGGAAAATCTGCATTCCTAAATAACTATCATCTCAGTTGTTGAAAATTTCTGGAAAAGAGGTTATCCATATGCAGATAGTTCCCACCCTTGAACTAGGAATCATTATAGAACATTGACAACATTCTCTCATCAAAATAGTCATGCCTTAAGTGCATGAATCTCTGTAATTTTGCTATAAATGTAAGACATTTGTGCATTTTGTTCTCCTATTCTATAAACCAACAATTTTGATCTCTTTAAAAATAACAAGCAAGTTTATGCATTTGTTCATTCAGCAAATATTTTTTGAGTACGTACTAGGCCCTCCCTAAGCAATGAGGAGAAAGGGATGACTTGATAGAACAGACCCTTCTAGAGAATCTTTATTAGCTTTAGAATGAAGTTGCTTTTTTTCAATAAAAAAGATCAGTGAAAATCATCTCCAATAATACATAGATTTCTATAAGGTATATTTAAAACCAAACTGTGAACCTGAAATAGGATTCCTGATTAGATTGTACTGGAGTAAATGCATTCCTCAGAACTCTTCAAGAGTGAGTGGATATAGGAAAGGATGACCAAAGAATTCAATTAAAAGTTAATGAGACCTATGTTTAGTTGGTCTTCTGAACTCAGCTCTTGTATTACAACTAAATTTTTAAGTCATAATTATTATGAAACTTTTGTTACATTCAAACTAGAACTGAGTTTCCAATTTGAGATTTGATAAGTACAATCAGAACCTTCAAATGAAGGCAATGGATTACTTGTGAAGTTTTGGATTAGTTTAAGAAGCTTGCTAATTTGGAGAATTTTTAAAACAGTCACATAATGAAAGTTATAATCAAGATATGTAATCTAAAGTCAAGGATAATCATCTTTTACTACAGAAATGTCAGACATGGGCCTAGTGATTTCACTGCTTAACTATTTTTCTTACTTGACATTTAACCATGAATAAACACTCTTATACATATGTTTAAAAGTTTTCTTGGGGAACTGAAGTACTCTCAGTGAGAAGCACAATGTGAACCCTGCTGTATTTTTCAGCTGGACTGAAATACAGCCACTCAGATATTTCCTCTCAAGCTCAGGGTTATAGTAAAATCTCTGGGTGTTTCAATAAGTTAGAAAATGAAAATATGGTTTGGAAATTTCGGATATGAGTAAATTTGGTCAGAAGACCAAAAGTAACAGAAGCAGATCCAACTCATTTTATGTTTGTTTGTTGCTTTTAAAACCATTCCTTTTTAGGGGTGCCTGAGTGGCTCAGTCGGTTGGGCAGCCAAATTCGGCTCAGGTCATGATTTCACAGTTCGTGGGTTCGAGCCCCATTTTGGTCTCTGGGTTGACAGCTGGCTCAGAGCCTGGAGCCTGTTTCAGATTCTGTGTCTCCCTCTCTCTGTGACCCTCCCCTTCTCAGGCTGTCTCTTTCTCTCAGAAATAATAAAACATTAAAAAAGATTAAAACGATTCCTTTTTATTATATTTTCCAGTATTTTTTTTATTTAGAAAAGGAAATGTATGTAATCTATATATTGGTCTTAAATTACCAACATATGGTGTATACTAATAAGCCCTCCCTCATCCCAAGAACTAAAATGTGTCTGATGTTTGAAGGAGGTTTTAATTGTTCAGACAAAGGAAGATTGAATCTAGTAAATAATAGGAAACACTAAAGATTCAGAAAAAACGAAAGAGAAATGCTAACTGGCTTTGAGGTAACATTAATACTATTAAGGTCAACTGATAATTAGGGACACCTGGGTGGCTCAGTCAGTTGAGGATCTGACTTCAGTTCTAGTCATGATCTCATAGCTCATGGGTTTGAGCCTCACATTGCGCTCTAGGCTGACAGCTCAGAGACTAGAGCCTGCTTCAGATTCTATGTCTCCCTCTCTCTGCCTCTTCCCGTTGACGTCCTGTCTCTCTCTCTCTCTCTCAAAGATAAAAACATTAAAAAAAAAAAAGAACACATAACTATATATGCCATTTTAAGGGCTTTAATCCTGAAAGTGCCATTTTAGGAATGTCATGAATATGCATAATTTTCCTCTTTTATCCTTAGTAATTCACAATGTATTATTTGTCACAAGAATAATCTGCATTCTGCTGTGTTAATAAATATTTGTGGAGATAGAATGTAACAATTAGCCAATAAGCAGATGAAATCTGACATCATTCATTCATTATCAGTCCCTGGATACGAACTTGTCAGACTTGGATTTGCCTAAGATTTCTCTGATCATAGATTTTTTTTGTGTGGTTTCAGAGCTCATGTATTGCTCCCTTTGGGATATAGTCAAAAGTCCATCTTCTATTCAACTTTAGGGTGCGTTGTATATTTTGTTGTGTGAAACAAATCAATCCTTCCTTGGATGTAAGGTATTGTTTTTCTGGTCCTCCTATTGTCAGTGATCTACATTTTAAATAAGTGGCGTCTATAAGTGGTGTCCATTTGCAAACTAACACACATTTAGCAGTAGGGACAAAACAAATATATGCAGAAATATTAAATATAGTAGTTTCCTTTTGCCTAGGAAGAAGCATTATTTTCCCATTACCCCCCATTGGGTTCTTTTCTAGGCATATTCACTTCTATTTCTGGTATTGATTGCAGCCCTCATGAGCAGCTTAGCCATATGCCTGTGTGATCAGCATCATTAGCTGTTGCATTCGTAGTGCTGTGAGCATCTGTATCTGTAACTATTATCCAGAAATATCTCTGGTGGGCGCTGATAATAGCAATGAAGTATGTCACACCGGACGTCCAAGTTCAAACACATTTTGCCCCCGACCCCCAACTCTGCCCAATATTTTCCTTGTAAATTTTCTACATACTACCTACTTTCCTGTCTCATTTAATATAGTTAGTTTTTTGTTTGCTTTTGTTTTTTGGCTATCCCAATTAACTGCAAAGTTAGACTTAAGGGTCATATATTGTTTATCTCTGCATCACCTAAATTGTCTAGACAGTGACTGGTATTTTGGCATTAGTCAACACAGCTTGATTAAATAGATAAATGTTCTCCTTCTATTTAATGAGGTTTGTTTCTGTGTAATGAGGTCTGCTAAAGAAAAGAGCCATAATCCTGACACGTGGTGTCTGTGTCCCATAGAATCCTGTCCATTGTGGTAAGTATTTGTTTACTCAAATAGGTAAATTTTACTACAATCTGGCTTTCTAAACGAGCAGTCACTAACATTATGATTTTGAAAGTAAAATCTTTTCTCCAAAATGTTTTCTCCTTGTCTGCCATAAATCTTGTGCATGAACCCGAAGGCTCATGAGACTGTCCTTAAAACAAAACTACAAGGAACTGAAGCTCTTTAAGTCTGTAATCAGTTCATAAACATTAGTTGTACTAAATAGGGACTAAATTTGACATTGCTTTTATACCCCATCTGTCCAGTTTTGTCAAGAGAGAACAGGAGAGGATCAAAAGCAAGGTTATATTTCATTTCATTATATTTCATTGTACCTTTGGCTCAGGATAGCTTTGGGGCAAATGAGTGATATAAATAAAAGCAGGTAGACTGAATGAGCTTAACCATTAGCGAAATCACTAACTGGCATCAGGGGCGCCTGGGTGGCTTAGTTAGTTAAGCGTCTGACTTTTGGTTAGGTCATGATCTCGCAGTTCGTGGGTTCGAGCCCCACGTCGGGCTCTGTGCTGACTGCCAGCTCAGAGCCTGGAGCCTGTTTCAGAGTCTGTATCTCCCTCTCTCTCTGACCCTCCCCTGTTCACGCTGTCTCTCTCTATCCTAGAAATAAATAAAAATATTTTTAAAAAAAGAAAAAAGAAAAAAAGAAATCACTAACTGGCATCAAATTTAGAGGAATAGTCCTGGGAGTGAGCTGAAGACTTTATCCTGGTATGTGATTTCCTTCAGGAACCAGGGATTTATTCTCACAGCTGCTGGTGGGCTCCTGCGCACAGCTCAGGTCCTCTCCAGAACTGCCCTTAGCTGAGGGAAACTGCTTTGCCCAAGTTTATGCCTGTTTTCTGGGGGCAACCTTTGTCCAGTGACTTGATATCAGAGCAAAATGGCATGGCTTCTTTGCCTCCATTGCAACAAGGCAAAGGCCTTCCTAGCTCCAGAGCTCCCCATCTTATCCACTAGATATCTCTGCCGAAATTTTATCCCAGTTCAATCCATCTGCCCATTCCTGCTGCCCTCACTCCATCCTTTGTAAACCGCTTGCATGCCAACTTCAGAGACTCAGCATCTTTCTTGGGACTCGTAATGAAGAACGTTGGTACCAGCTGTTGATATAGAAGACCAACTCTAAAATGGGGTCCTCAAACTGGATTACTCAGTGGCTGTCTGGCAGGAAACATCTCATTACCCATGGAAGACGGAGCACTTGTCATGCATGTGGTTGTGGTACATTCAGCCTTCACTGGTGGTGAACTGGGATGGAATGCTGGTAAAAGGGAATGTGCTGGTGTCCACTCTACAACAGGTATTTGATCGGTTTGGAGGAATTAGTAATTCTATTAAATAGAATGACTATCGGTGGGGATCATCAATGAATTAAAAAAAGACAACCAGAGGCTGAAGGTGAATAACTCCTATACAAGAGAAAGTGTGAAGGGAGGAGTCATTATCGCAACACATAGACTCTTAACTGCTGTAATAGAGATCAGAAAATGACGAGGATCCTGCTCAGTTCTTATTTATGAGAGTGAGAGAGCTCCAGAGATGACTGAACCTTAATCTTAAGCATTCGCCAATCTGGTATGCCAAAGTCAGCATCCTGATTGCAAAAGAGTGAGACCCTTATATTTGAAATGGGTCTATTGGATTGGTGTCCTCAAAACCTTGAGTCCCTGGATTCACTTGAAGCTTTTAGTTCTGCAGAAATAGTTCGTTCACTCCTCCCTAGGAGAGGCTAATACTCTTCCCTTTCTTCAAGACATTACAGAGACTCTGCCTTGTGAGACTACATCCATCTACCTTATTTAGATGATATTTAAATGAGACTTTGGATTTCAGTTTTAGGGTTGATGCTGAAGTGAGTGAAGACCTTTGGGGTTGTTGAGTTAGAGTGAATATATTTTGCATATGATAAGGACATGAATTTTGGGGAACCAGGGACAGAATTTTATGGATTGAATGCTTGTGTGCCCCCCGCCTTCACATATTTAAGTCTTAATGTTCAGTGTGACTGTATTTGGAGATAGGGCCTTTATGGAAGTAAATAAGGATAAACGAAGTTGTTAAGTGTGGAGACCTAATCTGATAGGATTAGTGTCCTTCTAAAAAGAGACACACTCTCAGTCAAGTGATGACACAGCAAGGTAGCCATCTGCAAACTAGGAAAAGAACTCTCACCAGAAACCCAACCTAGCTAGAAGTTGATTTTGCACTTTCTAGTCTCCAGAATTGTGAGAAGATAAATTTATTTTGTGTAAGCCACCCAGTTTATGGTATTTTGTTATGGTAGCCCATCACACTAATGCATGCCTCAAGGACTAGTATTCCCAATGGAACATATAGAAATTTGTGCTTCTTATTCATAAAACTCTTAACCTCTGGAGATCTGGTTATAAGCAGGGGAATACCCACCCGGGGACACAATGGCAGTTCTGCGAGAAACTTAAAGCTATGGTTGCTACTTGGTTACCTTTGGCTCATTGTCCCAAGAGACAGTAGATAAGGAAAGGAAACCCTTTCCTAAGTAATTGAGGAAAAGCTACTTTTATACAGTGGGGCTGGAAAGAAAATGTTTGGCACCCAGATAAGCCTCTGGGTATCTTTTAGTACTTTTCTGTTCAATTTTTATTGTAAATGGACAAGGCATCAGCTGCACCTTGAGAAGGACAAGGTAGACAAGAACACAGACCCATAGGTGAGGGTCTGGTTTGCCACACTAAATAAGTCTCTAAGACAAATCAAGGCTCTAAGAGAATGTGGGAAATATAATATCAGGAGTAGAAGAGAGATGATGAGTACCTATTGTGGCTTTAGCACCTGTTGCAGTGGAGTGGCTGTGGTTAACCCACTAATCTTCCTCAGGTAAGTTTTCCTAGGAAAAGAGAATCCTAGGGAAGTTCTTTTCAGATGGATAGAACTCCCTATGGTTGGTTAGAGTGGATTCTGCAGTATGCTGTACACCATGCCCTTTAGGATGGTATAGCCATCATCCCAATTGCAGGAAGTGTTAGCTTTGATTGTTCATGGTTAAGTTCCTGTCTAAGAATTGGCCTTGGCCAAAGAAGCTGCCATACTTAAGAAGGAGGCCTATGTCCAATGGCAGAACAATGTGGGGTGGGGAGGTGGCATGCAAAAGTCCAGCATTCTTGCTTCAACTGGGGAAACTCTGAAGGGTCTTGCAGATCCAGATCTCCCCATAGATTACCTGAAGTCTTCACTATAAATGCATCATGGCTCAACTTCTCCATCTTCTCAATCCTCCTTTATTTACCTGTCACAATTGCTTTTCCATAGATGAATTCCCAATAAGCATCCCTTACACAGATCTCAGTGTCTTGGGATCTTTTTCCTGTGGAATGTGACCTGCAGCAATAATAATGGGATGGGAGCATAAATCTCAGGGGCTGAATGACAGCAGGTAAAAAGATAGAGATTTGAGTCTGGCTTTTGGTAGAGTTCTACTGCAGCTTGATTTTGATTTTGTTCTACATATTGTTATTTTAGGAGCCAGGCTGATGAAATTCTTTATGAGACATTGACCATCTGTGGAGAAAGGAGGTAATGGGAAACAGCTCTTGGCTCTTCTAGATCTTCGTCAGAAAGAATGAGTAATATTACTTGTCCTTTAATATTGTTCAAAACTTATCACATGACCATGTTTGAGTTCAACACAGTAATCGTCCTTTGAGGAGTGTGCCATGGGATGGGGTAGTGGAGACGAGTGAGCAGTGACTCAGTCTGATACAGGGACTAAAGCAAGACAACTCAGAACCTGTGCAAGAGAATTTGAGCCTAAGGGGGAAATGAGATTTCAGGGAAAAAGCAAAACTATGGACATCGCGAGAGTTTAGGTTCAAGGTCAGAGATTATATATACATATATCTAAATGTTTATTTATTTATTTACTTACTTAATTTTGAGAGAGAGAGAGAGAGAGCATGTGAATGGGGTAGGAGCAGAAAGAGAGGATTCCACGGCACAGAGCCCAGTGCAAAGCTGTATCTCACAAACCATGAGATCATGACCTGAACCAAAATCAAGAGTCAAGAGTTTAGTTTAATGAGCCACCCATGTGTCCTGAGATTATATTTTAAAGTTATGTAGTAGGCTGTATATGTGTTGGCTAAGATAAATAAATTTGTAGGCTTGGGCAGACTCCTTAATATCTCTAAGCCTCAGAAAGTTATTATAATAAAACTTAACATGTAGTGTTTCCGTAAAATGGGATAAAGCTTGTAAAGTGATTAGGAGTATGCCTGGCATCTAGATTATGTTCAATGGTTGTTACCTGCTATTAGTCACGAACAGGAAATGTGGTTTTTGTTAAGTGTCAAAGTAGTGGGTTAAGGTAGACTTGGTCATTTTTTTTTAAATAGTTTTATTTATTTCTAGGAGAGAGAGAGAGAGAGACAGCGTGAGCAGGGGAGGGTCAGAGAGAGAGGGAGTCACAGACTGAAACAGGCTCCAGGCTCTGAGCTGGCAGTCAGCACAGAGCACCACGCGGGGCTCAAACCCACGAACTGCGAGATCATGACCTAAGCGAAAGTTGGACGCTTAACTGACTAAGCCACCCAGGCGCCCCAAACTTGGTCATTTTTAACTAAAATCACATTTGTTTCTGAAATGACCATATAGAGTTACTGATTGAAATAAAAAAGATATAGAGGCAAGGAATGTATGACACTGATATGATTACCAAAACATTTTGATCCTTTCTTATAGAGATTAACCTTTTCTGGCTTGTAGTATACGTATTTTTTTCATTAGTTTATCTTTTTCTTAAAAGAAAAATTAATGTTTTTTTTTTTTTGAGACAGAGAGAGACAGAGCATGAGCAGGGGAGGGGCAGAGACAAAGGGAGATACAGAATCCAAAATAGGTTCTGAGCTGTCAGCACACAGCCTGATGAGGGGCATGAACACACAAACCATGAGATCATGACCTGAGCCAAAGTCAGATGCCCAAACGACTGAGCTACCCCGGTGACTCTCATTAGTTCATCTTTTATGCATATATATTTTTCTTACTTGAAGCCAGGCACCACACCTTATTATTCATTAGTTTCAATGCAGTGCCATGCCCAATGTAGATGACTGTGACACTTTAATTGTGGTTAATATTATCAATGTTGTTTCTATTGCTCTAAGTCAGTTCTCTGCTAAATAATTGTCCATAGTGTCTTATGTGTAATTTGAGTTTTGGTTTCCTTAGCCTGGTAATCAATGTCATCTATAATCTGGTCTCAATCTAAATTTTCAGATTTATTTACTATTCACCACACTAACCCAGCCAAACTAAGCTATACATTACTCTTTATACATGTGTCTTGATTACTTTGAGTCCTCATTTTTACTTACTTCTTGGTTTTTCTCTGATCTTTGGTTGTAAGCCACCTCTTCCCACATCCTACTCAACAGCCCCCCACCCCCCCATGTAACCATTCTACTCAACCAAAAGGAGTCTAGGGGCTCAAACTGGTTAGGTCCCACTAGGTACAACCTGGTTTCCATCTGTGCATAAGCTTCTTAACTCTCTTTGCCTGTCTGAGCACAGAAATGGTTGGTCACCTAGACAAAGAACGGATGGTAACATGCTATGGATTAGGTCACTGTGCCCATATTGTGGCTCTGGTATGAGCTCAGGGTCAGGAATATAATTCTGTCATCTTTTTAGCATGCGTTTTCCTGGAGGGACATACGATCCATCATTACAGGAACAGAATTAGTCTTCTGGACTAAGTTACAAGAGAATGTTGAAAGCATTTTAGGTAGATAATGTTGTTGTGTCATGTAAATTTGTCTTTATTCATAATGTTTGATTTGGGTTCAGGATATATTCTGCAACTACTTAGGAGGAGAAAGAAAAGAACAGAATGAGTTAAGACTTCAAAATGTTTGGTGTTTTAAAATCTTTAACATGAAATTTAATTAAAGAAACTATAGTCCAGGAGCACCTGCGTGGCTCAGTCAGTTAAGCATCCGACTTTGGCTCAGGTCATGATCTCACAGTTCGTGGGTTCGAGCCCTGCATCGGGCTCTGTGCTGACAGCTAGCTCAGAGCCTGGAGCCTGTTTCAGATTCTGTGTCTCCCTCTCTCTGATCCTCCCCTGTTCATGCTGTCTCTCTCTCTCAGAAATAATTTTTTTTTAAAAAACTGTAGTCCATCTATATAAAAGGAAGTATGAAAGGGTTATCAAAATATTTAGAGTTGGCTGCAATAATAAATGTTTATTGTGTTATTTACAATGTGCTCTTTTTAGTTTCTGTCCCTTGAGTTTGTACTGATTACTATTGAAGACTTCTACCAAATTTTCTTCATTTACATATGCCCAGGAAATCTTATAAATCTTATTGAGAAAACCACTCAAATATATTCAAAACAAAAGAACATAAAATTGTGATACTACATTTCTAATGAGAGAGAACCTTCTGCAGATATATAAAAGACAGGTGTTCTAGGCACGTGGATGACAAAAGCCTATTCAAACTTAATTTTGATTTCATGAATGTTATTTGGAATGATCCCAGAATAAGAGAAATTAAGTCTGGTGCTTCATAAATGTGAAAAGCTAAAAAATGAATTTGAGAAGATACCATGCCAATTTAATTTAAATCATTCAGGTGAAAACTAAATAATGCTATAAATATCTAGGTATGCCCTTCATATGTAATAAAATATCTCAGTATTTGGAAATAATTGGCTAATTTCACATTAGTTATAGTTTTCATGGAAGTGACTGGGTTCAAGGACAGGGTCCCAAAAGTTGGGAGATAAAAGTATCAATGAGTATCATCTGGGTCAACAGCTTCAACTCACCAATGAAGAAACTAAAATGTTACTCCATCACGATGTATGGTAGAGTTGCAATGCAGTTCAAGTCATCTGACTATTAGTTAAAATACCATCCCTGTTTTTCAGTTCAATCTTTATTACATGGTTTTTATTGAATATTTTGAATTAGTGAGATATGTTTTGGTGGCATAATAATAGGAAACCCTGAGGGCTAGCTTGTTACTGCCCAAAAGAGACTCATGGAAACTAAGGTAATAAACTGAGCCAGTTTTTCAAGGGACCAGGGCGAAGGCTAGAAAAGGCTCATGGGGCAAATCTTCTCCATTCTTGCCTCTTTACCTTCCCCTTCCTGGCATTTGCTCCATTTGTCTCTCCCCACCGACTAGCTTTCTCTGCTCTTCAGCGCCATCATGCTTGAGAGTTCTGCCGTGTGTAGCCATGGCAGTATGTGGCTGTGACACTGCAATTCACTTTAGCCACCAACTTTAGTTTCTGTCATGCACTCTAGTGCCCCCAACTAGTATTTCAGCAATAAGAAGGGGCAGTCTGACTGGCTGGTTCAAATCTGCCTGCAAGATTCATCACTGGTTAAGGAGAAGGTATTTTCAGAAAAAAAGGAATATGGGCTGAGAAGACATCCCAGAAATTATCTGACAGAACTTGTTTCCATCACTCAACAAGCGTTTATTGAGGGCTGATACCATGTGTCAACTTGTAAAAATGAACAAAAGAACCAATGTTCCCGGCTTCAGTGAGCTTGTACTCTAACTTAGAGGGCAGAATAATGGATGCTGAAGGGTACACATGTTGCAGGATGTGTATTCTGATTTATAGGAGTTTGGCGTTTATAGTTTGGCAATTTATACGCCAATAGGAACTCAAGTCTAAAAAGCTTAACAGCTGAAGAGATTAAATATCCTGCATAATTTCCCTTTTATGACATTACTAAATCAAATCTATCAACATTTTCGAGTACCTACTGAGTAGTATTCTAGGCACTTCATGGGATACAGAGGAAGAATAATATAGGTCTTCCCGACAAGGAGATTAAGCACTACTGGGGAAATAATTTACACAGAGAACAACTACAGAATTTAAATATATGTGATTAAGTTTATGCTGGGAGCCATGAATACAAAAGGCACTTGGAGAAAAGAAAAAAATCTCTATAGGTTGGGTTCACCCTGGAAATTTTCACATGACATCAAGGATTTGTACTGGGGCAAAATTTGAATATGACAATCATTTTCGGTTCTATGACTTATTATCTTCTCCAGTGAACCATTAAAAATGGTATATACTTTTCTTTTTTTCTAATTTTTTAAAATGTTTATTCATTTTCATGCAAGTGACAGAACATGAGCTGGGGAGGGGCAGAGGCAGAAAGGGAGACACAGAATCTGAAATAAGCTCCAGGCTCTGAGCTGTCAGCACAGAGCCCGACGCAAGGCTCGAACTTGGAAACGGTGATATGATGACCTGAGCCAAAGTCATACACTTAACCGACTGAATTACCCAAGCACCCTGGAATATATTTTTCTGTTAGTACTGACTGAAATACATTAATCATGAATAAATGTGAACTTTATAGTGTTTATAGACCAAGATGAGAGATGGATGATATATATAGTAGACTTAGAATTGTAGGCATTTGTGATATTCTGGTTCAGTACAGATTCATCCCAGAGAGATTTACTGATGGATACAGGTGGTTTACAAAGGAAAGATGGTAGAGAATACTATCATTGGCTGAATTATCCCTTATAAAGTGCTGAATTATCCCTTATAAAGAAGAAGTAAACACTATTTTCCCATTGGAATTATTGACTGTAGCATGTGGGCATTAGTCAATCATAGGTAAGATCTAGGATGGTCAGCAGTGTGTGGAGATATTAGGGACAAATGTGCTGAGGACAAAGGCACAATTTTTTAAAAAAATGTTGGGGCACTAGGAATCCAGGATTCTTATTTGCAAACAACTCATGTGATAATTCATTGGGAATAAAGTTCACAAGAACTTTCCTAGTCTTTATAAAATTTTATTTAGAAAAATGCCAAGTTTGCAATACAGAAAATTAAGCACAAATGTTATCATGTTGGAAGTAGACTTTCTGATAATTAATATGACCATTCAGATCAGAGGTGGTATTTCCATAAAAACAGGATTCCTTTATGCTAAAAATTACTTGAGGAAAATGTTTTAATTTTACTCTTTCTTATGTAGGGGTTGGAAGAAAAGTGAAAAGGGATTTTAATGTGGTCGTGAAAGGTTATTCTACTGGTGCCTCACCCTCCCTTCTCTCACCTGCAATACTCACCACTGTCTGCAAGTCATGCATTATATTCTCTTTGGGATTATCTTTTACAATGGTCATTGTGGGGACATTTATATTACCTCAAGACCAAACTTTAGAGCTGGAGATTTTCTATTGTCATTAGAATCCATAATGTTTAAAACAGATGATTTGGGTTGAAGAATTCCTTATTAACTACTTTTTCTTCTACCTGGAAGCATTACTAGAGTCTTTCCAAAAGGAATTGTACAAGATACTTCTCTGTAGCATCTGTGAGAAAAGAGCTATAACATTCCTTCTTCTTCTCCTTGTGGCCCCGAAATATTTCCTTGAAAAGATTATACACATGCTTGTAATAAGAAAGGATATTTATGTGGGAGTATAACATTCAGAGCCAACAGAATATGGATCACAGAATTAGCTGTCAAACATAGTTAATACACAGAGAAATTGTGCAAAAATATCACTAGCTTACTGGTGTATCTAAAATCCAGCCTTGAGTTTTGAGGGAGTTTCCATTTGGCTCTGTTGTTAGATGATATCTGCTGAGAACCAGTCCAGCCAGACTATAGTGCAGAATAGCATTTAAAGATAGAATAAGACCATTTCTTTGTCTTTCTATACAGCCTGAGGAAAGCTGTTAGTGTATTGTAAAATATACAAATTACACATCAGATTTTGCTGGGAGCCTCACTGGCCTCTCTGATGGCAGTCACGGCAAGGAAATGGCAGTGTTTGCACAGCTCCTGCTGTGAGAAATGAAAACTGGTATCTCCTTCTGCTACTACTGGCTCATGTCGGAAATGAGCCTGCTGGTATTGACCAGGCCTCACAATATTCCATATCAGACCCATATTCCGAACACAGATACCACATAAGAAAGCATATTCCTGCCTTTACAAAAGAGATTTTAGATGAGAGCTCTGTGGGTGATTGTCAAAAGGCTCTTCCTATGGGCCTTGCAGATCAAAGACAATTGAGCCTGGCCCCAAGACAAAGAGCCTAATTTAGAGTTTAGGAACAAACAGGGGTAGAACTTAACACTTACAGCTTCTTCTAACTGGTGATGTATGGCAGTCCCTTCCCCAAGGCATGCCTTCTGCAAACATCTCCCTTACAGGTGGCTGGGATGATGATAGAAAAGAGTAGCTAACACATAACCCAAAGGCAAAAGGCTAACACATTTAGGACCCCCGTGGTGTTCACACATTCAGCATCAAATAGGTTTCCACAAACAAAGCAGTTCAAAAACATTCATCCTCTTGAGAGCCAAACAGAATAATTCCTAGCCTAACTATTTACAACTTAACATATATATGTCATCCTATTTTTCATTAAGAACATCCTGTTATTTCCTTAGTTGTAAAATTCAACCTCACTATGATTGAGGTAATTCACAAAAGGCTTCCCCTTGTAAAAAATTCCTTTTTCTGATCTCATGTTGTTCTTGAACCTTTAAATAAAGACACCAAAACCAACAGGGCAGAGATGCCTGCCTGGTGATCAGAAAGAATTTCGGGGCTCTCTCACTCTCTCTATCTCGCCGACACCGTCCATCCTTCAGGGATCCCTGGACTTGTCGGAGACAGTCCTTATATTAATAAGAACACAAAAGACCTAATGATCTTTGAGTCAAGTCACATTTTCATTAGTTTGATTATCTCCACCCCTGCCATCCCCCCCCCCACCTAGAAACTTAGTGACATTTCTTCACTGAAGGTTTATTGATAGGTTTGTTTTTTTAAGTTTATTTATTTATTTTGAGAGAGAGGGCATAGGGGAGGTGCAGAGAGAAAGGAAGAGAGAGAATCCCAAGCAGGCTCCATTGAGCTCAGCACATCAGGAACCATGAGATCATGACCTAAGCTGAAATCAAAAGTCAGATGTTTAACTGACTGAGTCACCCATGTACCCCTCATAGTCTCATAGGTAGGTTTCTATCTGAATGGTCTACCATTCCTTTCCCACAGACACACACACACACACTTGCCCACACGCAAATGTACACATCATGCACACACATAAACACACATGTACACACACCATGCACACATATATACATACACGCAACAAATGTACACACACACCCAACAAGTATACCTACATGGATGCACGTTCTGCATTCCCCAGACTGCTTTATATTTCAAAACTAAAGTCTGTTATTAAGGCCAGCATCTTTTATGCATTAGGAAGCCAGATAAAGCTCAAATCCCATGGTATCCAATAACAACCAGCAAAGAATATTACAGAAAATCCTTGAGAGCACGACAATTTATACTCAAGCTGGGTACATCTCTTGTGGCCCCTGACACACAATGCACTGTAAGTGTACAACTGTCTGTAGGCTTGGGTCCTACATGAAGCAGTAGTTTAAGCAGTTCTACCCAGTGGTGCTTGTCAGCAGAAGTTCCCCCCATGGCTTCTGGCCCTGGGTCACCAAGGATCTTCTAATTGCCAGATTCAACAGACTCCTTTTAGAGAATTACTTAAGTTCTCTGTAGTACCTAACACAGTTCGTTATACTCTCCTCAGAATGTCTCTATTTCTCTCCTTTTCTAGATTTTCTGCTCGTTTCATCATCATGGCAAATCTAAGAATTGTCTTGACCAATTCTTGACCAAGAATTGTATCAGCTGAAAGTATAGGTGGTCTTTCTGGGTCTAAGCCTTGCTCTACCACTTCTCACAACTGTCATATTTTAGATCATTTACTAAACCTCTTTGTCTCCATCTCTTTTGAAGTAAAACATGGAACATGATAGTACTTATGATGTCAGTATGATGTTGTGATGATTAAAGAAATTAGTATAAGTCAAGGACTTAGAAACATATCTGGACCACAGATGTTTCTCCAAAAGTATTAGCTAATGATGGTTTCAATGTTTAGCATATAGTAAGTGAATTGTAATTGGCAAAAATCAATTATACCAATAACTAATTAATTAGTCACATCAATAACCTATTAGCATTAGTGTTCAGATGTTTAATTATATTCCTTTCCTTCTAGACCCTTTGCCAATGTATTCTCAACTTCAGCCACTTCAACTGTGAATTCCATGCTGGTGACTCACAAAGATCCTTACCTCAACCTTTTGGTCAAGCTTTATATTAACGTAACTAATTACATGCATATTTCTAACTCAACTTCAAATTTTATACAACTGACCCCCTCATGCTTATTTTTGATAAATATGTTTCCCTTCCTGCACCTTCTACCATGATAGATGTAACTAGGGAGAAACATAGGCAGAAATGTAGACAGTCCTAAGCGAATTGAGACCAATCCCTTAAATCTGAGTAAAAGATATTGACATCTTTCATAGCTATAGCCTCCTCCTTATCCTCACTGCTTTTTTCTTGGCTCAGGTCTTCACCTTACCTGACCTTTTAAAATAATCTCTTAAAGGGGCACCTGGGTGGCTCAGTCGGTTAAGCGTCTGACTCCAGCTCAGGTCATGATCTCACAGTTTGTGGGTTCAAGCCCCGTGTCAGACTCTGTGCTGACAGCTAACTCAGAGCCTGGAGCCTGCTTCCGATTCTGTGTCTCCCTCTCTCTCTCCGACCCTCTCCTGCTCACGCTGTCTGTCTCTCTCTCAGAAATTAAAAAAAAAAAAACATAAAAAAATAATAATCTTTTAGTCTCCCTACTTCTAAAATGTAATCCCTCCAATTTATCTTACCCTTCAACACTCCTCTTAAATGTTCTCTCTTAACTTAAATAATCACATTTTTCTTCTCCCTAAAAGAATCTCATTGTTTCCCCTTTGTCTGGAGAAGAAAGAAAATCCCCCAACTAAAATGTCTTCAATAATCTGGTCTTTTTCAACTTTCCAGGTTAATTTCACGCTCCTCTCTGATGACTACCTTGCCATTTCCTATCTTTTGTTGAAGAGTAGTGTCAATGGCCACTGAAGACTGCAAGGTTTTAACATACAAATTTCTAGTCAATTGTTGGAAAGAACTTACAGAGAGAAATAAAGATATTCATGGTAGCCCCTCAAATTTGGGGTCTTGGAATGACTTACACTGCACACTGGGTATGGGCAATTAAGTAATTTTATTTCTTTACCCATAGTCTCTATTCTCTAGTCAAATGCACTGGAGAAAGAACGTTATAAAAAATAATCCCAAATTAATAACTATTACATCATATATTGATATCAGACTCATAAGTTCCATAATTACTTTTGAGAAAGTTTGTCACCAATTTTCTTGGGAACAGGATCAATGGGAAGCCACTGTGCAGGCATCTTGATCAGTAGACATCAATATTAGACGTAGGACTCAGGAAGACCACAGGTGTGATGGCCAGACAGAGAGCCATAATGGGAGAGGTATTTCTGGAATATGTTGATACACAAAATAACTGAAATTCTGAAATGAACAGAGAAAGGCCATTAAAATCAATGAAGATAAACATAACTGTTAGGACATGATCTGTAAGATAGAGGCACAGAGAAATTTGTAGAACACAAAATGGGAGTCAATTAAGGGAATTATGAACAACATCAAAACCCATGCAGTTAGTAACATTTCTCCTCCTCCTCCTCTTCCTCTTTCTTCACTTTCTTTTTCCCCCACTTCTTTCTTTTTGCTTTACTTACCTTGTGAATGCATTCTGATCACCTAATTGATGCCACTACAACTTGGCTGTGTATAAGAAACTTGTTTTTCTCAGTCATCTACCTGATGGTAGAGGGAAAATAAAAAGGTGGTAGAGGGAAAATAAATAAAGTCCATTCCAACAAATGTAGAATTTTAAAAGAGTATTTGAATCAGCCTAGTTAGGTAAATTATCAGCTTCTATGGATTTAACACCTAACTCTTTTAAGGTTATTTTCTTTGCGTTTTCTTCAAAATAGAACCTGTGCTTTTGTGAAGAGGAGACGTCCCAAAGATACTTGTAGCTGTTGGAGAGAGACGGATTTTTGATTTCTCAGGGAATTTTCTAGATTTATTAGATTTATGCTGGTACTTGGAGAATTACTAATTTCTGGACTCTTCTAGATTCTGGGGCTAACATTTACCATTGGTGAAAGACAGGTCTATATATATAATTTCATGATACTTGGTGTCTTGATGCTTTTACTGGTAACTCTTAATACTAAACAGTACAAAGTTAAATATTGTGGGAAAGAAGTTATATATTAAAACAAAAATAAGTAGAGTTACCCAGGTGTGCATTACAAGGAGGAAACATGGCATATATTTCATATAATATATATAACATTATTATCATTATTGTTACCATCTCATTTTTATACTGAGTTTATGTCTTTTCCATTAAATAAAACCAACACATTCCTAAATTTAATCGTGGTTTCCTTATAAGAATCAGAAATCATTTTGTTTTGGGGATTGTTCGGCTGTTTATGATTTTGTTAAATAGACTTTGTGAGAGGATTGCCTTCCAGGTACGTTTCTGGAAATATGAGTTCTCAGCAGCCTGCTTTGGGTACAAAGGAGGAAAAAATGCAATTACCATGAGATCGTGGAGGCTCACGAGAACCAGAGGATGCAAACAGTGCATGTGATCCCCAGTCTTCCAAGGCAGACATGGGCTGGCTGCCATCTGGCAAACAGATCCTAACTCTAGCATTGCGCCTGCTTCCTTACTCTTCTCCAAATGATGCAGACTGCAAGTAACAATTGTTGATCATTAATTACTTTGACTCCAGTGTGAATTTTATGACTAATTATGGCCTCAGAAGGAAGGCTCAGCGTCCTGTTCCACTGCCACTGTGTTTCCTGGTAAGCCGGGCACCATGTTCATGCTGTTGCAAGTGTTCTGACTGGCTGGAGAGGGAATAAAATCATTTGCCTCCCAGTGAGATGCTCTTCTATTAAATTCATCCACAGGGATTCTCACCAACACTACACATTCAGACAAATACTGCTGTAAATTAATTCCCTAGACAACAATTCAGTAAAATAATAAATGATTTAAAACTATTAGTTTAAAATAACCTCTGCCGCTGTTTACCCTTGCTGTATGCCTTCAAAGAAATTTATCCTCTATTTAATATGATGTGATTTAGGTCATTGAAAGGAAAATATCATATTTTTTTTATTCTAATTTTCTTATACTTTCCACCTACTTGGTTTTTATTAACCTTAGTGTGATGTTTAACATTTCCTTCTTTTTTGTCTTTCATTCCACAGTCAGAATTGTACATACTTTAGCTCCCTCTACCATGCCCCTTTTTAAATTGTTTTCATTGTAGTTAGTTAACATATAGTATTATATTAGTTTTAGGTGTACGGTATAGTGATTCAACAATTCCATATAACACCCAGCACTCATCAGGGCAAGTGCACTCCTTACTCCTCATTGCCTATTTCGCCCATTCCCACCCACTCCCCTCTGTTAACCATCAGTTTGTTCTTTGTAATTAGGAATCCCCCATACCTCTTATCTAGAAAAACATATCACTAATCTTTTCTCCAAATCATTATCGGACCTAAACTCCTTCCTTTTCCTCAAGAAGGAAACTTTTAAAAATTTCTCACAGATTCCACCAGAACGGAAACAGTAACCATTGTAGGAAACAAATAGATATTTTGAACCAATTAACAAAGTTACAATAAATGCTTCTATTGCCCTGTGTTCAACACAATTAACCTGATAGGGTATGACCTTTATTTGTATTCATTTATTATATTTGGTTATTTCAGTATAAATCAGAGCACTTTGATTCACTTTAGGAAAAGACTTCAAAATAACTTCAAATCAAATGACTTTATTGTAAGGGTATAGAAATAAGATGTGAAAGAATTGTGAAGTATCCATGTGATTTTTTGAATGCTAATGAAATCCTGTCATGAATTTTGGCTGTAGTTGAAGCTAAGTAGGAAATCAATGGTAATTAGAAACTTTTGCTCATTAATAACATTTAACCCTATCCATGCCGTTTTTAACAATGTTTAGAGATGATGTAAACTCTACGTATAATATGACCCTGAGGACTAAATGATAACAGATGTGATAAGGGGTGAATATCAAAATCAGATCAGCATTCAACCTACAAATAAATAATATCCTTAAGAGAATGAGAATATTCATACTATCAGCTTAATGAAGAGTGAGCAACTCTGATAAAAATTAAAACTTAAAATTTCCCTGTGCCTAGATAGGTTTTGAAAATACTTTTGATTTTGTCAAAAAAAACAAAAAAAGTAAAGACATCACACAAAGCAGAGAAATAAGATGTACATAAAACCACTTTATGGAATAGTGTTTATCATTTATGACTCATAATAAGAAACTTCCCTTTATTCCCTTTCCTATTCTGGAGAGACACACCTGGGTGACCCTCTAGTATGTGTCTTAAAAAAATTCTATGTAACAAAATGGAAATATGAACTAAGCACATTTGTTGCAAAATGAAATATGTTTATCTTAAGTAGAAGTACCCATGGAATTGTTTGAGATGTGAGGTACACTAGGTGCTTCTTTCATTGGGACACCATTTTTATTTTAAACAATTTTTGACATGGAATACCTACTAGTTTTTATTTTAAACAGGGATTGGCAATTGCATCGATTATTCTATTTGGGTATTTGAAAGATATATTCTTGAACTTATCAATGAAGTGAGATCGAACAACTGACAACATTTGTTACCAATAATTATATTGAACATTTCAAGTGAAAACTAGAATTTTTGAAAACTTGTATCCCTAATATGATCTTGAGAAGGTCCTGATTCTTAAAGACTTTTCTGATGGAATCACTAGTGATATCAACAAATGTGCTGTCTTGATATTGCATAAGGAAGCTTGTCAACATTTTGATTATCTGCAACGTTCGGTGAACCAATATAAGGCAAATGACCAAAAAATTATGTTACAAACTCATACATGGGTAAATGATCCATTCAAAGTTCAGGAGAATGGATTTTGATGTAACAGAGTACAAAAAGTACATGGATCAAATTCACATTCTACATTGCCATTAACGTTTAAGAAACTACAACTTGTCAAACTTTGTTGTGGAATCAACGAAGAGTATTCACACATACAGATAACACTTTTATTTCCTTTTGTAAGATCGTTATTGTAAATTACTCTCTAATTGAGATCTTTGAACATTCTTAGAACTAATTCTAGAGTTTTTATGAACAAATGCCAAATTTAACTGTGCTCCCATTTTCTTTATTTAATTACAACGGTAAAAATTATACATATTATCATTTATCTTGATTTTTTTTTCCCTCTCAAATACCTTGAAGATCATTCCCAGTTTGTAAATGAGATGCTTTATGCTGTGTTGAGATCAGGCTTTCATTTAAATACCTGTGTAAAGGACAATGTTTGCAAATGATTCATTGTTAACAGAATAGACATCTTCACTCACTTATTCATTCATGTATCTATTTATCAAATATTTATGAATGCTTACTGTTTTTCCAGCATTGTTCTAAGCTTTGGCAATACACTGAGGAACTGGAGAAGGAACTTTAGGAGTGAAGCCAGAGAGATCTCAGGAGAGACTCCTAAGAACTGGGTGGATTATATGTTGTTTTTGTTTTAGGAAAATGCATTCCAGTGGAATAGAGATTTCATGGTGTATGTAGAATATGCTTTGAAGTTTTCAGGTATGTGCTAATTTGATTGGGTTTGTACCATGCATTTATTTCATAAACTAGAATTTCATTTTCCAAGTTTTATAAATAGGGCATTTATTTATATCAAAATGAGTCATGGGAAATAATTTTTTGTTTGTTTTTGAGATGTTGTGATGACTTATGCTAAAAGGAGGTAAATCATTTCCAGAATATGTGTTGACTCCAAAACAAAATGTTCTTTGGGCGTCAAAAAGATGTGGAATTTCAAGCAAATATATTTATCATCAGGGCCTACTCTAACTGGATCCTTCCAAGATGTGATTGTGGTTATTGAATAAAATATAATACCGCATTCCTATTACTTGACTCCTAACTTAAGAAGGCTTAAGGTTAACATTTTCATAGAATTTTCATGGCTTTTATTTTGCTTCCTGTATCAATAACACTTAAAATGATGAAATATAATTGGATGACATTTTCCTTGCAAGTAAGGTTTACATTGATTCTCCTTTTCAAAAGGATCATAATGTCTGAAAAAGTAAAGACAGTTTTCTAACAGCAGAACAGGGCAGCTCATTGGAAATTTATCCCTTTATTAGACATTTTCAACAGCGGAAAAAAAAACTATTATTGTAAGTGTTATAAGGCAATACCATGTACACCTAGGGATTAAAACTGAAAGTTCTCATGATCCCAAGTGTTAATGTGAGAGAATTCAGGAACTCAGGTTATAATTTCAAGGTAAGCATTCATTAGCCATATATTTTGATGTGCAATTTGACTTCTCCAGGCCAACTTCTCTCATCTCTTTAATGAAGAGCCTCAGCTTCATGATGTCTAAGGTCTCATACAGGCCACATTGAAGTTTTAATGGCTTCTTGCTCTTTTATCATTACTTAAATAATATAGCCATTTTGTAATATTTGGGGAGAAGTGTGCAGATACTTGAAGTCATATGGGAATTTCAATCCAGCAAATATATTTTGGACAAGGAATTTTACATAAATAATGCAAAAGTGAGTAAAACACAGACTCTAGTTTTCTGCAAGTCTAATATATAAGATCAGTTAAGCAGTATAATGTTACAGTCCATGTGCACATAAAATTTGTTGGGAAGCTAAAATTCAGTTTCAAAATCACTTCCTCAGGGTGGCTTTCCATGGTTGTTACGTTAGTCTAAGGCCCTGTTATGTTATGATAATATGTATGACAATAATAATACCTATTATTTCCTGAATACTGGAAACCATTCTAAGTGCTTTATATCTACTAACTTATTTAGGTGTCATAAAAGCACTACGAAATTTTCTTACCATTATTTTTAGCAGAAGATGGACAATGTGAGGCTCAAAGAATTTAAGATTTTTTTTTTCCTAAATCCATACAGCCACTAAGAGTCAGAGTCAGGAGTAAACCTTAAGACCTTGATTCTCTCTTATTCTTCTCCAAAGTACATTTCATTGTGATTTTTATTTATTTTTAATTTTTTAATGTTTATTTATTTTTGAATGAGAGAGAGAGAGAGAGAGAGAGAGTGCATGAGTGGGAGAGGGACAGAGAAAGGGAGACACAGAGTCCAAAGAAGGCTCCAGGCTCTGAGCTGTCAGCACAGAGCCTGCTGTGGGGCTCTAACTCATGAATGGTGAGGTCATGAGCTGAGCCAAAGTAACATACTTAACTGATTGAGCCACCCAGACACTCCTTCATTATGATTTTTTTTTAACTCTT
Source organism: Proteles cristata cristata (assembly GCA_017311185.1). Taxonomy (NCBI): domain Eukaryota; kingdom Metazoa; phylum Chordata; class Mammalia; order Carnivora; family Hyaenidae; genus Proteles; species Proteles cristata. The sequence goes on from JAESUZ010005492.1 coordinate 445,443, forward strand.
TATTTATTGTTGAGAGAAAGAAAGAGAGAGAGAGAGAGAGAGAGAGCACAAGCAGGGGAAGGTCACAGACAGAGGGAGACTGAGAATCTGAAGCAGACCCCTGGCTCTGAGCTGTCAGCACAGAGCCTGATGTGGGGCTCAAACTTATGAATGGTGAGATCATGACCTGAGCCAAAGTCAAATGCTTAACTGACTGAGCCACGCCAGCACCCCTTCACTGTGAGTTTTTTTTTTTAAAGAACATATACACTGCTCTCGGTTTCATAATTCAAGGAAACACAAATATAAATAGATTAGAGTTTTTATTCTTTGCATGACTATTGCCTCCAAATTTTAGAATTCTATTTGTAAAATTTTTAAAAACATAGAAATGTAGGATGTACTATAAAATAACTTTTACTTTTATGAAACTCATCATAGTTTTGCTAACCAAATTCTAGAGTAATTTTAATTCAGTATCTACTACTTACATATTTTAATGAAAATAAATCTTTTATAGACAAGAGACCCAATATTCTATTCTAGAATGTTTTCTTCCTTGGTTAATTCATTTTTATCGTACACTGTACTTTCAAACAGGGATGAATTGATGACAGTGTTGGACATTTTGTTTTCCTGAAACTTGAATGTTCATTATAATAGAAACAAATGTATCTACGTCTTTCATTTTCTGTTCCCTCTATCTCCCTGCCCTCAGATGGGGACATTCTCTTCCTTAAGGTAATCCTTTGAAAGTAGCACAAAATAGCACTAGAAAAACTTTGGAAAGATAACAAATACTTGGAGATTAAAGAACATCCAACTAAAGAATCCAATGAAAATGATAACACCACAACCCACAGCCTCTGAGATGCGGCAAAGGGAGTCATAAGAAAGAAGTAGATAGCAATTCAGGCCTTCCTATAAAAAGAAAGAAAGGTCTCAGGTACACAATATAACCTTACACCTTAAAGAGCTGTAAAAAGAAGAGCAAATAAAACCCCAGACCAGCAGAAGGCTGGAAATAATAAAGATTAGAACAGAAATCAATGCTATCAAAACAAAACAAAACAAAACAAAAAAAAAACAAAAAAAAACAAAATAGAACAGATCAATGAAACCAGAAGCTGGTTCTTTGAAAGAATTAACACAATTGATAAATCCCTAGCCAATTTGATCAAAATGAAAAAGGAAAGGACCCAAATAAATAAAATCAAGAATGAAAGTGGAGAACAGCAGAAAGACAAGCCACAATTCTTTATCAAATTACTCTACTACTCCCCTTCTCTTGTGAATCTCTCTTCTCTTTCAATCTCCTTTCTTTGGGTATGCTAAACGGATTTTTAAAAACAGTATTGGGTATTTTTTTATTGTATCTGAAAAGTAGTGTATCCTGAGAAAAGACTTTTTATCCCTTAGAAAATAATTCAGTAATCTATAGGTAACTGAATGAAATTCAGGGGAAAAAAGTACAAAATGGTTAGTTAAAATGACATTTCCTTTCCTTTATGTTGCATTATGGATGAATTAAAGAATTTAAAAATAATATCAAATGACAGATACATTGGTAAGACTTAAAGATACCAGAATCATGAGGCAAGGCTTTATTCTAAGTCTTCAGGTAATGCAGTAAGAATATCTAGGCTCTTGAGGCTTAAGTATATTGAAATAATTGTCATGGGAATTTACTACTATGTAGCAGCTGTAAAACTGTGTCAGATTAGTTCCACTGTTTACCAGTACATATTTATCTTCTGGGTTTGTGTTTCAAAATATTTTACTTTCTCCAAGTCATGACTATTATTAATTAACTATGCGAATCCAACACCTGCATTCTGAGTTCTCACAGTGCAAACAGAAAACCAGTAATTACGATGGCAGGAAGAAACTTGGGGCGATGTGCAAATAAAGTCCATGAATAATGATCGTCAAGGAATCATATTGCTGGAAAGCTGTCAAAAAGATGAATGAGAGCTGAGACATTTCCCATGTTGAAACAGAAGATCTTATTCTATAACTTGAATTCTAATATTGAACAACCATTTATGCATCCTTGGTCACTACATAAAATGAGATATAGACCATTAACTTTAGGGTCTAGTTGGTTGACTGGTTGTTAAGTAGGAAGCCTCACAGAGAACAAGACAGTACCCAGGGAAGTGGGCTACAATGTAGCTAATAAGATCACTTTCGTTCATGCTGGCAGATACTTCCAGGAAGGGCAATGCTTACACCTAAGAAGGGCAGAGACTCAATGGGAATGAGGCCATTAAATAGCTGACGAGATCAGCAGTAATTGCTCATGCTGATAAACACTTGCAAAAAACACAAAAACAAAAATCAAACAGCTTTATACACGGAAGAGCAGATAGTTCAGAGCAATGTGCTCTTTGGAATGACAGCAAGGTCTCTGGCGTACATCATCCTCTTCACACTTGATTACGGTGTTGAAGTTTCCACTGTATGTATATGTATTTACTGAATTGAGGCACAATACATATCTAAAATATCTTTACAAAGTCTTCTAGACAAATTAAAGAAACTTTGGAAGGAGCAATGTATTGCATTTTTCTAATTTGTTGGACACTAGTCTAAGAGAATGGCCAATCTTCCACAAAACTTGGATGAAGGCAGATTCTTACTTGTGACAAACAAGTTGGTAAAATTCTTACCCCATCAGGGGCGCCTGGGTGGCTTAGTTGGTTAAGCGTCCGACTTTCGCTTGGGTCATGATCTCGCGGTTCGTGGGTTCGAGCCCCGCGTCGGGCTCTGTGCTGACTGCCAGCTCAGAGCCTGGAGCCTGTTTCAGTCTGTGTCTCCCTCTCTCTCTGACCCTCCCCTGTTCACGCTGTCTCTCTCTCTCTCCTAGAAATAAATAAAACATTAAAAAAAAAATTCTTACCCCATCAAGAGCATTGGGCAATGACATGGAATAGGTACTTTTTGTGAGGAGAGCTTACCAATTATGATACAATGCAAAATATACAGAATAGGCAAATTCATAGAGATAGAACATAGATTGGATTTTACCAAGGGTTAGGGGGAAGGAAAATGGGGAGTTATTGCCTCGTAGGAAAAGTTTCTATATTGGGTGATAAAAATTTTGGACATAGAGATGAGAGTTGCACAACATACTGAATGTAATTAATGCCATGAATTTTACACTTAAGAATTTATAAATATATGTATCTTACCACTATACAAGAAAAATAGAGGTAGCAAGAGAATTGAAGATAATCTATGTGAGCAACATAATTTGGCCTAGGGTCAGTCTGAGCTGACCTGTTTAAGTCCTCTTTTCTTTTAAGGCATGGGAAATAACAAGTGTATTCTGTTCTTGGTTTTAGGGATCTCATAGTCATGAAGATTATTAAATTATATAAAACAAACCTAACCTGTAATTTGGTGTTTCAAATATTGCTTTAGATTGCAATGTCAACACATTACTCAATTTCATAGACAAAGAATATAACATACCTTAAACAGATCTATGCCATTATAAATGAAGTATTTAGCCTATACCAAATCTTACCATTTCTCTGCCTTCAACAATTCATGTCTTTCTACTTTCACTATTTTTAAAATATTGTTTTTATAGATTATTAAGTGTGATATAACTTATTCACATAATCTGAGGAAATCATTTGTATGTAATACTTCTTTCAGTATTTGATTACTGAAATACTTCCAGCATTCCACTCTATTTCCTGGATATAGATACAGATTTTGCATACCCACGCCAGAATATACACTTCACGTAGACCATTATGAGCTTAGAAGAAATTCAATTTGTATGTTATCTACATGTGGAAACTGAAAGAGAAAACTGAAGCCATTGTGTACATAATTTAATGGTAACTAAAAATATACAGATATTTGATTTTAATGTTTAGATTTGTATGACTTAAGTTTTGTTTTAATAAATGTATTATTATTTTAGAAATCATTGCATTCTCAAAATGTACCTATATATGATATATTCCAAATTAATCAGTGTCCTGGCATATTGAGTTTTTATTTTGAATATTTTGTAAATTATGATGAAAAATAAGAAATGAAACAGAATATATGCATATTTCCTTGCCCTCAATATGCTAATGAACATCTATCAGGTAATTTAGCTATGGTTCCAAATTTAATTCAAAACATATATACAGACATAGTAGATGATGATCTATAAGTCATTTCATTGTCTCTTACTGTTATTAAAAAAATAGACTGGAAAAATTCAATTCTGCTTGCTTTTGAGGTGTGAATTCTTTATGACATGTTTAAGCTGTAAAGAAGAAGAATTGATAGTAGAAAGCTATTGAGCTAATTATACAGATGATTCAGTCTCTTGACTATTTTTTAAAAAATACGTGGATAATTGAGACAAAAAAAAATCAGGACCTGTATGGTTGCCTCATTTCTACTTTAGTGAATACTAGAGCTCACTCAATTTTTAAAAATCCTCTCTTGAATCCCATGTAGACTAAAAAACATGAAACAAAATAAGCCACTGGTGAGGCAAAAGTGCAGATCTCCATGCTTATGGGAATATGAATTCTTATTCCAACTCAACATTGTACTAAAAAATCCCCCAAGGCCCATCATGCCTGCATCATTACTCTGCTGCTGCGGGCCGGGTTGACATGAACCTTCATTAGTTTGCAATAGATGAGTGGACCTGTGAAGAAAGAGAAGTTTTTCCCTGAGGCTCAGAGTGGGATGACCTCAAGTAGAAAAGGGGAACGTCCATGTGACCTCTTTACACCTGAGAGGTGCCCCTCATCCTTTGCTTGGGCAAACCTTTCCCTTCTTCTGGCATTCACAGCTGTATCTTTATAAGCAAGCTCTGTGACATATGTACCACATTATAAAGGCTCTGGTGAGATGAACTAAGATACAGCTTATTTTATTCTGCCCTGTTGTTGCTTAACATTTCAGCTGCACTACCATCTCGGGAGGATCAACCTCAAATGATTATATTTGCATTATTTAAATTAAAATACCCAAAAACCTCAGAGACCTCTCTCAGCAGTGAAGCACACACACACACACACACACACACACACACACACACACACACACTCCCCTATATACCTTCTAATTCATCTTAATTTAGCTTCTCAGAAACTGGCCTGAGCTAACTCAATCCACAATCAGCACCTGTGTTGGCTGGTTTGATGTGTCAACTTAAATGGACTAAAGGATGCCCAGATAGCTGGTAAATTATTTCTGGATGAGTTATTGAGGATCTCTCAGGAAGAGATTAGCACTTAGACCAGTAGACCAAGAGATTAGCCAGTAGACCAAGTAAAGAAGACTCCTCTCACCAGTGCTGATGGGCACCATCCAATCCCGAAAAGACTTGAATAGAACAGCAATGTAAGGGAAGGGTGAAATTCCTTTCTCTGTTGGAGCTGAGGCATCTACCTTCCCCTGCCCCTCAGACGTGCGCTTCTGGTTCTGGAGTTTTCAGGCTCAGACCAGGACTTAATCATCGGGCCCCAGATTTTTAGGAATTTGGCTTCAGATTGGATTATACCATTGGCTTTTCTGGTTCTACAACTTGCAGATGGCCTCCGCAGTGGCATGAGAAAATTCTTAAATCTGCCATATATACAGAAACCTGTTGATCTATTTTTTTCCAGAGAACGCTGACTGATGTAGCATCCATCCAATAACATAGGAAGGGATTATTTAATTTTTTAAGACTAATGATAGTAGCAGGAATACCAACAAGGCACGTCTTCCTCAGCCTGGGCTGTTATAACAAAATGCTGTGAACTAGTCGCTTACACAATTCACAGTTCTGACGACTGGAAAACCCAAGATCAAAGTGTTGGAAGATTCAATTCTTGATGACCAGGCAGTTGTCCTAGTTACAGATGACGACTTACTCATTGCACACTTGTAGGACCTTTTCTTGGTCTGTGTCTCTTTCTCTCCTTATAAGGACACTAATCCCTTTACCCTCAGACACCTAATCTAAATCTAATTACCACCCAGAGGCCCCATATCCAAATACCATCACATTAGAGATTAAGACTTAAGGTGGATTTTGGAGGGACACAAACATTCAGTCCATAATAGGGCATAAACCCACCTTTTATGACCGGCCGGTCTTTCTTCCTTCCTTCCTCCCTTCCCTCCCTCCCTTCCTTCCTTCTTCCTTCCCTCCCTCCTTCTCTCTCTTTTCCTTCCTTCCTTCCTTCCTTCCTTCCTTCCTTCCTTCCTTCCTTCCTTCCTTCCTTCCTTCCTTCCTTCCTTCTTTCTTTCTTTCTTTCTTTCTTTCTTTCTTTCTTTCTTTCTTTCTTTCTTTCCTTTCTTTCTTTCTTCTTTCTTTCTTTCTTTCTCCCCTTCTTAAGAGCTACTAGACTTTCACGAATACCATACCTAGAGGAAATTTTAAGAATCACTGAAAAATGATGGGACAAACGTTGAGAACCACTAATGTAAACAAATTAAATTACAGAGTTACAGCTTGACAATGATGTTAAGCACCCCACTGTCATTTCTTAAAATTGCACTACAGTTTTGAGATATGAGATTTTTAGACTTTATTTCAGACTATTGGGTTTCAGTTTATAAATACCATTATTGTAATACGATTGAGGTTATCAATGTAGATCATTCTGATGATATTTCAGTGATGTGCAGTCATGCTGATTGTAATCTAAATTGAAATCACAATCTCATTTCTTAAAAGAAACATAAATATGGGCTAATATGTTAGACTCATTAACCATCATCACCCCAGAGTTATTTCTAGGCTTTCAGGCAAAGCAATCATCAAAATAATTATACTTTAAAGTTTAGTGCTAGATTAAGGTCAGTTGACTGATTTTTAAAAGAAAAAGGAAGTTTTTTTCTTTTAAGAACAGTATCATGATTATATGTAGGGAATTAAAGCTTCCAGTATAAACTTAGCAAATATTATTATATTTGACAAAATAGAAAAATCCTTATAAATGTGGTATAATTCTCATGAAACCTATGACATAGATCAAAATATATTTAGTAATGTTCATTTTTCTTTGAATTGATAAAAAATATAACATATCTTTGGAATTACTGTTCCATAGCAATAAAGAAAACTTATCAAAACAAATTGTCATTCTGTCTGAAAAGAAACAGATTTAGCTGTGTTTTTTCTTTAATGTTTTTATTTATTTCTGAGAGAGAGAGAGAGATACAGCGTGAGCAGGGAAGGGTCAGAGAGAGAGGAAGATACAGAATCTGAAGCAGGCTCCAGGCTCTGAGATGGCAGTCAGCACAGAGCCTGATGTGGGGCTCGAACCCATGAACCATGAGATCATGACCTAAGCTGAAGTTGGATTCTTAACTGACTGAGCCACCCAGGTGCCCCAATTTAGTTGTGTTTAAATCTTTTGAATATTCAATGCAAATAAAAATGGTACTTTTTGTTCAGTTTTTATGCTCATATTTTTCACGACCTCAATATAGCTTTTCTCATTTCTCAAAGCAAAGAGAAGACAGTAAATGCAAAATATTGTATTTAAATGCAAATATTAGATTGAATGTAACAGAAGGAATTTGGTGGAATGACATACCACAGATTCTTTGAATAAGGTCATTAACGCTGAAGAAGTACTGGTCGCATCATTTATGAATTCATTTTAAGAAATTACAACAAATGAGAATGTTCAGGTAGTTCTTTAAATTCGATCTTACATATCTATTTATAGTCAAATATAGGCATAATGCCTTTACAAAAATGGAACACCAGTCTGAGTGAATATTTCATCGTTACATTTATATTCCAATTGCACAATATAAAGCCCAGAAGATTGAAAATAAAGATGAAAATTTGCATCATTTTGCAATTCCAGAAGCTAATATTTAATTTTATTAAAATCTTTCCAGAAATGAGCTGTGAGGGTTATATACCTAGAGAATTGTGTTGACCCTCAGTTGGTGCTTCCTTTGCTTTTAGGACTAATATTGGTTTTTTCAAGTAAGAGATGAAGTTAGCAGATGTATCCTTATATATTTGTGTTTTTCAGTCCTATTAATACCAAAAATTCCTGGGATTCTCTGAGTTTCACTCTAACGAGAACAGAATTCCCAATTCTACTTGGCATCATGCCTAGGATTGCAGCAGGTCTGTGATTCAGAAATTGATCTGCAGAAACCCAAAGTGATGAATGTTCCCTCTAATATTCTTAAACTTAGGAGGGAAAAATTCCTTTATTTGTTTTACCCAGAGCCTCTGTATATTCTTTGAAATTCTCCCAATTATTCCAGTACACAATAGTCTCATAAATCAAAATCCCAGAGTCATCCAAGATATTCCATTTAATCTGACACACAATCCCCCCAAGACAATGAGATGGGGCAGCTTTTTGTTTCTACTTAGAACAAAGTTTCTCATTGTCATTTCACAAGAGTATAATCCTTCTAAACATTTTCAATAGCTTCTGGCCCTGATAACAAATCATGCCAGTGTTTTGCATTATGGCTGCTTTGTAATAGTCAGACTCAATAACCTTGGGAGTCACTCTCTTTTGCCCATTTTCTTCTAGTTGTCTCCGTTGAATCTTTCATCCAGTCATGAAGGTAAGAGCCTTTATCATAATAGGTGATTACTGTAGTTGTGGGGAGTAGGTAGGTAATCTGGGCACAAATTAAATTACATGAATATTTATACCAGGTTGAGTTTAATGATAACAGCCCCATCCCCACCCCCACCTCCGCACTGCATAACTCTGTGCCTTCAGTTGACATCAAACTTCCAGACTACAGACTTGAAACACTCATTAATCAGATATCAGGGAGTCTTGTGCATAAAATAGGCTGCTCCTGTGATGCCAAATATTAAGGTCTTTTTCAATTACTCCAAGATATCTTTATATTGTCATTTTCTTCTGTAACTATTACATTCAAGTCACCGAGAGGAACACAGAGCACAGTTTCCCTAAGATCACCATGTTGTGAAGAATCATGACTGCGTACGCTGGAGTCACTAGTTGAGTGGAAGAAAAAATTCAGTATCTGGTGATTTGACACTTCACTTTTTACACGCTGACTGTCTACCCTTTAAACGGAAGCACTTCTGCCAGTTATGCCCCAGGCATCTACTATTGCATACCTCTAAATGGTAACAGAATTCTATCTGTGCTGCTGCTCAGTGAATTTTTCCTTTCCATGGGTTAGAACACTAGCAATGAAATGAACAAGAGGGCAAATCACAGTGATGCCATCTAAAGGATGAATGTTCCAATTAAATTTCAGATGTTTGTGGCATAAGCCTTAAGAATCAACTGGCATAACACGACATGTTCTGAAATAAAGCACAAAGCTAGTTCTCTCTCTCTCTCTCTAATTAGCAAAGAAGAGGATGCAGTCATTTGTTCCTGGAGAAATAAAACCAAGAGTGGAGCAGAGATTTTCATGAAACTGCAGATGACTGAGAATGGCCTTTAAATGTGGAGTAGTAGTTTCAATCAGTCTTATTGAAGGCGTGAGTCCGAGATCCCAAATGAGGCTCAAAAAATACAATATATTTGATTTCCGTTCCTTTCTGGTATCCTCTCAGATTTCAGAAATCACCTTCAAGCATTATCTTCCCTTGAAAACCTTCACAACAGAGAAAAAAAAAACCTCATTGGTGAATCTCTGTAATTTATTATTTTGAGTTACTCAACAAAAATATAAAATCACTGTTGTACTCAAGTTACTATTTTGTGACAATTATAAATTTCAACTTGGCTTGTCACTGAGCAAATATACCATATTAATGTCAAAGAAAGAAAATTCAACCTATGGACATATGGGTGTAGAAATAGAAATTTAAAATTAGAATTTATGTCTGTGATCGCCTAATAGAATATTCTCAGTTCACAGTAGGAAAAGAGAATCCCTAAGGAATGAAGTCTTCTCCCACTTAGCTGTTACACTCAGAGGATATCAGATTTCAAGTCAAGAGACCGTGGAAGCCCAAGATTTAAGATAGAAGAGTGCTATAATTTAATTAATCCCTCTAGTTCGACTCTTCTCCTAACTTTTAACAATAATGAACATATAACCTGTAAAGCATTTCTGAATATCAGTTGTTATTTCTTCTATGCCACACAATGCTCTTCCATTTAGAAGTATACTTTCTAGAAATTTTACCACCATCTATAGCACTGCTATTGTCATTTAAAAAAATTTTTTTTTAATGTTTTATTTATTTCTGAGAGAGAAAGAGAGGCAGCATGAGCAGGGGAGGGTCAGAGAGAAAGGGAGATACAGAATCTGAAGCAGGCTTCAGGCTCTGAGCTCGCTGTCAGCACAGAGCCCGACACAGGGCTTGAATCCATGAACCGTGAGATCATGACCTGAGTCAAAGTTGGATGCTTAACCAACTGAGCCACCCAGGCGCCCCAGCTCTGCTGTTGTCATTAATACAGAGGATATTATGTGTGTATTAGTCAAAGTTTATATATTCTTTTCTACAGTCAGGTGTGAAATTTTGGGGTTAAATTTCAAAGTGCTTTTCACATGAACTGTTCAACATCTATAAGAAACCTCTACTTCCTTGGTTTTCTTTATAATATTATTTTAATGATCACAGACTTATATAGGTAGAATCATATTGTATTTAAGTTTTTATTCAGCATTAGGATTTTACAATTCATCCAAGTTGTTTCCTGTAGCTATATTACATTTATTATTGTGGCTATGTTATATTTCATTATATGGGTACACCACAAATTATCCATTTTATATTTTATGGACCTCTCAGTTGGTTCTTGTTGGTGCTATGGTTAAAATGATGCTCCAAAATTGTTAGTACATGTTTCCTTGTGTGTCGGAGGCCGGCTCTGGCAGATCCAGGGGTCCCTGAAGGATGGACGTGTCGGGGAGACAGAGAGAGAGAGAGAGAGAGCCCCGGAGACTCTTTCTGATCACCAGGCGGGCATCTCTGCTCTGACTGGGGCTCAACTTTATTTTATCATTAAGTGTTTGGGGGATGGCACAAAGTGGCATTTGCCTTAGATAATGATTTCTGATAACAAACTTCTTTGATATGTAAGAATTTCCCAGAACATAGACTTGTAGAAGATCCATGCACAACGTTTACAATAGTGATTGAGGTAGGGGGTTTAGATGCCTATCCTATGGGGGAAGCAAGGGGTCTTTAGCATACCAGACAAAGTTTTTAGCATAAAACGGGTGAAGTTACTTTTCTGTGGGCAGGCGTCAACAGCTTGTTTGTTTAAGGTGGAAGTATCAAAAAAACAGGTCTTTCAGGGAACACCTCTGCTCTCATAATCACAAAAGAAGTTCCTCAATAGGTTCCTTCACAGGGAGCAATCAGCATATAAAGGCCAGAAAATGCTCTTCGCAGAAACAAATGGGTGGGGGTGGATATTTGCCCTTAACTCTAAATTAGGCTCTTTGTCTCAGGGCCAGACTCAAGGCTCTTTACTATGTAAGTCTTGGATCTGCAAGGCCCATAGGAAGAGCCTTTTGACAATCATCCATAATGCTTTCATCTGAAGTCTCTTTGGAAAAGGCAGGAATATGCTTTTCCTTATGAGCCATCTGTGTGGGGAATACCGGTCTGATCTGGAATATTGTGAGGCCTGGTCAATACCAGCAGCCTCATTTCCAACATGAGCCAGTAGTGGCAGAAGGAGATACCAGTTTTCATTTCTCATGGCAGGAGCTGCAGACACTGCCATTTCCTTACTGTGACTGCCATCCAGAGAGGCTAGTGCGGCTCCCGGCACTTGTGTGCATTTTTTATACTTTGCAACCATAAAAGTGTGATTGGAATAATATTTTTTGAATAAACATTCCATAGTATAGCCTCTCTAATAAGTACGAACAACTGGATCATTTCCAGTCTTGGCCGTTACAATTAGTGTTGCATGAACATTATTGTGTATTTCTTTTGTTGAAAAAATATATTCATTTTTGTGGAGTTGATACGTAAGAGTGCTGGGATATAGGATATGCATGTGTTTGGCTTAGTAGATATTGCCAGTAATTTTTCCCCCAAAATGATTGTACCTGTCTGCCCTCTTTTTTTTTTTTAAATGTTTTATTTATTTCTAGGAGAGAGAGAGAGACAGCGTGAGCAGGGGAGGGTCAGAGAGAGAGGGAGTCACAGACTGAAACAGGCTCCAGGCTCTGAGCTGGCAGTCAGCACAGAGCCCGACGCGGGGCTCGAACCCACGAACCGCGAGATCATGACCTAAGCGAAAGTCGGACGCTTAACCGACTAAGCCACGCAGGCGCCCCTTCCTGTCTGCCCTCTTAACTGGAGAGTGTGATACTTTGGAATGCAGAGGGAAAGAGAGAATTTTGTTCTTCTAAGATTTTATTTAAATTCAAGTTAGTTCATATATAATATTTGTTTCAGGAGTGGAATTGAGAGAGAGAGAGAGAGAGAGAGAGAGAGAGAGAGGGAATCTTAAGCAGGTTCTATGCACAGCATGGAGCCTGATCAGGGGCTCAATGTCATGATGCTGGGATCATGACCTGAGGTGAGATCAAGAGATGGATGTTTGACTGAACCACCACGTGCCCCCAGAGTATGTGATTCTTGTGCAGTGTCCACTCGGGCACCGGGTATTGTTTGTCATTATTTCTACCATTCCAGCGTGCGTACAGTTGTATTCCATTGTGGTTTTCCGTACATCTCAGTACATTTCCTTGATTGTTAATGAGAGGAATTGCTTTTAGACAGATATGGTCATCATTTTGACTTATGTATATTTTAAAGTGTTTATTTTTCTTACCCACTTTTCTTTTGTGTTGTCTTTCTTTTACTTAGTGATTTGTACAATATTGAGCTGTTTTTGGATGTGAACTTTTTGTTACTTATGTGTGTTGCGAATAACTGTTCTCATTCTATGACTTGAAATTCTGTCTTTATTAATGATATCTTTTGATGAACTTTTCATAAACTTTAAATTTTAATTTTACTTTATTTTATTGTTATTTATTTCTAGGAGAGAGAGAGAGACAGCATGAGCAGGGGAGGCTCAGAGAGAGAGGGAGACACAGACTCTGAAACAGGCTCCAGGCTCTGAGCTGGCAGTCAGCACAGAGCCCGACACGGGGCTCGAACCCACGAACCGCAAGATCGTGACCCAAGTGAAAGTCGGAAGCTTAACCGACTAAGCCACCCAGGCGCCCCTAATTTTAAATTGAACATAGTCTTTTATTTATGGCCAATATTTTGTGCTTAAATCTGCCTACCGCAAAGTCATAAACATATTCTATTTTATCTTCTAGAAGCTTTAATATTTTTCCTTTTATATTAAAATGTTATTGCACTTAAGGTTGAGCAATCTTCATGTACCGTGTGGTAAAAGTCAAGATTCATTTTCTCCATTATGATATCCAGTTGACTCAGAACCTATTGTTAAAAATAGTACCTTTCTGTATTTCTTCGCATTCTTTTTCCTAAATCAAGTGTCCACTTATCAGTGTTTCTGTTTCTGAGATATCTATTCTTCTGTCCATCTATCTACTACCATACTGATTTAATTACTGCAGATTTACAACTTATTCATATTTTGACATTCTTCTTCAAAAGTAGCTTGGCTATGCTTGATGCTCTGTGTTTCCAATACAATTAGCTTTCCATGTCATATCTTTTCTTTCTCTCTCTCTCTCTGCCTGTTGCACACATACATGCACAGACATACACATACAGCTTGGATTTTCATTATAATTCTATCAACTCCATAGATCTTTTAATAATGATAAATTTTACATTATCATACTTCTTAATTGGGATATATAAATACATAATATTATTGTGTGTTATTTTTAATTTATCAACCTTGCTAAATTCTCTTATAAATGTTAACAATTTTTGGTTACCCAAAATTTTGTGTTTTTAATACACAATCTTGATTTTTAATATACAATCTGTTATTGAAACGCCCAGAGTTCGAGAGAACCCCAAAATCAGACCACCAGAGACCAGAGTCAAAGCCAAGCGGTGAGGGTTGTTTATTTGCAGGTTCGAACCCGGACCTCTGCGCACTCGTTGCCGGTGACGCTAAGAGGCCCTGAACACCGCCTTTGCAGCCTTCTTATAGACAGAAGTAAACAAGTCATGGGGAGGGACAGGAGATTTCCATGGTTACAAGTTTGCCATTGGTTAACATTCAAATGTGAACATATACCATATCTGATTGGTTCCCGCCATCAGGTTTTTGGCGGGATCCAATTACAACACTTGGGATACCTTTGAATTCAGCCTATCATAGAGCAAGTTTAAAGTCTTGTTTGGCGACTAACAGGTTAACATCTCTCTCTCCAGGCCCTTCCCTCAGCAAGGTAGGGGGTAGCCGCTGGCCTTTTCGGATTGGCTTCCGCCAAGGTGGGGTGATGGGGTGACAGGGGGAACATGAAGCTAGTCGCTTGGGCAATCCGGTGGCGGGAAAGCAAGCCTTAAGTGTTGTTACAGAAGCAGAAAGAGCTGGTTAGGTAACGGCTTCCCATAGCGCAGGCATTTGTCCAGAAGGGGAAAAGCTGGTTAAGTTTTTGGTTTAGTTTATCTAGGCCTCTCATTATAACTTCCTAATAAGACATTTCTCCAATCTATCTGCATGTGTATGTGTGTGTGTTTCCTATCTTACTTGTCTTTATTCAATATTGAATAACAGAATAAGAAACATTCTTGAATCATTTCTAGACATTAAAAGAAAATATTTCAGTGGTTTACCACTTGAAATGAAATTCACTCTAATATTTTTGAGGATACCCTATATCAGGTCTTTGTATTCCTACTTTTTAAAATATTTCTTTGTAAAATTGTTATTAATTTTAGATACCAAATATTAAGTTCTTTTTCTGGGTCCACTGAGGTGATATCATTTTTTCCCATTATCTGTGCATATGTTTGTGTGAGTCAGAGTCTCTCAGAAAACAGATGGCACATTCACTCAGGGGGTGATTGAAGAGTCTAAAGAAGGGATTTTTTGCAATAGAGTGGGCACAGTTTAGGGAACCCTACAAGAGATATTGAATCACTACAGACTAAAAGCAGTTAGGATCCATTAACATTCTTAGTTCTGAAGGGACAGTGAAAAGAACAACAAAATTAGCAGAATTTGGAAGAATACTAATGCTGTACGGAATGACCAACACACCTAATCTCCAGGTTTCAGTAACGAGCCCCCCCCCTCAAAGGGTTCCAATGAAGTCAATGAAGGAAGGGAATATATATTCCTACATCATGTTTTTCAAATTGTACAACTGCACTACCCATAGCCATGCTTTCTATAAAAGTTAACCATCCAAGACTCCTAATCAAGTGAAGAAAATGAAGCAAAGATCTAGAGAGACAAAACGAGTGTTGTGGATGGATTCTAAGACAGATCCCAAATATTCCTGCTTCCCAATACTCACACCGTTGAATATTCTTTCATTCAATGTGAGCAGGACAATTAGGTTACACCATACTGTAGAGTCAGTCTTTCTAGGAGATTTTCTCCTGTATTGGTTTAAATAAAACAGGAGGCCAAGTTGGGAAAGCTCACAAGGGCAAACTGCAGAAGGCAGTCGTCTGGCCAACAATCAGCTAGGAACTAAGGGTGGCCTACAACTGAAAGGTAGCAAAAAACCTGAAGTCCTCAATTCAATGGGCTGTGTGAAACTGAATTTACCTACAACCATGTGATTTGGAGGCAGCTTTTCCCAAATGGAGGCAAGACTCCTGCCTGAACCAACACCTTGACTGCAGCCTGTGGATTCTGGAAAGGAAGACCCAGCTAAGTGGAGTCCAGAGTACAGACCTACAGAAACTGTAATGTAATAAATGTGCTTTCTTTTTTTTTTTTTAAATGTATGTATGTATGTTTGTTTGTTTAGAGAAAGCACGCACAATCAGGACAGTTGCAGAGAGAGGAGAGAGAGAGAGAGAGAATCCCAAACAGGCCCAGTGCTGCCAGCCCAGAGCCCAACATGGGACTCAAGCTCATGAACTCTGAGATCATTACCTGGGCTAAAATTAA
The DNA here is from genome assembly GCA_017311185.1 of Proteles cristata cristata. Lineage (NCBI taxonomy): Eukaryota > Metazoa > Chordata > Mammalia > Carnivora > Hyaenidae > Proteles > Proteles cristata. The sequence continues at coordinate 461,396 of JAESUZ010005492.1, forward strand.
GAGTCATCAGGGCTTCTGTGTGGCTCAGTCAGTTAAGCATCTGACTCTTGGTTTCTGCTCTGGTCATGATCTCATGGATTCATGAGTTTGAACCCCGCACTGGACTTTGTGCTTGGGCTCTGTGCTGACATGGTGGAATCTGCTTGAGATTCTCTGTCTCCTGCTCTCTCTGCCCCTCTCTGCCCCCATCCTAACTTGTGCTGTCTCTCTCAAAAACAAAGAAACTGAAGAAATTAAACTTAAACCTTAGTCAGACGCTAAACTGACTGAGGTTGGGCACCAAAGTGCCCCAAAATATGCATTCTTTTAAACTACTATTCATGGTAACATTGTTATGGAGCAACAGGTAAATAATAAAAGGGGAATATCCAGAACACTGGTGAATTATATGATTGAGGTGATATTAATCTATCGATTTTTTAAAAACCTTTCTTTTTGCTAGTATTTGCAGTTTGGATTACAATTTCCACTTAAAATACTTTAAGATATGACCCAGTATTTCTATCATTCAGATAAAAAAAGCAAAAAAAAAATCCTCTAATTTTTATTTTATATAAAATTTGTTTAATGTTTATTTTTGAGAGAGAGACATTGCATGAGTAGGAGGGAGGCAAAGAAAGGGGAAGACACAGAATCCAAGGCTAACTCCAGGCTCCAAGATGTTAACACACAGCCTGACATGGGACTTGAACCCACAAACCACAAGATCATGACCTGAGCTAAAATCCCACACTCAAATGACTGAGCCACCCAAGCACTGCAAAAACCTCTAATTTTAAAAATATTCTATTCAGGGGCGCCTGGGTGGCTTAGTCGGTTGAGCGTCTGACTTTCGCTTAGGTCATGATCTCGCGGTTCGTGGGTTCGAGCCCCGCGTCGGGCTCTGTGCTGACTGCCAGCTCAGAGCCTGGAGCCTGTTTCAGAGTCTGTATCTCCCTCTCTCTCTGACCTTCCCCTGCTCACGCTCTCTCTCTCTCTCTTGGAAATAAATAAAAACATTTAAAAAAATTCTATTCAATCATGGACTATTTACATACCATATCTGATGTCTTTAATGGTTACATTGCAGTAAGAAAATATATATTTTATAATTTTAGTTTGCTTGTTTGTTTTTATTTATAACAAAGGCTATTTTCTGTCCAGAATTTGGCTAATGTTTATAAAATTATTTGTATATTTGAAACAGATATTGTCCATAGTTGTGGAGTACATACTTCCATAGTTGTCCTTAAGGATCAAATTATTAATCATGTTTTTAAAAACACCTATATCTTTACAGATTTTCTCTGATACAAATAATCTTCTTATATGAGATTTCTTTTCTTATATTTGCCATTTCTATTTTTTTTACAGTTTCCATACTTTTGTTAGTCTAAATCTGTACCTAGTATTCCCATTAATTTTTGGAAGGTTCATTAACATATTAATCATAGTTTGTTTATAACCCTCATCTGATTGGTCTGTTTCTATTGACTGATTTTTCTTTTGACTCTAGATCACATTTTTCTCTTTCTTTTCCCCCAATATGTCTTTTACTTTATTTATTGCTTTATTGCATACTGGGAGTTGTGGATGTTACATTTTTAGACACTTGTTAACTTTTGAGAGTTCTTGAGTTTTGTCTTAGAAGACAATTTAACTACAGATAAATATGCTGATTTTGTGGGGTTTAAGCATTCGGTTTTGCTAAAGTGGGTTTACTTCCATTATGATCTTGTATCTTGGACAAATCCCTTAGGGTATAAATGTGGTCCTTACTCCTAAGCCTTGGTCCCTTCTTAAGCTTGAATAGAAGCACAAAATATTAACAAATTCCATTTTACCCGGCAGGATTAAACTCCAAAATCTGTTTACTTAATCCTGAGCAGCTGTTGAAATCTTTAATCATATCTTTCAGACTTACAGCTGTTGTTTACCCTTGAGTGTTTTGTTGTTTTGTTTTGTTTTGTTTGAGAATTGGAGTTCAAGCCCCTGCTAATGATTTCAGGTAATTTGTATATATACTTTTGTAATCACGTTCATATGGCTCTCTTCTTTCTAGAAACTTCCAGCTTTTCTCACAGCTCTAAATGATACTTCGTACAGTTACTGAGTCATGACTCTAATAAGTTTGCTACCTTCCCTTTACCCCATGCAAATAAGTGGATTCTTTTAAACAAGTAAGCTTTGCAGTGGTTTGTTCATCAATGCATAGATACTCATTTCAGAGAAATTATTTTACTATTGCAGGATAGATCAGACTTTTATATTTTAAGAGCTTTTTATATGGTTTTTGTATGTACCTTATGTCCACCCCTATTCCAGTCAAATTTTAATGACTTAATAAAAATAATTTTCCCTAAACAAAGATAGATTTTATTTGGTATTATTTTCTGGATGTGTTACAGTATTTATTTATTTTTAATGTTTTATTTATTTCTAGGAGAGAGAGAGAGAGACAGCATGAGCAGGGGAGGGTCAGAGAGAGAGGGAGTCACAGACTGAAACAGGCTCCAGGCTCTGAGCTGGCAGTCAGCACAGAGCCTGACTGGGGCTCGAACCCACGAACTGCAAGATCATGACCTAAGCAAGGGTCGGACGCTTAACCGACTAAGCCACCCAGGCACCCCTACAGTATTTATTTTTAACTCAACAACATTCATTCTTCTCAATTTTCTTCCACGAAATAATGGAATCAGATAGAACAAGTGATATAATTTGGAATGATAAATATATAGTTTACTAAGTAGCAAATCACATAAAAATCAGTTATGAGTTATACAGTTCCCAGAAAATTTCAGAGCAAAGAGACTGAATTTATAGTTTATAGAATATATATAAATAAAAAAATAATTTTAAAAAGTTTGTCTCTTCACCTCCACATATCTCATTCTTTGTCCATTGCAAAAACCCATTCTGAAGCACTGTACACATGCCTCAAACTAGGAGTCTTTACAGGTCTTTAAATGTAGATTTTCCAATTTTAAAATCATCAAAATAAGACTTATTTTGCAAATTAAATACCAATTGTTGCAGCCAATGTGGAAAATAGTGCAGAGGCTTCTCAAAAAATTACAAATAAAATTACCATATGAGCCACAAATTCTATTACTATTTACTACCCAAAAAATGCAAACACTAATTCGAAATGCTACATGCATCCCTATGTTTGTTGCAGCATTATTTACTATAGCCAAGACGTGGAAGCTACTCAAGTGTCCACTGATGGATGTATGGATAAAAAAGATGTGATATATAATGTATCACAAGACAAATAAACAAAGAGCCTCTTAAATACAGAGAACAAGCTGATGATTACCAGGGTGGAGGTGGGTGGCAAAATGGGTGAAATGGATAAAGGGCATTAAGAATACACTTAGCAACAGGGCACTTGGGTGGCTCAGTTGGTTAAGCATTGGACTTCAGCTCAAGTCATGATCTCATGGTTCTTTGGGTTCGAGTCCCACATTGGGCTCTGTGCTCACAGTTCAGAGCCAGGAACCTTCAGGTTCTGTGTCTCCCTCTCTGCCTTTCCCCCACTCGCACTCTGTCTCTCTACCAAAAATAAAAAAATATTTTAAAAAATTTTTAAAAAGAATACACTTAGCATGATGAGCAATGAAAATTGTAGAGAATTGCTGAATCATTGTATTACACACCTGAAACTATTAAAATGCTATATGTTGACTATACTTCAAGAAAAAAATTAATACTTATTAGAACTGATCAAACTCCAGCTCTGATCCCAATTCCACTATTGTGTTGGTGGGTAAAAAATTATTCTGATGATTCTGTTTCATTTCTTTGGCTTCTTTACAAAGTGCTTCTGAGAATGTACTTCTGTCTGCATTTACTAAATTAACTTCTTTTACTTAACACTAACTAGCTTTAATGTTCTTCAACCCTCGATTCTAACAATCAGTACCACTCATTAAACATTTACTTTCTGCTTTCTATTCTCGAGTCAAGGACAGTCTATTTTGGCCCATAGTCAATAAATCTTTTATTCCAAAGATTCTTGGATTTGGTCCATGGCCTTTCAGTCATAACTTTGTGACCATTTTCAGTTCTTGACTAGAATTTTCTGTAGCTCTGGAAACTCTACTCTCTCTCCCCTTATACACATTTTGTTCTCCTGTTTAAATTTTACAAATCTTGGGGCGCTTGGGTGACTCAGTCAGTTGAGTATCTGACTTTTGATTTTGAATCAGGTTGTGATCCCATGGTCGCGGAATCAAGCCCCATGTCATGCTCCACACAGAGGGTGGAGCCTGCCTCAGATTCTCTCTCTCTCCTTCTGCTCCTCTTCCCAGTTTGTGTGCTTGCTCACTCTCTCAAAAAAATATTTTTAAATAAAATTTATGAATTATATCTATTAGCTAGTTTGTGTTATTTCTACTCTTCAGTGAAATTTAGCTTCTTGACCTTGACTTACAATAGGCTTCATTAGGGATGAAAATAGTGAAAAGATTACATACATGACAGAGTAGCCAAGTGTCCTTTATCCAAAGTTGTTACAAATATATGTGTGCATCTATGACTATGTAGCCCAAATGAGAAACCCCATCATTACTGAAGTTCATCTATGCCATGTCATTTTATTCCAATTTTCAAAAGTGGAGATTTCTTTCAAATTCTTATTTCAAAATGAGTTTAGCATTTTGATTTTTTAGTAAAGGCAAATAGGGAAAAATACATACTTTGTATATGAGTAAATAATTTCATGGTTTAATAAGTTCTAGAGAATATTTTGCTGGCCTGAACAAATGCCTGATATTTTGACTTTTATCAGGAGCACATTTTGCTCCTGGGGAAATTCGAAATCATTAGTCTACTTACACCTAAATATTAGAGTCAGGGAGAAAATCTGCCAGCTTGAAAGTATAGATTTTTACTGAAAAATATACTTAAATAGTATATTTATGTTCTGAATGTACAATACTACCAGCAGAAAATATGACAAAATTAAAACCGGAAAAGTATCATAAAAGTGAATGTACAGATTGGGTTTGTGATCTAAAGAGACAAATGAAAATAATGATGACGATGATGGAAGACAATAGTAGCTTTGGTACAGAGTTGAGTCCTGATGAAATCAAGTCTCAGGAAGCAAGTGTATAGTTAAGCACATTTCAAACAGCCATCTCTTTCTCAACTGAAAATTGAAATAACTATTTTCCTTTTTTGGAGGGAGAAAGTTTATTTCCAGACTGTGGCATAGTCGGTAAAGAATCAAGCTCTTCTAACTTCCTTTTTTCCTGAGATATCGTTACGGCAAGTAAATGGAAGAATGCCAGTGATGTGTGGACCAAAGGCTCCCGAGCGGAGTGAAGTCTAGACTTTAGGAGTTCTAATCTCTGATGAGTGATTGCTTTTATGATCGTAGACTTGTCACTTCTGTCTTTTTTATCTTTTATCCTCACACTGAGCTATTCACCATTCCAATCACACTTGCTTGTTTCCTTGTAGCACCAAAAGATTAATTGCTAAATGTCTGCCTTGAGCTCAGGGGAGAAAAAAAAAGTTAATACAAAGAAGCTGCCCAAAATGTTGCACTGTCAATTTTTTAAAATATCAGAATATCTAGTAGGCTTTTCCACACATTTTCATCTGTCAAAATCTTACTCATTTTCCAAGGCTGTGGAAGATGCGACTTTACCTTTTTTTGGTATGTGAACCTTTCCCTTGACTTTAGTCAGAATAAATCAATATCTTCTCCTTAATACTCCCCAAAACTTTGTTTTCAACTTTGTTACAAAACTGTTCACAGTCCTTTGTCCCACAGCTGTATATGTGCCTGAATGAAAATACTTTCCTTCCATTTCAAATACCTTTCAAGGTATGCTATTGAACACATAAGAAACACCAAAACATTCTAGGTCACATTTAAAAGAACTCTAGTTTTGCTAATTGTTGTATAAATCCCAGAAACTAACTTAATTTAGATTCTCTTATTGTAACATTATCAAAGGTATATCTTTTCTCTGAGTGTACATCAAAGAGGAGAGAACTACTTAAGGAAAACATCTGGCAGAACACAAAGAAACAAAAACAAAGAGAAATAAAAGTAACCTTCATTTGCGATTGAGCTGACAAAGGTGGCCTTTTGTAGACATTACCTGGGGAGTGATGACATTCTACCAAATCCATTCTTTATTTCATTAGTGATCCTAGGAGGATTGAGTTTAGCAACAGGAAAATTAGATTTTTAGAATATAAAAATAAGCACATATGAATGACTATTCAAAGTCATATCCTGGACTTATTCTGCACTGTTATTATAAACAGTATACTTTATGAGACAGATAGTATTTATCCATCCTAATGCTAACATTTATTGCCCCACCAAATCTCTGCTTGAGACTGTGGACATTCTTTTTTTCCAAATAAGTCTTTTCCAAATCTACATAAAGCTTTTATCTTTTTTCAGGGATCTTTCCTGATATACTAAGAGATTAACGAATGTTGGATGGTGATAAGAATATCATTTGTATTAACGTATAGATTTCCTTCATTACTCCTTTAGGATAAGAAGACTCTAAGTAGAGACGTTAATAACTATCTGAAGTGTATCTTTTAAATACCCCCTTGTAGGTATCAGCTTTTTCAATGTCATATCTTTTGCTCAACATCAATGTCATAACATTGCGAGTCATGTTAAATTAATCAGTTTATTCTGCATAAGAATAAAAGAAACTCAATGTAAGACACAGATATTACATTAAATACTAATAGCACTCTGAAAAGACATTAAGAATGTGAAGGACAAAGTAAAGAGCAAGGAAAGCATAAAATTAATATTCAAATATTTTCATATAGAATTATTGGCCCAGAATCCCCTCCTTCCATAGAGAAACATGATCATGCATCAATCTTGTCCTATTTGCTTTGATTAGTCACCTAAGTTGATATAATCAACTGTTTTCATATGGAAGAAAATGCAGTATATTATGACTGTGCAAAGTCATTTTTTCAAGAAGATAGAAACAGTTTAAGAAAATTTTTTTCAGGCTGATATTATTAACAAAACATCCTAGATACATTTATTAAATTCCATTAGGCCAAATAAAATATAATTATATATTATATGTTATCAATAACTGAAGTGGAAAATTTAATATAAATTATTATCAAATGAATGAATGTTATAATGGAATATTTAGTACAGAAAAGTGATACCATAACATTTTATTTATATATTGGGAGGAAACATGCTAATTGTGTTGTTTGTTTCTTTTCATATAATATTCTACCAGTAACATTTCCTTATTTTACTTTGATAAAATTTTAAAGGGGTTATCATTGGAAATCATACAACCTCATAAAGCGTGAGTTCCGGGTGACATAGCTCATACTTATTTAAATAAAGGAAATGGAGAATTTATCTTTGTTGAAATAACTAAAGGAAAATTCTAGAATCAGTACACTTAGCCTTTTTTTTGTTGGTTTCAGACAGACTCAATGTTTCTGAGTAAACTCAAAAATGTTTACTTATTTTTCAGAGAGAGAAAGAGAGACAGACAGACAGCCTAAGCATATGCTCGGGAGAGGGGCCAAGAAAGAGGGGACATAAAATCCTAAGCAGGTTCTGCTCTGACAACAGAGAGCCCAAGGCAGGCCTTGAACTCAGGAGCCCTGAGCTAATGATCTGAAACAAAGCTGGATGCTTAATTGACTGAGCCATCCGGGTGCCCTCAATGCTTTTTATATTTATAAGTATTCTATCTTATAATTGGTAAATATATAGTCCTCTATTTGTTTCACATAATATTCTACCAGTGAATATTCCTTCTTTACTTTTGATTTAAAAAACAATTAGTTAAATGTAAAACACATATAACATTAATTTTGGCTAACTGGGTTTATATTTGCCCTAATAAAGCAAATGAAGAATAGATGATTATTCAAATAATTCAAGGAAAATCCTATAATTAATAAATAGTAAAGGTAACACTGTCTTATATGTCTGTTTTCCATGTTTACTCTGCACTGATCATTTTTTTGAAGCTAACCAACTGACATAAAAAATTGTTACTCATTCAGCAATTGTTTATTCTTTTGTGTAAATAATAAAAACATTTACTCAAGAGCACAGGTCTGTTTTGGATTACATGTGTGTGTTGGTGGGCTGGGGGGCGAATTTTGACAGCATTTTAAGCACTTGATTGTATTTTTCATCACACATTCTTTCCTCTAAGGCACTCTTTCTTCTTCTTATGCCAATCCTCACCCCTCTCCATTTAGACCATCGGTGTGTTTGGGCATAAGCCCTGTCTTCAGTATTTTCTCACGCACCCAGTTCCTTCGTACGTAGAATACACACAACTCTGCTTTGGCATGTTTTCTCCTCCTGCTGCAGCCATATTACCTCCAGGGTCACCACCCTCCTACTGTGACAAGCTCCCAGATTACCTAAATCTATCTCCTTTCCTTGTAATTGATATATAGTCGCTGCCCTTTCTCATGGGAATTCAACTTTTTTTCTATCCTTATCCATAGTGAAGGGAAGTGGTCAGCTCTCTGCTTGGCATTTTCAAAAAGGTGACAGAATTGTGCAAAGATGGGTGATGCAAGCACAGGGTAATTTTGATTTGTCACCGTAGAAGTCAGATTTGTTCATTTTTATAGTGAGTGTGTGTGTGCACTTGTGTGTATCCATGGTGATGTTGGTAAAATCTTACCTGAGAGTCACACAACAATAATACGTATTCTATTAAATATTCACACATTTGCATGCATGTGTGTATCAAGAATGATCAGGGGAAGAATATGAAACGCCCAGAATTTGAGAGAACCCCAAAATCAGACCACCAGAGACCAGAGTCAAAGCCAAGCGGCAAGGGTTGTTTATTCGCAGGTTCGAACCCGGACCTCCGCGCACTCGTTGCCGGTGACGCTAAGAGGCCCTGAACAAAGCCTTTGCATCCTTTTTATAGACAGAGGTAAACAAGTCATGGGGAGGGACAGGAGATTTCCATGGTTACAAGTTTGCCATTGGTTAACATTCAAATATGAACATATACCGCATCTGATTGGTTCCCGCCATCAGGTTTTTGGCGGGATCCAATTATAATATTTGGGGTACCTTTGAATTCAGCCCATCACAGAGCGAGTCTGAAGTCTTGTTTGGCGACTAACAGGTTAACATCTCTCTCTCCAGGCCCTTCCCTCAGCAAGGTAGGGGGTAGCCGCTGGCCTTTTCGGATTGGCTTCCGCCAAGGTGGGGTGGTGGGGTGACAGTGGGAACATGAAGCTAGTCGCTTGGCAATCCGGTGGCGGGAAAGCAAGCCCCAAGCATTGTTACAGAAGCAGAAAGAGCTGGTTAGGTAATGGCTTCCCGTAGCGCCGGCATTTGCCCAGAAGCGGAAAAGCTGGCCAAGTTTTAGGTTTAGTTTATCTAGGCCTCTCAAATAGATTTTAGTCAATGTAGAAATACAATAATCATAATGAAAAATAATTGTAATACAAGTAAGTTTAAATTACTTGGAAAAAAATCAAAGCAATTGTTTGCCAACATACATTCACCAGAAATTAAGTTGTTTGAAGGATATACCTAATAAAGAGAGTTTATAAAAACTGAATTAAACAAATTACACATAAGATATTCAGATGTCGTTCAGGTGAATTTCTTAAAATTAAGACCTTTAGTATACCGAATAAGACAAGATACAAAATTGTATATTCACAAAGTTTATTTGCTTATAGGATCCTGTTCTCTGGAAAATATTCCATAGAACTTGTGTCCCATAATATAAATATTTTGGAGCTCTGGTTCAATTAATTAGTTTCAAAAAATACTGGTTTATTTTTCTTTAGTTTATTTATTTATCTTGAGATAGATAGGATGAGAGAGCACCCAAACAGGAGAAGGGCAGAGAGAGAGAGAGAGAGAATGAGAATCCCAAGCAGGCTCTGCACTGTCAGATGCAGGGCTTGAACTCATGAACCGTGAGATCATGACCTGTTGCTTTCATTTTTAAAAACGCGACCACTTTTTAAGGCATAACTTCAAAATAGGAGTTGTGGTCTCCTTACCTTTAGTGTTAATTTATTTGTCTACTACTTTTGAAAAGAAAAATAAAGGAATATAATGGAAACATAGGTTATAAATATTGATTTGGAAGAATCCATTTTTTATTATAATGAATTAAGCTAAAATTATATACATACCAGCGATGCTTGAAATACTAGACAGGAAAGATACATCAGGGCCTGAATTTATAGTCAAAATAGAGAGTATGAAATTCATCATAAATTCTGCAATCTGACTTTGATCTCAAGCATATTGACCTCTCCTGTGTTTATGTAAAAGGTTTTACTGTAAATGTGAGGAAACATCATTTTACTTTAAGCAAAGATTCATGTAAAAGCCACCTCATTGTCAATGTCATCCTTATTCAATTTAAACACTTTTTCCAGTTAAATGGCTTGTTTCATACATCAATAGTGACACAGGCAAATAACAGAAAATAAGTCTTGAGAGAGATGTTTCATGTGAATATAAATGAAGACATATAAAACAAAAGCAAATTGTATGAATTTTATAGATGAAATGGACATGAAGTAAGTGCTGGAAATACAAACCAAAATAATTTTTCAAACAGTAAACAAATGGAATTGGGGTAAGTGTATTTATGATAATTTGTTTTATTTTCAAAAATGATTTTACATTACTTCCAAGAAGTTTTTACTAATATTAAATTCAAATTAATTTTATAAAATTCCATATTTATTCTAATTTACAATTCATTAATTTAAAAAAATTACTGTTGGGGTTCCCGGGTGGCTCAATCGGTTAAGAGTCTGAGTTTGGGTCAACTCATGATCTTGCAGCTCATGAGCTCAAGCCCCATGTTGGGCTCTGTGCTAACAGCTGGGAGCCTGGAGTCTGCTTTGTATTCTGTGTCTCCCTCTTTCTCTGCCCCTCCCCAGCTCATGCTCTGTCTCTCAAAAATAAATTTATTTTTGTGTATTTGTTGTTTGTTTATTCATTTTTGAAAGAGACAGAGTGTGAGCTGAGGAAGGGCAGAGAGAGAGAGAGGGAGACAGAGACTTGGAAGCAGGCTTCAGGCTCTGAGCTGTCAGCACCGAGCCTGATATAGGACTTCAATTCACCAACTGTGAGATCATGACCTGAGCCAAAGTCAAATGCTTAACTGACTGAGCCACCTGGGCTCCTCTCTGTTTTACAATTTTAAATAAATGGTACTTATCTTGTACACATAGAATGTTATATATAATATCTTTCATTTCTTTGTCTTCATTAACAGTATCCCTTAAATAATACCAAAATGACATCCATTCTGAGATATATTTCCATTAAATGGTGAGGATATATATTTATTTATCTATATCTATAATTTGATTTTATTTTGACTATTAATGAATTTTATTGTTCATGAATTAGCTTCCAATATTGAAACTCTGGGTGTGCCTCGGTGGCTCAGTCAGTTAAGTGTCCGACTTCGGCTCAGGTCATGATCTCATGTTCGTGGGTTTGAACCCCGCGTCTGGCTCTATGCTGACAGCCAGCTCAGAGCCTGGAGCCTGTTTCAGATTCTGTATCTCCCTCTCTCTCTGACCCTCCCCTGCTCTTGCTGTCTCTCTCTCTCTCTCTCAGAAAAAAAAAAACATTAAAAAAAATTCAATATGGAAACTCTGTTGACGCTGATTGGTCCTCACAGAGACCTAACCCATAAACTTGATCTTACTAGAACAATGCTTTCTACATTCAAATAATTTATATTTATTTATTTATGAAGCATTCGTCCACCCACAATTGCTAAATACCTATTATATGCTAGTCAGTAACGAGAGATAAATAAGGCTTCCTCTCAAATGTAGGTTGGTTTTGATTGGGTTTGAATGTCTTTAGTAATAAATAAGTAAACAAAAATGAAATATAAAGTATGACTCAGTGAAGAGCCAAAAATTAAGTCCTCCATTAAGAGAAACCTCGGGCTGCACGTAGCCCCAGTCCTAGATAAACTAAACCTAAAACTTAACCAGCTTTTCCGCTTCTGGGCAAATGCCGGCGCTACGGGAAGCCATTACCTAACCAGCTCTTTCTGCTTCTGTAACAATGCTTAAGTCTTGCTTTCCCGCCACCGGATTGCCCAAGCGACTAGCTTCATGTTCCCCCTGTCACCCCATCACCCCACCTTGGCGGAAGCCAATCCGAAAAGGCCAGCGGCTACCCCCTACCTTGCTGAGGGAAGGGCCTGGAGAGAGAGATGTTAACCTGTTAGTCGCCAAACAAGACTTCAAACTCGCTCTATGATAGGCTGAATTCAAAGGTACCCCAAATATTATAATTGGATCCCGCCAAAAACCTGATGGCGGGAACCAATCAGATGCGGTATATGTTCACATTTTAATGTTAACCAATGGCAAACTTGTAACCATGGAAATCTCCTGTCCCTCCCCATGACTTGTTTACTTCTGTCTATAAAAAGGATGCAAAGGCTTTGTTCAGGGCCTCTTAGCGTCACCGGCAACGAGTGCGCGGAGGCCCAGGTTCGAACCTGCAAATAAACAACCCTTGCCGCTTGGCTTTGACTCTGGTCTCTGGTGGTCTGATTTTGGGGGTCTTCCGATCTCTGGGCGTTTCATCAGTAGAGAATGAAACCAAGGCAATGGACTAGAGATTGACTGAGTGGCTACTTCAGACTGAGAGGTCTGGAAAACACCTATGAGGAAATGATTCATTCAAATGAAAGAAGATGTTAGCCCTAGAAGGCCAGGGGGGCCGGGGGGAAATGCCTTAAAGACAGAGGTAAGAGCTAAGGAAGGAATGAGTTTATATTTTTTAAAAATAACGAAACAAAACATTTACTCTTAAAGCTGTGGGCCGGGCCGGGGGAGAATAATAAAGGGTAAGAATGGAGAGGTAGGTGGGACCAATTTAGATAAAGATTGATGGGTCAGTGTAAATGTTTATAAATTATCCCAAGTCCTAAGGGAAACTGCCGTGTATATTTACTTAGAGACAGAGCGTAGCTTGGTTGCATCAATTCTATAACATTGTTCAAAGGTAAAAAGTCACCAAGTTTGATTTTCATCATAATATGTTAGACCACCTTTTCCAAAGGAGAATCACCGAGGACAAAGCCCACAAAACACAAAAGGAGTTGGTTATTCAGGTTTATTTTAGTCGGGCCTGGCCGGCCCCTCCCGAGCACCCAAAGGGTCCTCGCAAGAGCGCCCCGCCGAGCCATAGCTCAGGAGAGGGGCGAAGCCGGTGTAGGGAAGCAGAATTTGCTGTTAGAGGTGGGGGGGTGGTTAATAGTTGCTTGAAGAACATGTTTGACTGTTCTAATCACAACGTTCACTAAAGATTAACATCTCAGGGACTTGCTGCTGCCAGGAGGAGCTAGGTTGCTCAACCCTTGACCTTTTACCCGAATAGAGTTTGAGATCAAACAATGGTTGGGTATCCTCATTTACAAGCCCCTCACATTTTGGCCCAAGGGAGTTTTTACAATATCCCAATAAGTATTTACTAGAATCACCTTTAGTATCTTCGGATATTTTCTCCTCTACTTAAGAATTACAATAGCGTTTTATAGCTCATTGATATTTTCATATATGTGGCCATGAAAAATTTCATTATCCCTGCACAGTTTGTTTAGAGGTAATAAATGATGAAGGAGCATAAAGCAAGCTGACAGGCTGCAAACACCCGCACTCCCCCCACCCCCTCTCCCTCAGGTGGGATGTGTGTGACATTCCTCAGGCTCTCCTAGCTGCCCAAGAACAAAGGAAGGAAAAAAACAAATGGAACAAGGTTAACTGATAGAGATCCCAGTCCAGCAGGACCTAAGTCTCCATCACCCTCCATGGTGACGTGGGAAACAAAGGCAGAAGGAAATGGCAGATAGAATTCAATTTCCTTATAACTGCAGCCCGTTGACAGCTACTTGAGGCAGGCAGAGTAAAATATTTCTCCAGGAGCTCTCTTCCGTCTTAATGTTAATGGTTTCCTAGAGGGAAAACAACCTTAGCATTCCAATAGCTAGGCCTCCAGTACCCTGGGAGTCTTTAGCTTATGAAAATCTCCCTGGGAACTTCCGCTGGACTTTACCTGTAGTCCCTGGGAAGCTCTTCCTGCCCAAGGGTCCTGTTCCAGTGCTTTAAAAAAATCACCATTTTGCACCAAAGATGTCTTCAAGAATTCTTTCCTGACCATCGGCTCATGAAAGGGCCATGAACCCCTCTGCCACCCCCCAAAAAGCCTCATCAATAAATATGGCACTGTTTGACAGTGGAGACTCTGGGGCCAAATTAACATCCAAGTTCTACCACTTAATAACTCTGTGACCTCGGACAAATTACTTAACGTCTCTGTGTTTCTTATGCTTCATCTATGTAAAACTCATTTATTTTAGCACTCATTGAGTTAACTTACTGACACACTAGTAGGATTGTGCTTTGTACCTTCTAATCATATTAGCTATTTTTAAAAATATTTTTAAATAAACGTTGGTTTCTTTTTGAGAGAGAGAAAGAGAGAGAGAGAGAGAAGGAGGGAGCAGGGGAGGGGCAGAGAGAAGGGGAGATAGAGAATCTGAAGCAGGTTCCCAGAGCCCAACATGAGATCAGGAGCTGAGCCAAAGCCGATTGCTTGACCCACTGAGCCATCCAAGTACCTCCGTATTAGCTACTTTTTATACCATACGTCCACATGGTATTGTGAGTTTAGGGACATCCCTAAAATATGTTTCTAACTGGGTAACTGCTGCTCCTGGTCAGTAAGTTTGGTTACTTCTTTTCCCCTGTTTAGGTGGCAAAATATTTAGAGAAATTTAATGAATTCCCAAACCTTGTCTCAGGAACAAATTAGAGGTAAATTCACCTCGCGCTTTAAGTGTGACTTTGCTGGTTCCCTCAGCTGATAGGGAACACCACAATGTCAGTGCCCAGTGGAGCATTAGTACAGAAATAGATCTCAGCTTTGAGACAATAGCAAGCTGAATAAATTAGGCTACAATAGATTTTATTCTCTCTTAACGTTTGTTGTTATTGTAGGACTTTCCCAGTCCTTAAGCTATTCACAGTGTGCAAGGGAAAATGCGCTGAAAAAACGTCTACTGATTATTGCATCTACCTTTATTAGCAGGCACACAAATATTTAATTATCAACCAGGCTCTCTGGTGTTCTAACATAAGACTGTCTCAAATCATCACCATATCCTTACTGCATAAACACAAGTAGTCTTCTTTTTTCTTCTTGTAATATTTAGCTGTATCTAGATATCTGCAGGACATTTAATTTTGCTTTCAAGTTAAATAAGGAGCTGAGTTTTAATAATTGCAATCAACTTCCCCCCCCCCCCCGTAATTTGATCAGCCTATTTATTTATGGCAATAGTATTTAGAGAAAATGAAGAAACCATAGGCCTGGTAATCATGGGATATTAATTTGGAGATATTACAAAATACATGCCTCGGGGTCTATCTGAACACACACTCCCCGAGTCTCCTATAATAGTGCTTGAGGAAGTCAATATTATATTATAATTTATTTCCTTATACTTGCAGTGTACGTGCTCTGCCTGTTTGAACTCAGATCCTGTTTTCGCTCTTAACCAACTATTTTCTAGGCAACTCAGTGATAGGCACTGGGGAGAGAGGCATGGGGGCGGGCAGGGAGGAATCTAGAGTCAGAAGATGGGAGAGGTACCTATCTCTTTTTCTGCTCCAGGGGGCATTTTTGAAAGTAGCTAGATCTCATCTGTGCTTCATTCCTCCATCCAGAAGCTCTAGGTCCAAGCTTTGCCAACCCCGCCTCCTCCCAAGAGCTGAGAGCACCTTCATGGCACTGCTCACTACTGTGCTGCCTCACCGTCTCCGGGCTTCACTCTTACCCCTCTCTGCACTTGCAGCTGGTTGACTCCTTAGAAATTGTTTCACTCCATTGAAATGTCTGACTCAGGCTTTGTTTTTTCCAATTGAACACTGACGAATCCCCTTGAATTATTATGGTGTATGTAACATCTTCACATTTGTCTTCATGCAAACCTGAAACCTGATTGGTTTGGAATATTTATAAGTCAGACAAAAAATGTACTCATCCAATTATTGGAAAAAATTTCACAGTTGAAACTCGCACCACGAAAATATCAAGTTGAAATAAACATAAAAATGTCTGAGCACTTAAGGAAAGCCAGAAATTAGTTTCCTTACTTTGTTCTGCAAGAATCTAAACCTACTTAAATTTGCATTGTTTTTAAAATGGAGATTGTTGTTTTAACTTATTCCTTTGAAGTGTTTCATCCGGCATTCTTTAGCAGACAAAGGATGTTGAATTAAGTGTCCTCAGGAGGGTAAAAATATGTCTCTTGAATATGAAGGAACAGAAATACCTTCTAGAAAATCAATGCAATATGAATCTCTTTTTTAATAGGGGAAAACAACCCATGTTTCAATGAATTATGGGCCTGTTATTCATCTCAGGGCTTTAGAATTGAAGACCATGAAAAGAAACCCTAACCTAAGCCTTCAGGAGAGGCTAAACTACAGTCACTCATTCTAATCAATAAGTTAGGAAGTTATGCAAAAAAATCTTTAAATTACAGTACAAAATGTATGGATGCTTTAAGAAACAGCCTTTCAGTTTTTCAGAAACTCATCTGACAAATATCTTTTCTTAGAAAAAATTAATAGCTTGCATTTATTATATTATGCAGTGGACAATGTTATGAACATAGCAATGAATTTTTAAACATCTCAACATCCCTAAAAGGTAAGTACAATTAGTATCCATGTTAATGATGAGAAACTGAAGCTCACAGTTAAGTGGACTGTTCACATTCAGTTAGCTCACTGTTGGAAGCCATTCTGAGCCACTAGTCGAGAAAGCTCCTGGTGAGGTTAAAGCAAGTTTGCACCATCTCTTGCCAATCAGATGACGACCGATATCCACCCCCACTCAATTATTTCTGCTTGAGCACTGACCCCTCGGGTACCTTGTTGATCAATATCAGGAGTGACTTGTCCCTTTATTCCGGCCCTGGTATGATGATTGCACCTTGTGAAGGAACTTATTGTGGGAATTTCTTCTGATTATGGAAACAGACATCGTGTCTCCAGAAGGTCCTGTTTCCCTCCATACTTTCCCTTGAGCTATGAACAGGCTAATGACCCCTAGTCACAAAAGATTGACCTTTACATGTACAATTCTGTTTCTACCGTTGCGTTAGTCCAAGATGTTCATACAGCTCAACATGTAAATCAACTAACCAAAAATGTCTCTCATGCCCTAGCTATTCAAGAAATCATAAAAGTAGACACAAAGGTAAATGCACTCGAAGAGGCTATTCTATGTATTGGAAATGAGCTAAACTCTTTAAAGGTATGGTTGGCTCTCTGGCGCAATAAAGCATATAACTGGAAAACCAAGTCTTGCCCGGAGACAAAGAGCCTAACTTAGAGAGAAGGAACAGATAAGGGTAGAAGATAAGTTAGTACATACACCTTTGCTAACTGATGGTGTATAGCAGCCCCTTCCCTAAGGCCTACTTTCCACAAACACCTTCCCTTCCCCTGGCAGCTGTGATGAGGATGGATAAGAGTATCTACAAACCTATGACTTAATCTTAGTGTTATTAACATGTGAACACCTTGTTATTTTCTTACTTACTCAACCTCAGTATAATTAGGGCAGTTCTGCAAGAAGACTTCTGTAAAACCTGTTTCTGTACATTTTCCAAAAACATCTTATCACAAAGAGCTATCCATTGTAAAAATTCCATTTCCTGATGCCATGTTAACATTTGACCTATAAATAAAGACACCAAAACCGACAGGACAGAGGTGACTGCCTGGTGATCAGAAAGGATCTCGGGGCTCTCTCACTCTCTTTCGCTGGCACCATCCATCCTTCAGGGACCCCTGGACCTGTCGAAGCCAGCGAGGCTTCTGACAGCTCACCTCAGAGACCATGCTTTTAACTTCTCCAGACTGTTTCTTCTCAATGGTAAGCTGTTTAGAGGCACAGCTAAAGCTGGGCAAATTCAGCCTGTGCTAAATACCAGAAAAGAAAGTATAACTAATCCCAAATTAGTTCAAGACTAATTTAGGGGTAGCCTCCAAACTCTAGTGCCTTTATTTTCATGACTAAACTATTTTAGCAGGTGTCATTGACTTCATTTGTCATTGGTTTGCTTGTTTATTCCTATATATACAGGAGTATCAGATTCACTTAAATTTTTTCTAAAATTTCCCAACCGCCTACCTTCGTTTATGGGATCCCTTGGCTTTATGCATTTAAAATGCCTATGGAAAGCCCAGGAGTCTATAGTTTAAAGCATTCATTATATATTGTCCATATTTAGGATGAGTACAGTGCACCTTGAGGTACTTGAGGGTAAAGGCTGTGTCTTACAGTGGTCCTGGTATAATAAGCTTTCAGTGAATACAGTAAGTGAGCAGGTCATCAGAATATATTCAAAGATTTGGCATCATAAAATATGAGGCAAAGGGATAATTCTAGAACTATTGTCTTTAGGAATCCATATCAGCTCTAGTAAAGGGGTTCCATTCAAAGGTCTCTAGGGGGACATTGGTAACATTGGGTATAATTCACTAGTGCTCTCAGAAACATAGAGGAGAACCCATTAGGGCAGGAGTAAATTTCATGGCCAAAGAGTGACCTAGAGTTAACAACAAAGCTGACATCAGTGGATAAGAAAATGGGTAGGTGTTAGCACAGAGTGGGATACTAGAGAAGATGACCAAAGGCCAAGGCAAGGAGGGACTATGTGTCTATGGAAACAGAGAACCAAGGCCACCATGGTTGGCTATGCACCTCTTTCAAACTTGTGAATTGTAAGGTCTCCATCTAAATTCATCTAAGATCTGTGGATGTGGTAAGGGCCTCTTCCAAAATCACTCATTAAGTTCAAGAGGTGCATGAGAGCAGATGAGCAATCGCTCCTAGGAAGGGGATAGAAGTGACAATATAGGAAAATGGAGAATCATTTACCTAGACCAAGGGCAGATGTATCCTTGTGGAAGAGCCCTTCCCTCAGGAATATGGTGGTGGCCTTCTCAGACCAAAGGAAGACAAGGTGGAATGTGGCTCAGTCAACTCTTATACATGTATGCATACCTCTGACATGACTCTGTAACTTGGACTGTGTCCAATCAGACTATATGTGTCACCATATATGGCAGACAAAGAAGTGGAAATTGCACAAAAGGCTACACCTTCCTGAGCTCGGGGCTCCGCCTTCTTCGGGTCTTAGCCTGCTGACCCTGTGCCTACATGAATAAAACTATTTCTTGGAATGAAGAGCCTCTCATCTCTCTGTGTGAGAATCCGGCTACATTTCTTGGGGGCTGGCTTCCAGGATTCAGAGACGGTGGTTTTCCACCTCTTTTGTTGCTAGGGTATGAACCTTGGGGCACTGGGAGAGATGAGCTCACCTGGTGCCAGTGAACCACTTGATTTGTAGGAGACTAACCCCTCCCAGCATGCCAGGGCCAGGACCTCAGATGCACAACAGAACCCACTGAGGCCCAGGAATTAGCTCAAGGAGTGCCACCCATCAGACTGCTAAGAACTCAGGTTCATTTTGGTTGACCTGCCCCTAAGAGGGAGAAAGGGAGCCAGATCACCTCCAAGAGTTGCCTGGCTAGTTCGGTAAGGAATAAAGAATGAAACCACATCTCTAAGGCACTGGATAATGGGTACTGGGTTGGAGTTGCTGTGTGACTGTGTGTGAATGAGACAGACAGCAGAAAGTTTCCGACCTGACCAAGGGCTCAACTATTTAAAAAATACATGATTTTAAACCAAGGGGCAGACAGCAGAACAGCACACCCTTTTGAGTTGTTTTACTCAAGCCTTGGGTGAAATTGCCCCTCCTTTGATCCAAAGGTTGGGGACATGGTGACAATGCCCTTGCTGCCAGCTTCCAAACGCTCCACATTTGTATTATTTCTGGTTAGCAAAGGAATGGATGCCTGTGCCATCTAAGGGAGAGATGACTATGACACATAAAGGGCTTTTACCAGAATACATAGGAGCCATTTTGCTACACTTAGCCCAGTGTATGCCAAATTTGTAACAACCTAGAACCTCTAAAATGGATACCCACATGGCTGGAATATATTTCTGTGGGCATTGCTTAAAAAGGCAAGGGAATAGACCTCGACTTTGGTCCTCAGCCCCCTTCACAGCCAACTATATTCTTACAAAAATTGTTTTTTGCCAACTCTTAAAATATATTTGTAGGGGCGCCTGGGTGGCTTAGTCGGTTAAGCGTCCGACTTTCGCTTAGGTCATGACCTCACGGTTTGTGGGTTCCAGCCCCGCGTAGGGCTCTGTGCTGACTGCCAGCTCAGAGCCTGGAGCCTGTTTCATTCTGTGACTCCCTCTCTCTCTGACCCTCCCCTGCTCACGCTATCTCTCTCTCTCTCCTAGAAATAAATAAAAAAAAAAATAAAAATAATAAAATAAAATATATTTGTAAAGAGGATTACTTCACAAATTTTGGGGCGAAATGAAATTAGTGCATTCTTCTACAACCAGGGAAGTCTCACTTGGTCACAATCTGCTAGAAGCCTGCTCCAGCCGGTCCAGCAGTCCCTGAAGGATGGACATGGATGGTGTTGGTGAGAGAGAGTGAGAGAGCCATGAGAATCTTTCTGATCACCAAGTGGGCATCTCTGCACTGTTGGTTTTGGTGTCTTTATTCAAACGTCCAACGACAACATGAAATCAGAAAAAGGAATTTTTACAATGGAAAACTCTTTGTGTTAAGATACTTTAACAAGTGTACAAGAACAGGTTTTTCAGAAATATTCTTGCAGAATTACCCCAATCATAGTGAGGTTGAGTAAATCTTACAACTAAGGAAATAACAGGATGTTCTTAGTGAAAAATAGGAGGACATACATATTTGTTCTAAGTTAATAATGCTAAGATTAGGTCATAGGTTAAGTTGTATATAGACAGGCTAGGAGTCATTCTGTCTGGCTCTCAAGAGGATGAATGTTTTTGAACTGGTTAATAAGTTCTGGAAACCTTTTTGACTTGTTGCTGAATGTGTAAACACCATGGAGGCCCTAAATGTGTTGGCCTTTTTGGGTTATGTTTTAGCTACTCTTATCTATCCTCATCCCAGCCGCCAGTGTAAGGGAGGGTGTTTGCAGAAAGCAGGCCTTAGGGAAGGGACTGCCATACATCACTGGTTAAAAGAAAATGTAAGTATTAACTTAAGTTCTGCCCTTATCTGTTCCTTAACTCTAAGTTAGGCTCTTTGTCTCAGGGGCCAGGCTCAATTGTAACTCTTGTGTTCTTAACCACTGTCAGAGACCTGGTCTGGCCGGGATCCAGGGGTCCCTGAAGGATGGACGGTGTAGGCGAGGGAGGGATGAGAGAGGCCGCGAGATTCCTTCTGGTCACCAGGCAGGCATCTCCGCCCTGACTGGGCCTCAACTATTTTATAGTTAAGTGTTTGGGGGACAGCACAGTAGTGGCATTTGCCTTAGACAATGATTTTTGATAACAGACTTCTTTGATATGTAAGAATTTCCCAGAACATAGGCTTGTAGAAGACTCCTGCACAACCTTTATCATAAGTGATTGAGATAGGTGATTTAGATGCTTAGCCTATGGAGAAGAAGGTATCTTTAGCACACAAGACAATGTTTTTAGCATAAAAAGGGTGAGGTTACTTCTTTGTGGGCAGGGGTCAAACAGGTCTTTCAGGAAACACCTCTGCTCCCATAATCACAAAAGAAGAAGTTCCTCAATAGGTTCCTTTATAGGGAGCAATCAGCATATTCAAGGCCAGAATAAGTCACTCCAAATACTGATAACAAATGCCTTGGAGGGGGGATAGTGCTCCAAGCAGAAACAATTGGGTGGGGGTGGATATCTGCCCTTAACTCTAAATTAGGCTCTTTGTCTCAGGGCCAGACTCAATTGTAACTCTTGTGTTCTGAATCCCCTTTATTATGTAAGTCTTGCATCTGCAAGGCCCATAGGAAGAGCCTTTTGACAATCATCCACAATGCTTTCATCTGAAGTTTCTTTTGAAAAGGCAGGAATATGTTTTTGCTTATGAGCAATCTGTGTGGGGAATATTGTGAGGCCTGGTCAATACCAGCAGGCTCATTTCCAACATGAGCCAGTAGTAGTAGAAGGGGATATCAGTTTTCGTTTCTCATGCCAGGAGCTGTGCAAACGCTACCATTTCCTCGCTGTGACTGTCATCCAGTGAGGCCAGTGTGGCTCTCAGCAAACCCCCTTTATTACCTAAGTCTTGGGTCTACAAGGTCCATAGAAAGGGCCTTTGGACAATCATCCACATCCACAGTGTTTTCATCTAAAATCTCTTTTGAAAAGGCAAGAATATACTCTTCCTTATGAGATATCTGTGTGGGGAATATCGGTCCGATCAGGAATATTGAGAGGCCTGCCCAATTATAGTGAGGTTGAGTAACTAAGAAAATAACAGAGTGTTCTTAGTGAAAACCAGGATAACATACACATTTTAATAATGCTAAGATTAAGTAATAGGTTAAGTTGTAAATACTCTTATCCATCCTCATCACATCTGCCAGGGGAAGGGAAGGTGTTTGTGCAATGTAGGCCTTAGGGAAGTGGCTGCTATACATCATCAGTTAGCAAAGGTGTATGTAGTAACTTATGTTCTGCCCTGATCTGTTCCTTCTCTCTAAGTTAGGCTCTTTGTCTCCGGGCAAGACTTGATCTTCCAGTTATATTTTTTATGGCACCAGAGAGCCAGCCATACCTTTAAAGAGTTTAGCTTATTTCCAATACATAGAATAGCCTCTTCGAGGGCATTTACTTTTGTGTCTAGTTTTATGATTTCTTGAATAGCTAGGGCATGAGAGACGTTTTCAGTTAGTTAATTTACATGTTGAGCTGTATGAACATCTTGGACTAATGCAATGGTAGAAACAGAATTGTACATGTAAAGGTCAATCTTTTGTGACTAGGGGTCATTAGCCTGTTCATAGCTCAAGGGAAAGTATGGAGGGAAATAGGACCTGCCAGAGACACGATATCTGTTCCCATAATCAAAAGAAGTCCCCACAGTAAGTTCCTTCATAAGGTGCAATTATCACACCAGTGCCAGAATAAAGGGACAAGTCACTCCCAATACCAATCAACAAGGTTACCATGGGCATAGTGCTCAAGCAGAAATAATTGAGTGGGGGTGGATATCGGTCATCATCTGATTGGCAAGAGACTGTGCAAACTTGCCTTAACCTCACAAGGAGTTTTCTCAATTTAGTGAGTTCAGAAAATGGCGTCCCACAACAGTTGATATCCCCAAAGCCCTGCAGGCAGAAAACGGAGGGATAGGAGAAATCAGAAAAGACAAGGTCAGCTCTCAGAGGTAGGATCAAGTCTGGATAAGAGTGACTGCTTCCAGCACCTCGTGAGACTGACAATGCTTTTGGCTGCCAGTCTAATAGCCAGCCAGAACTCAGGGCCAGGAGAGGAGGCTTCTCCTGGCCAACTATCGGGGTCAAGAGATGAGGTTTCTTCTGGCCAGCTTTGGCAAGTTAAGATTAAAAACCGCCTCTTCCTCTTTTTTCCTGTAGATAGGCAATGCCCCAACCAAGGCCAATACTAATTGAGATGCATTTTGAAAAATCGGGATGATTTTGATCCCTAAACTCTGGGGGGAAAATCTCATTAATTATCATGGGGTTGGGGGTCCTCTAGTGAACTTCCAGTTTCCTACTGGGGCCCAGGAAGATGCATCTCAAGATCCGCATTGGGACTATGACCATCCCATTAAGCAATAGTGTTGTCACCACTTCCAAGCTTGTGCTTTAGAAAAATTAAGGAGGTCTAAGGTTAAGCCCTTAAATTATGCTAAATTAGCCTCTATTTTACAAACACAGAATGAGAGCAAGATGGCCTTCCTGGAGAGGTTGAGGGAGGCTCTCATTAAATATATGGCTATCTCCCCTGACATCCTTAAGGATGAGATGATATTAAAGGGCAAAGTTTTCGCTAAATCAGCCCTAGATATTCAGAGGAAATGCAAAAATTGGCTGTTGGCCTGGAGGAGTTCTTACCAGCTGACAATCGTGTATATTACAACTGAAATCAAAATAAAGCAAACCAACAAGCAAGAAAGGTGACAAAAGAAAATGTGAGGCCTTAGCCATGGCCTTATGCACTATGTCAGACCAGACTTCCTGAGGTCCTGGCCCCAAATACAACTTATGTGGCCAATCAGGGCACTGGAAGCAAGACTGCCTTCAGAAGGGACAACAGAAGTCAAAATCCCGGAAGCCACGTGATTTGTGTGAAGACAATCACTAGGGATCTGAACCCCCTCGGGGAAACACTATCAGTGAGGGCTCAAATAACCAGTGTCCCTGAGAGGGACTGATACGGCCTGGGGGCTTCGGGGTGGCTCCCCAGAACCAACTGTCTATCAGAAGCCCGGAGCCTCGGGTAACTCTGGAAACCTCGGGTAACTAAAAGCTGGTTCATTTCCTTCCTTATATTGGAGCCACCTTTTCTGTCCTCCTTGTCATTCAGGGCCAACTATCCAAACACAGCATAATGATTCGAGGCGTTTTTGGAAAACTTATAACTAAATTTTTCTCTCAGCCCCTGGGAGGCATATAGGAAAAACTAATTTTTTCTCATTCTTCTTTGATAATACCAGAGATCCTTACTCCCTTGTTAGCAAAGGACATTATAACTGAATTAGAGACTATAGTGCTACTAACTCCAGGACAGATAAACAATTGTGTGAGTTTTGGGGAATTACTGGATATTGTAGGCTGTAGATACCAGGGTTCAGGAAAACAGCTTGCCTGCTGTATCAATTTTTAAAGGAGACTCAGTCCCACCTGGTCTCCCAAGGAAATAAACTGGGATCTGACTCATGGACACCATCTTCAACCCTGAGATGGTTACAAATGGAGCGGGCCAATTACCATTACCGAGCTCACAGAGCTAAAAGATCATTAAAGCACCGCATCAGGGCTTTCATTTAGAGACGAATAAAACTTATCAAATGGCCCAAAGGATGTTTACTGGGAAAAATTTGTCAATTTTTCAGGTAGTATCAGCCTATGAAGCATGTCGTAGACACAATCTTCTCCATCACAGACTTGCCCTCCCAAGCGATCAAAGAACTGGATCCAGGGAAGACTGACAATTAGGTTTCACTCATATGCTAAGGTCAAAGGAATTCCAACATCTGTTGCTATGGGTTGAGACTTCTACTAAATCGGTAGAGGTCCTCCTCTAAAAAAAAAATGGAGGAGGCACAAGAAGTAATAAATGCCCTGCTTTATAAAATAATATCCAAGTTCAGCTTACCTAAAAATTTGCGAATTATAAGGGTAAACAACCACCTTGGCTCTTTCTCTGATAGGACTCCCAGCTCTAGAAAAGGTATTATACCTCAAAATAAAGCAAACTGCCTGCTTATACTTAAAAAAAAACTCTAAATAACACCTCACAAGCATTAGAAGCTTTCAATTAAAAAAATTTAAATAAAGTTAAGGTGGACTATTGGAGAATAGACCCGCCATTGATTGCTCACTGCTCCTCTATCACCTGGGTTGCGACAGATTCCCTGACATGTGTTGTTTCAATATAACTGATAATTCTCACAGAGTTTTAGAACTGATAGATGACACCTGGGCATAATTGGGCACAGTCAAGGTCTCTCTTGGATGTGTGCCTGGTCTGGGAACTAGACACATTATCTTAAGAAGCCATCTTCTTGGTCAGTATAATATTCACTTTATGTTTTTCTCTTTGTATCTGCTAATGTTTGTGCCACCAAATGCCTGCCAGTCTTCCTGTAGAATCATACCGTGGGGCCACTCAACCAATTGTTGGGTAGACTCTAACACTTCTATCCCAACACTGTCTCTTATCAGCTTAAAGAAGCCAGAAGGGTCATCTTCCCTGTTAGCTAACAGAAGTTAGGGGCCCTATTCCAGGGGGAGGAATAAATAGGAAAAGGGTTAACATTAGGCAGGCAGAGATAAGGGACCTTCGGGGAGGCCGACTGCACCTGCAAATGGGAGGCTGAAGAAGCAGTTGGGGTTCTTCCCTTATGAAATCCTTTATGGGTTCCCTCCCCCCATTATCCATGGTATAAGGGGGGATCTAAATGAGATAGGCAATCTAACCCTTAGGCAAGAGATGTGGGCCCTTGGCTCTACCTAACCACCTGAAACCACTAGGTTAGGGAGCAACTACCTGGGATTCTGTTTTTTTTTTTTTTTTTAATTTTTAAAATGTTTTTTATTTATTTTTGAGAGAGAGAGAGAGACAGACAGTGTGAGCAGGGGAGGATCAGAGAGAGAGAGGGAGACACAGAATCTGAAACAGGCTCCAGGCTCTGAGCTAGCTGTCGGCACAGAGCCTGATGTGGGGCTCAAACCCACGAACCATGAGATCATGACCTGAGCTGAAGTCAGACCCGTAACTGACTGAGCCACCCAGGCTCCCCAACTACCTGTGATTCTGACCACAGACGCTCACCCTTTTAAGCCAAGAGATGCAGTATGGATGAAGGAATGGAATGTCCAACCCCTAAAGCCTCTCTGGAGGGGCCCGTTCGCTGTCATTCTGTCCACCCCTACTGCAGAAAAGATAGATGAGGTGGGTCCCTAGATTCATCACAACAAAGTGAAGTCAACATCTCCAAACAGGGAGTATGTTCCTGATCCATTAATGCCATGCAAGTTGACCAAATGGAAGAAGTGATCTACGACTCTAGAGGCTCTGAGAGACTACAGCCTTGCTTTAGTCACCCAGGAAGCTGACTAATCTATGCACAGCAGAAGCTTGAGGAATAGACAGTTCGGTGGAACAAAGAGACTGTCCTTATTTTCTATATCTGTTTCCTTACTGTAACGCACTGTCACCCCTTGTGTCTTGCTGCTATTGTGATTCTTGCTCCACTTTTTGCCATAAGATTGTCAGAGACTACCCTGGCCAGCTGGGAGTGTGGTGAGAGGTTTCTGTTTGCACTCACTTTCCTTTTGTGGATAGGATGCTTCACTGATATTAGTTGCTTCTGATCTGGACCCCATCTGTAGACCTGGATTCTTCATCATGTGACCAATGTATTCACATAACCAGGTCAGGCCAAGGAGTCACTTGGACCTTACTATACCATACTCACTTCTCATGCCAGGGAAAGGTCCACGGGACCAGCATACACAATAAGATCACCTGTTCTGTCTGCCAATGGGAGAGTCAATATACTTGTTTCAACCCACAGTACTCCCCAGTGGAGGAATGGCTAGAGGTCCAGAGTCACCCCACGACAGGCACCATTGGTGTGTGCCGACTAATTAACAAAACTCAAATTATCCATCCAAACCAGCCAGTGTCCATATTCTTTGATGTATGTGCAGCCATAGGTGACCCGCTGCTATGTGGTTTGCCATGTAGAGGCCTGACATGGGAAGGAAAGTACTGACTCAATGATAAGTACATGTGTGACAGGTCTGGTATGAGTGATTCCTGGCCCTGGGCACCTGAATTCTTCTGTCTTTATTGGAGCTGTGTCACATGGGCCACCTAGCAGTCTAAACACCAAACAGTACTTCTCCAAAAGGGTGTGTCTGAGTTGAACTGCCAATTGGGAACCTATAATTCTGTTAAAGTTACCATCCTTAACCCAGGAGACTCAAAATGGAAAACGAACTGCCAGATTAGTATACTTACCTATGGGCAGAGCACAGACCCAGGAATCTTGTTATATTTTAAGAGAGTTACAGTCCTACATGAGGTCATGACCCACCAAGTCTTTCACTGCTTTATAAAGAAATGAAAAAAGGCCCTCCTCCTGTCTCTGTCATGATGAAAAATATGTTTCTAGTAGAGACTATAACCCAGACTCTAAAGGTCTCTTCTTGTTGTATATGATGGAACCAAAATGAGGAATCAATGGCCATGAGAGGCTAGAGAATTAGATCCCTGTGAACCTTATAATGGAACAGAATACCCTTACCCTACTACCAGGGTTTGGCTCCTCCAAACCTCAATTATTGGGAAAAATGGTCTTGCCCAGAGGGGAAGAAATTTCACCGTTTCTGCTGGAAGGTTAACATGCCTATCCAAATATTTTATAACTCAACTGCCTGGGAAACCCAATGGTGGGGTCCCCAAATCACCTTGAGCCAGATCCCCACTCCTTGTCTAACTTCTCTCGTCTCTGAGAGACCTGGGACAATGTCAATGCGGCCATCAAGTGATGAGCTCCAGGTGGACTCTACCGGAAATGTGGAAGGACAGCCTATCCGGTACTTGTGTCAGGCTGGTCAGGGTCATGTGTGCTGGGAACCGTTCATCCATCTTTCTTCCTGCTCTCACTTGCCAGAGGGGAACATTTGGACGTCCAAGTGTATGGGGACAGGGAGACTCAAATGACATGCCCTACAATTTGGCAATTGGAAAGATGATAAATGGCCTCCTAAGGGTATAATCCAATATTATGGCCCTGCCACCTGGCAGAGGGTGGGTCCTGGGGTTACCGCACTCCCATTTACATGCTAAACTGCATAATCAGACTACAGCAATTATAGAAATTATAACCAGTGAAATTGTCAGAGCTCTTAACTTACTGGCCAAGCAGCAAACTAAATATGCAATGATATCTATCAAAATTGCTTGGCCTTAGGTTACTTGGTTGCTTCTAAGGGAGGAGTTTGTGCAAAGTTTAATCTGAGCAACTGGTGCCTACAGATAGGTGATGAAAGAACAGTCGTAAAAGAGATCACAGATCAAATAAGAAATGTTTCTCACATCCCAGTCCAGACCTGAAAAGGTTAGGACTCCAGGGAGTTATTTGGAGGATGGCTTTCAATTCTCAGGGGATTCAAAACCCTCATAAGTGTTATTCTCTTGATTTTGGGAGCTTGCTTAATCCTACCTTGCCTAGGTCCCCTGGTTATACAATCTGTCTCCAACCTCATTGAAGCAATGGTTGAAAAGAAAACAGCCACTCATGTGTTAATGTTATGGAAATATAAACTGCTAAACCAAGATGATGCTCTTTGACCCAAAATAGGGGGTCTGAGAATCAAAAAGGGGAAAGTGGTGGAGACTCTCCCTAAGGAATGTAGAAGAAACTTTCTCAGAACAAAGGCAGGCAATATGTAATGTGGCCCCATTACCTCCTATACATGTATGCATAGCTCTAACACATCTCTATAACTTAGACTGTGTCAACTCAGACTATATGTGTCACCGTATATGAGAGACAAAGAAGTAGAAATTGAATAAAGGGCTATACTCTGCTGCATTCAGGGCTCAGCTACATTAGGGTCTTAGCCCACTGAGCCCATGCCAGCGCAAATAAAACTGCTTTCTGGAACGAAGAACCTCAATGTCCTATCTCTTTGTCTGAGAATCCAGCTATGTCCTCAGCAACTTTTATTGAACAATGCTGTGAATTGTCAATAATCTTCCAAACACAAATGGACGTTCTTTGTTTTGTTCTATTTGATCCTGTCCCTGAATGACATATCATAAAATTGTTTAAAGAAGGTTCCACCTGTGGGTCATAGAGTTGGAAAAAGTTACATTTCTTCGACATTCGTTTTGTGAGCTTGAAATTATAGAGGTTTGGTGGAGTTTCAATTCTTCTCTGAAAGTTCAACATAATTACATATTACACACGGGTAGCTCTGAGTGAAGTTGAGCTTCCTATTCCATGGAACTGTGAGTAGATGCTTTTGTAGAGAAAATATGTGAATGGATAATAAAAATATCCATTTAAAAACTGGCAAATGGTGCTTTTCTACCATTTCTCAATGTACATTTCTGTAGATTTATCAAAAATTCTTGCATTTTCAAAATTACGACATAAAACTCAGTTACATTGCTGGAAATGACAGCATAGTTAACAAGGATCCAACAACAGTTTATTTTATTGGAGAAGAATTTGGATATTTTTTTAAAAGATCTCCCATGGCAATAGTCTTCTTAAATATAACTGTAAGATAAAGGCTTTTCTAACTGAGAGAATGTTATATTTTATTTTTCTCTTGGAAATGGAGTATTCATTCATTGGTTTCTGAGTTTGAGAAAATTCATTTACGATATCACCACAAGAAGATTCAGTCTGAATTCACTGATACAGTTAATTTGACCTTCACTATTAGAGCCCAAGGGGCTAATCTTTGTCTCTTTATACTCATCTCCTGATTCATTCAGTAATAGTGTATGTTTTCTCATGTTAATTTTTTATTTTTTTTTCATTATATACAGACTATGGAAAATTCTGAATTCTTAACAATGTTGAATAAAATTTAACAATGTACTACTACAAAATTGTTTAATAACTTCCTGAAAGATCATCTAATATTTTGGGTAACACAATAAAAAAACTGAGTGGTCATAACTTATTTTAGGATTTTATTATTCTTTTAGGTCATTCCTTGCTTTTAAATTTTACTAATTCTTCTGGTCTATTATACCATAGGGGTTTGAAACAATTATGAGTAATAATGAGTAATAATGAAGTAACATTTAAAATAAATTAAAATTTAAATTTAACATAAACATAAGGAAAATTTCACTGATAACCCACAACGAATTTAAGATTTATGAAAATAAATGTAATGATTTGTATTGTATTTTCAAGGTAAAAGGACTTTAATGTTTTTACTTACTTACTTACTTATTTATTATTTATTTATTTATTTATTTATTTATTTATTTATTTATTTATGTGAGAGACAGCATGAGCAGGGCAGGGTCAGAGAGAGAAGAAGACACAGAATCTGAAGCCAGCTCCAGGCTCTGAACTGTCAGCACAGGGCCCAATGTGGTGCTTGAACCAATGAACCGTGTGATCATGACCTGAGCCAAAGTCAGGCACTTAACTGACTGAGACACCCAGATCCTCCAAAAGGACTTTAGTTTTATTTTTAAAAACAAATAATTATTTTTAATTTCTCCTTTAAATTACTTCTGATGACAAAGAATGAGGGACTTGAAATATCATTATGCACAAATAGTTGGATTTGCTCAAAGAAATTTTCAGCAGCTAAAATTGGCACCAAGAGATCTCATAGCACACAGAGGTTTAATGAGGCCGCCAGGAACTTCCTCTTTCAACGTTACCTTCATGTTTCCCTGATTCCTTGATGCCACTTTTGATTAGAGTTGGGATAAGGTTTATTTCTTTTTTTCTTGCAAGTTATGATTTAAAGCACTATCGATTTTTCTTGCAATATATAGAAGATACATTGTTGTCTCTTGAATAATTGTATTCTAGTAATTAAATGCAATTTTGATGGTTACAATATGGACCTAAAAGGCATTTTTTTCCTATTCTGCAGAGAAAGCAAGAAAAAAGCATTTCTCTTAGCCTTTCATATAGGAGGTTTCCCAAAGAATGTGACCATAGTAAAATAGTAAATAGTTCTATTTATTCTCTGTCCCCTCATCCAATGGCTTGTAAGAAATATCATCCCTGAAAGAAGAAAAAGAAAAATCTTAAAAGCACATGTCACATATGGTTTTGCAGGTTTGCAGCAGAAATTTACACATAGTTACTATGAAACAGATGCAAGCTGAAAGCTAATTTAAAGTGTGCCTAGTAAAGCCTCTGAATGCTTGACAGAGCAAAAACAAACATTCTCTGGAGAAATTCAATTTCAAACCTGACCTCAGATAATTCCCATGAAAAAGTTCCACAAATATAAACTCACAAGCACAAATCACAAAACACACAAGGGGTAGTGGCATTATTCAGGACCTGTAGATAAAGTAGAAAACAGAATGACATCTGTAACAATATCAGATATTAGAATTAGTAAATGAAATATTAAAAAATATTAAAGTATTTACAGAAGTACCAGTTATTGAAAATAAGTTTATAACAAGAACTACCTAAAAACATATAGATTTGAGAGGAAACTAAAGAGAGAAATAAATAAGGTAATTGAAATCAATAGTAAGTGGAAAGGCTTAATTGCACTTTAGGAGCATCTGAAGACAACATGAGTGAGTTTGAAGATAAATCTAAAGAAATTATATAGAATACAATGCAGAGAGGTAAAGAGATTTAAAAAATGGTTTCAAGAAAATTGAAAGTTAAGGTGAGAAGGAATATCGCATATCTAATCTATGTTCTTGAAGAAATGGAGAGAGAGGGGAAGAGATGAAGTTGGAAGAGGCGACAAAATTTTCCAGAACTGATTATATGAGATGGTAAACAGTTTTAGAAACTTAAGAATAGCATGCAGGATGAGTAAAGAGAATATTTTACCTAAATATATCACAGTAGAAATTCAGATCATCAACAGGAGAATTATGTTTCCAAAAGCTTCTAGAGCAAAAAGATAGATTATCTTCAGATGCATGAAAATTATTCTTACAGCTGACTTACTGCACAACTGCAAAAATAGAATCCAGTAGACTGAAAAAAAAAATCTCAAAACGCTTAGGGGAGGGGGAAAAAACCCAGAACTCAGAGCTGTTTATCAACTAAAAATATCTGTCACAAATGAGAGTAATATAAAGACATTTGCAGACAGTTTTTTGAGTGTTTACCACAACAGACCTTCTCTAAGGCAAATAATAAGGGATTTTCTTAAGGTAGAAAGGAACGAGATGCTACATGCAATACCTGAAATTGAAAGAATGGAGACAAGAGAATAAAGTAGCTGATATATTGGTATATCCAAATGGATAAATTGAAAACCATACCTGGCAAATTTTAATCAGTAACACAGCAAAAGAAAGCTGATGAAATTATATTAAATGATAAAAGAAAATGACTTTGGGGGCAAAAAGCATCAGTGGGGACAAAAGAATTCAATGCACAATAATCTAAGCTTACCTTATCAGAAACATGTAGCAAGTTGATGCACCTAAGAACGTAGCTTACATATATATAGCAAACTGTGAGAAGAACAAGTAGAAATAAGCCATCCGCCATCGTGTGGGGGGGTTGTTCTTATTGTCTTAATAATCAGTTGAACAAAGGAGCCCAAAGCTATCTGTAGAATCAAAGAAGATTTGAACAAACCACTAATGAAACCAGATCTGCTGTGTACACACACAACATGAAATATGTCTGAGAACTGACCACATGCAAGAACGTGAAGCAGGCCTCAAATATTTTCAAAGAAGCAAATGCTCTATGATTACAAGCACCTATACCCTACTTTGATATTTAGAAAAAAATAAGCAAATGATCAGTAACCCCTTAAACAAATGAGAAATTATATTGTTAGTTAGATATCAATGACACAATTCGCCTTGTCCAAACCTTGTGAGGTGCAACTAAAATGGTTCTTAGATAGAAATATATAGTCTTCAGTGATCAAACTAGACAAGAAGAAAGGTTGAGAATTGACAAGCAAAGTGCTTAACTTTATATGTTATTAAGATCAGTAAAAAAAAAAAATAAATCCAAATGAATTAGAAGTAAATCAGTAACAATGGAATACTTATGTGGGGCTAGGGCCTGTGTATATCTTAAGTATTCAATGTTCTGAGGTGGTTTCTATTCTCCATGCTTGTGAACGTGAGCAGATGAGCTTCAGAGACTTAGATTCAGAGACTACTCCGTACTCTCTCTTTGACAATGGAGATCTAACTAAAACTTAACAAAGTAGAAAGCAAGGTGAAAATTGAATCACATTTAGCATGGACTACTCAAAGATCAGACTTCTTATATTCCGCTTCACAGGGTTTAAGACACAAGTTTAGTCAAGTGATCCCAGGATGCCAAGATGGCGTACACCTTGAAGAACTCTACAGTGTGGACTTTCAGATAGCAGAATCTGGGGAAAGACATAAAAGGTTGATAACCTCATCTGTAAAACTGGAATAATGATAACAGAAAGTATTTTGTTACTTTGGGGATTAAATGGGATGAACTGTACAGAAGTCCTAATAATGTCTGGAATGTTAATGTACTACCTGATGAAAAGATGCCCTTTCCACTGACAATCATGTGCTTGTCACATATGAATTATTGGGTGAACAATAGGTATTGGTGCTTTGGTAACTCTAACTCTAATTACTTTTCTTTGTTTCTCTTCAATTATTCCATTTTAATTTTAAGCATTTCTTTGATTCCAGTTGTAATCAAAATTATTAGATTTTTACCTAATAAATGAATTCATTTTCTAAGATGTTGGACTGATAAATTAGTAACCTTTTAGGTCCCATAATGTAACTTTTTTCATAATAACAAGCATACCTGAGTTTACATTCCTTTCAAGCAAATCCTCTGATCTAATGAGCTCTATGAGATTCCTGCCCCTTTAAAGTGCTTTTGAATTTTAAATAATACTCTGAGCTCATTCTTCCTTTTGACTGATGGGAATGTAATTGTATTTCTCATGCAATTTTGAATTGCATAAATTAGCAAGCCATTATTAAATATTTTATACCTTGATTGTGCATCTTTATTTTCAAAGGCTTAAACATCTCTGATGTACTTTTAAATTCAATAAATATTATTTGTACTTTTACTCATGACAGGAAAATATTTCATAAGAGCTTGCAAACAAATTGTAATATATTTTTGGGTTGGGGCAATATTCTTGTAGATTTTAATAGAATATATTGAGAGGAGCTATTCATTTTTCCAGCAAAAGTGAATTTATGCAGGAAGTTGAATTGGGACACTTCATCCTTTACATGAACAATGTTATTATTTTGTGAATAGCCATGACAAATGTTATAAGTAGCCATTCTGTTACTGCCTTTTGGCTTTTCATGACGCTTCTTTATTCTTAATCCCTTTTTCTAGGCTTTGTCCTCAGCACTGATAAAAAAGTGTGGCCTGACAAATCCCTTCAAGTGGCCTCTCAAGGTGATTCTTATCATTAACTTGGTAAATAGGTTACAACATTCACTGAAGGAGTTTGCCCAACACATGCCAACTGCCTGGTTTGGGGGGATGGGTGGGGGATTTAATGACTCCAAGAGTCAAAAATCCTTCCCAAAATTTGCCGTATTCCACAATTGTCATGGCTCTTCTCTACTGAATCTTCCTTAAGATTTGACTAATGGGGCGCCTGGGTGGCTCAGTCGGTTGGGTGGTTGACTTTGGCTCGGGTCATCATCTCACTGTTTGTGGGTTTGAGCCCCGTGTAGGGCTCTGTGCTGACAGCCAGCTCAGAGCTTGGAGCCTGTTTCAGATTCTGTGTCTCCCTCTCTCTCTCTGTCCCTCCCCGCTTATGCTCGCTCTCCCTGTCCCTCAAAAATAAATAAACGTTAAATAATTTAAAAAAGATAAAGATTTGACTAATAATACTTCAATCCTTTCATGTTATGATTCAAAAGTTAAACACACATATCATAATACTCAAAGTGACACATTATATTATGACTCAGTTCTCAGCTTTTTTTTTAATTGATATAATTTATATGTAGTAAAATTCATCCTTTGTAGTGAATCTTTTTGTGATTTTTAAAAATGTATTAGTTATATAACTATGACCACACTCAAATTATAGAGCAGTTTTGATAACCAAAAGTCTCCATACACCTTTATTTGTAAAACTCTCCTTTCCTACTTCCTGGTAAACCACTAATCTGTTTTCTGTCCTGATAATTCTGTCTCTGCAAGGATGACAAATAAATGGAAACATATCAGGTGGCTTTTCAGATCTGTCCTCTTTCTATAAGCATAGTACTTTTGAGTTTCAGCCATGTTGTTGATCTATCAGTAGCTCATTTTTTTTTTCTGAGTACTATTTCACTATATGAATTACCACGTCATCAACTTCCATGTTGAAGTCCCATCCAGGCTCTTTCACGTGTGTCACAATTACAAATAAAGCCACTGTAAGCATTCTCATTTAGAGTATTTTGTGTAGACAAAGATCACCAGTCTACTTGAGAATTGGTAAGTGTATGTTTAAGTTATTTTTCTCCCAGTATAATTTTTATTTTAAATCAGTTTATTTTATTTATTTTATTATTTTATTTTATTTATTTTTTAAATACTATATTGTCGAGTTGGTTTCCATATAACACCCAGTGCTCATCCCCACAAGTGCCCTCCTCCATGCCTATCACCCCCCTTCCCTTCTCCCCCACCCCATCTGCCCTCAGTTTGTTCTCAGCATTCAAGAGTCTCTCATGGTTTGCCTCCCTCCTTCTTCTCCCCCACTATTTTTCCCCTTCTTCTCCCCCATGGTCCTCTGTTAAGTTCCTCCTAATCCTCCTATATGTGCAAACATATGGTAGCTGTCCTTCTCTGCCTGACTTATTTTATTATTTTTTAAATGTTTTATTTATTTCTGAGAGAGAGACAGCATGAGGAAGGGAGGGTCAGAGAGAGAGGGAGACGCAGAATCCGAAGCAGGCTCTGTTGTGTTCAAATCGCGAGTCCCCTGAGACCTCCAAGGAGCTGACACCAATGCAAGTACGTAAGAGTCTTTATTATAAGCTCGATCAGGGGCTCACCAGTCTACCGGTGCAGCGGCAGCAAGGAGAAGCCCCGAACAATGGCGAGCAGGGTTTTTATGGGGTAAGGGATGGGGTGTTACAGTGCACAAGTTGTACGTATTGCATCATCACACAAGCACCAGTCATAATTGTACAACACCATGGTAACAGTTTTGACCATTCAGCATCCGTGAGGCCTCCATTACTTTTGGCGGGACCCAATCATGACCTTTGAGAATCCTTTGAAAATGACCGATTATAAGGTGAGCTCCAAGGGCCTACCTGGGGTTTAGGCAAGCAGTGAGTGATTGTCTAGTTCATACAGAGTGACTACCTGCAGTTCCCAGCTCTGACTCAGACCACAGGAATGTTGCACATTTCCTTTAATTGACTGATCCAAGGGTGGTCCTGAGGGTGACTTCAGCTGAAGCTTCTTCTGGAACTGGGGCTATGTGCAGCCCAAGGTTGCTCTTAATGGAGGACTTAATTTCAGGCTTTTCAGCTCCAGGCTCTGAGCTAGCTGTCAGCACAGAGACTCATGCAGAGCTCGAATCCATGAACCGTGAGATCATGACCTGAGCTGAAGTTGGATGCTTAACCGACTGAGCTACCTAGGCTCAGTCTAGGTAATTTTATTTACTAATTTTATTTACTTCAATGTCTATGGAAATGTAATTAAAATGTCAGCCAAAATTTGTATGTGTGTGTGTGTGTGTGTGTGTGTGTGTGTGTGTGTGTGTGTGTGTGTGTTAACTGTCTTCTACATCTGTGACCAAACCACCATGCTTATCAGGAACCTCCCCTAACCCTTGGGAACAGATAAATCCACAAGACCACAGGGAACCCTGCTTACCAGCAGTAGCTCTCCTTAAATCTATTTGGCACTACAAGTTTTATGCAAGGCTTCTCTTGAAAGTTGTACTTACATCATTTATTTTCAAACAAATTTCTTCTGTTGGATTATAAAATCTCAGTGCAATATTTCCAATTCAAAAATTTTCTATCAAAATTAGAGAAGCTATGAATTTGCAATCAGAAGTTCCAAGCATTAAGAGAGAGGGGCTCTACATTCATTCTCTCCCAGAAATGAATGTTTCTCCTTACACTAAAAAAATAGAGACATTCCTCAGAGACTAAAAAAGGAAGGTCCTATCTCTTTCTGCAGGAGGTTTGATCCTGACCCAAATATCAGTGGAGATTAAAATAATTTCAATTTTTTTGTGAGTGAGTGTGCATTTCAAATATCATCTAAAATTCAAATGCTATTCACTCTAGGTAGAATTTAAAAATGTCCAATTGACATGATTGATCGATGTTAGCATTTGAATGGAAAGTAGAGAAACAATAAAATTGGTCAATTGTTTTTCCTGATAAAGGTGGGGACATGTTGGAAGACCCAGGAAGGTCATTGGCAAATTACTTTCACAATTATCATTTTGTGTAATTTGGCTACAAAGGAGAGGGAAATAAATTCAAATCTGAATATTCCTGATATGTGTTTTCATGTTTTATTCTAAATGTTTACACATTTGTAATTTAGTTATTTTGTATTCATAAGAAAGAAAGAGAAAGGGGGGGAAGGAAAGGAGAGAGGGAGAAAGAGAAAAAGAAAGAAAGAAAAAAAAGAAAGGAAGGAAGAGAGAGAAAAATAATAGAAAGCTAAAAGGAAACTTGTTTTGTGTTTTATTTTAATGTGCATCCTTCTGGGTATTGAGCCAAAGAGACTTTTGTATATGCAGGACAATTTTATAAAATAAATTGCATACTCACATATCTCTTGGCAATTTAATATATATTAATAATTATTATAATAATATTATTATATTAATAAGGTCTCTTCATTGTTACTTGCTAATGTAAAAGTTTATCTGAACCATGTAACAGAATATCTCGTGTTGTTGTGTGTTCCTTAAATCTCAGTGTTAAGATAGAGGAAAAAACTAGGTTATTTGGAAAAATAAACAAAATATGGCCTTATTAAGAATGTATAATTAATGATAGAAATTTCTAAGTTTTTATTCAATTATTTTTCAGGTTTATTAACTAATGACAGTCAGATGCTTTACAAATACTTTACAGATGGGTTGAAAACAGTATTTGATTGTATGCCTTCTTGTATGTTAGTAAGTTTTTAGAGTTGAAATAAAACTTTACAGCATATGACTTTGCTTAATTGAATTCCATGCGTTGGATTTGTGAAAAAAACCAATATGCTAAGGAAGTTAATAAAATAACTAAGCCTTTAAGGTGCAATTTATTTGGAAAATATATTTTAAAATAAAGTTAAATTTATTAAATGAAAAACAATTCTGTAAGACTGTTATCTTTTTAAAATACATACACACTAAAATGCAGTAAAGCCAATTGTGTATGCAAATCAAACATTTTATCTTAACTTAAATCATTCACTTATAAATATAACATAAGAACAAGGCCATTTCTTTTAATCTGAGTCTATATGAGTCTGATTATGAAAGTCTTATTTTTCATGAAAGTTGCACAAATAGTTATAATGCATCCATTAGGATTATGAGCTTTTTAATAAAGGCTTAAAGAAAAGTTAAAATCATTCACAATCTGTTCAAATCATTTTAGTGCCTTTGCTTATTTTTATTTACTTGTTTTACATAAATCTTACTGACATTAATTGGATATTGTACTTTTTTTTATCAAGTAGTCTTCAACAAGGTATTCCAACATGGTCATGTTTTGCTAACTATATTTCAATTTTTTTCTCTTCTCTAATATATTTCTTAAAGTTTGATCAAACTGTACAATTGATGAGAGACTTTGGGATAAGCTGAGGGCAAAACACAGGCTCGCTCTCTCTCTCTCTCTCACACACACACACACACATACATACACACCTGCCACGTGGAATTCATGTGATATTCCTCTGACCTTCCTGGCTACCCAATAACAATGGAAAGGGACTTAGGTGTTTGCCATGGTATTGTGGGAAACGAAGGCAAATGAAAAATTAAATTCTCTTACTGCCTATAGCCCCTTGACAGGTCCTTGACACCAGCAGAGTGACCTCCTGCTAGGAGCTCAGCTGCCTCAAGGATGACACTTTTCTGGGGACAAAAGAGAACCTTAGCTTAACATTATCCCAACCTCAAAGATCCTGTAAGTCAACTTCCTTTCTCTCAGCGGCTCCCAAGATATATGCTGGCCATCATCCTCTAAGCTCTGGCCCCCCTGATAGACATCTGAAGGGTCTCATGACTGGTATTAAATGGTAGTAAGTGTTGTTTTCCTAAGAACAGCTAGCCCCTCAAGGTCCTGGAAACCTTGTTTCCAAAATACCTTAGAGACTTACTTTATCCTTGACCTTCTCCTAACCTGAGGGTACATTATGAGTTACCTGTCACAACCCCAGTGCAACTCTTCTCCTATGGGTACTGTCCCTGTGCTTTTTAATAAAATCACTTTTTGCACCAAAGACATCTTCAAGAATTCTTTCTTGGCTGTCAGCTCCATACCACCTCACCATCACCCCAAGACTTCATCACAATGACACTAGAAGGAACATTTAATGCTCACCAAATATCCACGTATCCCCCTGCACACCAAAACCTACCCTACAGTCTTTTTGGTACAATGTGATGGACTAGCTCTGGATAATGTGTTGTGGGAGACAGTGTGTAAACTGCTGTATGAAGCCTGGAAACCCTGTTTATTCTTCTCATTCTCTCTTTCCATGCACCAGGAAATCACACACACACATGTTGAAAAGAAAACACAAACATCACAATGTCTTGTGGTATCTTGATGAAATCAGTCCAGATATTTTGATGGAGGATAGCTGACTGTCACAGAACGTAGAGCAGACTTGATACAAATAAGCAATCAACTTTTGTGGAAAGCCATGAGACTTTGGGGTTGTTTCCACAACCTTCCCCAGGTTGCTTTGACTGATATAAATGGATTAAGAGCTAATACAGTTGACTCTTGGTAACCGTAATAACTCACCAGGTGGGAAGAATTGTACATTGTTGTACTTCAGAGTAGCCCAGAAAGTTCTTAGCCTACCTTGAGGATTAGTCGGCATGTTTTGTGGAAGGAATAAACTACAGTGATTGAGAAAGTTCTATTGTGTGAATGAGTCTATATGTCACTAACTTACATGGCTTTCCCAAGCATTGTAAATTTACAAGATTTAATCTTTTGAATACAGAATATTTTAAACAGATTCAATTGAGCTTCCTAGAATAAACCTCCCACATATTTTACAAATGATGTTTCCTCATTCATTTAATATCATAAATTTTTTAATTATGGTTTTCCACACATTGAGAAAAAATATAATCATTTGAAGCAGCAAGAGGTGAAAGGAAGGATTCTACTACTTTAAAATCCAACTCTGCTGCGTGAAGTTTTGATGCTCTGGAAAGCCCTAATGGTTTTTCTATATCCCCTACAGCAATGAATTAAGTACTAAGAATGAATAAAGGCAACAATAACACATTTTAATAAAGCACCTTAATTAACATATGTTGAACCTTAACTAATCTCTTATTCTGGCAACAACTTTTACCAGCCAGAGGGCAGTACAATATAGTGAGCGCATCCTACCTCCCTCCTAAGAGAAATTGTGGCAGTGGCTCATAGTCCATGTTAACACATTCATTTCTAAATTGAAATTATTCAAGCAGAGTAAGCTTTCATTTACTTATTTTAGGGGTGTTTCTCACCTAAATAAAATATAACGTATGATCAGTATGAGCGGAATTATAACAGCTACATATCAACGATCTCTGGAGAGTTCTACTTTATTAATGCGCCTCGTAATTCAGTACAACTTAGTTCATGATTTTCAGGCACCACAGTATAATGCCTGCTGATTAATATTTGCTGTGGAAATGGTAATGTGCTAGTTATGACTTAGGGAAGGAATGAGCATTGCTGATTGACTGCACAATGGGAGTAAATAACAATTCCACCCCATAACTCATCAAAATAACGGGTGATTCCAGAGAGACTTTTCTAGGGAAAATTAATCACTATTGAATGAGAAACGATTTGCAAAGTTCTAAAGACACAGGTGTTAAAATTATGAGATTTCTCTATTTTCAAATTTCATTATCCTTGAGAAATTTTTACTCTCTGTTTTGTATCTGTTCCTCTTGTGTTATACTATCGCATATGCTACAGTGGTCAGCAATGAGAACAACTAATTGATTAATGTAAACACACAGTTTATGGATTACTTTCTATTTTCAAGGCACTGTGTTGAAGTGTTAAAGGGGAGGCCCCTGAGGTCTCGGGCAGTTAATGGTCACACTTTTGCTCAGGTCATGATCTCACGGTTTGTGAGTTCAAGCCTCGCATTCAGCCCTGTGCTGACAGTGCAGAGCTTGGAACCGATTTCAGATTTTGGGTCTCCCTCTCTCTCTCTCTACCCCTAACCCACTTGTGCTCTATCTTCCTCTCTCAAAAATAAACTCAAATTTAAAAAAAAACGTGGTAAAGAAAGAGTAATAAAATTTGGTAACATTTTCAGATGTCCCATAATATAGTCAGAGATGGATTTATAAATATATAATTTTGACATACCTAAATGCTTGCTAAGTGCATATTTGGTATGTGCAGATATTAGTATAGCTGTGAAGGACAGAAAAGTTTGAAGTTAATAATTATGATCAAACATACCAGAAAAGATGAAGCAGTTGTTGGTATAATTCTAGTTGTTGAATAGCAAAGGACATTCATATCTTTTACTAGCCTAAAATATATTTTTGCATCCAATTCTATTGTTCTCACATTTATTGGAGTAGGGTTCTACTTAAGAGATGAAGAAGGTGGAGGGGGCAAGATGGCGGAGAAGTAAGGAGCTCCGTACTTGCACTCCTGCCCATACATCACACAGAAAAGATCTGAAGCCATTGGAAAC
Organism: Proteles cristata cristata; assembly: GCA_017311185.1. Taxonomy (NCBI): domain Eukaryota; kingdom Metazoa; phylum Chordata; class Mammalia; order Carnivora; family Hyaenidae; genus Proteles; species Proteles cristata. The sequence continues at coordinate 503,677 of JAESUZ010005492.1, forward strand.
CTTACAAAACCTGAGAGACTGGGAGAAAAAGGACGCAGAATCCACTGAGAAAGCCTTCTAACGGCTACCTCAAGAAACAAGCCAGAGTACACAAGGTAGAAAGTCCCAAATGTCACTATGAATAGGAAAATAAAATAACCAAGGTCCCAACAAGAGAGACCAAGAGATACCATTCAAAAAACACTCTCTGAAAGGATAGGCCCTGGACAGTCAAAGAGTCTTCTTGGATATAGCAGTGCTCATAGAAACAGAGATCATAACAGGTCTTTAAAACCAACAAGAGCCGGAAAGCTAAATAAAATGACGAAACAAAAGAGCTCTCCTCCAAAGAAACTCCAAGAAGAAATGACAGCTAATGAACTGCTCAAAACAGATATCAGCAGCATAACTGAACAAGATTTTAGAAAAATAATGGTAAAATTAATAGCAGGGCTTGAAAAAAACATAGGCGACATCAAAGAAACGATGGCTACAGACAGAATGGAAAATAAAAATAGGCATGAAGAATTAAAAAATGCGATAAATGAGATACATAATAAATTAGAGCCCTCCAATGCAAGGATTGAAGAGGCAGAAAGGAGAATAAGTGATTTAGAAGACACGATTATAGAAAAACAAGAAGCTGACAAAAAAAGAGACAAACTGATCCAGGAACAGGAAAGAAGAATTCGAGAGCTCAGTGATACGGTCAAATGTAAAAATATCCATATCATAGGAATCCCAGAAGAGGAAGAGAGAGGGAAAGGTGCTGAAGGAGTCCTGGAACAAATTATAGCAGAGAACTTCCCCGACCTGGGGAAGGAAGTCAATGTGGAAATACAAGAGGCTAGGAGGACTCCCCTCAGACGTAACTTGAATCGATCTTCTGCACGGCATATCATCGTAAAAATGGCAAAATACAAGGACAAAGAGAGAATTTTGAAAGCAGCTAGGGAGAAAAGGGCCCTCACATACAAAGGAAACCTATCAGAGTGGTGACAGACCTATCTACTGAAACGTGGCAGGCCAGAAAGGAATGGCAGGAGATCTTCAATGTGATGAACAGTAAAAATATGCAGCCAAGAATCCTCTATCCAGCAAGCCTGTCATTCAAAATAGAAGGAGAGATAAAAACCTTTCCAAATAAACAGAAATTGAAAGAATTTGCCACCACGAAGCCAGCCCTACAAGAAATCCTGAGGGGAATGCTCTGAAGGAAAGGTTGCAAGGAACAAAGATTCCAGAGACACCACCACAAATATGAACCCTACAAAAGATACAAAGACTCTAAACCCACATATCTCAATAATAACACTGAATATAAATGGGCTGAATGCTTCAATCAAAAGATATAGGCTGGCAGAATGGATGAAAAAACAAAATCCATCTATATGCTGTCTACAAGAAACTCATTTTAGACTGGAAGATACCTTCAGATTAAAAGTAAAGGGATGGAGAAATATATATCATGCTACAGGGAATCAAACGAAAGGTGGAGTACCTATACTTATGTCAGACAAACTGGACTTTAAATTAAAGACAATCACAAGAGATGAAGAAGGGCACTACATAATAATTGCAGGGTCCTTCCATCAGGAAGAACTAACAATCACAAATGTCTATGCACCAAATATGGGAGCACCTAAATATCTAAAACAATTAATCAATAAATATAAAAGAATTGAGATCATACCATGCACACTGTCAGATCATAATGCTTTGAAACTTGAAATCAATCACAGGAAGAAGTCTGGAAAACCTCCGAAAACATGGAGGTTAAAGAACACCCTTCTAAAGAATGAATGGGCCAATCAGGCAATTAGAGATGAAATTTAAAAATATATGGAAACAAATGAAAATGAAAATAGAACAATCCAAAATCTATCGGATGTGGCAAAGGCAGTCCTAAGAGGAAAGTACAATGCTCTCCAGGCCTATTTCAAGAGATTAGAAAAAGCACAAGTCCAAAATCGAACAGCTCACCTAAAGGAACTAGAGGCAGAGCAACAAGAACGCCCTAAACCCAGTAGAAGAAGAGAAATAGTAAAAATTAGAGCAGAAATAAACAACATAGAGACCAAAGAAACAATTGAACAGATCAACGAAACCAAGAGTTGGTTTTTTAAAAAAATAAACAAAATTGACAAGCCTCTAGCAAGACTTATCAAAAAGAAAAGAGAGAGCACCCAAATAGACAAAATCATGAATGAAAATGGACTTATTACAACCAACCCCTCAGAAATATAAGCAATTATCAGGGAATACTATGAAAAATTATATGCCAACAAATTGGACAATTTAGAAGAAATGGACAAATTCCTAAACACACACTTACTACCAAAATTCACACGGGAAGAAATAGAAAATCTGAACAGACCCATAATGAGTGAAGGAATTGAATCAGTGATCAAAAATCTCCCAACAAATAAGAGCCCTGGACCTGATGCCTTCCCTGGTGAATTCCACCAGACATTTAAAACAGAATTAATCCCAATTCTTCTCAAGCTATTCCAAAAAATAGAAATCGAAGGAAAACTCCCGGACTCATTTTACGAAGCCAGCATCACTCTGATTCCCAAGCCAGACAGAGATCCAGCAAAAAAAGAGAACTACAGGCCAATATCCATGATGAATACGGATGCAAAAATCCTCAACATGATCCTTGCAAATCAAATCCATCAGCACATAAAAAGAATCATCCACCAAGATTAAGTGGGATTCATTCCTGGGTTACAGGGCTGGTTCAACATTCGCAAATCAATCAATGTGATCCATCACATCAATAAAAGAAAAGACAAAAACCATATGATCCTGTCAATAGATGCAGAAAAAGCATTTGACAAAATACAGCATCCCTTTTAATAAAGACTCTGGAGAAAGTCGGAATAGAAGGAACCTACTTAAACATCATCAAAGCCATCTATGAGAAGCTTTCAGCGAACATCATCCTCAACGGGGAAAAACTGAGAGCTTTCCCTCTGAGATCAGGAACACGACAGGGATGTCCACTCTCACCACTGTTGTTTAACATAGTGCTGGAAGTCCTAGCCTCAGCCATCAGACACCAAAAGGAAATCAAAGTCATCAGAATTGGCAAATAGGAAGTCAAACTTTCCCTCTTCGCAGATGACATGATACTCTACGTCGAAAACCCAGCAGACTCCACCAGAAGCCTACTAGAACTGATCCAAGAATTCAGCCAAGTTGCAGGGTACAAAATCAACATACAGAAATCGGTTGCATTTTTATACACCAACAATGAAGCAACAGAAAGAGATATCAAGAAACTGATCCCATTCACAACAGCACAAAAAACCATAAAATACCTTGGAATAAACCTAACCAAGGATTAGAGATCTGTATGATGAAAACTATAGAAAACTTATGAAGGAAATTGAAGTAGACACTAATAAATGGAAAAATATTCCATGCTCATGGATAGGAAGAATAAATATAGTTAAGATGTCATTACTACCCAAAGCACTCTACAAATTCAATGCAATTCCAATCAAAATTGCACCAGCATACTTCTCAAAACTAGAACAAACTATCCAAAAGTTTGTATGGAACCACAAAAGACCCCGAATAGCCAAAGTAATCCTGAAAAATAAAACCAAAACGGGAGGGATCACCATCCCAGACTTTAGCCTCTACTACAAAGCTGTCATCATCAAGACAGTATGGTATTGGCACAAAAACAGATACATAGACCAATGGAACAGAATTGAGAACTCAGAAGTAGACCCAAAAGTATACAGCCAACTGATCTTTGACAAAGCAGGAAAGAATATGCAATAGAAAAAAGACAGCCTTTTTAACATGGTGTTGGGAGAATTGGACAGCAACATGCAGAAGAATGAAACTAGATCATTTTCTCACACCATGCACAAAAATTAACTCAAAATGGATAAAGGACCTGAACGTGAGACAGGAAACTATCAACGCCCTAGAGGGGAAAGCAGGAAACAACCTCCTCGACCTCCACCGCAGCAACTTCTTACTTGACACATCCCCAAAAGCAAGGGAATCAAGAGCAAAAATAAACTGTTGGGACCTCCTCAAGATTAAAAGCTTCTGCACAGCCAAGGAAACAACCCAGAAAACTAATAGGCAACCAACGGAATGGGAAAAGATAGTTGCAAATGACATATCAGATAAAGGGTTGATATCCAGAATCTATAAGGAACTCACCAAACTACACGCCCAAAAAACAAACAACCCAGTGAAGAAATGGGCAGAAGATATGGACAGACACTTCTCCAAAGAGGACATCCAGATGGCCAACAGACACATGAAACGATGCTCAGCATCCCTCCTCATCAGGGAAATACAAATCAAAACCACACGAGATACCACCTCACGCCAGTCAGAGTGGCTAAAATGAGCCAATCAGAGAACTCTAGATGCTGGTGAGGATGTGGAGAAACGGGCACCCTCCTACACTGTTGGTGGGAATGTAAACTGGTACAGCGCCTCTGGAAAACAGTGTGGAGGTTCCTCAGGAAACTAACCATAGAACTCCCCTATGATCCAGCAATAGCACTGCAAAAATTTACCCAAGGGATACAGAAATGCTGATGCATAGGGGCACATGTACCCCAATGTTCAAAGCAGCACTCTCCACAATAGCTAAAACATGGAAAGAGCCTAAGTGTCCATCAATAGATGAATGGATCAAGAAGATGTGGTTTATCTATACCATGGAATACTACATGGCAATGAGAAACAATGAAATCTGGCCATGTGTAGCAACATGGATGGACCTTGAGGGTGTTATGCTGAGCGAAATAATTCAGGCAGAGAAGGACAAATATCATATGTGTGCACATATAGGAGGATTAGGAGGAACTTGACAGAGGAACAAGGCGGAGAAGGGCGGAAATGGTGGGGGAAAGGGAGAGAGGCAAACCATGAGAGACTCTTGAATGCTGACAAAAACTGATGGATGTGTGGGGGAGGATGGATGGGCATGGAGGAGGGCGCTTGTGGGGATGAGCACTGAGTGTTATGTGGAAACTAATTTGCCAATAAACTATTTGTAAATAAAATAAATAAATAAATGACTGATGACACTCAATGAAGAATAAGCAGTGGGAAAAAAAAGTAAAGCTTTACTTCTAAGGCAGACATAAATAAAAAAGATGTTAATTTTGTGTAGCTATGTGACATAAGAGAATCCATTGTTTGGATTCAGATCCTAGGCATTCTATGTATGTCTAACCTATTACAGGACTCTAATCTCTTCAAGTCTAGCAAATACTAAAGTATACTTTGACTAGAACAGCTTGGATAGAGAACATGGCAGTTGATTTGGATCAATCAAATTAAGGAGATTGTGCAGACATCAACCATAGTAAATCCTGACAGAAACATACATCAACAGCCTTGTAATCAAACTGTGCTTAGGAAGACTTAAGCCTGCTCTCTGTCAGTAGATTGGCCATGGAGAGGGTTGTAGGCTTTGAGTTGAACACAGTCGTAACAGCATCTGAAATTCTAATAATGGTGTCTCTAAGAAATGAGCCAGTGGAATAACTTGGATAATATGGCAAGTCTGTTTCATTGTATCAAAGGCAGGAAAAGCGTATTAGTTTTTTCTAAAATTCTACCTGTGGACTGTCACATGATCTCCTGTTTAGAGTTAGCTTAGTTCCTAAAATCACTTGAAGTAGTTTACACAGTTATATATTCTGCAGGTGGAACAAATAAATGCTTGAGGAAATTAAAACAGGAAATGAATATAGGAATCAATGGTCAAGCCTGGGATAAGATTGACTTGAGAAAAATCTTAAGTTTTTCCTTATTTCTTAGAAGTTGGCCACAATTTAGCAATAAAGATATCTAGGCTCAAAAAAAAAAAAGCCTATAGTATTTAGATGGAATTTAAATAGTTCTGATGTTCTCACACAGGAGTTTTTTCTTATGGGTACTACTCAGTGAGAAGCATGTACTATGAGTTGTTGGAAAGATGTGTAAGTCTTTATAAGTAATGACTGTAAATATTGAAATATGTTTTCTTATGGTTATTTCTTAGGTTTTCTACTTGTGTATATAATTGTGTATATACTTGTGTAGTATAATAACAAAATGCAATTCAATAAAAACAATTCTTTAAAAGGATAAAATACCAAAATCAAAATATGATATGTCATGAAATAATATGAAAAAATCTATTATCTGGAAAAATAGTGTATTTTTCCTGCTTTTAGTCATATGCATCAGTTCATCTCAGACTGGGTGTAAAATGGAAGACTACATAGCCTGAAGAACCTTGAGGAAAAGTCAGTGAAATCGGGAAGAACACCAAGTGGAATAGTAAAAGTATCAGGGCATGGAGGAGACCATCAGTAAGGAACTGAAAGGAAAAAAGGAAAAGGTAAACTGCAAATTGGAGGAAAGAGACCTTTGTTATTCAGTAGTGGTATTTTGGCAACACTGTAAGTAGCAAGACATTACAAATAAAGTATGTGCCTAATGAACTTGGTAATGTAGTTATGAATACAGAGCTGACTTCTTTCTGATGTGTAGGAAAGATAAAGACAGAGGAAGATGAACTAATTATAAAAAAGCCAGGGCCTCCTGGATGGAAATATAAAACCTTTCTCATTCTCCTCTTCTTGAAATGACACATAATTCTCAAACTAAATAATAGCTTCCAAAGTAACGATATGGTTCAGGTTGCTATCAAGTAAATTAGATAGAAATATAACCAAGGATAGTACATAAAACTCTTGTTAAGACTTCAGAAAGATCTGTGACACCCTGGGGGCTCAGTCAATTAAATCTTGGACTCTTGATCTCAGCTCACATCTTGATCTCAGCGTCCTGAGCTCAGGTCTGGTGTTGGTGTTAGACTCTGCACTGGGCACGGAGCATCCAAAAAAAAAAAAAAAAACAAAAAAAAAACAAAGGACTTCCGAAATATCTATGCAATTTCTTTGAATTCTCTGAGCTACTTTTATGGAATGGAAAGATGACTGAGAGGGCAGAGTTAAGAGTGAGAAAGAACTACCACCATGAAGAAATTCTGAGCCCTAATCAAGGAACCAGAAACAAACCTGGTTTGATTTGAGGTTGTTTGTTAGTATTTGAAAACAAACATGAAATCGAATAAAAAATATTCTTTTACTTTAAATGTTATGCAAGTTTTGCTTACTCATTGACTTCTGGGGTGATGGTTATTTTCCATTGTTCTCTAGCATCTATCTACTATTCTTGATGAAATCCACATCCTGAACTTTGGATCTCTACCCTGTGGATAGCATGGAGCTTGCAACTTCCTATGCTGTCATTTCTCTACATAGTCTCTCCCCACCCTCTACCCACATATTTGGCTTTCCTACTGTTTTCCTTGACTAATGGACAATTTTTTCATTTGTCCATGGAACATGGAACATAGGACATAATAGACCTATCATGATTAGGGAAAGTTTCCTATGGAACATCCTCATTTTGGATCTGAATCTCATCTTCAATGCTTAATGAATTGGGTCACTTAAGCCCTCTGTGTGTTTTTATTTGTAAAATATTGACTTTTACAGTTTATATTTTATTATTTCTTTTACTTAAATGAATTAAGTGTAAATTAAGTGTAAATCTAATAAGTGTTTAGAGAAGTGAATAGAATTCGTTATCATTGAAGATAACTCATTATTATTTATTACATTGCCAGTATTATTAATACTGGTTGAAGTGACCTGATAAATGCCTATACTCACGAAGCTGACATGGGACTTCAGAGTAGTCTAGCCACTGACAAAGGGCCTGGCATGAGGTAGCAGTGAAAAATTCTCTTTTTTAAAAATTTTAATGTCTTTTATTTATTTTTGAGAGAGAGGTAGAGACAACGTGAGTAGGGGAGGGTCAGAGAGAGAGGGAGATACAGAAGCTGAAGACAGGTTCCAGGCTCTGAGCTAGCCGTCAGACAGCACAGAGACAGACGCCGGGCTTGAACCCACGAACTGGAAGATCATGACCTGAGCCAAAGTCAGACACTTAACTGACTGAGCCTCCCAGCCGCCCCCTAATGAAAAATTCTTAACAGCAATTATCCCAGAGTCCAGGTCATTGGCTGACAAAGTTAGCTTTTGCAAACTCTCTCTGTTTTAGGTAAAGTCTTCAGTTTCCCTGAAATGTTTTTCACTTAATAATGTTCAAAAGGGTGAGTGTTGGCAAAATCTCATTAATTTTCTCATTTAACATTTCTATGACATCAAGTTTTGTCCATTAAAATCTAAATGTCGGGGCGCCTGGGTGGCTTAGTCGGTTAAGCGTCCGACTTTTGCTTAGGTCATGATCTCGCGGTTCGTGGGTTCGAGCCCCGCGTCGGGCTCTGTGCTGACTGCCAGCTCAGAGCCTGGAGCCTGTTTCCGTCTGTGACTCCCTCTCTCTCTGACCCTCCCCTGCTCACGCTGTCTCTCTCTCTCTCCTAGAAATAAATAAAACATTAAAAAATTTTTAAAAAAATCTAAATATCTACATGAAAAAACAATGCTATTTAATAAAAATACTGAGTAAAGGTTTAAAAATATCTCCTGTTGTTATTTATTCATTCTCCTGGGAGTTGTTTTAGAAAGAGAGCAGGCAGACAAGGAATTGGATCTTTGACGTGTTTTTATGGTTTCTTCATCAGCAGTAGTCTCCAAAGCGATGACATTCTTCTCTGGGGGCATTGGACACCTCGCTTTTAAGAACTTAACTCCTAAAGTGATATCCAAGAGAGAAAGAGAAGCAAAAATGGATTAAAACAAAGTCCAGAAATCCCAGATATTCAAGAAGAAAAATAAATAAGGTATAAGATAATAAAATATTTTATTGTATAGTACTCCATTTGTACTGTAGTTTCAGATGGCTACCCAGTAAATGGGATAAAGTAAGTGCTCTAATATTTTGACACAGTCTCTTTAATCGGTTAAGGAGCAAGGGGGATTTAATATGATTCTAGAGATTTTCTCCGTGTTGAGATTGTGATGAGGTGTGTCACTGTGAGTACATGTCTGTGCATGGGGAGCTGTGAGAATTTGGAAACAAAGAGCATTCATTTTCTTGTGGATGCTTAACTATGCTTTACTCATGCTGTTGCGTAGCTTTGTGGATAATAGACAAGCTTCCAAAGGAACAGGGCAGGTGCTCAGAGTCATGCAGTCAAGTTTCAAACAACCTGGAAGTGTCACTTCGTAAAGTGGTTTGACAGCCCTACTACTGCCCTTAAAATACGTGCCATTAAAATACACGAATTATCAGAAGACCACATTGAAAAAACAGAAAAACACATATAGTTGATTACAAATCCAGAAACTATGAAAACACAGTGTGTTTATAAGGGATTAAAGGAATTGTCACTGTGGAACCTGGGAATAACTAGAAATTGTCTTTATAATAAAATTCCATGAAGTGCTGTCATAGTAGGTATCATTGGAGAATCGCTGGTAGAATGTGTGGATGAGAAAAAGGAAAGTTACCATTGGTTGTGGGAAGTCTGTTGATGAGGCTGCTCTGAGCACCCTTCTGAAGCCTCCTTTCCAGTCCATGCTCCATTCACTAGATGTCCTGGAGGATTGGGTGCTAAGCATCACAGCTGTCTTTTCCCAGAGAGATGCCTGGGCCAACCAGGATCTGTCTCTCCGACTCCAGCAGCGAAAGGCTTTGTGCATTCCTAATGCTCACCCTCCACAGAGCTCAGCCAAAGACACAGGGGAAAGGGACAGGTGCTTGACTCAAGAGAGATTCATATTTTGTGGTGGAATTCAAGCTCTAGAGCTTTCTCTGGATCAGGGCTGTTCTTGTTTCTGGAGAACAGATCCAAGACAGAACCTTTAAAAAATTGTTTTCAATTATTACCAGTGACAACTAACAGTTATCCTTATTAGAAATGAAGGTAGAGAGAAACGTGTTTCCCATGAGCAAAGTCCAGATATGTGATAATAAAAAGGAAGAAGTGTTGGGAGCCATTCTCAGCTCACTAGTCGAGAAAACTCCTGGTGAGGTTAAAGCAAGTTTGTATGGTCTCTTGCCAATCAGATGATGACCGATATCCACCCCCACTCAATTATTTCTGCTTGAGCACTGACCCCTAGGGTACCTTGTTGATCAATATCGGGAGTGACTTGTCCCCTTATTCCAGCCCTGGTATGATGATTGCACCTTGTGAAGGAACTTATGGTGGGAATTTGTTCTTTTGATTATGGGAACAGACATCATGTCTCCAGAAGGTCCTGTTTCCCTCCATACTTTCCCTTGAGCTATAAACAGGCTAATGACCTCTACTCATAAAAGATTGACCTTTACATGTACAATTCTGTTTCTACTGTTGCGTTAGTTCAAGATGTTCATACAGCTCAGCATGTAAATCAGCTAACCAAAAATGTCTTTAATGCCCTAGCTCACATAATTTTTCATTGGGTTTCCTTTATGGGCACAAAAGTTTTCATTAGGTCATTTTGTGAATCTTTTTTTAAAATTCTGTGTGTGTTTGTGTGTGTGTGAGAAAGAGAGAGAGGGAGGGAGGGAGAGGGAGCTCTTGAGCGGGGGAGGGTCAGAGGGACAAGGAGAGAGACAATCCCAAGCAGGCTCTGCACTATCAGAGCAGAGCTTGATGGGATCTTGATCTCACAACACTAAGATGACAACCTGAGCTGAAATCAAGAGTAGGTCACTGAACTGACCGAGACACCCAGGTGGCCCTGTGAATCTTTTCATTGTTTAAATAATCTGTTGGTATCTTTCACATTTCTGTTATTAACTTATGTACTTTCTCTTTCTTTCTTTTGTTTAATATCACCAGGGATTTAGCAGATTGTTGTTTGTTAAAAAAATGCAAGGAATCAAGGAGCTGCCTTTGTTCATGTTCTTTAGTCTGTTTTTCCTATTTCATTAATTTCTATATTTATACTTACTGTTTTCTCCTTTATCATCTGGGATTAGTTTCATATTTCATCCCCATGACTTTATGCTTAGGTATTGATTTTGTGCCTCACCTTTTATAAACAATCAATATTTTTATTCCTTACTGAGCCTATGTTTATTTCCCCATCCTACATGTTGACATTTCACATTTTCATTACTAATCAACCAAACCATCTTTTAATTTGTATCATATGCTTTTAGGTAACTGTGAGATATTTAGAAATATGTTTTCTAATTTCCAAGCATATGATAATTTTCTCATTATCTTTATTTTTTAATTTTTAAAAAATGCTTTTATTTATTTATTTATTTATTTATTTATTTATTTATTTAGAAAGAACACAATCAGGAAAGAGGGAGAGAGACAGAGGTAGAGAGAGAATCTGAAGCAGGATCACCACTGTCAGTGAGGGATGCACTGTACTGTTGATGTGGGGCTCGAACTCATGAGCTGTGAACCCTAAGATCATGACTTGAGCTGAAACCAATGTTGAACGCTTAACCAGGTGAGCTACCCAGGGACCCCTGTTTATCTTTATTTTTAATTGATATCTTGCCTAAAAGCAACATAGAGAACATTTTTTAAATTATTATTTGAAATTTTTGAGACATACTTTTTGTCACAGAAAACATTTTTTTCATATAAATATTATACTTGGGCCTGAAACATATTCTGATGTTTTTAGATTTAATGTTCAATATATGTTCGTAATGTCATTTTTTAATGCTATAGTTCACTATTCTGTTTCTTTGCTTTTTTTTTTTTTCCCAGTAATCTCAGACTAACATTAGGAACTGGTTTATTTCTCCTTTCAGTTCTATTGATTTATTTTATATATTTTAGAACTATGTTATGGGGTAACTACAAATATTAATTTTAATTGTATTTATATCTAATTAATTACACATTAATTTTATATTATTTTTTGTTTTGGCTACTAGTTATTTTTCCCTCTTGTCCTGCAATTCTCTTTGTCTCTTTAGTTTTAATCTCTTTTACTACTTTAACTGAACTAAAAAATTTTCATTATCCCATATTTCTCTCAGAGAATATCATGTGGATATTTTACCTTACCCTCTTTGTATAAAATGCAAGCACCTTAGAATACTTTGTCTAGTCATTTTCTCCTGCATTTGTGATAGTTTTCTAAAGTTTATAAAGTTTAATTCTTTATATTTTAATGACACATTATTAAGATTATTGTTTTAGACATTCAATATTAATTTTGATTTGTATATAGTTCATACAGATTTTTCCTCTAACCCATTGCCTCATGGATCACATCCCTATGTTTTAATTTTTAAAGCTTTTTAAAAATTTATTTATTGGGGTGCCTGGGTGGTTCAGCCAGTTAAGCATCCGACTTTGGCTCAGGTCATGATCTCATGGTTCATGGGTTTGAGCCCCGCATCGGGATCTGTGCTGACAGCTAGCTCAGACCCTGGAGACTGTTTCAGATTCTGTGTCTCCTTCTCTTTCTGAACCTCCCCTGCTCTTGCATGCTCTCTCTCTCTCAGAAATAAATAAAACATTAAAAAAATTTAAAGAAAGAATCAACTACATTTAAAATAAAAAAATAAAATTTATTTATTTATTTTGAGAGAGAGAGAGACACAGAAACAGAGACAGAGAAAGAGAGCATGAGCAGAGGAGGGGCAGGGGCAGAGTGAGAGAGAAAGAGGCAGCACAGAGCCTAAATGCGGGCTCAAATTCATGAACCATGAACTCATTACCTAAGCTGAAATCAAGAGTCAGAGGATTAACTTACTGAGCCACCCTGTGCCCCTGGATCACTTCTCTATTAACTCTCACTCCAACAGTGAGAAATCTGCTGCCCATCACCAGCCATCCTTTGAACCATCTGTTCAATTCCCGTATATGTGTATAGTGGTACCAGTATACGTGTGTAGCGGTACCAGAACTGTTAAACAGCACCCCCACAGAAAACAGCCTTATTCAACTCGACCCATACCAGTTTATTTCCCCTTTATTCTTACACACTGAATTCATTTCCAAACTTACTTAGGTCAGCACATTTTCCCTAACCCACTTCAGTGAAGTGGTTTCATGTATTTGCAAGACACTTTGTTTGTTTTGCCACGTTCTGGGTTCCATCCTGGAAAGTTCTATGGATGCTCACAAATGCATAGTGTTGTGTATGCAAAACTGTAGTATGGTACAAAATAGTTTCACTGCTCTCAAAAAACTGTCTGCTTCATCCATTCAATTCTTTACCTCTCTAGAATTCCTGGCAACCATGGATTATTTATTGTCTAATTTTGCTTTTTCAAGAATGGAGTATAATTATAGTCATACAGTATGTAGAGTTTTCAGATTAGTTTCTTTCAATTGGAAATATGGATTTAAGATGCATTCATGTTTGGTTTTTTTTTTTTTTATGGCTCAAGAGCTCATTTCTCTTTACTGATGACTACTGTGGCATTGTATGGATGTGCCACAGTTTAATTCATTTTTCTATTAATGGACACTGACTGCTTCCAGTACTTGATAATTATGAATAAAGCTTCCATAAACATTAATATACAGGTTTCTGTGGCAATTTAAAATTTAAATTAGCTGGGCAAATACCTAGATACAAGAGTTTTGGATTGCAGGGTAGAACTTTAGCTTTACTGAAACCATAACAGAATGAAAGAAAACTGTCCAACTGACTGGCAATACGTCTGTGGAATGATGGATCCCCCCACTCCCAGCGATGAAGGAAAATTCCTGCTGCCGGCGAGTTGTATTTTTATGGATTGAATTTCAGCCTTTCTAATTGGGTAGTTATTTTTATCATCTCCTTATTTGGATCCAATTTAATTCTTTTTGTCACTTGTATAGTGTGTGTGTGTGTGTGTGTGTGTGTGTGTGTGTGTGTGTGTGTGTGTGTGTGTGTGTGTGACTTCTCTGTATAGATAATTTGCTCATTGTTTAATTGGATTGTTTGCTTTCTTATTACATTTTAAGTGTTCTCTACATATTTTGTATATAATTTATTTACCAGATGTATGTTTTAAATATTTCCCAAATCTGTATCTTGTCTTTCCATTTCCCTAATAATATTTTGCTCAAAGAAGTTTTTAGTCTTTTTTTTTTTTTAATTTTTTTTAATGTTTTATTTATTTCTAGGAGAGAGAGAGAGACAGCATGAGCAGGAGGGTCAGAGAGAGAGGAAGTCACAGACTGAAACAGGCTCCAGGCTCTGAGCCGGCAGTCAGCACAGAGCCCGACGCGGGGCTCGAACCCACGAACCGGGAGATCATGACCTAAGTGAAAGTCGGACGCTTAACCAACTAAGCCACCCAGGCGCCCCAGAAGTTTTTAGTCTTAATAAAGTCCAATTTACCCAATTTTTCTTCCATTTACTAACCTTTTGATCTTGTATCTAAAAACTCATCACTGAACCCATAGGATTTTCTCCTTTGCTGCCTTTTAAAAGTTGTGTATTTCTGCATTTCACATCTATAGTCTGTTTGATTTTATCTTTATGAATGATGTGAAGTCTGTGTCTAGGTTTGTGTTTACATATATGGAAATCCAAAGTTTCCAAGTCCAGTTGTTTTAAAAGTTTCTTCTATTTAATACCCTTTCCCTTTCTCAAACGTCAAATGATTGTATTTGTTTGGTCTTTTCTGGGCTCTCCCTGATGTTTCATTGACTTCATGTCTATTCTTTCAACAATAGCACACTGCTTTGACCACTGTGGTTTACAGGAAGTCTTGAAATTCGGTAGCGTGAGTCTTCCAACTTTGTTCTTTTTCTGCAGTATGGTGTTGGTACGTTGTCTTTTGATATACACTTTAGAACAGTTTGTCACTGTCTTTGAACTAGCTTTTGGTAATTTTGATTGGGGTTGAGTTGGGCCCATAGATCAAGTTGGGAGCAATTCACATCACAGTATTGAGTCTTAGGGTCCATGAAAACTAAGTATCTATACATTTCTTTAGATCATCTTTGACTTCTCTCAGCAGAATATTACAGCTTTCTGCATATAAAACTTTTACATCCGTGTTAGATTTATATGTAGGTGTGTCACTTTATTGGGTGCTACTGTAAATGTCATTACTTAAAATTCAGATTCCAATTGTTCATTTGTGACTTATAAAAAAAGCAATTGAGTTTTGAAAATTAACTATTAAACTCATTAAAACTTAAATGGTAACACTGTTATACTCTCTTATTATTTCAGTACTTTTTTTGGGTAAAGATTTTTAAATCATGCCATCCTGCAAATTTAAAGAGCTTTAAGATACCCATATATTTATTTTTTAGCCATAAAAAATATGTTCTGTTTAAATTTCCTCTTTCCCTTGAATCAAAGTATGTTTTCTTGCTTTTCCCCTGATTGTCCATTACAATTTGCTGAAAAAATTAAATATTTAGATAATATTTATTATTAAGTTTATATCAATATAATGGTTATAAATATTTAACTTAATATTCATCTTTTTTAACCTTAAATGATCATTAGATAATTATTTCTTTGGAGTAAATTTGTAAAATAACTTCTATTTTATAATTTGTTAAAGCACCAATAATTTTAAAATTTTAACATAGAAAGATAAAAAAATAATGTATTTTTGATCAGTTAAGTTTCTTAATTTTCTTTCATTTGTATCAATACATCAATTGAGTTATATTTTAACATCTTGCATAATCATATTAATCAAAGTTCAATTTGTTGAAGTCTCTAACAAGAAATCCCTTAATTTTGACTGTGTCTGTAGTTAAGAAATAAACCTTTTTTAGTTTTTGTAAGTATCAACTGACAAAGTGTTACTATTCAAGTTCTATTTTCAAAAATCACTGTATGGGGTATCACACACCTGCCAGATTTAGAAGAAAGAGAACATTAAAGAACAATGGCAAGACCAGAGAAGTCATTTTTGAAGCAGAAACTTTTTAAAGTATTGGTCTTTTCTAGATATTATCTTCATGCTTTATGACAGTCTATGAAAGATAAAACTCATGAGCACTTATTTTAATTCACAAGTCCCATTTTTTGTTGGAAGAGCTCTTTGATAATTTGACATATCAGATGCAAACAGAGATTGAAACAAGATGCATGTGCCACACATTTTCTATTTAAATCCAATGTCTACATTTCAAAATGTGACACACTGCATTTGGATGGAGAGTTGATTTCTCTGGGGGAAAAAGAAAGAAAGATAGGATTTACTTTTCTTTAGATTGTTTCCAGTCCCTTAATTTTGATAACAAAAACCATTATCACTGATTTATCACAAAAAGAAATAGGCATCCCTTCCTTTCCAAAAGTGACCACCCCTTTTCACTAATGGAGGTCTTTTGTAAAAGCAGAGTGGTGTAAGGAGAACTTTCAGAAAAGGGGAAATACTTGTACTTGGACATACTCCACATCCATCAGCAAGGTGTCCAATGTGTTAATTTGGCACATTTTTATATTGCAATATGATTAATCCTGAGCATTAGCTAACACATGTATCATGTTATGTAATTGACATTTCTTTTTTTGTCAGAACAGTTAAAGTCTAGTCTTCTATAGATGCTGGCGAGGATGTGGAGAAACAAGGACTCTCTTACACTGTTGGTGGGAATGTAAACTGGTGCAGCCCCTCTGGAAAACAATGTGGAGGTTCCTCAAAAAATTAAAAACAGAACTCCCCAGCAATAGCCCTACTAGGAATTTACCCAAGGGATATAGGAGTGCTGATACATAGGGGCACATGTACCCCAATGTGCACAGCAGCACTTTCAACAATAGCCAGATCATGGAAAGAGCCTAAGTGTCCATCAGCCGACGAATGGATCAAGAAGATGTGGTTTATCTATACAATACTATATGGCATACTCTCATATATGGCATACTCTCATATATGGCAATGAGAAAGAATGAAATCTGGACATGTGTAGCAATGTGGATGAAACTCAAGGGTGTTATACTGAGTGAAATAAGTCAGGCAGAGAAGGACAGAGACCATATGTTTGCACTTATAAGTGGATCAAGAGAAACATAACAGAAGACCATGGGGGAGGAAAATGGGAAAAATAGTTGGGGAGAGGGAGACAGACAAACCACGACAGATTCTTGAATACTGAGAACAAACTGAGGGCTGGTGGAGGTGAGGGAGAGGGGAAGGAGGGTGATGGGCATGGAGGAGGGCACTTGTTGGGATGAGCACTGGGTGTTGTATAGAAACCAAATGACAATAAACTATGAAAGAAAAAAATAAAAAAATAAAGTCTAGTCTCTTAGCCCTTTAAAGTTCATAATACAGTAGATTTCAGTCTTTCTCTGTGCTTTGACTGTGACAACCTCAGTACTCTTCCTGTTCTCACTTTTACTTTCTGTCTTTAACACTCAGAGTGGCGGATTTCTGATGGCTTGTCCTCTACGGTGAGAATCTCTAGTGACAAATATCTGTGTCAGCATCCCTGTGGGCATTGTCAACAGCATCATATGTCCTGAAGGGTCTATCTCAGAGGATAAGTCCTCGAGGACAAAATAGTTTTCTCCTCAATACTATATTTCTCCTACTAAGAAAGTAAGGTTCATGAGGAATCTGAAACAGTCAAGTTCATAGAAACAGAGAGTAGAAGGAAGAGTGGTTACCAGTGGTTGATGGGAGGAGGAAATGGGGAGATGTTGGTCAAGAATATAATGTTTCTTTTATGTAAAATGAACAAATTCTGAAGATGTAATATACAATAATGTGACTAGAGGTAACAATATTTTATTATATTCTTAAAATTTAGTAAGAGGGTAAATCTTAAGTGTTATCACCATGAGATCATGACCTGAGCCGAAGTCAGAAGCCCAATGGACTGAGCCACTGAGGCGCCCCTGCTATTTCTTTTAATAGGAAGTGCCAATCTAGGTTTCTTCCAGAGTGAGATCAGGCCAGGGGAAAAGACTAACAGACATAAATAAAGAGCATGTGCATATCTGGACTGACTATTGGAACATTTTGGAAATCCTGTATGGAGACTTCCAGATGATGTCAAACAACTTATTTTAAGTCAAGAGTTAACTATCTGCTTCCACACCTATATTCACTTCAGCTCAACTATTTCTCCTTCTCCCCACTTTTACCTTTTTGAAAAATGTTTAGACATGCTTATCTAGGGATATTTTTTAACTTTTCTTAATTCTTGAGGAACTGGCTATTATTGGTTTTTCTATTATGGTTAAATTTTGTTAGCATGTACTATTATTTACATTAGTATATATTTATTTTAGACCTCCAAATAACTCATTAATCTCTTGAAGTTAGTGCTTTATGACACTTTAAGCTCAAAACTACAGTTTATCTAATGACTCTTCAATAATAGAAGCCAAAAAATACTAGAGAGACATTATTTTTTGTGTTTTTCTTAAAAATAAGGAATATTTAAAAAAATAAGAAAACCATAGGGATGCCTGTGTGGCTCAACTGGTTGAGCATCAACTCTTGATCTCAGCTCAGGTCTTGATCTCATGGCTTTGAGATCTATCCATGGTATATCCGTGCTGGGTGTGGAGCTTGCTTGAAGGTCTTTCTCTCCCTCTCTCTCTGTCCCTCCATCTCTTCCAAGAAAACAAAACATAGCAGGGATTAGGATGAGTTGCCTTTTATGGTTTATAAAATTTAAATTATATATATATGTAAGATATTTAAAGCCAGAGTTTAGAAAGCAGAGTTCTCCCAGAAAGTGATCTAAATAACTTGTGTAGTTTTAGCTATGATATCTGATGAAATGCGGTTCAATAAATCTATTCAAGGGATAAATGAGGACATCACTGTGTCTACAGTCAGTAAGGAATTTGTAATTAAGCCATACGGACTTATCAGACAATACATCTTTTCTGTCTTTTATATTTCATTTTTGAAGATGCTCATTAAGACAATTTAGCTGTCCATTGTTACAAAAATTACTGAACTGAACACTGCCCTTTCTGCAATACCTACACAAGCACAATAATTTCTCTGTGTCTATGGACAACATTTTCAAAGCCTGTCACTGAATTCTATCTCTTCACTTCAGATTCCACCAGCTGCTGACCTTGGCTTGACTAGTTGTGCTAAATGTTCTGGATCTAACAGCTGTTCACTTAGGCCTTTATTTCATGGTCATTCCACTGTTGCCATGGGTACTTATCCAGTTTCTTGCTTCCACGGACAGCACTTCTGTTCTTCTAACTATGCATAAGAGTTTTGTCAAAGTAAATTTATTATTTGAAAGCAGCTGTGATATAGGGCATGAGTATATCATTATTGCTGATTTCAAAGGAAGGAAACAAAAAGGAAGACAAGATTCAGAATTGCCAGTGTTTCTTCAGAGTAATCACCAAGAAATCCTCATGTGACTAAGTGAACTTCTATTTGCAAAGAATGTAAATTGCATTTTTAATCTGGGCCACAACTAAAAGTAAAACATGGAACTTCCTGATTCCTAGCCTCTATATTCCTTTTTCTCTGTTAGGTGAGTAGCAAAATTCAACCATTAAATCTCTTTTGCAGATCTACCTTTAACTCTACTTCTTCTTGAAAGGTATCTGGAGAAATTTGAGCAGCTCTGGTTTAAGACTCTATGGTTATGAATCAATTTTTTTATTGATGCTCAGTTGTTGTATTCTATTTCTCAGATTTTATCCGGTTCATCTAAGACTGTTTCAATTAATAAATTATTATTCCCTCCTTTCTTAGCAACTAAGTAGTAAAGATTTGACATTAAAGTCTACCTTGACACGTGGACAGCCAAAACCTGGATAAATATTTCTGTGACACCACCAACCTACCTGCTTAGATCTCTGTGAGAGACAATTGCTTTGTTGACCCCCAATAAATCATATCTTCTAGAAGCCACGATCTTGTGACATGCCCTCCTAAACTGACTCCAGGCTTGGCCAATAGAACATTTGCAACCATGATGCAAACAAGGCTTGATAAATGCTTACACATTAGGGATTTTTGTTTTGGAATATTCCTTTCTGAAATCCCTCTGCCATGTTGTGAGGAAGCCGGTGCCAGCCACTTTGAGTCCCTGACCTCTGTAAAGAAACCAACTCAAAGCATACATATTTACAGATACAGATAGTACAACAAATCTAAAGATAAGAGGATGATTATCACAAAATATTTAAAAAGTGTTAAACTTTTGGATTTTGAAGTGTGAAGAATTGTTACCAAGAAGGGCAAAAAGAGATGTCAAAAGTATAGGTAATATTTATTTTATGTTTATGATATATTACTTTATCTTAACATGCTTTGAAAATTTTTATCTTCCTTTAAAATATACACCTATCTCAGGGTGTCTGGGTGGCTCAGTTGGTCAAGCGTCCAACTCTTGATTTCTGTTCAGATCATGATCTCACGACCTGTGGGATCGAGCCCTGTGTTTGGTCTCTGTGCTGACAGAATGCAGACTGCTCGGGATTCTCTCTTTTCCTCTCTCTCTGTCCCTCCCACAAAATAAATAAAAGAAACTAAAATAAATAAATAAATAAATAAATATATATATATATATATATACACATCTATCTCATATACATTTTCTTATACAAAACATTGCACAATGAAAAAGAAATTTAATGACTTCCTGCCACATATCAGCAGAATAATTACTGTTAGAAACAGATCTATTGTAACTGAATTTTGCACAACTATGTTGCAGTTTGTCTAGCATTTTCCCATATATAATCTCTTTTATTTCTGCAATAGAATATCCTAGGGATGAGAGTTTTATTTTTATCATACTTGTAGACAATTTTATGCAATTGCATAGATGGATTTGGTGAAACGCCCAAGGTGAAAAGTAATTAATGGAGGAAACTCAAACTCGAAGTTTTGTGTGTGTGTGTGTGTGTGTGTGTGTGTGTGTGTGTGTAGACAGAAACGTTCTTCCATGATACCAAAAGATGTTTTTCTGACTATGCTATTTCTAATACATTTTAATTGGTCACCTCAGTAATGATAAGAGAAATAACTCTCACTTTTTATTAAACATTCCAAGTGTGTTTAAGTATTTTTATATTACAGTTATAAGTAACAAATAAAAAATGTTACATTTTTCCTAGTCATTACTAAAAAAATTTTTTTATTCTTATGACTTTCTACAAGGCTCAATTTTATGTGGAGTCAGTTTTCAAGGGTGGATCCATTATTACCATTTCACTGGCGAGTAAATTCATGTATCTCATTTACTGAAGAAAGCTTATTTTGAAACATGATTCCATTGTCTCCAACAGAGATTTATTCACAGAACAGTGTTCTTAACCTTACTGCTTTCTAAAAGTTTTAGAAACATTTTGAAACTACAAAGTACCTTCACTAATATTAACACGTTGGAATGTCTTGAGCTTCAGCCAATTTGTTTTAGAAGAAATTATGGCTTCTCAATCTTCTGGCACATTATTAAATTTTTCACCTACATTTTTCATAAATCAGAGCAATTCCACTCTGAGAGAAAGACCACTTCGAGAGAAAGGTGCGTAGTGATTTTGTGAGCTATTGCAGACACTGTTGACATTTTGTCTATTTTCCTGCATCGAGGTGGGTAATGCTGGCAGCAGATCATGAATTCTTGACAAAGAGTGCTGGAAAAATGCAGAGACTAAGAGTGATAGTGTTGTGTCCCTGCTGAGGCACTACACTCCATTCAAAATGTTAAGGCTACTTTTTCTCCTGGGCTTTATTTTCTGAATGGATATTTATAGCCATCTTTGTTGTCTCTAACAGAATGAGAAAAGGACATCTCCCCTAATTTATGTCACCCTTTCCTTTTTCCACCTAAATTCTTTTCAAATCCTACTTTTTATAATTAGGTACTTCCTCAGTATCCCCAAATCATCAATACTCCTGTTTCTTTAAAGACTATGGAGTTTATACCACATAAGTTTGCCTTGATTCCATCCAAAATGGTATTGATTTTTTTATAGTTTTTTTTTTTTTTGAGACAGAGCATGAATGAGGGAGGAGAAGAAAGAGAGAAGGAGACACAGAATGTGAAACAGGCTCCAGACTCTGAGCTGCCAGCACAGAACCCAATGTGGGGCTTGAACCCACCAACCACAAGATCATGACCTGAGCCAAAGTCAGATGCTTAACCTACTGAGCCACCCAGGGGCCTGAATATGGCATTAATTTTGACTGATTTTGGGAGTAAGAATAAGAGGGAATGTTGAACTGAAATCATTAAAAAATAATCTTTTGGATGAGTTGATAAAAGGTTTTAGGGGAAGGGGAATATAAGATGATTTCACTATAGGAATCTGGGAATGATGAAGCAATTAGCTTGGTAGTATAAGAAAACTCTGATTTCAAAGCAGATGAAATTTAATAATTCATTGGGTTATGTATGTGAGATTTCCAATTAAAAAGATAGGCATAAAAAGATGGGCAGAGATGAGAAATAATTTCAGATACAGAATCCAGTTATAAGCAGTTATATAAATCAAACAATGTCATTGTTGGTATATTTAAAACACATAGATTTATTTTTCATATGTAATTCTGAAGTAATCATGATGTTCAAAATGTAAATAATATGCATCCTGAAATAAATAGTATAAACTACTATAACCTCAGATTTAAAAAAAAATAGACTTGATTTTTTTACAGAAGTTTCAGGTTTATAGCAAAATAGTACTGAGTATAGGGATTTCTCCCTACTGTCTGTCTCTACACATGCATAACCACTCCCATGATCACATTTCCCACTAGAGTGGTACATATATCACAATTGATGAGCCTTCATTGACATATCATTATCATCCAGAGTCCATGGTTTGAATTAGCGTTCACTCTTAGTGCTGCGCATTCCATGCGTTTGGACAAATGCATAATGATGTGTGTGATATAAGAAATATATTTGTTCATTCAGATGATCAAAATATATTCCTCTTCTGTATTTGGTTTTTGTCCACAATTCCTGCCTCACAGCTCCCAAAACCCTTGGAATTTCTTAAGTGTTGAGAATGATAAAGGTGTCTTTTGTTATATAAATAAAGGTGAGTTTTGATGCCCACCAAAGGGTGGGGGCTGATTACCAGGAAGACCAACCATGTGACTAGAGGGTTGGAACTCTCAGCCCCCCACCCCCCACCTGAGATCTCTGAGGAGAGAGGGGCAGGAGGTTGAATCAGCCAATGGCCAATGGCTCCATCAATTATGGCTATGCACTGAAGCCTAAGTGAAAACCCAAGAAGACTGGGAGCAGAGAGCTTCTGGATTGATGCACATGTGGAGATCTGGAGAGAGTGGTGCCTCGGAAAAGGCATGGAAGCTCCTTCTCTTTCCCCATACCTCACCCTAGGCATCTCTTCATCTGTTTGTTGATTCTTATCCTTTATCATATCCTTTAACAAACTGGTAAACATAAGTAAGTGAATTCTGTGAGCCACTCTAGCAAATCGAAAGAACCTAAGGAGAAGGTCGTTGGACGCTCCAATCTGTAGCAGTTGGTCAGAAGCACTAGTAGTAGCCTGGCGCTTGGCACTGGCGTCTGAAGTGGGGGGTAGACAACAGTCTCCAGGACTGAGCCCTTAACCCATGGCATCTCATGCCGTCTCCAGGTAGTGTCAGAACTGAGTTGAATTCTCAGACTCACTGCTGGTATCTGAGAATGACTTGGTGTAATTACTTAGTGTTATGTGGGAAGGAATCCAGCCCCTCACTGGAACTGGCCCAGGAATGCAAAAGCAACCTTTATTCACCATTATAGCATCTTACAGAATAGATTCCGTGTCCTAAAAATCCACTCTGCTCCACCAATTCATCATCCCCTCCTCCATCTCCACCAACCTCTGGCAACCATTGATCTTTTGTTTCCAGTTTTACCTTTTCCAGAATGTCATGAAGTTATAATGATATAGTATGCAGCCTTCTAAGATTCATTTCTTTCTCACCAATATGCTTTTAAGATTATTCCATGTCCTTTCATGGATTGTTAGCTCATGCCTTTTTAGTGCTGAATAATATTCCAGTGTTTGGATGTTCTATAGATTTACCCATTCACCTACTAGAGGGCATCTTAATTGCTTCCAAATTTTAGCAATTATGCATAAAGCTAATATAAGTATATGTGGTCAAGTGTTTGTGTGAACGTAAGTTTTCAGCTGCTTTAGGTAAACACTGAAATGCTGAGTTGTATAATAAGTGTATTTTTAGTAAAATTGCCAAAACTGTCCTCTAATATGGCCACACTGTTTTGCATTCCCACCAAAAATGAATTTAAGCTCTGGTTTTTCCATATCCTTGTCAGCATTTGGTGGTGTCAGTATTTTGCATTTTGACATATTGAACTTTTTAAAAATTGAAGTATGATTAACATATAGTGTTATATTCACATCAGGTGTACAATATAATTCAAAAATTATATACATTATAGCACACTGACTTTTTGAAAACATAGAATTTATTTAAAATAATGCCTATCATCTGAACCAAAATAAAACCTCACGCAATAAAATGGTAGTGATAATCTTTTAGAAATGTGCAAGAAAATGGACTAAACTATGTGACTCATGAAAACACATTAATGATTATGATCTTGGATACATCACTCAAATAAAACCTATTTCCTGAAGGCCTACCACTAATAGTAAATATATTTACAAAATTTTTTTAATCTATCTACCTACCTACCTACCTACCTACCTATCTATCATCTATCTATTATCTATCATCTGTCATATATCTCTCTGTCTCTATCTGTTTCACATATTTTCTGTGAGCAAATTTCCTTGACTAAAGAAAAACATAACAGTAATCCATTCCATGCTTCCCCTTAAGTAGTCATTTGCTTTATAGATTTTATTGGACATTTGTATAAAGATACTAAATGACTTTTCGAATATACCATTGAAGGACACCCTCTCAATTATGTGTGGAAACACATATGTATCTTGAGAAATCACCTCATCACTAGCTCATTTGAGTTTATAATAAAAAAAGACCACATAGCACTGATGGCCATCAACCTCCATTGCTTTCTTAAGATTTCAAGTTGAGTTGCTATCAATTGATTGGGAAAATATTTCATATTGAGGTGAATTTTCTAAAAAAAAAAGAAAGAAAGAAAACCTGGCTCAATAGGTAAAATAAAATAATGTATATGTATATGATAAATGCATTGAAAAATCCATTAATAATTGACTGCTTTCTGATAGGCAGTTTAGGAATTATTGAATGAATGTAATGATTTCACTGCATTTACTCTGTACATGTGTATGCTTTTAATCTAAATAATCAAAACCACTTGTGTCAGGGCTCTGCTTGAAAGGTATAGCTATTGGGGCACCTGGATGGCTCAGTTGGTTAAGCACTTGACTCGGTTTCAACTCAGGTCATGATCTCATGGTTTATGGGTTCAAGCCCCTCATTGGACTCTGTGCTAACAATGCAGAGCCTGCTTGGGATTCTCTCTCTCTGCCCCTCCTCTGTTTGCTCTTTCTTTCTCTCTCTCAAAAATACATAAATAAACTTAAAAAAAAGAAAAAAGAAAAATAACATTTAAAAACGTACAGCTCCTAATTTTAGTGTAAAAGAGTAATGACTGGGTAGAACTGTGATCAGAGAAACAGGTATTTTTTTTCCTCTTTAAACTGAAATAAGTTGTTATACTTTGGTTACTGGTGTTTACAAATGAAGTAACTTATTGTCATTGAGGTGTAAAGTTTTGTCTACCTCTCAATACAAGGATTGTCAGAGCTGTCTGGAGTCTGAAATTGTTAATGAGAATTTAAAGCAGAAGAATATGGAAACATAATACAAAGGTAAAATTTTGTTAAAAGTTACAGAAGGAAGCTTTTCTTCAATGATTACAACATGTATTTTTTCTCCTAACAGACTTAGGGAAAGTAGTCATGGTTTTAAATTCGTTCTCCCTTCCTTACAGAAATCTAAATGACATGTTCAGGGAATAAATTAATAGATACTGAAGAAGTCTTTTTTTGTTTTAATTTATAGTATATATGTGTATATTTGGATGAGCCTAGACCATATTTTAAAACAAAGCCTTATGATAATAGCTAGAGCTGTGTGGTCTCTGATGGATTGTGTCTGTTGGCTCTTTTCTCACTGAGCTGTGAGGACTGACAGGCTGTCACTTCTGCCTCAATGGTTTTTGACAGTTTGGTTTCTTTGGTGATACATTATTAAAGCATGTAATAAACAACAAAAAGTTAGCTTTTTTTCCCCCAAGAAATAGTGAGCATTTGTCCATTTTAAAGTGCACTGTGACAAATCCAGGTTTACTTTGGATTTGATGATTTTCATTATACCTCATTTAAAATGATGTCAACACATCAACAACTCTGGAATATAAATGCCAAGAACTTCTGATTTCTCTAGGTCAGGTCAGAAGTGTTGTTTGTGTTGTATTATTCTTCTACAAATTCCGGGAAAGAAATCTCTGTGCTTTTAGTGGTACATGGTAGTACTATGTGAACATCTGTTGGCTTACTGAATTATTTCAATCAACCTGATTAAAATCTGTTTACAAATCTTCAATAATTTGATGTGAACACAAGCAAACATTTCAGATCTAAATCAACATTATGTAGTAAATAAATCCTGGCACATCTGGTATAATTATTAAAGATAGTTTATGCTTTTAATTAATTTAACTAGTTTCTGAGCCAAAATGGATATTTGAAATTAAAAAATCTTAAAAATCTTAGAAGTAACTCTGGAAACAAACACTTTTACCCACGGTTTACAAATCAGTAAAAACATCATCCTATACAGTGACTTGTTCAAGTAATTTATATGACAATATTTCTGTTTTTTACTTTAATCCTTAAAAATTTTTTTAAATGTTTTATTTATTTCTGAGAGAGAGAGAGAGAGAGACAGCATGAGCAGGGGAGGGTCAGAGAGAAAGGAAGACACAGAATCCGAAACAGGTTCCAGGCTCTGAGTTAGCTGTCAGCACAGAGCCCGATGAGGGGCTCGAACCCACGAACCGAACAGTGAGATCATGACCTGATCTGAAGTCAGACGCTCAACCAACCGAGCCACCCAGGCGCCCTGACAATATTTCTTAAAAGTCTATTTATTTATTTTGAAAGAGAGAGCACATGCAGGTGGGGGAGGGGCTGAGAGAGACAGAGAGACAGAATCTCAAGCAGACCCTACACTCAGTTAGGAGCCCCATGTAGGGCTTGATCTCCCAACCCTGCAATCATGAACAGAGCTGAGTCAGATGCTCAACTGACTGAACCATCCAGGCACCCCATATAACTCAGTTTAAGAGAGAATAAACCAGTTATTCCATAATTGCAGAGAATTAAAACAGACATATTCAAGGATAAAGTGGCCCTCAATGAAATAGCTATGTCTTGCATACGATGTACACAGTTATTAGTGAATTATTTCCCAAGAGTAGGAGTCTATTACACCAGAAGAGAGTAAGGTTTGAGGAAGATGTTAGAATCCACTCATTGACAAAGGAGATGTGACAAACTGACAGTAGTGAAGAGACAGGAAGTAGACCTCAATATCTAATTTAAATTTGGAATTTGAGAACACGATGATAAAAACAAAAGCCACCAATGGGTTAGTGACAAGCCCACACAGTTGACTGTCTTCTTAGGCCTACTTCATCGTGTGATAGGGGTACAGACATAGCAGATGAGTATCACTTCTGGAGATGGGAGAGGTAGGTCCATGCTCAAGTTTGCTTATGTTTGGGGTTGAAAAAAAATAGTATATTATTAGTCTTCTTAACTGACTCATCTTATTCCAAGACAATAAATGGTTCTAATCACAGTCAATTATCATAGAGGAAGGGGCTTCTCTTTATCTTGGTTGGTGGCTTCTTGACTGCAGTACATACAATGACCTTTGTTGAGGTAACCTCAAATAAACAGAAGAAAGTCCCCTAATTAGTAAAATAATGTTTGACAAAGGTTTAAGTTAATACTCATATCAGGGAGCCTGGGTGGCCCAGTGGGTTGAGCGTCTGATTCTTGGTTTTGGTTCGGGCCATTGTTCCCCGGCTTTGTGGACTTGAGCCCCACATTGGGCTCTGTACTGGCAGCATGGAGCCTGCTTGGGATTCTCCCTCTCTCTCTCTTTCTCTCTCTTCCCCCCCACCTCTCTGCCTGTCCCTCACTCATGCTGTCTCTGTCTCTCTCAAAATAAATAAATAAAACTTAAAAAAGAAAAGTTAATATTGATATCTCATAAAATTACTTTAAAAATTTAAATAATTTAAAATTTCTTTTTTTTTAAAAGTTTTAAAAATTTTAGTCTTCTGGTGCTCATCATGACAAGTATACTTCCTAATCCTTATCACTTATTTAATTCATCTCATTTCCACCTAAAAGTTCTTTAAAAAAACAAAAAAGAAGGAAAAAAGAAGCCAAAGTTTATGGAGAAATAGGTTAAGTTGAAAAACTCAACAGGCTGTTTCCAGCTTGTTCCCACATGTCTTTACCTCAACAGCAAATATTCTGTTTTGCATTAAATACTAATGTTATGCTAGTTGACCAGTAGACTATGTTCATTTAGGTGAAGTCCTTTTCTAAAGGTTCACAGTATAAAGGTGGACACTTGCTTTTTTTATGTTGGGAACTATATCTGGTTATTCTTCAAGCATCTACATTCTATCTGCCATTAGAGCTTCAAGATAATTATGCATGTCAGGCATTATTATTATTATCATCATTATCATTATTATTCAGGTATTCTCTTGTGAAAGGCAACCACCATTCAAGTAGGTTCTTCTAGTATTAGGTTAGGGTACTGACCATGGGCTGAATTGAACCGTCTACTCCATTTTCCTTGTCTTCCTCTTACTGCCATGAACAGGGCTCTCTTCTATATCTTGTCTGGGCCTTCCTACCCTCTTACCTCTCTGAAGGTTGATTTTGCTCTCAGTCAACTGAGGGGAGTCTATGTTAATATACTCATACATTCTCAAGTGCGTGTTGCAGGCTTTGTAAAGAATATGAGTAGGGAGTTTTCAGCCTTTGCCAAAACTCTTGTTTTGGAGTAACTCTTCAGAGTAACAGTCTGAATCTCAGTCTTATGCGCTGTTCCTCCAGGATGCCTCTCCTCAGCATGCTGATGGTTTTGAGTTTATTAAATTCTGTGTCATGCCCTGTGTGCCATAATTAAATATAGGCAACAACAAATCCTTTATTAGAATTAAGATTACCACATTTTAATGCAGGATATCAAAAAAAGATGAACTTAATTATTTCATTGTTCTCGTTCTTTTACAGAAAGACGTATATACTGCTGAGTTCATGGGGATTACAGAAGTAAAGAAGGGTTCAAAAGAGAAATGAATGACAAATAAAAGAAGGGATAATATTGATCTAAAAGTAACAATTTATGAAAAGTAAATTCAATCAACACAGAGAATATGTGCCCCAAAATTAAGTGGGGTAAAATAATATCTTGCCCTTATTCTTGTCAATGGACTATACATGAGGTAAGATGAAAATTGTATGTAAAAATTAGTGATCAACTCTGGTCAAAACAACAGGATATATAAATATTTACAAGGAAACTTGCAAACGTTGCCTTTGCACTAACTTAATGAGGTTGCAAATAATGATCGTTGGCGTTTCATAATCATATGCCAGATCTCAAATGTTAAGGTGATAATTGCTAAAGACTCTACAACTGTTATTGTAATTAGCTCATTCTTAGGGCCTCATGCCTAAGACAGACATGTTATATGTGCTGCTTATTCTGGCCAGAGCCTAGGACAAAAGCTAATCCAGGCATCGCTTAGCATTTATATTTTCATATATTTTTGAATAAAAGTGGGTGACATAAATATCATTAAGTTAAATTAAAAGTTAGACAATCAAGTTTGTCTATCTACTTATGTGATTGACTAAGGGAAATAACATTTATAAAACATGCACATAATAATTTCAAGACTGCCATGTGTTGCTTGAGCCAAATGATTAAAATAAAGAATTCAATAAAATAGATACATGGAACATAGGTTTTTAAAATTATGACTGGAAAAAGAGAGGGAGACAAATCACAAGAGACTCTTAGTGATAGAGAGCAAACTGAAGGTTGATGGAGGGAGGTGGGGGGTTGCGATTGGCACAAGGAGGGCACCTTGTTGTAATGAGCACTGAGTGGTGTTATGTGTAAGTGATGAGCCACTGAATTTTACTTCTGAAACCAAAATTGCAAAATTAAAAAAAAAGTGCATCATAATAAGAAAGTGAATGAATGAATAAATAAACAAAATTACGACTGGAAACATTTCAGGCCATATCTTGATTAACCTCTCAAATATTTTGTTAGGTAGCTGATAAGTGAGTATTGAAACTTTATCATAAATGCATGATTATGTGAAAAACTTTGAAAATATGTATTCTCCTTCTCATTTTTAGATTAAAAAATGCCATAGCCAAATGGCCTTAGATGCAAAAGCATGTTTCTGATATTATTTACATATCCTCCATGAGATGTACTGGTGTGCTTCTGTTCATTAGTCTTCAAGGAAAGGGAAAACCTATTTTAAGGTACACATCTGGGAACAATGGAATTCTATGTATACAATGTTTTCCTAGGGGTTTAAGACCACTCATTGAAAATTCACATCCTGTCTCTTTGTTAGAGTAATCCTGAGGTCGATAATGCAAATTGTGCTTTCCATTATTTATAAAAAAAAATTTATAAGGATGCTTCCCCACTCTGACATCAACCAAAAGAAATACCACTCTAGCTAATCAAATAGAGAATCCTTGCCAGGATTTTAATGTAGAAGGTATTTAGGTATAATGTTATAATGTCATTTTCAGTGTAGAGTACCATTCAGGATTCACTAACAATAAAGTGCAGGAAAGGAAAGTTGAAAACACCTGAGTGTAAACAATAGCTCAACTAATTCTACTGATGGAAAATTATCAAAATGAACTCCTGGATATGTCATTGTCCCCATATGTGACATGATAATAGCAGTAAGATTTCTACAATTGCTCTGAAAATCATAAATATCATAAAAATGCAAGAAATATTGGTACACTCATAGTTAAAACTAATAGTTTTAAATAAGTTTCAAAAGTATATAATTAAAATGGTGAGAAGGGCACTTGGGGAGCTCAATCAGTTGAGTAGCCAACTTTGGCTAAGGTCATGATCTTGTGGTTCATGAGCCTTTGATCAAGCTCTGTGCTAACAGCTCAGACCCTGGAGCCTGTTTCAGATTCTGTGTCTCCCTTTCTCTCTGTCCCTCCTCTGCTAGTGCTCTGTTTCTCTCTCTTTCAAAAAAATAAATAAACATTGAAAATAGTTTTTAAAAAGATTGTGAGATTAAAAAGTAAAAACATAGGGGTGCCTGGGTGGCTCAGTCAGTTGAACGTTAGGTCACGATCTCACAGTTTGTGGGATTGAGCCCTGCCACCAGCATGGAACCTGCCTGGGATTCTCTCTGCTCTCTCAGCCAACCCCTGCTCACATATGTGCACATGGGCAATCTCTCTCTCTCTCTCTCTCATAAATAAATAAACATTTAAAATAAAATAAAATAAAATAAAAAATAAAAAGTTAAACATAAAGACAGATTTTACAATAGGAGCGATAAAGGGAAAGAGGAAATAAATAGAAAATAATAAAAATATGATAAATCAGACCTTATATGGATACAAATGAAAAACAGAAATGAGATACAAGACAAAACAATACTTTTTAAAAAGAATGGGGATGCCTGGGTGGCTCAGTTGGTTGAGCACCTGACTTTGGCTCAGGTTGTGATCTCATGGTTCATGGGTTTGAGCCCTGCATAGGGCTCTGTGCTGATAGTGTGGAGCCTATTTCAGATCCTCTGTCCCCCTCTCTGCACCTCCCCTGCACACCCTCTCTGTCTCTTTTACTTTCAAAAATAAAATAAACATTAGAAAAAAAGAATGTAGATCAGAAAGAAGATAAAATATAAAAAGAGTAGAGGATAAAGAAAGAGACAAAAGAAAGAAAAGGAATTGAAGAAAGAAAAAATCAAACAAGTAAGGAAAGAAAATGTTCCATTTCTTACATCTCCCTGTACAAAAATACTCCAATCTCATCCTAGGCTAACAGGTTATTTTTGCTTGAAATTCTATTCAAACTTGATCCCAAACATGTATTCTACCTTTTGGATACCCTGTTAAACTTTTTGTTCCATTCTATTTTGTGCTTAATTTTAATAGATGGGGAAAAAGTGTTCTATCCTATTTATTTCTAATGCCTTGTCTTCTACTTGGATTCTAATTAGATGCCAAAGTATGTGTTAGAATTAAAATTAAATATTACAGCCAATGAAAATATGTTGTTTCCACTATTTTATAGAGTGATAACTGACATATAAAAGACTGTATTTTTTAAAAATGTATAGTACTTGCTAAGTTTTGACCTGTGAGATACTGGGAAAATACCAGCATTATCAAAATAAGGCACATTTTGCTCACCTTCGAAAGTTTCCTTGTGCTCATCTGTAATTTGTCTTTCCCTCTGTTCTTCTTAGGAAACCACTGATCTGTTTTCTTTTAATATAGATTAGATTTTATTTTCCAGAAACTTATCAAAATGAATTTACACAGTATGTACTCAATATTATCTGACTTCTTTCACTTGGAGTAATTATTTTGAGATCTCTCTATACTGTTACATATCACAGTTTTACGTTTGAACCATTTTAATGAATATAAAGTGGTTTCAAGTTGTGACTTTAATTTTCAGTGACCTTAAATATGTAGAACATTTCAGTGCATTTACTGGCAGTTCATATATCTTTTTATGTGACCTGTCTGCCCAGATCTTTTTGACCATTTATATCAGATTGTTTTATTATTATCACTGTTTCAAGAAAGTTGCTTCCTGTCTGTGGTCTGCCTTTTAATTTCTTGAATTTTAATTATGATAAATCCAATTTATCTTCTTAATTATTCTTATGATTTGCATATCTTGTGTTCTAGCAAAAAAGTCTTTCCATGTTCAAATGTTTTCACTTTTGTTTTCACAATTTTTTATTTTTAGGTCTTACATTTAGGTGTGTGGGTCATTCCAATTTGTGAGTGTGTGTGTGTGCGCGCCTGTGTTAATGTTTGATGATTATTGTTTTCCATATGAACATAGAGTTGAATCTACATGATTTTTGAAAAGACATTTATGTTCTGAATGGCATTGACACTTGTTGAAATTCAAGTGGGCTCTTAAATTTGGTTAGTCTAGAACTCTTTAAGTCTTTTGAAGCTTAGGAAGGACCTGTAATTTTTAGTAAAAAATCCAGCTGGAATTTGATTTGGATTGTTTAGCCTATAGATTAATTTATGGGTAATTGACATCTTATTAAAATACTGATTCTTCTGCTATATAAACATATTATGTTTCTTAATTATCCAAGTCTTTTGTCATTTGTCCTTGTATTGTTTTGTAAATTTCACTGTAAAGATACTAGATATGAATTTAATGGCATTAGATTCATTCCATATTATCTCACAGATTTTTGAGCAATATACTATATGTGGAAATTTTAGAATTTATTTTATCCATTTATATAGTACTAATACATAAGAACAAAATTGGTTTTTGTACATCAAGTTTATAATTTTGCTAAATTTCTTTCTGTCTAGGATTGATTTGTAGATTTCTGGAGACTATATAATACTATTATATCAAAGTAGGCAAAGTTTTATTTCATTATGAATTGTATAGATATTATTTTAATTTCTTTTATTATAATGGCTAGAATGGCCAGTAAAATCCTATATAAAAATGGTTAAATTTGGCATATGTCTTTTTTTAGATATATTAGAAGAAAACAATTTAATGTTTCATCACTATACATTGTCAGTGGTTGAATTTTCATAAATGTCTTTTTATCAGTTTGAGTGTATTATTATCCTAGTTTGCATAGCATTTAGAAAACCATGAATGTGTATTAAATTATATTTTTATGATAATATTAATATAATAAATGCATTTATTGATTTTTGAGCACTAAGTAACCTTGGATTCCTGAGGGTCAATCTCTGGCAGTAAAAGAAGCTTCATTGACCCATCTCCCAGCGAATTTTATATGATTCTGGACTCTAAAGGCAAAGAGTAATGAAGAAACACCTATTCAAGGTGATCTATGAAAATTTAGTAGGAAAGGTTAGGGAACAGAAGGGTTAGGAAGGACCCACATAGAGCCCAGAAATATCAAACACAGACCTCACGCACAATTCCTTCAAAGAAACCACAACTAGAATAGTTTGTAGAGCAATTTAGGGCCTAGCTCAAAACAAAAAAGTCCATTGGTGCAGTGTGACAGCTGTGTAGAGTAAGAGGAGAGAGAGACCTGTACCACTGTCATCCCAGGTGACTGTGCCGACATTTGAAGTCATGCCTCCCTGAGGAGCAGCATCCAAGGCTTCACATGCAGGGTGGAGTCACAGAAATCATCCAAACAGTCACTAAAAACTAAAAAAGGGAAATGACAATAAGCTCTGGAAGAAGGTGTAGCCATACCCAGATTTTCCATAAAGCATCACCTAAAATGTCAAATTCCCACCAAAACAAACAAAAAAAAAAAAACCCCACAAAAAAACAAAAAACAACAAACAAAACTGTCATGAGGCATTCAAGTAGAAAAGTATGGCCCACAAACCAGAAAAAAATGGGCAGGAGATACAAACTCTCTGTGTGAGTGTCCGGATGTTAGATTTAAAAATGTCAACTCTAAGTAGGCTCTGAAAAGTTAGACATGTATATTGGAATCTTGGACACAATTACTGAAAACTAATAGAAAGAATTTTGGCCAAAAAGCAAGTTGTAGATGATATAAAATATTCTAATAATATATTAAAATAATGACCAATGAAAGGAAGGAAAGAAAAACAATGGAATAAAATTAGAACATGATACATAGTACAATTAAAAGATTGATTGACTTAACCTCTTCCATAGTTTGTTAAAGGTTAATATCATCAGCCTCTGTTTAAAAGGCACCTAGAGACATAAGTGATTAAAAAAGAGGGGCTCAGCTACATGGCATCTACAGAAGGTACAATTTTAAAATAAATTTAGATATGAAAGTAAATATATAAAAAAGATAACTCATGCAAATAGTATGCATGATATTAGTCAAATAGGACTCAAAAGAGTGTCACTGGAGAGATAAAGGGGTGTCTTATAATGGTTGAAGGGATTGATTTTAGACCAGGCTGATACATGAAGTTAGTTCAGGTGTTTAGCATTTGTGGTGCAGATTTGGGTCTGCTTGCCCCTGTACAATTCAAAAGTCAAGTTGAGAACTGTGTCTGTTCACATCAGAATTACTGGATTTCCCTCTTTGGCTCTCTTCTCTACAAAATACTATCTGTTCTCTGTGGCTTCTTTCCCTAGTTTCTATGGCCAGAAAGAGGGCAAGCTTCTCCCTGAGTTTTAACAGTGCCTCTGCTACCTTGCTCAATGACTGGAGTCCATTCTTGGGAACAAAGTCAGAAGAGCAGAAAGACACAAAGGAGAAATAAAAGGAGACCTTCATTTCCTTGTTAGTCTTTCCTCCAAGTATTGATCATCTTCCAAATGTTTCCTACATTCATTTGCTTTTCAGAGTCACCAGTACTTTGTGTGTGTGTGTTTGTTTTTCTGCAGCTATTAGAGTGATAACCAGCATTGAAGATAAACAACAGGGGTTAATGCCAGCAGAGCAGAAATGGAACTCATGAGTTTGCTTTATAAATGCAACTTTAAGCTTACTGAGAGATGAATATTAGATTCATTGTCCCATTTGCTAAATTAGACAGGGATATGGGGATCAATTTTAGTTACTGGATTTTGAATGCAACTATGAAATTGTCAGATTATTCTTGGGAAATTTAAACTTGATGTCATTCCTAGTCATGATACATTGAGTCTAATTCATATTGATGTCATATTGTGGGTATATTCAGTATTAGTATAACCCAAACAAAAATAGAACACAGTGAGCACCTCATGATAGAATAATAAAGAAGGGTATTTTGGAACATGTATTTAAAAAAATTTTTTTTTTATAGTTTATTCATTTTTGAGACAGAGAGAGACAGAGGATGAGTGGGGGAGAGCCAGAGAGACAGGGAGACACAGAATCTGAAGCAGGCTCCGGCCTCTGAGCGTTAGCACAGAGCCCGATGCAGGGCTTGAACCCACGAACTTCAAGATCATGACCTGAGCTGAAGTCGGACACTTAACCTACTGAGCCACACAGGCGCCCTATGGAACATGTTTTTTTATGGACCCACAATGATGCAGTGTAGTTTTCATACCAACAGAACTCCCGATCTTTGGCAAAACCTGGCATAAAACCAAAATGGTTCAGAATCAAAATGATTTTTTCAAAGGCTTCCAAAGAGACTCAGACTTGAAATAACTTGCCTTTCTGAATAATAGCATTGTCTTTAATAGTAGTGACATTGCCTTCACCTTAAATTCCTGCCCTTAGCAGAAGAAAACTCAATCATTAAATTGTCAATAAAATGCTTCCAGGTGACACAAATTTCTCACAAGCTGTCTAAGTTAAAAACCCAGACAAGAGCTTCCCCTCCCCCCAATTTAAATCTGACAGCACATTAAACTTGGCTTTATAATAGGGCACACGATTTACATATAACAACTTTTGAGAACGATGACTTCCCTCCTAATGGAGGATGAAAACTTTCTTTGCTTTTGTATCTAAGACACTAGTCACTTTTGACCCGATGAGAATTCAGACATCAGTGACAAGGTGGTAAATCAAAGAAGTCTGCTTTTGCTTTGCCCTGAACACCCTGCACTTTTAGAAAATATTCAAAAAAAAAAAAGAAAAATAAGAATGTAACGCATTTTGTGTGACAGAAGTCACCCCAAAGGAGCTGGTCTTTCCTCTGTTACAACATTTTTCATGTACATCCCACATCAAAAACAAAACAAAACAATAAAACACTCAGGAAGGGCACCTGGGTGGCTCAGTCGGTTAAGCACTCTACGCCTGATTTCTGCTGAGGTTCCTGAGACAGATTCGCACATCCGGCTCTGCGCTAACAGCACAGAGCCTACTTGGGATTTTCTCTTTTCCTCTCTCTCTCTCTCTGCCTTTCGATCCCACTTGTGCACATGTGCATGCAGGCACACTCGCTCTCTCTTCCTTTTTCAAGAAAATAAATTAATACATGAAAACACTTGGGGTGGGGAATGTCTGTGAACTTCTGGACTCCAAATCAGTGATTCCTCAAATCGTGACATTTTGTCTCACACTTTTTAATTGCCGCCTCCTTGGTTTTCTCTGCTATTTGGCTCTGTACTTGACTTTTGGTCTTTGTCTAGAACACATCTATCAGAAGCAAGATCCAGATACTTTCTTTCTTTTTTTTTTTTTTAATGTTTTATTTATTTCTAGGAGAGAGGAAGACAGCGTGAGCAGGGGAGGGTCAGAGAGAGGGAGACACAGACTGAAACAGGCTCCAGGCTCTGAGCTGGCAGTCAGCACAGAGCCCGACGTGGGGCTCGAACCCACGAACCGCGAGATCATGACCTAAGTGAAAGTCGGACGCTTAACAGACTAAGCCCCCCAGGCGCCCCCCAGATACTTTATTTCTATTCTTACATTACACCTCTTGAGGCAGGATTTATGTGCAGGGTTGCACATTATCACTGCCATTAAAATATATTCATCCCCTATGCCATGCCATTGTTCTGTAAAGCCTGGAATGGAATCATGTATCGGCATAGGTAGGTTATTAATATTAGTGTTTGGATTTCTAATTTCAGGTTCAGCTGTAAATAGATTGTAAGTCCTTGCTCCCATCATTACAATAAGCAAAGGCTGGACAGATGCAAAAGCAATAACTTACCTTAGACCCATCAGAAAACTCAGTCTGGGAAAAACTGCTGCCTGTAATCTGGAGAGACAGGCTCATTTAGGGAGGCATCATGAGGTGTGTTGATTGCAGGAGAAGCTATGGAATCCATTAACTGGAAGAAGCGCGGAAATGGTAACTTTGATAAGCAGCTCGAGACAGTGTGGAATAACATGAACGTGAGAAATGACATGCTTTTTTTAAAATTTATTTTTATTTTAAGAGAGAGAAAGAGCATGACAGGGGAGGGGCAGTAAGAGAGAGAGAGAGAGAGAGAGAGAGAATCCCAAGCGGTCTCTGCACTGTCAGCGCAGAGCTCCTTCTGGTGCTAGAACTCACAAAATGTGCTATCATAACCTGAGCTAAAATCAAGAGTCAGGCACTTAACCGACTGAGCCATCCAGGTGCCCCATGGGAACTGCCTTATTGAAGGGCACCCCACATCTCTGTAGACTTTCCCTGAAGGGACCTCATGATTTCCTCACTGACAAGATCTGAGAACGATCCCATCACATATTTAAAAGAGACAAGAGAAGGGAAAAACTGTGAAAGAGCTTCGGAGCCTTCTCCATAAGCAAGGTCTAAACTCGGAGGGGAAAGATTTGGCACAGTTTTATTTTACTTGTAAGAAAGGCATTCCTCTTACTCTAGGCCTAGCCCTGTCTAGCATGTTTGTCTTACCTAAGGGAGGGGAAAACACCTCTACTACCACCAAGAAAAAAACAAAACAACAACAAAAAACTTACCAGGTGAAAGAGCTTCAGAGAGATAGATTGGGATGATGATACCAGGGAAAGAAACAGAAGGTAGGAGCACCTGGCTGGCTCAGTCGGTTGAGTGCTTGACTTCAGCTCAGGTCATGATCTCACGGTTCGTGGGTTCAAGCCCCGCATCGGGCTCTGTGCTTAGGAATAGCTCAGAGCCTGGAGCCTGTTTCAGATTCTGTGTCTCTCTCTCTGACCCTCCCCAGCTCACGCTGTCTCTATCTCAAAAATAAATAAAACATTAAAAAAAAAATAGTGGGTAGAAGGAGGTGCTATAGCACTGGAAGACACATAAGAAGGAAGGTCACCACCCTAGAACACCAGTCCACTAAAAGTCCACATCAGCCCACCACAGAAGGTCTCATGCATGTTGTTGGCCAAGCCATCAACTGAAAACTCTTGAGTTAGCTGCCATCACCAGCTCATGACAGATGTCTGGTGATACAGTCATGTGGTAAATAGCATGGCTGTCTAAGGGATGCTTTCTCAACAGGGGAAGCTATGTCCTAGCTACTGTTGAAGATAGGGACTGTGTTTTGTTTATCACTGAGTCTCAAGTTACTCTCATAGTAGTTGCTCAATAAACACCTAGGGAGTGAACGAATAAAGGATGTACTATACCACCAAACTGCATGAAAAGTCAAGAAGAGCTGGTAAATTCACCATGAGTCCCTACTGATATCTGGGTGAGGAAGAGGAATGAGATTCATACTCAACCACTTTCTCTCTGGCTTTAAATTTCAGGGATTACCATAAATGCCATGGTCTTAGGGAGATACCCAAGATAATTGTATGCAAGTTGTTGTTCCTGAGTTTCTGAAATAGCATATAGTAGAAGATGATCAACAGAAATCATGGGAAGGAAAAAGCAGTCACAAGATGCGAAGACCCTAACACCACCCCGACCCCCACCAGCAGCTCAAACAACAGCTATTATATAGTAACGTTTACGCGGCACATTTCTTCTGATACTCCACAGGAGTGAGCACGTAAAGATTACACACATTTTGACATTTATGTATTGTGCTGTTTGAATGACTGTTAGTTTATTTATTCTCTCCCTGTGAACTGGGGATAAGTAATACAAAGCTAGCCGCTTTTATTTCTTTGATCAAATCTTGGTAACAAATACATAATTTTGGTATCATATGGATGACTAGCCCGTTCTTCCAGGATTTTTCTCTAAAAATGTCAACAGCCTGAATAAACAACACAGCCATCTGCAAGTTTTCTTAGTGTAATATTGTAGAAAGCATAGTATTTAATTAATAAATCTTCAACATGTGCAATATTCCTCAGATACTCAAGAATACACAGAAAAGTTATAGCCCATTTATCACCTTATACTGGAAAAAATAAAATTAAATAAAGTAAGTGAAGGAGGAGGGGTGTATTTCTAATTTCCATGGTCCACCATTTTTCTGGTTATATCCTTATTCTTGTTCTTCTGTCTCAGATTTCTTCACTTAGAACCCTTTCTCAACTCTGTGGGATGCATTTGTGCCTTTCTTGAAGTTCTGATTGAAAGCTTTATTCTCGATGCACACTTAAATACACCTTTTTTTTTTCTGGGAGCATGCTAAGACTTAGCAGGGCAAAGCAGCCTCATTTACCTAGCAATTCCAGAAGTCTGTAGGACTACGGGGAATAAGAAGAAAAACAAAACAGATTCCTCTCCCAGAAAACTCACCACCCGATGCATCCTCTGCTCAGCCTACATAGAAGTTTCATTCTGCGTTCTCCAGGGACTTAGCATTTCATATTTCTTGGTAAAGCATTTCCCATAGTCTCTTCAATTCATTGTCCAAATTTCCAGAACAAAAACTCAGAAGACACGGAGGTGCTCCAAAGATTTAGGGAGCTATAGCAAAATATAAATTTATAACAACTGTCTTCATAAATAATTAAGCTCATGACTTATTTACTTTATGTGCAGATAATGGTTTAATTTATTTAGACGGTTTAAAATTAAACCTTCTCATTCATTTTAATTTCAAAGATGAAAAGAAAATGCCCCCACCCCACTTTTTCATCGACCCTATAATCCTCCTTTCCAGCTATTTTCTTTATATGCCAATATGATTTCCTCTTTATTTTTCCCTCTTTAATTGGGTCTACTAAGCGTCCATCATTCCGTTTGTCTATTTTCCTGGTTTCTTGGCTGGCTGCACTCACTTTTAGCAAGTCCTGTTTGTCAGACCCGAAAGGCGCTTACTCTTTCATTCTCTTAAATCGTTTTCTTCTTTACCAATATCCCCCGTTACTCAATTCTTTGTTTTCCTCTTTTCACAACCCGTCAATACCATTGTTATTAACTCTGCCCACAGACCACAAGATCCTTTTGAGATGACAGGAGCATGAAGTACTTTCAAGACTCGCTCAAAAACATGACAGTTTGCCGTGTGCTGTCGCAAGAACTGTATTAATATTTCTTCTCATTAACTTCACATTGAGTTGCAGAAGAGTTTCTCCTCCTAGGGACTAAGTGCAAATTTATATCCTATAGTCAAACCGCAGAAATTACCAAGGGTCCTGGTTACACAGTTAATTAGGTCCTGAGTATATTAGTCCATAATGGTGAGCCTGGCAGTCTGGGTCCCCACACAAATAAAAGCTCAGAAAAACGACAAGTTATTTTTTCAAGCCGTGCAATGCCGGAGGCCGGCTCTGGATGGGTCTAGGGGTCCCTGAAGGACGGAAGGTGTCAGCGAGGGAGGGATGAGAGAGGCCACCAGAATCTTTCTGGTCACCAGGCAGGCATCTCTGCTCTGATTGGAGCTCCACTTTATTTTATAATTAAGTATTTGGGGGACAGCTCAGAGGTGGCATTTGCTTTAGACAATGATTTCTGATGACAAATTTCTTTGATATGTAAGAATTTCCTGGAACATAGGTTTGTAGAAGATCCTGCATAACCTTTATCAGTAGTGATTGAGGTAGGGGATTTAGATGCTTATCCTATGGGGAAGGGAGGTATCTTTAGCACACAAGACAATGTTTTTAGCATCAAAAGGGCAAAGTTAGTTCTTTGTGAGCAGGGGTCAATAGCTTGTTTGTTTAAGGAGAAGTATTAAGAAAAACAGGTCTTTCAGGAAACACAAATGTTTGCTCCCATAATCACAAAAGAAGTTCCTCAAAAGCTTCCTTCATAGGGTGCAATCAGCATATTCAAGGCCAGAATAAGTCACTCCGAATACTGATCACAAATGCCTTGGGGGGCCTGGTGCTCCAAGCAGAAACAATTGGGTGGGGGTGGATATCTGTCCTTAACTCTAAATTAGGCTCTTTGTCTCAGGGCCAGCTCAATTGTAACTCTTGTGTTCTTAACCCCCTTTATTATCTAAGTCTTGGATCTGCAAGGCCCATAGGAAGAGCCTTTTGACAATCATCCACAGAGCTTTCATCTAAAATCTCTTTTGTAAAGGCAGGAATATGCTTTTCCTTATGAGGTATCTGTGTTCAGAATATCGGTCTGGTATGGAATATTGTGAGGCCTGGTCAATACCAGCAGGCTCATTTCCAACATGAGCCAGTAGTAGCAGAAGGAGATACCAGTTTTCATTTCCCATGGCAGGAGCTGTGTAAACGCTGCCATTTCCTCGCTGTGACTGTCATCCAGTGAGGCCAGTGTGGCTCCCAGCAGCGCAATTAATTTCATTGGGATTCCTAAGCATTTTGAAGCAATATGAAAGGGCAACTCATTATTGACTGTCTCCCTTTCCCTCCACCCTAACTCAGGAATTTATGTGCAGAACGTATAAAAGATGGCAATTTGATTATATGGTTTCTTCTAGTTCCTACTTGAAGGTGAAATGCACATCGATATTTTTCTGGAGTGCATCTACAGAGAATCTTTTGATATCATAGCATGGGGTGGGATGGAATAGGACACATTTTCTAATGTTTGCAACTAGAACTATGTAAGAGTGTGAACATTTATACTTTATAATGAGTAAATTAGAAAAAGCAATGAACAATCTTACAGGATTATGTTGACAGGTAAGTCAGGGATAATGGTAATAGTTGCAGAAGGTATAATATTACATGTCTTGATGCTCTTGAGGATATCTAATTCAGATATCCTCATTTCTACAGTGTTGGAGCACTGGCCGCTGCAGCAGCTGACCAGGAAGGCTCTTCTAGAAGGGGGAAAATGCTCTTCATGTGCTCTTAAAATTCCTGTGGGCCCCAAACTCCGAATCAGTGCAGCAATTTTTCATTCTTACCTACACAGCCAAGAAAGTTGCCCTCAAAGGCAGATAATATATCTGACGTTATTTTATATGCTTATATGATGTAAAATTATACACATTCTGGAAAAAAATTCAAAGTACATCGATTTACATTCCACAGTAAATTATAGACACCCTGTTTTGTCCGTCGTCACTTTATTTTGTATCTAATTGCTTCCTGTCTGATTCTGTCTTTGGTTCTGAACTAAAGGCAAGAATCTGGAACCGCATTTGATAACTGGTGCTTGTACAATAGATATTTGCTAAGTGTAATCACATTTATTTTTAATGCAATTCTAGGTTTTTAATGTTCCATTTCAAAGGCTTTTAGTGTATAATTCTTTTAGAAAAGAGATTTTTTTTTAGACCTCTATTGTTTCCATGAGAAGCATATATTTATTGGAACATCAAAACTGATTTATAGATTAAGGGCTGCTTTGGATCCTCTGCGCCCCCAGGATTTGTGTTTATGAAATTCATTTAGAATGCGGTGTGAAGTTCATACCTCCTGGTCCCAAAGTTACTGCAACATGGGTACAAAATGTCAGCCCATAAACATATTATTCTGAGGCAGAAGCAATAAAAGCCACAGACATCCAAAAACCTTTTATAATGTTCTAATGGTATCAGAATACTGTTAATATATCTAGGCCCGTTCACTTGTAAAATGCATGATTGCTGCCGCAGACATATTTTATTAAATGTTAAAACACAGTGTTCCTTTCTGATCACTCACAAATTTCACTTATGCTGTTTTTATTTCTCCTTCGAAAGTATAATTTTCTTAGTTTTTGTGTTTCAGAGAAGACATCAAGTTAACAGGGGCATCTGTTGTTTCTGTGCAGGCCATTTGCCATGAAATTTGGAGAGAACAAAATAAATTGGTCATTTTTTTCCCCTTAGAGTACCAACTGGTTTGTGAATCCTACCGTGCCAAACTAGAAAATATCTTCCCTCAAACCGTGCCCTCCACCCCCAGTGTTTTAGTGAAGATATATTTTGACTCAGAAAATCAATAATGGAGTAGACTCCTTTTTAGAATAGAATTGTATGGATTGTTAGAACACTGGGGACCACGCCCATGTTACAATAAAATGTTTATTTTCAGAATTTGGAAAAGTTCATTGATTTCTTTGCTTTAAGATTGCACCTCAAATTCACAAGACAAACCACTACTTGGGTTGTTTGTTTGTTTGTTTGTTTGTTTGTTTGTTTGTGGTTATTTTTTGGTAGTATTTCTCTCCTGCACCTTCTAAACTG
The DNA here is from genome assembly GCA_017311185.1 of Proteles cristata cristata. Lineage (NCBI taxonomy): Eukaryota > Metazoa > Chordata > Mammalia > Carnivora > Hyaenidae > Proteles > Proteles cristata. The sequence continues at coordinate 547,597 of JAESUZ010005492.1, forward strand.
TCTGACAGTATACCTTCTCACAGTTCTACCAGCAAGATCATCAGTGAAGTTAGTTGCCAAGTAAAGTCAATATTTTTTAATGTTTATTTATTTTTGAGAGAGAAACAGAGACAGAGCAAGAGCAAGGGAGGGGCAGAGAGAGAGAGAGAGAGAAAGAGAGAGAGAGAGAAACACAGAATCTGAAGCAGGCTCCAGGCTCCAAGATGTCAGCACAGAGCCTGATGTGGGCCTCAAACCCACGAACAGCGGGATCATGACCTGAGCTGAAGTTGGCGCTTAACTGACTCAGCCACCCAGGGGCCCCTGCTTATCGATAATTTTTATTCCTATATTATGTGTCACTTTGGGTGACTTTTGTACCACCAGCCAACCACTCTCTTATTCTGGAGAAATTCAATTCTCTTGGATATTCTGGCCCTCTACTCTGTGATTACTCATCTTCCTTTGTGGTGGGTCCATTTCTACTCCCTTCCCAGCCTCCTCTTTTTCTGCCAATGTTTTTTCCCAGCTCTGTTAAAATATAATTTCCATGTAACAATGTGTAAGTTTAGTAAGGTGATTGTGTGTGTGTGTGTGTGTGTGTGTATTTTGTATATTATATATAACTTTAAACATATTCTATCTATCATCTATCTATATATTTCATATAGGAAAATCTTCACCTCAATAAGGTTGTTTAACACATCCATCATTTCCTATAATTACTTGTTTTTTGTATTGAGAACATTTAAGATTTACTTTCAGTACTAAATATACGATGCAGTATTGTTAAACATTTCCTCATGCTGCACATTGAATCCTTAGAATGTAGTCATCCTTTAAATGGAAGTTTGTATACTTCGACCAGCATGCCATTTCCTCCACCCCCAGCCCCTGGTAATTAACACTCTACTTTCTGTTTCTGCTAGTGTTGTTTTCCTAAATGTTGATTTTCCATTAAGGTTTGAATCTCGGGCCATTTTGTTGCTATTTTAGGGCTTATCCCTGACTGGTATCACCCATTCTCATGACTCAATTACTATCTCTCTTTTTTTTTAATTTTTTTTTTCAATTACTATCTCTTAAGAAGCAGTATATAATGCTGTGTTTCAGATCTTGGGCCATGCTACAAAATGCCTGGGTTCAAACCTCAGCACCACTAATTAGGAGATGTGAGAGGAGCTTAGGCAATGCACTTAACTGTTTCTGTCTGACTTTAATCCTCTGACATGAGAATCCAATATTATTCCACCTTATTTAGCTGTCACAGAGATTAAATTGTATATATAGCAATGCACATATATGGGACACTTAGAACAGTACTTGGTATCCAGCAATTGTCTCTTGTGGGCATGTATATTACAGCTACACTTCTAACTCCATGATCTCCATATTTAGTTCAAATAATTTCTTAGGAGTCCAGACCGCTATATATATCTATTTACAAATGTTCATTCTGTAATGTTACATGGGAATGTCAAGTTTAGTGTGTCTGTATATTTAACTCATCAGTATATTTTACATGTTTTCCTCTCATATCTATCTCTACAAGTAAAAATATCATTGTCTTTTTCCCCTTCTCTTCTCTTCCTTTTTGTTTCTTCCATTGTTCCTTCCTACCTCTCTCTCTTCCTTTCTCCCTCTCTCTTTCTTTCTTTCTTTCTTTCTTTCTTTCTTTCTTTCTTTCTTTCTCTGTGTTTTTCTTCTCTTGTTTCTAATTACCAAATAATGACAATCGTTTGATACAAATGTCTTACTACTTCTTTTTTTTAGTTTTTTAAAAAATGTTTTATTTATTTTTGAGAGAGAGAGAGAGGGAGAGAAAGAGACAGACTGTGAGTGGGGAAGGGCTAGAGAGAGAAGGAGACACAGAATTGGAAGCAAACTCCAGGCTCTGAGCTGTCAACACAGGGCCCGATGCAGGGTTTGAACTCACGAGCCGTGACATCATGACCTGAGCTGAAGTCAGATGCTCAACTGACTGAGTCACACAGGTGCCCCATATGTTACTACTTCTTAAGATCTCTATTTTTTTAATCATTCCTACAGCTACTGCCATCACTTATGCCATCATTAAAAGTTAATTATGTGGGCAATCTTCTAACTTTCTCATCTGCCTCCATTCTTTTCCCTTTTCCACCTATCACCTAAAACAGAATGATTTTTCTCAGCTGTAAAAGAATTCCTGTCACTCTTATGGTTCATGTTAGCCAATACTCCAATGATAAAGAATAAACTTCTTCATATGGAGAAGACACTGAAATGCAAATCAATTCTTGTTGTGGTTTATTTTATTTTTCCCATTTGTATGCATTCATTGATTCAAGACATTATTGTTTTATTTTTTTATAATAGACATTCTGCTTATTTTTTTCTGCTATTGCATTGTCTAGAAACTCTGCAACATGTTAGATAATGATAACAATGGCCTGGGGAAGTGTTTCTAATCTCTTTTGTTACTTATATTAAAAATAATCAAGAGAATGACAAGACAAGCCACCAACTTAGAGAAAATATTTGCAAAAGATACATCTGATTAAAAAACCCTGTGGTGCAAAATATACAAATAACACTTAAAACTCAAAAAGAGAAGAGAAAACACACATCTGATTGAAAAATGGGCCAAAGACTTTAATAGGCAAGTCACCAAAGAAACTATACCGATGACAAATAAACATATGAAAAACTCCACATCATATGTCATCGGGGAAATGCGAATTAAAACAATTCACGTGTCTCTGAGCCAAATCTGGAACAGTGACAACACCAAATGCTGGCAAAGATGTGGAACACCAGACACTCTCATTGCTGTGGGGAATTCAAATGATATGGCCATTTCAGAAGACATGTTGGCAGTTTCTTGTAAGACTAAATATACTCTTACCCTATGATGCAGAAATTTTGTACTTACTTAAAAGAATTGAAAAATTATGTCTGTGTAAAAACTCCACACAGATATTTATAGCAGCTTTATTCATAATTGTCAAAACTCGGAAGCAACCGGGATGTCCTTCATCCCGGACATCCGGGATGAGGAACAGTATCACACACAGACAATATATTATTCAGACCTAAAAACACATGAGCTGTCAAGCCATGAACAGACATTAGGGATCTTTAAATGTGTTTCATTACATGAAAGAAGCCACTCTGAAAAGACTCTGATTCCAACCACATGACATTCTGGAAGAGGCCAAACTATGGAGACAGCTAAAGGATAAGTAGTTTCCAGGGACTGGGGAGGAAGGGATGGACAGGTGGGGAACAGAGAATATTTAGGGAAAGGAAACCTCCTTGTATGATATTCTATTAGTGAATGCATATCATTTTTCACTTGTCCACACTCACGTATGCACAAACACCAAGAGTGGACGATAACATCAACTATGGGTTTTGGGTGATAATGATATGGCGATGTAGGTTTGTTCCTTGTTACGAATGTACCACTCTGATGGGGGATCTTGATGATGTAGGAAGCCATGTGTGAGTGCAGGCAGCTAATAGCATTAGGGGATATAAAAGTGATCTCCAACTGCCATAGCACCTAGTCTTGCTGCCTAACTAGATCCCACAGGGATTCTGTGGTAATTTTCTTTTGGTTTGCTTTGGTCCTGTTGACATTTCAGAGACGAATAAAAGAGCCGAATGGCTGATCTTTCTTTCATATAATCCTTTCTATAATATATTTGGATACATGTTAAGATCTTTAATATGTCAAAAGCAACTTTTGATAATTTAATTGGAAATCAGGAGGAGAGAGGAGTTTTTAGAGATAAAATCTTACATCGTTATCTTGCTATAATTCCTGATTTGGGACGATAATATTCAAGACATCATAGAGAAGACTAGGTGACAGGTATATAGGCAGTGATGAGAAGAATCTGAAGTAAGTAGGAGTCAGCCAAGAAAGAAGAGACATTAAAATTGAGATGTGTCTTAAATTTTATTACAACATTGTTCCAAAATTCTTTTGGTGTGGGTGGGGTGTGATGCAGTAAATGTGTGAGTAGAAAGAAACTGAAGAGCCACTTTGAGGAATAGGCCATAGTTCAGGACCCATGTAAGGCTCTGTGCTGACAGTGTGCAGCTGGGTTGGGATTCTTTCCTTTTCTTCCTGTTTCTCTCCCCTTACCCACTCTCACATACTCTCTCTCTTTCAAAGTAAATAAACTTAAAATAAATAAATAAATAAATAAATAAATAAATAATAAAATATACCTCATATGAGACACCAAGTCTCTTACTATAGAATTATTTTTAATCTTCTAGATAGAGTTAATATTCTATACTCATCTATCCATAGTTACAGTATAAAGTAATTTATTATAAAGCTCTATTGCATGATTATGTAGAAAACATCCAAATTTTACTATTAATAATAGGTACCATTTTGGTGACTCTAGCACGTTAAATCTTTCACTTTTCATTTAGCACCACGAAATGTAATTTGTTGGAGGAGAAATGAATTTTGCGTAAATAAATGTCAAGGCTAGTCCCTAAGCTTCATTTCATCCGACTCACACATCTGTGCTCCTTCCAGTGTACTGGCAGGATGAAAAATGTCACCTGGGATAAACTAGTGAAATTTATCACATCATTACTAACTCTTCAATTAATAAAGTGTTGATATTTACCTTAAGGAGAGGTTACACTTGATCATTTAATAATCTCAATAGCATAGCATTTCATAGACTAGACCAAGGGAAGTCATACACTTGTTCACAAAATTAATATATTTATTCAGTCATAATTCAATGCATGTTAACTGAAGGCCTACCATTTGCCAAGCCTTACAGTACTTGCTGGCTGGGTGTAACACTGACCACGATAAAGATAGTCTCTCTTCATGAGGCTTGTAGTCAAGGGAGGAGACAGAATACATACATACTCTAAAAAATAGTTTTGAAGAACGATGCCATGTGCCATTGGCCTAGCAGTTTGCAGGGCAGCCCCACTGAAAATTTCTGTTCACTTTCTTAGTTTTCTACACAAAGCACGGGCAACCTTGTTTCATTTCTTTTCTTTTTCTTTTTTTTTTAAATATTTTTATTTATTTCTAGGAGAGAGAGAGAGACAGCTTGAGCAGGGGAGGGTCAGAGAGAGAGGGAGTCACAGACTGAAACAGGCTCCAGGCTCTGAGCTGGCAGTCAGCACAGAGCCCGACGCGGGGCTCGAACCCACGAACCGCGAGACCACGACCTAAGCGAAAGTCAGGTGCTCAACCGACTAAGCCACCCAGGCGCCCCTCATTTCTTAGACCTATTTCCAAATCCATAGGTAGCTGGACAGCCAGGCACGTGCATAAGTCAGAAGCACAGGGATTTTATGTTCTCAAATATAATTCTGAATCAGTGAGGTGCAAGTATCAGTGGATAAGTGTCCATTGGAAGGAGCCCAGCAGACAGAATAATGGAAAGGTTGGTTAATTCTCACCAAAAGGACCATTGTAGCCAGAACACTGCAATGGTTGAAGCTCTACTCTGTGATGCTGACATCAAACACCTAATATGTGGTGCTGTGTTGCCAATAAACAGCTCTAGGACCCAGTGGTGGTGAGGGGATTAGATCTGCTCACCATCACTCACTTACCAACTTACGTAGTATGTGCTGCTGGTTCTCTAAAACTGAAGTTCCGAGTCTTGTTCTCGTTGCTGAGGGTTGTGCGGGAGCATGACTATCAGGGGAATGCAACAAATCTTCTTCATATATGAAAGCCTAGGTCACTACCTGTCACTTTGGGCTCTTCATGCCCAAACAATAGAAAATAGGGCAAACAAACCTGAGTAAACATTGCAAAAAAAAAAAAGGCATTCAACTGACCAATAAACCATGAAAGCTTGCTCAGTTTTATAAAATTCAAGAAATAGAAATTAAAACTACAATGTGATATCATTATACTCCCACCACAGTGGCTACAATGAAAAACTCAACAAAATGCAAATGTTAGCAAAAAAAAATGTGGAATTTGTGGTCCTCTCATGGAGTACTGGTAAGCAGGGAAATTGAGACAGTCAATTTGGAAAATAATATTTCTTATAAAACTGACCTTATGAATACCGTATACTGGCAATTCCATTACTGAGAAAATATCTAACAGATCTATGTCTACAAAAAGCTAAATGCTTTAATGTACTGTCAGCTGCATTCTTATTAGCCAAGATCCAGTACCCCTCAAAGGAGAATGGATACAGTAGTGATGATATATTTAGAGAATGGATTCCTATTCTGCAAAGAGATTAGATACCATTCGAATAATTAGATACAATTATCTGCACTTATGCATCACCATATGGATGACTCTCACAAACAGAATGTTGAGTGGTGGTTTCCACACACAGAAAACGGGCACAACTAATATCTGTTGTTAGACATCTATCTAGTGGTTGTCCTTGGGAGATGTACTTGAAAAGGTGCACGAGAGGTAAAGTTTTTGCAGTTCTAGTAATGTCCTCTCTCTAGCTATGGAGGCTGGATACCTACGTGTGTTCCCTGTAATATACTTTAGTAATGTGTGTGTGTGTGTGTGTGTGTGTGTGTGTGTGGCTAAGCCACCACCAATTGAATCAGTATATCACATGGTCACATTTTGGCTCCAGGCATCCGAATGATTTTTAAACTCTACAGGATTCCTGATACAGAGAAAAGGCGACAATCACTTCTTCATTCTGGGTAGAGATTAATAAGAAAAAAAAAAATCTGTGTATTTGTATCTTGTGGAGCTAGTATTTGAGAATGTTATCCATGTGCTTTATCTCCATGATCACCTTTAGTATTCAATTCAGTCCAGATATATGGACACTATTGCTCCTATTAATAATGAGAAAATCAAAGCTCAGATTATACCAAGGACTTGTCTCAAGGTTCAGTGGCTAATGATTGTCAATGCTGGATTTGAAATCCAATGCCATCTTAGGCTGAATTTTGTTTTCTTTTCCTACGATCACTGCCTGTTAACTTTATATTTAAAACTGGCATCAAACAATGAAACAAAACCTGAAACTTAGAATTACAAAAATGTGTTTCTTTCTTTCCAGGCTTTGTGTTTGAAAATGTACCAGTCAATGTAAAATCAGCTTCCTTGTTGACATAAGAGTTGAAGACTGTGTTACAAATCCTTCAGAACAATAAACCATTTCTTTTTCATCTTTATTCACTCTGCCTTCATTCATTTGTGGTACTTTTTGGGCCTCTTCCAATTTTTTTTTCTAACAAATATGAAAGGAAACAAATATGACAAATGTCAACAAAATACTCAACACCAGAGAGAAATTGGGATGATATACAGACATAGCATTTTATCCTTTGCAATTCTTATCAATATGCCTCTTCTCACATCTTTATTTATAAAACTGCTCTTTTAATTCAAAATGCTAAACCTTGTTAAGTTACACTAGCAAATTCTTTCTTTACTAACAAACATAGCTTAATGGATAATGGCTCAATTTCCTGATTTTTCTTTCCTTTTTGTACTGCCGTACTTGTGGCAAAATATATTATACTTTTGAGCATTCAATCTTCATGTGTCATGTAAGAGTTTAGAAGGGTCAAAGCTATAGGGAGTGAAGAAATAGAAATGTATGTTATTTATCAGTTGACATTCACTTATGACTGCAAAATCTCCACAACATGCATGCAAACACACACACACACACACACACACACACACACACACACACACACACTCAAAGTAGGGACACGTCCTTATATGTTTTAATTATTATTTTATGGACTTTTCAATTATACTACTACTGACAACTTATCAGCATGAATTGTTAGCTATAAAGTATTCTAGAAGGGACAAAATCATTTGGTTAATGAATTGAAACAGTTTTCACAAAAGATAACACATGTAAGGTCAGCATCCAGATTCTGCGATCCTAATATAGTCAAAATTATTTTTTTAAGTTACTCAAATCTTTAAAAGAACTGAAAGCCTAGAAATAATTCACTCCTGTACCCACAATAGGCATGGAATTATACTTTACATGAATACAGAAAAGCAGTGTTTATCTTCATAAAAGAACAAAAACTACCTCTTGAATGCTTTTCCCTTTCATTCTTTTTGTTTTTTACACAAATAATCACATTCTCTTTCTGACAAAATAATTATCCCATTATGTTCTTCCAGAGACTGGTTAAAAGAAAATATAGTCCAAGAACATTAAGACACAAGAAAGAACTTTTTCTTTCAATCTTATTTTAAAATATCTCAAAGGACTGACCTTTTTCTGTTAGTGAAAATGTTAGTGGCTTTGTAAGCTGTTTGAGCTGATTCACAACACAGGTTTTCAGACAAAGTATTAGAGATTAAAGTTCTCATCCATGCGTTTTATTTTCTACTCATAATTAAAATTATTTGAATCTGTCTCATCTCCATTAACTATATCACATCCTCCAATGGTACACAGATAGTCTAGAATTTATAATTTTATCCCCAGGAAAATTACAGAATAGCATTCCCCTTAAAAGCACTTATAGGTGCACGTGGTGGCTCAGTCAGTTAAGTGGCCAACTTCAGCTCAGACCATGATTTCATGGTGAGTGGATTGTAGCCCCGTGTCAAGCTCTGTGCTGACAGCTTAGAGCCTGGACCCTGCTTCAGATTCTGTGTTTCCCTCTCCTGCCCCCATGCCCTGCTTGTGCATGCTCTCTCTCTCAAAAATATGTAAACATTAAAAAAAAAAAAATAAAAAAATAAAAGCAATTGTTGTGTAATGACCAATATACACACTATACTTACACACACAAAGAGAAGTCACTGTCAGTGTCTAATTACTTATCTCTCTGCCATTTCATATCCCCATTCTGCTAGATGTGGAGCAGAAAAATATCTAGTTTAGTAAACTCAGTCTGTTCCACTAATTTACTCAGTCTCCTTCAGATGGCTCTATTTTGGATTTCCTTTTCCCTTCCATGGCTTGCCACTGGAGGGCTTAGCATTACTGGACTTGGACATGTTTCTAACTTCTGGTCTTGCTGTCCTAGCTACAAGATCACTCACAGGCAGCCATGGTGACTTCCTTGGTAAGCTGGACAGTCAACATTATCAGCAAACTTAAGGTTCCTTTAAAGGAGAGTAGGGGAAGGAAGCTCCTCGATGTCTTCCTATTCACCTGGAACCCTAGGAAAATTCCTAGAAGTCCAAATCAGGAGCACCCACAATTGAATCCGGCCAGGCTACTGGCCACTTGGACTTCCTATTGCTGTTTTGGGTGGCCAGAGTACATAAGTGAGTGAGAGACGGGGGAGGGGAGGTGGGGGGCGCAGGGGATAGAGGACTCTCAGGCTCTCATCTCCTCAAGCTTTTATTTTTCTCTCAACCTAATCACCGATGCCATCTCGAACCACAGCTTGAAGAGCTTTGTTGGCATGCTTGCTTTCGTATTGACACCGTGATTATCTCCCCGGTACCATGTTCTTTTCTGCTTTGGCATGTTGTGTCTTCCACATCTGCAAAGAGGCATTTTCTCTACTTCTTCCCTGGCATATAATGTGGAATGGCTGCCAGGTACCTGGCTCACAGTGAACAGAAATAAATATATTGGTTTCACATTTTCAAAAAGTTGCCTTCCAAACAGTTTCCAAGCAAATCTCATTTATGCCATGGAGTGAACCTCATACTCTCTCCTTATAGTACCAACTATGATTTGGGATACCAAGGCAGCTGTTTGCGATAAAATTCTATAATGCTGATTTAATTTTCCAAATTTCTAGCAGAAAGAGAATTATTAAAAACAACTGTTTTGCTATGTTAATGTGTAACCATAGGAGTGGATTGCAACCTCTTTAGGAAGTATTCTCTTTCCATGAAGACAAAGAATACTCATCCCCCTCCCCCGATCAATGTCACCAAATCTTACTGATTTTAACACTTTTCCATCCAGTCACATTCAAATGTAGGAACAGAACATCAATGAGTCATGTTACCTGGGAGCCGAGAGATGTCTGTTCCGAGTCAGACAGGCATCTGGTTAAGGTAGGAAAAAGCAAAAAACAACAACAACAACAAACCAAAGATGAAATTAGAGAAGGTTTTCTTTACTTAGCTCACTAGTATTTTATAGCCTATGAACATCAGAAATGAATAATTGACTCAGACCTTTGAAAGTTACACTTTTGATACATCCTTTATCTATGTAACTCTACCTTTTAAAAAATTTTGTTTTATCTGTCCTTGCCTTGTTGCATTAAGACGAAAGTCATCATTTGCTCCTTCCAAAGAGCACATATAGATGGACATTAATTTAACAAAACAGCTTCTAAAATATTATATAATGTAAATAAATGAAATTCCTAATTATATACTCTTAGAAAATTAAAACTCAGTGGGCTAAATAAATAACACTTTAACCACTCCATATTATTGGAAAGGGATGTTTTTCTTTCCCGGTGAAATCCTGTAACTTAGAATTATCTGCTGTGCAAGTGACAACTTGTTAATAAAGCTTTACTTTTGCCCAGATTAAAAGCACCTTCAAGGTTGTAAAATCAATAAAACATGCAAGCTGCTATTGTGGTCCTTTAAATTTATGGGAAACCAGCCAACAGAATGGAATAAAAAAATGACATTTACCTACAGAGTCCCAGAGGCAGGGGCTAATTCTATTTGGCACTGAACTTGCCAAATATTTATATGACAAGAAGAGTAAACTTTTTTTTTTTTTTGGAAATCAAAACTTCAAAGAAATGATAAGGCTGCCTGGATGGCTCCATTGGTTAGGCATCCGATTTGGTCTCAGGTCATGATCTCGCAGTTTGTGGGTTCGAGACTGGCGTGGAGCTCTGTGCTGACAGCTCAGAGCCTGGAGTCTGCTTTGGATTCTGTGTCTCCCTTTCTTTCTGCCTCAGCACCGCTCAAGCTCAAATCTCTGTCTCTCTCGCAAAAAAAAATTTTTTAAAAGAAGAAATTATATTCAGAACCGGATTATATTGAACTGGGTAGAGTACAGTCTAGTCACTGGGAGGCTCCCAGCTTCGTCCAGCTAAGGCAAGTAGATGAATCAACCAGATCTCCAGACCTCCAGGATCAGTTAGAAATCACTAAGAAGAGAACCAGGGCTTGCCATTCTTATCCAGCTGTATGATTGGCCCAGCTCTTGGGTTATTTATTATTCTCCTTACCGCACTGAGTGAGCTTTTAATTAGAAACACATCATAGCCACAAGGGAAACAAATCACAAGGGATTCTTAATGACCCAAAAACAAACTGCAGATTGTTGGGTGGAGGGGGTGGGGGATGGGCTAGATGGGTGATGGGTACGAAGGAGGGCACTTGTGATGAGCACTGGATGTTGTATGTAAGTGATGAATCACTAAATTCTACTCTGAAGCCAATGGCGCACTGCATGTTAACTAATGAAAATGTAAATTAAAAAAAGAAAAATGTCATCATATGATTTTGAGAGTTGAAGCAACTTTTAAAATTTTCAATGTAAAATAATTGTTAAAAGTACAAGAAATGCAGAAGATCATAAGAAAATAAATAAAGCTCCCTTTCATTGCCACTATACGGTATTTTGATTTTTGGCATTTTGTTATATTTCTTATTGCCATTGTTTCTCTACACATTTCATTTTCTTCACCCTTTTCTCCCTTCCTTCCTTCCTTCCTTCCTTCCTTCCTTCCTTCCTTCCTTCACTTCCTTCCAGTATTTGCTTACAAACTGAAGATTAGACTCAAAATGTTTTACTATTGTTTCATCATTTAACATTAAATAAAAAACATTCTATTCATTCATTCAACAAATACATATTGCATGGGACCTATGGAAAAGGCTCTGTTATACACTATCTATGGCATTAAATAAAATCAATCTTTATATTTTGTTTTGCTTTTTAAAATATGTGTTCTGTTTGGCATACCATTTTTCTGACCTTTGAAGGTATATGTTGTAACCTTAGTTTTATTAAGGTTATTTGGAGTGGTCAGGATTACTCGCTATTTATCATAAGCTTCATGTGTTTAATCTCCCAGGTCATCATAGGAAATTTTGCTGGAAATGGGACATACTATACTATGGATTACTAAGAAATATGGTAGTATAATATTAGTATAATAGAGGGGGACATATTGTTTAACCTATCCCATATTATACCCTGTTATTGAAACTATGCATAAACATTATTTCACTCTAATTAGAGTGTATGATTACAAGTCTTCTTTAACTTCATGGCTGCTGCATTGGAAGCTGAGGGCATCAGCGAGACATCTTAATTCCTTCCAACTGCACAGGAAGGGCTTCGAACCCAAAGGTTAATGTGAGGGATATTTTGTAGGGAACTTTTATTTTTTTATTTTTTTAAATATTTATTTATTTTTGAGTGAGAGAGAGTATGTGAGATGGGAAGGGGCAGAGAAAGAGAGGATCCAAAATAGCTTCTGCACTGACAGTGCCTTGAACTTATGAACTATAAGATCACAATCTGAACCAAAGTCAGACGCTTAACCGACTGGGCCACCCAGGCGCCCCACAGAGAACTTTTAAAGCTGTATTTTAATATAAGTAGATAATTCTGCAAATCTTCTAAATTGTGTCCAGGCCAGCAAAGAAGCAGATCAGGATTATAGTGGACTCAGGTCAGAATACTAGCAGTTAAGTATTACAGAAGACATGGGTTGGAATTTCAGCTCTGCTCCTTGCTAGACTTACGATTCTCAAGCTTTGAGTATCTGACTTTGATTCTTTAAATACTGGGATAATGACACTGCTCTGACTAACTCACAGGACAATTGTGTGAAAATAGTTAAAACATGCTTTAAAGAGCTTTTAATATGATGTAAACATAATAAAGCACAAAACCCTGGATTAGTCTGGATCAAGCATTCTGAGTCTCCATCTTGTCACTTAAAAATTAGTTCATTGGATAATCTAATGACGGAAATGTTTATTATTGCCATATTCTGTCTATGTCAGAGAGTACCACTCTCTAAACTATACTCCGCATGCCAAGGAACAGGGACATCATCCTTCCTCAAAAACTATTCTATCTGAGAAAATCTGTGTTCCAAAACTTTGCTCTGAAATTTGAACTTTTGATTCAGTCTATAACAAGTAATGGTTTTCTAGTAAAAGGGAAGAGTCACATTAGGCTAGTTTCTTTTAAGAGCTGGAAATTCTAGAGAGCTAAAGTGAAGTTAATGTGTTGGGTTGTGGATTGAAGAAAGGTTTTACAAAATGTTAAGGAATAACAATAAACGAGTAGAGTTAGTCATAACTAACTACATAATTAAATACTCTATCTAAGACTTGCACAAAATTCTTGTAATTAGATCCTGATTATATCTATTTTCCTGTAATGTAACTCCGATAACATGACTCTGATTATATGACTGAAGGAGTTGACTTTTCTGCATCCAATGTGATCACTGGAGTTACCTTAGTGTTTCAAGCAGAGATGTACCAAATTATGATGACCGGTGCCAGTAAGAGTGCTATAAATATTTAATCTATGAAACTGCTTGGTGACAAAATGCAGCCATAACTTTAACTAGAAATAGGCTCGAGGAACCAGTCATAGACCACGGGTCTGCAAAGTACAGCATAGCGGCTAAATTCCACCTGCTACCTGCTTTTCGTGAATAAAGTTTTATTGGCAAACGGACTTACATAATTGCTTATGAATCATCTGTGGCTCTGTTCACACTACCACAGCATAATTGTGTAGTTGTAACAGACATTGTATGACTGGAACTAAAATACTTACTATTGGGCCCTTACAGAAAAAAATTGTCGATTCTGCTTGTATCTAGATCATTCTTTGTGCCAAGAAAAATTACGAAAGACTGAAACAGGCAGAAGGTCACTGGGTTTCCTATCAAAAGACTGTTGATTTTTTTAAACCGATCCTTTCAGACCATCTTAAAAAGAGAAAGATAAGTTTTTCTTTTTTTCTTTTTCTTTCTTTTATTTTAGATTTGATTTATCTTTTCATGGGCAAAGTTCAAAATATTTCATAGGATGTTGAGTCTTCCTTTTCTGTGAACACTCTCTTAATATCTTTTGCTCACCTCTTCTATTGGTTTTTGGATATTTCTTTCTTCAGCTTGTAGATGCCCTTTGTGTATGAGAGAAATTAATTATTTGTGATATAAAATTCAAATATTTTCCCCACTGGCAAATATACTCAATGCTTGGCAAAAATTAGAAAGTTCATATTTTTCTATGAGATAAGGTAGAATTTATTTTTCTTTATAAGCTAACTCCCTTCTTAACATGAAGGTAATTTAAATATATATTTTTCATTTATACTTAGTTCTATACTATAGAGGATCTTCCTGTATTTCATATTTTCTGTTCAACAGCATGACTTTTAGATTGAACCATATTGCTGTTGGCCATGGTGCTGTTGCTCCTTCTGCCAATGGTGCATGTTCTCTGTCACAGTTTTCTTTTTTTTAACTTTTAATTTTTATATTTTGAGGAAGACAGCACAAATAGGGGAGGAGCAGAGATAGAGGGAGATAAAGAGTTCCAAGCAGGCTCCATGCAGTCAGTGCAAAGCCCAATATGGGATTTGAATTCACGAACCGTGAGATCATGACATAAGTGGAGGATGCTCACCTGACCGAGCCACTCCAGGGGCCCCTCTCCCACATTTCTCTTATCCGTTCTCCAGGCACCTCTGTTTCTCCAAATCTACTGCTATTACAAGCAACATTGCTGTCCTTATAGGTTTGTGCAATAAAGTGCAATCATGGGTCATAAAATATGTACACTGGTATCCAGTCAAGTAATGTGGGTGGCCTCTAAAATCTGACGTCAGCCCGACCTGGAAGTAAGTGTGCAAACAAGGACCTCAATTTCGAGGAATGAAGTCTGTCAAAAAAACAGAATAATACTCTTGGAAGGAGTTTCTTCCCCGGAGCCTGCAGATAAAAACTCAATCTGACTGACATCTTGGTTTCTGCCTTGAAGTATTCTTACTAGAGAAACTAAGCCACACAGTGCTGAACTTCTGATACAGAACTAGAAACTGGGACAGATGTTTCAAATCCATAATTCTGTGGTAACCTCGTATACAACAATAGAACACTAATGTAACTCTTATAGATGAGTGTGTACCTAGTAATAATGCTTCAAAGAAGAAAGCAAAATTTGATGGAATTCAAGGGTTGTCATCTATTTACATGTTATGTATCTCTACATATATCATATTTAATCTTACATATATATACATAGATTAATATAGCTATTGGTTATATATTTAAATATATATCTCTATAATAGATATTAAGAAGTAACATTAATAAAAGTAGATAATTCTACAATTGTAACAGCTTTTAACGTGCCTCTCTTAGGAAGTGATAAGAAAAATAACACTAAAGATAAGAAGATCTGAATAGCACAATCCGCCATAGCCTCATGGTTTTGGATACAGCTTCTATGGACAGCGTCATATTTGCATTTTGCCACTTATCTACAAAATAGGCTGTAATGCACTGCTATCAGCATGCCAGGTGAGGGCACATTTGAAAAGTTTGAATACCAATTAATTTATAAACTGTGAGGGTAGAAGATATTTCTAAATCAATGCATTATTTTATATAACTTAATTTTAATGTGTACATATATCAATTAATTATATATCATAAATAGATCTTGAATGGGGCATCTGAATGGCTCAGTCAGTTAAGCATCTGACTTCAGTTCAGGTCACAGTCTCACAGCCTGTGGGTTTGAGCCCTGCATCCGGCACTGTGGTGACAGCTCAGAGCCTGGAGCTGCTTCGGATTCTGTCTCCCTCTCTCTCTGCTCCTCCCCCACTCACACTCCGTGTCTCTCTCTCTTTATCTCTCTCTCTCTCAAAAATGAATAAACATAAAATTTTTTTTAAAAAAGAGGAGAGTTAAAATAGAAAAAAACGGACCTTGAATAATTTTACATATCACCCTCAAAATTTAAATTTACAAGTAAGCCAAATATAATTTTCAGATGTTCTTATCATGAAAGGGAAGGGGGTCTAATATGTGGAATTGCCTAATATTTTTTCAGTCAGTCAATCATTAAAAATTCCTTAATAATATATAGCTTAAAAGAATTCAGAAGATCATTGAGTTTTTCATACAACAAAAGACAAACTGCAGTGTTTCATGAATACACGGATGTTTAATATAAGCAAATCTATTAATAAAATAAAGAATTAAGAATAATACCATCAATTCCCTATTATGATCTAAGAGCTATTTCTATCACATCCATTTAGCAACACTATTGTATTAGTTCTAGGGTTGTCGTGACAAAACATTACACAATGGGTGGCTTAAACAACATAAATTCACTTTCTCATGGTTCTAGAAGTTGGAGATCTAAGGTTAAGTCATTCACAGATTTATTTCTTCTGAGACTTCTCTCCTTGGTGCATACATGTCTTCTTTTTTAAAAGATTTTTTTGAGTTTATTTATTTATTTTGAGAGAGTTGAGGGAGGGACAGAGAGAGGGAGAGAGAATCCCAAGCAGGATCCACACTGTCAGCACAGAGCCCCATGCAAGGCTCGAAGTCACTAAACATGGGATCATGATCTGAGCTAAAGTCAAGAGTTAGATGCTTAACCAACTGAGCCACACCAAAGGCTCTTTTCTCCCTATATTTTCAAATTGTCTTCTCTCTGTATGTATCTGTATCCCAATTTCCTCTCATAAAGACATCTGTCAAATTGCACTAGATCTAATGACCTTATTTAACTTCAACTACCTCTTAAAGGACCCTATCTGAGTGACATTCTGAGGCACAGGAGATTAGGACTTCAATAAATGAACTTGGGAGGACACACTGCGGCTCATAACAACTGTCCATATGAAGACACGTATGTAATTGGAACCCAAAAGACATGTACACAGAGATGGGAAAGAAGGTAAAATAAACCCCTATAGAAGAGGATCATAGGAAGGTTTACTTGCTGTTTATTAATACCACTCACCATTAATTTCAACTTTCTCTTTTCAGATTGTTTTTTTAATGTGTGTTTATTTTTGGAGAGAGCAAGGGAAGTGTGCAAAGAGAGGAAGACAGAAAATCTGAGATATCTGCCCCCAACAGCAGAGAGCCTAATGCAGGGCTTGAACTTATGAACCATGAGATCTTGACCTGAGTTAAAGTCAGACGCTTAAGCTACTGAGCCAAGTCACTTGCTGCCAGATGGATTTCTTCATCAGTGTTGAATAAAGTGGGGAGAAAGCAACCTCCAAATAGTGAAGGAACAACTGAAATACATTCTTGAATTTGAAATAACCACAACACAAACATTATGCTTGAAATAAAATGGAATAACCTGAAAACCAAATCAAAATGGAGGCAATTTAGATTTTGAATCTTTATGTTTAAGCAGGTATTCCAAAGATGACATTCTTTGTCACTTTGGTTGATGGCATGATCAAAGTTATTATAGTCTCTGAAATCTGAAATGTCTCCTGTCATCACTTTTGAGGCCAGAAGTATGGTTTGCTTTTTAAAGTTATTTTGCATTTTTTTTTTTTACTCAGTCCATTTAGAATGATTATTTATGTCATTTCTAGGAACACTTGAGTGTATATTTTGTTTTTGAATATAATAACTTTAGAAAATTTCAAGTGGTGTCTACTCTTTTGGAACTAAATTTTATTTTACTCAGATGTTTCTGAAGTCACAACTTATTAAATCTGTTTTTCAGAAAGAATAACTCAAGGTTCTAATCTGAACTGTTTTATGGGACTCTTAGGCTTTTGTGAAGCATTTTCTAACTAAGACCTTTGTTGTAGGCTACATAGTTGGCCAAAAGTTTTTGATGCTTAAAAAATTTCTTTTGATTTCAGAGAAATATTTTAGCTTAACCTATTGCCCACTGTTTTATTGGATTCTTGTAATATCCTAAAGCTTTATTAAAATTCAATTGTTTTAGTACAAGATAGCATTTATTTTCTGATAGAATTTTACCAAAGACATAATTTAGGGTAAGTAAAAAATAGAGACAATATGATCAGCGTTGGTTAGAGGAAAATTAAGCAGTTGTTATGTACTTTTTAATTACATCTTTCAAAATACATGGCGATGCATTGAAAGCCAGGTAGCGTTTTTATTTAATATTCATGGAAGAGAGTAAGAGTGACAACTCTGTGTTGTTTTCATGTCATTGTGAAGGGATTGTCGTATACATCACTAGGTCCACAGGGGACATGATTAGACAAAATCCTAGAGATAGCAGAATATTTTTAAAGCGTCTTACTGTGAATTTCATGTAAAAGTAGCTTTCTATGTTATGTTGTTGGTTTGGTTCTGACTTGGGACCAATATTCCTTTCCTCTAGATTTTGTGGCTTATGTACACAGTTGTTTTTGAAAACTTAGAAAGCAATTTTTTCTTTAATATGCATTATGCTGGAAACTGTAAGGTGGGTTGAATTTCCTTCTTTATTATGCAAAAGCAGTATATCATTGCATATTCCAAATGATCATTCCTCCAGAATTTCTAGCAGTCTCTTTGCCACTCTGAACAGAAACTCAATAAAATACATCTCCTTTATGTGTGAGTCTATAGGTTAAAAAAGAAACAAACAATAAAATTCCAGTGGAGGAAGCAAGTAGAAGTAAAAGGGTTAAATATGAAATATAGTTCATTGGGGGCTGGTTGTAAAAAATAAATTGCTGGAGAGATGAATATTAAAAGCAATTTCAATTGTAGAGAAAAGAAGGCATTGTTAACATTTTTTTTAATATGTCAGTTTCTGAGAAGAAACAATGTGATGACTAGTGAAAGCATCAAATAAAATTTCCTGATGTAAACAGAGTTGACATAAAATATCTTAGACCATGGTCATATATACTTTTACCATAAGCACTTACAAAATTATAGATTTGAGATCTACTTTCTTAGCAACTCTCAAGTGTATAAAAACAGGATGTTTAAGTGTAAACACCAAGCTGGACAGTAGATCCCCAGAACTTATTCATCTTAAAAACTGGAAGTTTCTATTGTTTGGCCACCATTTCCTCTTTGCACCATCCCAATCCCCCACTCACTGGTAACCACCATTTTATTCTCCATTTCTACTACTTTGGCTTTTTTAGATTCCACATACAGATGATTTCATCAGTACTTTTTTTTGGTCTTTATTTTGGATTTTAAGGTACATTTTATGTTTCAAAGTATTATTGATTTTAAAAGTTGTTTAAGTTGTTCAGGGGCTCCTGGGTGGCTCAGTTAAGCATCTGATCTTGATTCTGGCTCAGGTGTGGTCTCAGTTCATGGGCTTAAGCCCCACATTGGGCTTGGCACTGACAGTGTGGAACCTGCAGGGGATTTTCTCTCCTCTCTCTCTGCCCCTCCCCATCCCCACTGACACACACTTTGTCTCAAAACATATAAATAAACTTTTTTAATGTTTATTCATTTTTGAGACAGAGAGAGAGACAGAGCATGAATGGAGGAGAGGCAGAGAGAGAGATAGAGGGAGACAGACACAGACTCTGAAGTAGGCTCCAGGCTCTGAGCTATCAGCACAGAGCCCAACATGGGGTTTGAGTTGCAAACTGTAAGATTATGACCTGAGCCAAAGTCAAATGCTTAATCAACTGAGCCACCCAGATGCCCCTAAATAAATTAATAAACTTAAAAAATAAATAAACTTAAATATATATTTATTTAATATATAAGTAAACATATAAATTTATATAAATATATGTTTATATATTTAGGTAATCCCTATACCCAATAGGGGCTTCAGTTTATAACCCTGAGATCAAGAGTCACATGCTCTACCAAATGAGTCAGCCAGGTGCCCCTCTAATAAAAAATCTTTAAATAATAGAATAAGTGTTTGTAGAGTAGAAATGGAAGTCACTGGAGCAATCTCCTTCATGTTCCTTACAATTTCAGTGGACACTAGTATATTTATTCTCCATACTTCCATAGAAACAGAGTTCTTCTATAAAGCCTTAGACTATTGAAAGAGATTATTAAAAATAACTCAGTACAAGCCCTACTGATGACGTGTGTCTAGAAGAAGAATCAACCATTCTAAAAATTACATGTCCACTACTCTTAAGCCAAGAACTAATCTTACACTTCTATAGTAAATAACAAAATGATAAATATAAGACATCAGAGAAGACTTGTAATCTAATCATCTCAATCATAGCTAAACATACTGACATGTCTCTAATGCATTTTTTTAAGTTTATTTATTTTTGATAGTGAGGGATGGGCAGAGAGAGGGAGACAGAGAATCCTAAGCAGTCTCCACACTGTGAATGCAGAGCCAGAAAAGGAGCTTGATCTCACAAACCTTGAGATCATAATCTGAGCTGAAAATGAAAATCAGAGGCTCAACCGACTAAGCCACTCAGGCACCCCTCTAATGTGTTTCTATAGTAGTCTCCTTATTTTTATTACAAAGTTCTGAAATCTTTAACACAAAGCTCCACATTGTGAACTGAACATTGTCTTTTTCTTTGTCTCCCCTATTTGAACAGTCAAGTCTGATGGCTTTATATACCACATTTGCAAGTGTATCTCATAACATTGTAAATTTCCCTCCTGTTTGGTATAAAACCACCTGAATTTCTTCACCTAATACAGAACCCTAATTTTATTTGGAACATCATGGTATACAATTTAAAGACTGTTTTCTAAGGTATCTTCAATGAGCAATGCTCAGTGGCATGTGTTTGAAAGTCATTGCCTGGGTTGCTTGAGAGAACCCTCTTAAGTGGGGCTGATGAGTTGTGAGATTCACCTTTTTCCCCAGCATGTTTCTCCCTCCTGCTGCAAGGTGCATGAACGTGCGAGCCACCTGCCACAGCCAGGAGCAGATAATAGATGACCATGGAGCCATTCTGCTGGACCTGGACAGGTGCCAACATGAATTGATTTTATGTGAGAAATGCAGAAACACTTCTATATGGTTAACCCGCTTCTATTTTACAATTCTCCAATCAGCAACAAAGTACAGTTCTTAAATGATACAATTCTGAGGTATTTTAATTAGCATCAGCCAGGACAAGTGAGAGGAGCTCTGTGGGTGCTTGGTTTACAGAACAGCATGTCAGCCAATGAGGATTCCAGTCACCTGGTTATAGTCATCGGATTGTTATGTCTGAAACATGTCGTTAGTCAATGACATTGAGTATATTTTCAATACATATTTTCTTGTTCATCCAAGTTTATTTAAAAATTCTATAAATGAAAAAAAAAGAAAAACCAGCCCTAGTCTTTCACTGTTACAATGCAGGCCACAGTTTATCTTATCCTCTCTCTGTTTGCAAAATACGTGAATACATTTTATTATCATTCCATTGCATCACGTTATTTTTTAAATAAAATTTTTTTAAAATTTATTATTGAGAGACAGACAGAGACAGAGGATAAACATGGGAGGGGCAGAGAGACAGGAGAGACACAGAATCCGAAGCAGGCTCCAGGCTCTGAGCTGTCAGCACAGAGCCCAATTCAGGGCTCAAACTCACAAACCGTGAGATTATGGCCTGAGCTGAAGTTGGGCACTTAACCTACTGAGCCATCAGGTGCCCCTGCACCACATGTTATTGATTAGGTATATTTTAGGTATTTACTTAGATCTTTTTAAAATAATAATTTGGGAATGCATTATTTTAATATAGAAGTGGAAAAATTAGCTCATCATTAATAAAAATATTATTGCATCTATTTTAACATAACATAACTCCAGAGAATTGTTCAGGGGAAAATCTACGTTAAAAATAAATTTAAGATACTGTGTTGAAGTGATAATATATATTTAATATTACCAATGAATATCTGGTACAAAATAGTTTATTTTATCAGAAAACATCTTGATGGATGACATTTGTACTTCTATGGACTGGAGAATGTTAATAAGTCCTTGCTCTGGTTTACCCTGCAGATAAAACAGGGTTAGTTGCCCAAATAGAAGCATCTAAAGAACCATTTAGTGCCTGTTTATCAGATACCTTTCCTGTGCCATTTATAAATAACCATATACAACAAAATCTCCCAGGAACATCAAGATGTGTGCAAGTAAAGGATTTTGAAAAAATCAACTGCCCTGTGGTTGCTTTCTTCTTCTTGCCTTATCCACAGCATTGGGTGTACAGGCTCAATGTATGTTTCGTTTATGGTGGGATTCTGGAAGTTACTGTGCAAATAAAGATGTTGTATGCTCTGGGTGCCTTGAATGGTCCCAAATGGCTTAACCATGGTGAAAGCATCTTTGACAGACTTTATAGCTGGATATCCCAATTTTATTCTCAAGCGAATTCTCTTTTGGTCTGGCTTCGTGTTAGAGACTATATTGCTTAAATATATGTTTTCTCATCCTTCTTAGTAGATACAGAGGTCATACAAGAAAGTTATAGACAAGGACTCTTAATACACAGTTTGCTGAATTTTTTTTAAATATTTTTATTTATTTCTAGGAGAGAGAGAGACAGCGTGATCAGGGGAGGGTCAGAGAGAGAGGGAGATACAGACTCTGAAATAGGCTCCAGGCTCTGAGTTGGCAGTCAGCACAGAGCCCGACGTGGGGCTTGAACCCACGAACTGCGAGATCATGACCTAAGAGAAAGTCGGACGCTTAACTGACTAAGCCACCCAGGGGCCCCTGAATTTTTTTTGAGAAAACACTGAATTTCTAGATGGAAGAGTTAAATATGTTTTGTTTCAGTATCACCTCCATCTGCCCTGATAGCCAGCTCTACACCGTCAACAGTCTGACTGTCTCAATACTAAAGCAGGGAGAGTATACAAATAGAAGTATTTTGACCTTGGGACGCCTGGCTGGCTCAATCGGCTGAGCCTCCAACTCTTGATTTCTGCTCAGGTTGTGAGATTGAGGACCGCCTTGGGCTCCCCGCCTCTGCACTAACAGTGCGAAGCCTCCTTGGGATTCTCTCTCTGCCCCTCCCCTGCTCTCTCTTTCTTTCTCAAAATAAATAAACTTTAAGAAGGAAGTATTTTGACCTTTGTTTCCTATGTGAGTTACTGCACAGAAATTAGTAGCTGTCGTCCCTCAAACATTTTTCTTTTAAGTCAGCAAACCAGATTTAAACAACTAGCATTTAGATGCTCTGTTACTTGTAGCCAAAAGGTATTTTAAATTACTACTTTACAAAGTTTCTTCTCAGTGGTTAGTTTCCTGACTCATGTAGCAAAGTACCATAGAGTGGGTGGCTTAGATAATGGACCTGTATTGTCTTGCATTTCTGGGGGACAGAGTCTAAACTATAGCTATCTTCAAAGATTGGTTTCTTTTAAGGGTTGTGACAGAGAATCTGATCCCTGCTTCTCCCTTAGCGTCTGGTAGCCTTGGACATTTCTTGGCTTGTAAATAGTGTTCCCCCTGTCTTTTCCACTGTCTCTCTATCCAAATGACCCTTTTTTATAATGACACTGACTGTACAGATTAGGGTTCACCCCAGTGATCTCATCTTAACATGATCATCTGCAAGGGTCCATAAGATCAGGGTTCAAAACTGCAAAGTACTTTTACATTGTGAATGAGGTTTAAGTAAATCCAATTTCTGTAAACATATTTCCTTCTCTGCATTAACTTAAGCCTCAGGGTTTATTTAGCTGCTCTGGAATGTGATAACCTATGTCAATGGCGTTCAAAGATTTTGCTTTTTGGACATTATTTTTATTTTATCTTGGAAGTTTCTCTCTCTCTTAATAGGCCACTAAGTAGATATATTTTTCAGATTGACATTTAGATTCTCTCAGAATTCTCTTGTATGTTAGGTCTTGCTAACATTGAAGTAATTTTTTTAGATTGACCTTTTTTTTCCGGTATAATTTCTTATGTGTATGCCTACAAAAATAAAATTAAATGATATGGAAAAATAATGAGC
The DNA here is from genome assembly GCA_017311185.1 of Proteles cristata cristata. Lineage (NCBI taxonomy): Eukaryota > Metazoa > Chordata > Mammalia > Carnivora > Hyaenidae > Proteles > Proteles cristata. The sequence continues at coordinate 571,392 of JAESUZ010005492.1, forward strand.
ATTCATACCTGGACCATTATTCTCATCAATAAATTTAGGATCATATTAGAATAATTTTGACTGATAGCAAGGAATATTTCAATAATGTGTCATATTACTCAATATGAAAAAGGGTAATATTTTAATTGCACCCTCAGTTACTCATAAGATGATTTCCTGGTACACCAATAATATTATACTTTAAGTCATATCATTCAAATACACATCCATATTTAGTGAATACATGGTCAAATCTTCTGTGTAAATTGAGGAAATAAAGAAAGCAAATTTTTTTTTTTTTTAAATTTATTTCTAGGGGACAGAGAGAGACAGCGTGAGCAGGGGAGGGTCAGAGAAAGAGAGTCACAGACTGAAACAGGCTCCAGGCTCCGAGCTGGCAGTCAGCACAGAGCCCGACGCGGGGCTCGAACCCACGAACCGCGAGATCATGACCCAAGCGAAAGTCGGACGCTTAACCGACTAAGCCACCCAGGCGCCCCAAGAAAGCAAATTTTTTAAAAGAGTTTGAAACTATTATATTTTTTCCATGTGCACAACTAGCAAAATATTTCACATAATATATGGTGTAAGTACCTTTTTGAATTCTATTAATTAACACTGTTAAATTTTCTCTTCTTATATGTATTCCATTGATTTGGATTATGAGTTATTCAATATGATGGAAACATCAATAATTGTCTAATTTTCTCTAATTTCGGGGCTTGTAATGATTGTTTTGATCCAGTCCCCAGGGAACTTTTTGTTTTTTTGAATGAATGAGACCAAAGATCAGTCTAAATTCATATCATTAATTACTTCATTTTATAGAAGAGTTAATGAATTAATTAGCAGTATGGAGGAGTAAACAGCTTTTTAAAAGAATATATGTACCAACATCTAGGGGCACCTGGGTGGCTCAGTTGGTTAAGTGTCCAACTTCAGCTCAGGTCATGAGCTCACGGTTCGTGGGTTCGAGCCCCACATCGGGCTCTGTGCTGACAGCTGTCTCAGAGCCTGGAGCCAGATTCGGATTCTGTGTCTCCCTCTCTTTTTGACCCTCTCCTGCTCACACTCTCTCTCTCTCTGAAGTCAGAAATAAATAAAACATTAAAAAAGAATATATGTAAGAACATCTAATTTTTTGATTATACTTTATCACATTTATTAACTCAGGATTACAAGAAACATGTTGCCTTATCAATATAAAGCCAAAATTAGATGGTTGATTTGCTCATTTAAAAGAAGAAAAAAAAACTTAGCAAGAAGAAATTTATCCCAGAATTGAAATGTTGGTTTAATATTTATTATCAATGTAATTCACAGTATTAGCAGAATAAAGAAGGGATATGTGAGTATCTTAATTGATTCAGAAAAAAAAACTATTAAATGTAATGCAACACAAATTTATGAAAAGAAACCTCAGAAATTTAGGCATAGAATGTAACTTATTCATATTGGTTCAAAATGAAAGGAAAGTAGGCCATGCCCACCTCCAATTATTCCTAACAAATATTTATTGGTATAAGACTAAATGTTTCTTCCATAAGACTCGAGAAAGGAAAGAGTGTCTAATCATAGATTTTTTTCTTCAACATTGTACTAATGATCCAAGGTACTGCAGGTGCAGGGTCGATACACAAAACTCAGACGTATTTCTATACAACAGCAATAAACACCTGGAAAATCAATTTAAATAAATGATAATATATTTATTAAAGAAAAAAAAAACTTGAAATACAGAAGAATAAGTTTAACACAATTCTGCAAGAGCCATACATGGAAGACTACAAAATCTTATTGTGAGACACTGAAGATCCAAATACATGAATCAAACTATCATGTCATGTATCGGCACACTCAGCGATATGTTCATTTTTCTCAGACTGACATGGAGGTCCGTGGCTATCCTGATGAAAATCGCAGCAGATGTTTCGGGCATGGCAAACAAATTCTAACAGACCCAGATGCGCTATAGCTGGACACTCTGTAACTGAGGAACCGCTAACAGACTGCTTTGTCAATGGACTGGGGACACGATAAGACTGAAGCAGCTCATTTATCACTTGACATTTCGAAGCTGTTACTTTAATGAAGGAAGTATTCTGATTTTCAGGAAAAAGCATCAGCCCAGGTCTAATTTCCAAAAATGCCATTAAAACTGTGCATTTCTCTCTCCTCTCAGTAGTTGCCTTAATATATAGCTGCCAGCAATTTTAGACAATTTTAGGGTGGGAGTACATTTTTGTGAGGTAGTAAGAGATTTCCCCCTCAATTTATTTGTCCTCACTTTCATTCAGTGGACTCTGGAGCTTCTAATGGATTTAAGTCTATGACTTTGTTTAGGGCTAACTCCCTTTGGGAGTTAAGTCTGAAGTCAGATTTCCATTTGCCAGACTTGGATTTGTATTGTTCTTAATATGCATTAAGAAGGACACTTGATGACAGGTCATTTATTTTCTTCCAAGGACCTGACCGTTTATTTGCTAATGTCAAAGTTCACTGTGGGTCAAACTGTTCTAATGAGCAGTCTGGACCTCTTGCCTATTACAGTGATCACTTTCATTTTGCCTCTGGCAAATCCTCGTAAAATTTGACCTCTTTCACCCTAGAATTACAATTATTTTCACTGAAATAAGGGAGCCCATTTCAAAGCCAGCACCTCCAAACCATATTTTTGGTTGAAAACAGCATAACTATCCCAATAAATGTTTCAATGTACTAGTCCTGTCCTGGCCAATGTATTTCTTAATTTTTCATTGAGAAAATTTCTGGGACCCTATAAATGAAATGATATAAATAGTGAGCAAGTAAATTGTGCAAAAAGCTATGTGCAAATTCTCACCTTTCTAGTTGGATGTCGTTCTGTTGTATTATTCCACTACTTTTCTCTACGTTCTACCAAGGAATTTTTCTCATGCCACTTTGACCTAGTGAGCTAACGCTTATTTTTAGGTGTTAGGTGACGAACCTAAGTCAGAGAACTCCTTATATCAAGCTTATCAAGCAAGTACATTTAATTTGGGATCACTAGTGGGTGGACAGATGTTGATAAATTCAGCAGAATCCCAAATCTGTTTCTTCCTATTCTACTATCCACGGAACCCATTTATTGTAAATTGCCTACTTTAATTATTCTAACATAATTAACAAAACCTCACTCTTATTCATTCATTCATTCATTCATTGCTGTGGAAGCATTCCTTTCTCATATATGACTTTAGGATTATCTCTTTGGGAAGTGCTGGTGTATGAATCTGATTATGGGATAATCAGATTCCCTTGTTAAGCACACACTTTCTTCCTTCTATCTTGAAAACAAGGTCTAGAATATTTTAAGCCACAACCAGATTTGGTATTTCTTTTCACTCAGATTTTATTCTTATTTTGGAGACAGGGACGGACCTACAAAACAAATCTACTTCTGGGGTATTTTGTCCTACTGTAATTTGATCACACATTTGAGAATAAACTCTTGATTTAAATGCATGCTATTACAATATTGTATAATAAAATTATACAATATAAAGATATGCAATTAGATATTCAAGATTATAGAAATATTGTGCATATATTTCTATTTTAAAATTGTAGAATAAAGATCGTATCTTACCTTACCCTAGCAGAAATTACTGAAAAGAAACAAGGAAAATAAGAAAGGACATATATATGTCAACAAGAAAATTAAGAAATTTCTTAGGTTCAAATACAATATATGAATAAATAAAACAGCAAACATTAAAACGGCTGCACCAATATAGTCTAATCTAATGATAGGCTTGGAGAAAAACTCGTCTTAAACATTTTTTTTAACGTTTATTCATTTTTGAGAGACAGAGAGCAAGCAGTGGTGGAGCAGAGAGAGGGAGACAGAATCTGAAGCAGGTTCCAGGCTCTGAGCTGTCAGCATAGCAGGGCTCACGAACCATGAGATCATGACCTGGAGCCAAAGTCAAATGCTTAACTGACTGAGCCACTTGGGGGCCCCAACACTCTTGTTTTATGTACACACACGTGCGTGGTATGTGCCTGTGAGAGAGAATCATTGTGTGGCCCACTCTTTTTCTTTTTCTCTTCTTGACGGTTGTGTGAAGGAGCTGTCTTCTGTTCTCTGAGTAACCCAGAGTGAGTGCGTATGTGTGTAACATACTAAGGAGAAGAAACACTCACGATAAATTAGCATCATTTCTAAATCCCAATATATTCTTATCATCAATGAATTTCTGCCACTTAAACCTACTTTAGCAAGGAAAATATTTAATCCATCTATTTCCAGGCTGCTTGCCTTTAAATTGTCATATATGACAGTATTCTAGAGCACTGATATCTTCTTTGGCTTCCCATTAAAAAGCCTGATGGAAAGGAAAGAAGTTAATTCTGATCAGTTAGATTTGTTCACATGTACATAATAAATTTAATGTTTAAATGTGACAGTCTTTCCTGGATATTTTTAGGAACCTCACAGAAATCCATACACTTGAACTCAGTGAGACTCTCTTACCATCTACTCATAACCCCTGTCCCCGATCGCAAGGTGGATTTTAATAGTGGGAAACCTGAAAAAAAAAAATGAAGTGTAGAAACAGAGATTCACAATAATGATACATTTTCATTTATTAAGTAGAACATTTACGGGTTGTAGAAAAATGAGCTGATAAATGTGCTTGATGCAAAGAAAAATGCGTACTACCTGTGTTCAAAAAGGCTGAAAGTATTTTAAAAATTAACTCAAAATGGATGAAAAATCTAAATGTGAAACATGAAACTCTAAAACTCATAGAAGTAACTTAGGAAAAGAATCTAGATGAACTTAGACTTGGCAATGACTTCTTAGAAAAACACCAAAGGCAGAAACCATGAAAGAAATGATAAGTGAGCTTAATTAAAGTTAACATCACTCTCAAGACAATGAGAAAACAAACCATAAACCAGGAGAAAAAAAGGTTTGCCAACTACACATCTGAAAAAGGACTGTTACCAAACAATACGAAAGAAAAAAGGAAAAAAAATCTGTTCAAATGCAACAACAAAAAAACACTCTCATCTAAAAAATTTGCAAAAAATTGGAAAAAACAGTACTAAAAAAGACATACAAATGGCAAATAAGCATATGAAAAGATGTTCCACAGTATATGTCACTGGAGAATTGTGAATTAAAACACGGAGAAATCCTTGGAGGCCTGGGGGCTCAGTCGGTTAAGTGTCTGACTTCTGCTCAGGTCATGATCTCACAGTTCATGGGTTTGAGCCCCGTGCCGTGCTCTGTGATGACAGCTCAGAGCCTGGAGCCTCCTTCTGATTCTGTGTCTCCCTTTCACTCTGCCCCTCCCCTGCTAATTCTCTCTCTCTCTCTCTCTCTCATAAATAAACTTAACAAAAGAAAACAAAACAAAACAAGAAGAAACCTCTACATACGTCTTAGTATGGCAAAATTCCAAAGCACTGATAACACCAAATACTCCTGGAAATACAGAACAAAAGATTTCTCATTTGTTGTCCATAGGAATGCAAAAATTGACTAATTTGGGAAAGTTTGGCAGTTTCTTTTAAAACTACATTAAAGCATTAGTATAAGACCCAGCAATTGCATCTTTTAGTGTTTGCCAAAATGAGTAGAAACTTTGTTTCCACACAAAGACCTATACAATATACTTATACTGGTTTTATTGATCATTATGTAAACCTGGAAGGAAGAAGAAATCCTTCAGTAGGTGAATGGATGAATAAACTATAATATATCCAGACAATGAGATATTATTCAACACTAAAAAGAAATGAATTATCAAGACATAATAAGGCAGAGGAATCCTATTTTTGAAATTTTTAAATTTATTTTTGAGAGAGGGAGGGTTGGGGGGAAGGTGCAGAGAGAGACAGAGACATAGAATCTAAACTAGGCACCAGGTTCTGAGCTGTCAGCACAGAACATGATATGGGGCTCCAGTCTACAAGCTGTGAGATTCTGACTGAGCCAGAGTCAGACACTTAACCAACTGAGCCACCCCAGTGCCCCAAGGCAGATGGACTAAATATGCATTAGTAAGGAGAGAAGCCAGTCTGAAAGGCTACATAGTATCTGATTTCATTTATACGACTTTCTAACAAAGGCAAAACCATGGAGTCAATAAAACATCAGTGGTAGCCATGGTTAATGGGACAGGGAGAGATAAATTAGCAGAGAGAGCACAGACGGTTTTTAGGGCAGTGCAACTCTTCTATATGATACTCTAGTAGGAAACCTGCCATTACAAATTTATTAAAAACATGGAATATACAACTCTAAGAGCGAATCCTAAGTAAACTATGGACTTTGGGTAATAGTGCTATTTCGTTTTGGGTTTATACATGGTAATGCTTTCTTGGGGAATATTGATAGAGGGGAATATTATGTGTGTCTGGGACATGCATAACAGGAGATATGCCAGATCTCTGTGTATTTTCTGCTCGATGTTGCTATGAACCTAAAATTGCTCTAAACATGTCTAATTTCAAAATAATACATTTAAAAAGGCTGAGGTAGATAAACACACACACAGTCTCTTTGTTCCCTCTAGAAAATTTTGGAGTTTGGAGAAAGATTAGGGTCATAGTAGGTACTCTGGAAATCATGAGCTTTTAATTCTTAAATAATATGTAAGTTACTTCTCTAAATTTTATTGATCCTATACTAGGTATTCAATATTTCACACGGGAGATTCTTAAACCTTGAGTGCTTATAAATTGTGATATAAATCTATATATATTCTCTTCTTTATTATTATGGTAAAAACAAAATATTACTACATTTTGAAAGGAGTGATATGCATGCATGAAATTTTTAGAAATACATAATAAATCATGTGCTGTAAAATTGTGTGATTCCGTTACTGGTAATTCATAATTACTACTGCTATCATTTTGATTAGCTGCTTGCATTCAAGGCAGAAGCAGATGCTAAATTTCAGTTGGAAATAAATGGAAATACCACATTTTCTTTATCCATTCATCTCTGGATGAACATTGGGTTGTTTCCATATTTTGGCTTTTGTGAATAATGTTGCAACATGGGGGCAGAGATCTTTCTCTGAGATTCTGAATTCAATTCTTTTGGATATATACCCAGAAGTGAGATTCCTGGACTATATGAAAGATCTATTTTTAATTTTCTGAGGACCCTCCATATTTTTTCTCTTAGCTGCGGCACTATTTTGCATCTCCATTAATAGTGCGCAAAGGGTCCAATCTCTCTACACCCTTGCCAACATGTACCTTTTTGTTTGCTTATTTATTAATAGCCACCAGAGCGCATGTAAGGCAATATCTAATTATAGCATTGAATTGCAGTGCACTGGTAATTAATAAGGTTAAGTGTCTTATCATATACCTCATGCCATTTGTATGTCTTCTTTGGAGAAACACCTATTCAAGTCCTTTGCCCGTTTTTAATTTGATTATTTGGGGTTTTGCCTTTGTATTTTTTGCTATTGAGTTGTTGGAGTTCCTTATATATTTCAGAAATTAAACTTTCATAGAATATGTAGTGTGCAAATATTTTCTCATTTCACAGGTTGCCTTTAAAATATTTTTAATGTTTATTTATTTTTGAGAGAGACAGAATGTGAGCAGGGGAGGGGCAGAGGGAGAGGGAGACACAGAATCTGAAGCAGGCTCCAGGTTCTGAGCTGTTAGCACAGAGTCCGACGTGGGACTGGAACTCATAAGCTGTGAGATCATGACCTGAGCCGAAGTCGGACAGTCTGACGTTTAACTGACTGAGCCACCCAGGCACCCACAAGTTGCCTTTTCATTGTTGGCTTTTTCCGTTATTGTGCAGAAACTTTTCAGTTACATGTGGTCACCCTTATCTTTTTTTGCTTTATGGCCAGTGATTTGGTTCATATCCATGAAAAGATCAACGTCAAGAAACTTTTTCTCTACGTTTCCCTCTAATTTCTTTATGGTTGCAAGACTTACATTTAAGTCTCTAATCCATTTTGGTTGATGTAAGATAGGTGACCAATTTCAGTTTCTCATTTCATTATGCTAAGTGGAAAAGACAAATACTATATGATTCCATTTACATGCGATGTCACAGAAGCAGAGAGTAGAATAGTGGTTACCAAGGGCTGGGGTCCAGGGAAAATGGAGTATTATTGTTCAATAGGTATAAAGTTTCAATTATGCTACATGAAATAAGTGCTAGAGATCTGCTAAAGAACATAGTGCCTCTGGTTAACAATACAGTATTATGCCTTTCAAAATTTATTGAGATTAAATCTCATATTAAGTAGTGTTACCCCACCCCCCAAAAATAAACTAAGAAAACATAAAGGGACACAAGAAAACTGTAGATTGGGCTATGGTGCTGGTATCAGGGGTATTTGCATATATGTCCAAGCTCATCAATTTGTACACAATAAATGCAGTTCTTATATATCAATTATATCTCACTTAAACTGCTAAAAACAAAGTAATAGAAACAAAAAAAGAGATAAATGGAAATAAAATTGTATTTTAAGTTTAAGAGCTCCCCAAGTTCTATCCATGAACACCTTGGGGGGATCCCTGGACCCCAGGCTCAGAGCCCTGGCTTCATAATGAACTCTGTTGCACTTAATTACATTCTGGACTTTGTACTGAATACAAACCATGAGCAGTGACATTTACCTTATAGAGCTGTTGCTTCTATTAGTGATAATTCACTGGTTTGACTTATAACAGATAAGCATGGGGAAAGTTTATTGGATAAAAATAATGAGGCTTTCTGTTCTTATCAAATATTCTTGGCTACATGTATCCTATATTGATTCCCTCCTGTTGTAAAATGTCCATATCTGCTAATGAATGCTTTCCCTCTTTTAAAAACAAAGATTTATTAAGGTAGTGTCCAAAGTCAGATACTGAGCAAGATTTAAGGTAACAGAGGCATCTCCTTTCCGACAGTGGCCTGAAAAACCACTGAGCTAGAGGATGTATTATTATAAGTTATCTGATATTCTGATTTACTTCAAAGCAATTGCACATAATTTTTTAAAAGTATTTATTTTATTTATTTTGAGAGATAAAGGGAGGGGGGAAAGGGCAGAGAAAGAGGGAGAGAATGAATCCCAAGCATGCTCAGTGCAGAACCCAATGTGGGGCCTGAACCGGTGAACTATGAAGTCATGACCTGAGCTGAAATCAAGAGTCAGTCGCTCAACCCATGGAACCACCCAGGTGCCCTGGCGACGGCACATAATTTGTATTAAAATCTCACACTTACTTTATAGAAGCCCAAAGAAAATTGAAGAATTACTTCATCAGATCTTGTCTATCGTATTATATTAAATTCTGGGTAATGTATCTTATGATAGATGTTTATAAATTATATGTGAGGAGCTTCAGAATGATAATAGGGGTCCATAATCAAACTCATTTAAGAAATTGATGATGAAGGGGCGCCTGGGTGGCTTAGTCGGTTAAGCGTCCGACTTTCGCTTGGGTCATGATCTCGCGGTTCGTGGGTTCGAGCCCCGCGTCGGGCTCTGTGCTGACTGCCAGCTCAGAGCCTGGAGCCCGTTTCAGTCTGTGACTCCCTCTCTCTCTGACCCTCCCCTGCTCACGCTGTCTCTCTCTCTCTGTCTCCTAGAAATAAATAAACATTTAAAAAAAAAAGAAATTGATGATGAAAATAAAAACGTTTATTCAGAAAAAAGACATTTATGAATTTTGACATAATTCTTTTATTAATTACCTTTAATTTTTTATCTAATTCCAACTTAGTTAACATATAGTGTAATAATGGTTTCAGGACTAGGATTTAGTGATTCATCACCTACTTATAACACCCAGTGTTCATCCCAACAAGCGCCATCACACATTTAGCCATCCCCCACCCAACTCCTTTCCAGCAACCCTCAGCTTGTTCTCTGTATTTCAGAGTCTCTTATAGTTTGCCTCCCTCTCTGTTTTTATCTTATTTTTTCTTCCCTTGCCCTATACATTTTCCAAGTTAATTCAATTAATAGGAAATATGGTGTCCATTGAGCTACAGGAGTTTTTATATTTAAAAAAAAAAAGAAGTAATTTTGATATCTCCTCTGGCTCAGACTGAATCCTAGACCTGCTTGTCCAATTTGAATACAATACATGACAATTAGCCATTATGAACAATAGATTTATTAGCTTTCATGAAAAAAAAAATAAGCTAGCATCTGCCATTTCCTTACATAGAGACAGAGTATGCTTTAAGGCATTATACTGTCATTATAACTATTAATATTACTGTTATATTTACTCATCAAGATTTACTTTTAATATTAGCACAGTATGACACAAGGATACAAAGACTAGGAAACCAATATATAGTACCTGAAACAACACCATTTTATAGGTTTTCTGAAAGCGTGTCTTATGATGTAATGATTGTGAACATTCTATTTTTTCAAGTTTATTTAAAAGAGGTTGATAAGTTTAATAGGTTTTTAAATAGCTGAAGGAACTTTCCATATGTATATAATCCTAAAAGTTCAAAAAGTGCATAAATTTGTGTCAATCATAGAAAACTAATTTACACCACACAGTTTTCCATAGTCTTGGGGTAGATCGTAAAGAGACTATTCTACCAACTAAAGTATCAGTGGGTAAAAATACATTTAGTCTACAATATTATTTATATGATTTATATTGATTTTTATTTTGTGTATACTTTGCTTCTCTTCTGATGATCTACATAGGTACGGATCTCAATATTTTACAGACAAAGGTTCATAACATATCAATAGAAACGTGTCTTTATCAGGTAATTGAAAGTAAAAAAATCAAGCATGTGAAAATTTAATTGATTTTAAGGATAAATAAACATATATTCCATTCCTGTATTCTATGTATGCTTTATCTGCAAATTTTGTCTTCTTTCTATTTCATTGATGTATAATAACTACAATAGTGAAATTCAATCAATCCAAATTTCGGAATATACTTTGACTAAAATGCATATTTGGCTTCAAGTGTTAAGTCAAAATTTGGTTACAATTGGCTTCTTATAAGGTGAAGCTTTCTAAATGTATTTTGAAGCTGAAGTGAAAAGATTTTAAATAACAGCAAAATTCTTTCTTTAATTCAACAGATTAATTGTTAAAGTCTCTTTAGTTAAGTTCAACTATGTATAACAAGCAATGAAATAATATATAAAACCTCTAAATTAAAAAACCCACCAAATTACGAAGAAGTAACAGGGGAATTGTAATGTTGGATAGAAGTACCAGAAGTTGTTATTCATCAGTTTATTCTGTAAAAATATGTATCACAAGAGTAATAGTGTAAGGCCACAAGTCTAAATGTCTAAACCAAACTGACTCCATGACAGGCTTTAAGTTTCCCCTTTAAACAAGAAGGCCTAAGTTTCAGCTTCCCTGAAACTACCAGGCAGTTACACATTGCCCAAGGCAGGAGAAACCACCCTGGCAACACCCAATCAGGAAAGGCCAGCGACCACCCTCCATATTATTAAGGGAGAGGCCTGGAGATAGAAACTATAGATAGGACCCTGTTACCTAATGTTAAAGTTAACCCGTTAGTCCCCAAATAAGACCCTAGGCTCGCTCTGTGATTGGTTAAATTTCAAGGTACTCTAAACGTTGTGATTGGATCTTGCCAAAAGTAACGAATACTCTAGACAATGTGTATGGTCAAACCCGCTGTCAATGATGTTGAATAATTATGATTGGATCACTGTTCCCATGTCACAACTTCTTAACTCCCCCGTCACAAACCCCATAAAAACCCTACTCTGCCCTTGTTCGGGGCTCTCAGCACAGACCCATACACTGGTGAAGTCTGTGAGCCTGAGCTTAAGCCCGTAATAAAGCCCTTTGCTTTTGCATAGATGACTCGGACTCCTTGGTGGTCTTGGGATTTGGGGGGAGATCGCGATCTGGGCATAACAATAGATTGCCTTAAAACCCATCAAAATTTTAAATTCTGGAATGGACCAACAAAAGTGTTTTTGGAGCAGGGAAATAACAATATGACGTTTATGTTGATAAGATACAAAATGCGTGACACAGATTCAACATTGTAGTCATTTCTTTTCCCCAGAACATCTAGCATGAGCTTCCCTACACATGTAAATTGTTCCTTCACGTGTACATTGTGCCTTCAAGCTGTAGCCAAACTTAGACTTTGATCATGATCTCTTTACTAGGTTTCACAATAAGGTTTTTTTCCCATAGTTTGCAAATTTTTACTCTATACTAGTTTGCACATGAATGTTGAATTCTCTTTTGCCCTTTTTAAAAAATAGAAGAATAAACTACGAAGAGTGGACAGAAGATCAAAGTGTACATTTTCACTTTTTCCACTTCTGTATTACTCTAAGAATGGCTGCCTTGAATTTTTACCAAGGCATATGCAGTAGACCATATTCTAATGGTTTTCTGTTCCTTTCTACAGTTAACCAGAGTCAACATAACTTTATGTCTATATATACATACACCATTATTCCTTCTTTGGTTCTTAGTATTTCAGCATATAGAAATAAGATGATTCATTTAACATTTCTTGGTGACTATTAAGTTTTTCTTGTCTCTATTACAATTATAAAATGATGCAGAAATGATCATCTCTGTATATGTAATCCTGTGAAATATTTCTGTAAGATAACTAGGTAGAAGCTGCATCATTTTGTAGGTGGTAATATATGTTGAAATTTTGTTTTCTCCACAACTTAATTCAAATTGCCTCTCCTGTGGGAATATATGAGAATATTTAAATCCCCAAAGCTTTGCCAAACTCTAGCAATCTGAATAACTGAAAACTTCTCACTATACTTTACATTTGCATTTACCTGATTACTAGTGAAGCTGAACTATATATATGAGTGAGTTATTTCTATTCTAAGTTGAAACTTGAATACACTGCCTATTTTGCTGTTGAATGGGTTATCTACTTTCCTTTTTTTGTTGATTTCTTGGATGTTTTTTTCATTTGTGTGACAGTAATATAACATACATTGCAAATGTTTTCACTCTTGTATCAATGGCTTTTTAATTTTTAAAAATATTTTTAATCTTTCTGAGGTGTTCATGCTGGTATAGTGTTCAATACACAATATTTTGTTTAGTTATTTTTGTTTCTTGATGCTAATATTATAGATTTACTACTTGTATGTGTGATTTTAATCAATCTGATATTGATTTAGTATCCAGCAAAAGATAGGACTCTTATATAGACAGTGGTACCATTAATATTATGTTTTCCATATGTTCCTCATATATGTCATACACCTTACTTTTTAGATTCTATTTTTACACCAAGTTAGCATCTTTTCTATCACCGATAAAATATTTTAAAAACATTTTAACTTTAGGGGCACCTGGGTGGCTCAGTCGGTTGAGCGTCTGAGTCTTGATTTCCGCTCAGGTTCTGATATGATAGTTTGTGGGTTCGAGTCTTGAGTCAAGCTCCATGCTGATCATGCAGAATTGTGCTTGGGATTCTCTTTCTTTTTCTCTCTGCCCCTCTCCTGCTCATGTGCACTCTCTCTCTCTCTCAAAATAAATAAATAAACTTAAAAAAAAAAAACACTGAAGATTGCCCGCTACAGGTTATACATACCTTCTCTGGTGATTCAGCTAAACACAATTGTGAAGAGGTTGTTCAGCAACTATGGTCCCAAACCATTCTACCTTAAGATTATTTTACTGTACCTGTCCTAACGACATAGCTGAATCTGAATTTGGGGACAGATAGAGAGAGAGTCAGGGATTCTAACCACAGTAAAGATTCACCCTGCAATTGCTGGATTGAAAATGAGGTGGGGCTAGGAAGGCTTGTGGAAAGGAGTGTAGAAGCCTCCCAGGAAATGAGAACCACTCCTTGCTGACAGCTAGCAAGGGAATGGGTGCCTCAGTCCTACAATCACAAGGAACCGAATTTTGCCAGTGTAAGAATGAGTCTGGAAGTGAAATCTTTCCTAAAAGCCCTGATGAGCCCTCGGCCTGGCTAATACATTGATTTGAGCCTTGGGATAGCCTGTGCATAGGAACAAGATGTGTTGTGCTGAAATTCTGATGTTTACCTCACTGTGAGAAAATGAAGCGTTGGTTTCAAATTGGTAATTTTGGGGGCCTTTGGGTAATTTGGGGAATCTGTTGCATAACAATAAAAAATGAACACAGGGATGGCTGGGTGGCTCAGTCAGTTAAACATCCAACTCTTGATTTCAACTCAGGTCATGATCTCAAGTGTCATGAGTTCCGCCCCGTGTCGGTCTCTGCAGTGACAGCACAGAGCCTGCTTGGGATTCTCTCTCTTCTCTCTCTGTCCTCCTCAATTCTCTCTCTCTCTCTCAAAATAAATAAACTTAAAACACTGAACATAGTCCATCAGCTTCCAGTTTTGTTATTCTGTTTAGACTATTTTTTCAGACATTTATTGGCTATTTTCATTCATTTTGTCTATAACTGTCTTCATGTTGTGGAAAAAGTTCTATTTAGATTATATATTTTTCTGATGTCATACTCAGGTGATTTACATTTCTTTAAAATCGTCATTTTTCTAGGTTGGCATATTTATTTTCACAGACTGGAGGCATTCAACTTTTCATCCACTGTCTCTTTGTCTGCTTTTCATATTTTGTTTTATTTTGCTTCTTCCCTTGTATTCTAGACTTTATTAGCTAATCATATTTGTTTGATTGTTGTTTTGTTTATTTCCAAATATTATTTATTATATTTAGCTTCTGTCATCATTTATCATTTTTGTAATTTATCAATATCTGATTTTACCTTTATTATTTTATTCTTTTCATAATTTGATATGTTTATTTGTACATTTGCATGTAGTTTTCTTTTCCCAGAGAGAGAGGGAGATTGAGAGAAAGAACAAGAGAGAGAGAGAAAGCAGGGGAGAGGGGAAGAGGAAGAGAGAGAGAGAACCCCAAGCAGACTCCATATTCAGTACAAAGTCCAACTTGGGGCTTGATCCCAGGACCTGGGATCACTAACTGGGCCGAAATCAAGTCAGATTTTCAACTGACCTAGTCACCCAAGCACCTCTCGTGTAGTTTTAAAACCTTTACAAAAAAAAGGGGGGGCGCCTTGGTGGCTCAGCTGGTTAAGCGTCCAACTTCGGCTCAGGTTGTGATCTCATGGTTCATGAGTTCCAAGCCCCATATCAGGCTATGTGCTGACAGCTCAGAGCCTGGAGCCTGCTTTAGATTCTGTGTGTCTCTTTCTCTGCCCCTCCCCACTCCCACTCTGTCTCTCTCTCTCTCAAAAATAAACATTAAAAATAAAATAATAAAATAAAAAAAGTTATTTCATCGAGTTTTATTCTGTCATCAATAAGAATATTTATGTCTCTCTCTCTCTACATATATATATCACTTATTTGTTCCATATAAGCTGATATACAGTAATTTCATCATTATTTTCAAAATATTCTGCATCTCAATTGTTATTTTGTTCTTGTTTGAAGATTGTGTTTTGAAGGACTTGGATTTTGTACTTCAGCACTTCTGAGGGGAGTGTATATGTATGTGCTTTTTAAATATTATAAAAAACATTATCATGCTAGTAGAGGAGAAGAGTGAAAGAGAATTTCAAGCAGGTTCCATGCCCAGGGGGGGTCCCAACATGAAGCTTGATCTTGACCATGAAATCTTGTCCTGAGTGGAAATCAAGAGTTGGACACTTAACTGACTGAGGCACCCAGGCGCCCTGAGACTGTGTTTCTAATAACAGATGTGTCAGGATTGGTATGAGAAACACATTCAGTTTCATAACTAATTTTAAAATATTTTAATATTTTAAATTTAATAATTTATCTATAGCTTATTATTTGAATATGTTTCACTATATGAACTATTTTTGTTTTTCAGACAGATATTTTACAAGCTTGCATTGTTTTCCTTTGCTTCAAGTTTATATCTTAGTTTTTTTTTTTAGTTAGTAGAAAGCCTATTATTTTTCTTCTTAGAAAAATAGAAAAACCCAATAATATTGGGTTTAGTTGTTTTTTCTCATTCATCTTTCTACTTCCTCTGCGGCATTAATTTTGGCTATGACTTTATTAAATGCATGTTTTTAAATCCTTTTTAGTCACAATTTCACCTGCCTACAGGCCAAATATATGTCTTGTGTTCATTATTTGTTATCAGGATGCACTTTTTTATTTTTCCAATAATTTGAATGCTGATCCAATTTTCCTCTGTGTGCCTACCTGTCTTCCTAAACCATCTATTTGCCCCAAGACAATTTAGAAAGGAGATAGTGAGTGATTCAGGTTATTTAGACATCATATTGACTTACTCTAAAGCTCTTTTGACAAGGAGTGTGTGTGTGTGTGTGTGTGTGTGTGTGTGTGTGTGTGTGTGTGTGCGTGCGCGCGGACACATGCATGTGTGTGTGTGTGTGTGTGTGTGTGTATGCATGTGTGGGTATGTATCCCTTAGAAATTCACTGGCAGCTGTTTTTTTCTTTCTCTATTTTTTTCTTTAAGTGTCGCTGATGCAGTGTTACTTTAGTTTCAGGTTTGCAACACAATGTGTCCGTAACTTTATACATTATGCTTTGATGGAAGAGTAGGCTGAAATTTGCAGAATAATCCCATTGGTCATCTCCAGGAATGGTCTGTTCCACAATTTCAAATGTCACTCAGGGAGGCTCCTAGAGTAGTACAATTAAATATATATCAAGCATAGATTTTGCTTCCCGGAGTGTTCTTCTTTATTTAGAAGCCCCTGTGTCTGCAAGCTCTGCCTACATCGTGGGTGCTCTGTTGTGTCCATTCTCAGCCTGATCTAATATTCATTGAAGTTGGCAGCCCCTCTTAATTTATACTGTATTTGGAGAATAAAGGAGTTTTTAAAATCATCAAAAACTGTAATTATCATTTCTATTCTTCATTTGCTTCACTTTCCTTGTCTTTCATATTGGTTTAGAGAGCAGAAGGAAGGAGAGACACATTTTCTAGGTTACAGCATCAAAGAAAGGATTTTCTAAAAATAATTAACATATAACATAAAGTTGTACATTCCTCTTTTAGAGCAAAATCATCATAAACTTGCTTTTAAAAATCCTTTTAAATCATGTCTTTTAATTGTGCATGCATTCATAAGTAATATATAGTTACAGGATCTATATTGAAATAGTGAATAAATTATTTCATGAAATATGTATTTTGCAACTTGCATTTTATTCAATATTTTATATTTTATTTTATTATTTAAAATTTATTGGTTGCAAAAAAACACCCAGTGATGGGCCAATTTTTACAATTTTGCTACATTTTCTTTTTCATTTATTCTTTTCTACACGTACACAAACATATATAATTTATTTTCTGAATAATTTGGTATACAGATAAAGATACTGTGACAGTATTCTCTAAATAATTCAGTATACATATCCCAAGAACAAGGTTATTTCTTGCATACCACAGTTGAATTGTCAAAATTAGGAAAGTCTCTGTTAACGCAAGATGATGATCTCATCCACAATACATAGTCCAATTTTTCCCAAGTTCTCGCTTATGTCTCTTATAGCAGTATTCTTTATTCTATTACCAGCCCAGGTGACTGTGTTGCATTTAATTATCAGATAACTTAAAAAAATACTTTGAGGGGCACAGGGATGGCTCAGTTGGTTAATCATCGACTTCAGCTCAAGTCGTAATCTCGCAGCTTGTGAGTTCAAGCCCCACATGGGGCTCTGTGTTGACAGCTTGGAGCCTGGAGCCTGCTTCAGATTTTATGTCTACCTCTCTCTCTGTGCCTCCCCTGCTCACATTCTCTCTCTCTCTTGCTCTCTCTTTCTTTTTCTCTTTCTCTCTCTCTCTCCCCTTCTCTCTCAAAAGTGATTAAGCATTAAAAATTATAAAAAATGATTTGACAATCTATTTTGATCTATGTTGTTAATTTCACTTTACTACCTTTGTAACTCCATTGTTAGATTATAACAGAATGTATTTACATTTTGCTTTCATGTTTTTGGTAGTATTACAATGAAATATTCCCACAAAGGTCTTTCATTTTAATGCATAGCATCACATGAAACACCAGGAATTTGAAGTGCTTATATTATATACACATAGTCAGATTCTTATATATCACATAGTTCCCGCTGAAATTTTGGTACCCACTGAAAGTTGTTTGACATTCATCTTTCTCCATTTTATTTCTAACTGTTTATGCTTACAGATTTTTAAATTTTTGCCAATGTTATGTTGTGAAATACTCTCTTCATTTCCTTAATTATCGGAGCTGTGCTGTTTTGCTCTGCTTTTAAAATTTTCCTATTTGTTTTTGCTTCCTTCCCTTATGTTCATCTGTTTTGTTTCCTAAATTCCACATATGAATGTAATCACATGGTATTTGTATCTTGTTAATTTATATTTATTTCTTTTCTATGGATTGAAGGATTGAAAAAGTATTGAAGTATTGGATTGAAAAATTATTAACCCTAATGTGTATTGAAAACCATTTTTCAAATTCTGGACTTATTACATCACTTTTTATGAAAGATTTGTCATGCAAATTTGTTGTTTAATGTATATATAGTCAGACTTAATGAAAGATATTTTCCAGTTCACAGAATGTTAACCTAAATATGTGTGATGTATTGTAAAGATTTCAGTTTTTCTGTTGATGTTTACATCTTTGATTCTGGAAATTTATGTTGCATATGGGAGGAGGTAAGGATCTAATTCTTTTTCCAAGTGGATAGAAAATTGCTAATGCTCATTATGTTATCCATATTTCTCTATAGATTTGGTAATTCTATTTGTATCAAATGTAAAATATTCACATCTATAATGTTGTTATGGTCACACTATTCTGATTTAATGCTATATTTGTATATTTGTCTAGTCACTATAAAAGCATTTTTAAAAAATGGTGCCTGGGTGGCTTTTTATGTTAAGTGGTAGACCTTGGCTTGGGTCATGATCGTATGGCTCATGAGTTTGAGCCACATGTTGGACTCTGTGTTAATGGTACAGAGCCTACTTGGGATTCTCACTCTGTGAACTCTCTCTGCCCCTCCCATACTCAGGCTTTCTCTCTCTCTCTCTCTCTCTCTCAAAATAAATAAGTAAACTTAAAAAAGCATTTTATATAAAGCAACAAGAACATATTTATCTACAGATAGATAGATATCTGCATTATATGAGAATTTTACAATTGGTATTATTTTCCAATACGTAATTTCAAATTTAATTTTGAATATATATTATCTGATGAAAAATAAATTTAAATATCTTCTAGCTGTCTTTATCACTATACTAGTTGCTCTAGTATTGGTAAGTTGCCTCATTATTAATTCCAATGAATCTGCTCCCTCAAAGGCAAACAGTGCCTTATTTTCATCATCTAAGATTAGCTTTACCTCCTGTCGGATTTTATATGAATAGATTCATCCAGTATGCATTCATTTGTGTCTAGTGTTGATCCTCAGTAAGACACTTTGAGAATCACCCATAGTTTATGTCTATAAGTGCTTCATTTCTTCCCATACTGAGTAGTGTAGACACACAACAGCTTATTTATCCATTCACCTGTTGATGGTCGCTGGATTTTAGCATTATGAGAGATGCTGTTCCTATAAGTCCTTTTTGTTAGAAGATGTTTTCACTTATAAAATACCAGAGAATAGGATTGCCTTCCGTAAAGTAGTTGTTAGCTTTACTATTACCTGCCAGATAGTTCTACAAAGTGTTGGCAATATTTTAAACTTCCATTAGACACATGTTCCTTCTTGAGGTGTTCCCATTTTACATCAACATTTCAAACCATCAGTAGTTTTGAATTCAACAATTCTAATCTCTATAAAATGATATCAAGTACCAAAAGAGTGTAGGAGTTTCCTAGTATAATTGTGGGTTTGTCTATTCTTTTGGTTCTATTAGTATTTGCATCAGATATTTTGAAGATTGTTTTTCAGTGTATATACATATGTGGCCATCATGTCTTGTTGTTTAATTATCCTTCTTATTATTATGTCATGCCCTTCTTTGTCCTTGACAATATTACTTGTTCTGAACTCTAGATTTTTAGTTTTACTATGGTCACTTCAATATTCTTTGGCTGAGTGTCTGCATGGTATATAGTTTGTTACCCTTTCACTTTTAATCTATCTTTTCCTTTGAATGTAAAGGAAGTTTCTTACAGACACCTTCTAATGAGGTGTTTTTTAATGAAATTAAAGAAGTCTGTTCTTTAAAGGGATTTATTCAGAACATTTTCATTTAATGTAATTATGTATATGACTGGACATAATTTACCATTTTGATAGTCATCTTATCTTTCTTATATCTGTGCTTATGTTATGTTCTCTTTTTATTCTGCCTGCTCGATTGTTATTTGTGTTTGTAGCTCCATCTTATCTCCACTATTGGCTCATCATTATACTCACTTTTTCTATACTTTTGGGTGGCTGCTCTAGAATTTACAATATACATGGGTAATAAGTCACAGTCTAACTTCAAATACCATTAGGCCATTTCATGTATGGCTTAAAACTTTAAAAAATTCTATTTATCACTCCTCCTTCCCATCTTCTGTCCTGTGTTATCAAATACTTTATTTTTATACTTGCCATATGTCATAGTCAGTTCAGGCTGCTAACACATATTTCCATAACTCAGATGGCTTTAACAACAAAACATTTTTGTTTCTCACAGTTTGGGAGGCTCTGGGAAGTCTATGATCAAAGGGTCTGTAGACTTGGTATTTAGTGAGAATTCATTTCCTGGCTAATAGTTAGCTGTCTTATAGTCCACGTGTAGAGATCAGAGATAAGAAGGACACCAATCCCATGTATGAAAGTTCCACTGACATGCCCTAATTGCCTCCCAAAGGCTCATCTCCTAATACCATCACAGTGGGGCTTAGTACTTCAGTGATGAATTTGGGGGGGGGCATGCACAGTCCATAGCACCAGAAACCAAAATTGCTACCAGTTTTACATTGAGCAGACAAGTATATTTTATTTCATTTTATTTTATTTTATTATTTTATTTTTTAATAGTTTATTGTCAAGTTGGTTTCCATATAACACCCAGTGCTCATCCCCACAAGTGCCCTCCTCCATGCCCATGGCCTCTACCCCCCTTCCCATCTCCCCCACCCCCATCAGTCCTCAGTTTGTTTTCAGCATTCAAGAGTCTCTCATGGTTTGCCTCTCTCCCTCTCTCCCCGTTTCCCCCCTTCTTCTCCCCCATGGTCCTCCATTAAGTTCCTCCTAATCCTCCTATACATGCAAACATATGGTATCTGTCCTTCTCTGCCTGACTTATTTTGCTCAGCGTAACACCCTCAAGTTCCATCCATGTTGCTGCACAGGCCAGATTTCATTCTTTCTCATCGCCATGGAGTATTCCATTGTATAGATAAACCACGTCTTCTTGATCCATTCGTCCATTGATGGACACTTAGGCTCTTTCCATGTTTTAGCTATTGTGGAGAGTGCTGCTATGAACATTGGGGTCCATGTGCCCTGTGCATCAGCACTCCTCAGACAAGTATATTTTAAAGCAATGAAAAATGAAACAAAGTATATCTTATATTTACAATTATTTTAACCATTTCGGCATATCTTCTTTTGTTTATGTAGACGCCTGCTTCCATCTTATATCCCTTCTTTACGAGGAACACTTTTTACAATTTTTTGTTGGGGATGTCAGCTCTCAGTGAATTTTCTCAGACTGTTTTATGAAATATATTATTTATCCTTTATTTTTAAAGTTCATTGTGCTGTATTCAGACATGTAAATAGGAGTGTTTATCTTTTAGAATTTAAAGCCTTGCTTCATTGTCTCTAGATTTCCTAGTGTCAGAAAATCTGCTCAAAGTCTCATCATCGGGGCGCCTGGGTGGCTTAGTCGGTTAAGCGTCCGAATTTCGCTTAGGTCATGATCTTGCGGTTCGTGGGTTCGAGCCCCGTGTCGGGCTCTGTGCTGACTGCCAGCTCAGAGCCTGGAGACTGTTTCAGTCTGTGACTCCCTCTCTCTCTGATCCTCCACTGCTCATGCTGTCTCTCTCTCTCTCCTAGAAATAAATAAAACATTAAAAAAAAAATTCTCATCTTTATCCCTCTGCATGTAGAATGTCTCCATTCTCTGGATACATTCATGATTTTTGTTAATCTTTGGTTTTGAAGAATTTACTTTTTTTAATGTTTATTTATTTTTGAGAGAGAGAGAGACAGAGTGCAAGAGGTGGAGGGGCAGAGAGAGAGAGAGGGACACACAGAATCTGAAGCAGGCTCCAGGCTCTGAGGTGTCAGCACCGAACCTGATGCAGGGCTTCAACTCATGAATGGTGAGATCAGACCTGAGTCAAAGTCAGATGCTTAACCAGCTGAGCCACCTAGGCACCCTGATTCTGAGGAGTTTAAAAATTATGTGTGCAAATTTGTTTCCCTCCAGGTTTTGATTATTTGTTCATTTTTTATTTTTCCTGCTTAAGTTTTCTGAGAATATTGTATTTGTAGCTTGTTATTTTCCAATTTTTTGAGAATTATCAACAATTATCTCTTCATCCTATTTCTTTGAAACCCTTTATATCTTCTTTTTCTGGAAGTATCTTAATGTATGTTGGAAAGTTTGGCATTGTCTTACATCTGTCATAGTGTTTGCTTTAAATCTTTATATAACCTTTTTATGTAATTTATATAATTTTTAACTTTTTAAAGCATTTTATTTTGGATAATTTTCATTGACCTATCTTGATATTAACCGATTCTTTCCTCACTTTAAGGTCAACTGATGAGCCCATCAATGCATTATTCATCTCTATTCAACCTTTAGGTTGGGGGTTTGTATTGTTTTCTAGTAGCATGTTCAATTAATTATTCCTTGTAATTTTGATATATTTGATGAAACCCTTCATATTTTCATACATATTTCCCCTTATTACTAGTCTTTAACAAGTTAATTATAATTATTTTACCTTCTCTGTGTAAAAATGTCATTTCTAAGCCATCTGAGTCTACTTCTATTGAGTTTTTTTGTCTCTTCACCATGGATTCGTTGTTGTTCTTCCATGCTTTTTTATGTGTCACTTAATTTTTTATTGAAGGCTAGACATCGTGTATAAGAGAAGAGATTGATGTAAATAGTATTTATGTCCTGAATATTATTTATCTTCATTCCGAGTTTCTCTTGTACTGGGTGGCAAGCCCTGAGTACGGGAGGTTGACTCAATCTAGTCAGGAGCAGAGCTGGATTTGGGTTTGGCAATGGCTTTCGTCATGTTGAATGCTCTTCCTGGGCACAATCCTCCAGCCTACCTTGCGTGTAGTGTGGCAGCCTGAAGTACATAGGAGATTTCTCAGCACTCTTGCTCTCCCAGCAACCGTCGGCCTTGACTGCACACCTACAGATCAGTGGAATCTCTATTCATGTGTTTGTTCCTCTTTTAATGGCAATCCGTTGTTTGTACCTCAGTTTTTTCTGCATTGGTCCTTCCTTGAAACGCCCTTTCATTCCTTAGAACCTATACAATTCAAAATGGCCTCTTTGGTGACATAACAAAAATTATGATTATTTAGATTATCTGACTTTTTCTTGTTGTCACAGGAGCAGCAATGCTCTTTCCTCCAGCTTTCTTCCTTCAAAGTGTACATACGATCTCACATAATTGAAATACAAATAGGATGTGACATAGATTAATAAAAGCAAGGTTTTATCACAAGTAGTGTATTTAGGATTGACTTTTATAAGCAAACTTCTGAAAGAACAGGAAGATGAAAATGATACCTTTTCCCCTGGCTCATTAAAGAGTACACGTTCCTGACAGGGTGAATGTATGTGGATAATTGTCCTGTCAGTAGGTGAGGAAAGGAAAAACAATGCACATTTCTAAAGAAACTACACACTTGTACACACCTCTCATACTGTCCTGTTTGCAACCAAGTGATCTAAATGCTAACTGGAAATGTAACTTTCATAGTAAGGAAACATATTATTATGAAAGGTTTAGATTAAACATCCACAGTTAAAATTATTCTTCTCCTCTGGAGAGGACTTTTTACTAAAAATCCCAGATGGCATATGTATAATAGAAAAATGTTCAAGCTTTAGTTACATCTTCAACTTTCCTTAAACATCATCAGATGTAAGGGCACCTGGATGGCTCAGTCAGTTGAACATTTGATTTTGGCTCAGGTCATGATCTCACAGTGTCAGTTTGAGCCCCACAGCAAGGGCTCATTTTGAGGGCATAGAGCCCACTTTGGATCCTCTGTCTCCATCTCTCTGCCCCTCTCCTGCTGTGCTCTCCCAAAATTAAATAAATTTTTTAAAAAAATCATCAACTATAGTCTCAACATAGCTCTCTAGGATCTGAAGTCCCATAAGAAAAAGAGACCCCTTGATGATACCCTTTTAGGTGCTTATGTAATATTCCATTTTAAATAAATATTCTGTGGATTTGTTGGAGGTTATTTACCAACTTCTTAAAATATAGTCTCTGTGAAAAAGGGAGAAAGCTTCTATTTAGTAGTTGTCATAACACAGAAAAATGGCCAAAAGTCTTTTGGATTTTTGACTATATTTGGTTGATACATTTATTATTATTGGAAATTTATATCAGTGATATTCACTAATGAGGAAGACAAGGATGTTACTCTAAGATGCAGGTAACCATCTCTCAGATCACCCAGTCCATGTAAGAATTAACTGGGAACGGACATCAGATATATGAACATGCCATATAGAAATATAGTCCAGTAAGTATCAGAAATTTGAAATTTCTAGACAAAATTCTGCAAACATTATATACTGATTTGCAATAAATCTGCTTCTTTCAAGGTCATGTCTATAAAGAGTGCTTTAGGTATGTAGACATAATAAAAAATGGATAAAGATGCTCAAATATAGCCAACTTGAACATTTATAGGTTAATTCATATGGTCAGTTGTGTAAGAGTTTTACAACAAGAAATAGAAAAAAGGCAAAAGTGAGTTTGGGATATTTGTCTTTCTGGATACTTCCTCCTTTCTTCCCTTTGTTTACTAAGCTTCCACCCAAGTAGTCCCGCTACTGCTATACTTGGAAGAACAATTGTTAATTTTATAATTCACAAATATTGAGGGTAGACATATTGAAATGCTGGTTGTAGTCACTTTCTAAAAATATCATGTTACAACATCAAATATGAAAGATAAACCAATCACAAGGGTCAGATTTGTTGACTGTAAATAGAAGTTTCACATCTACAAAAATATAGCTCTTTAAAAATTTTTTTAATGTTTATTCGTTTTCAAGAGACAGAGACAGAGGGTGAGTGGGGGAGGGGCAGAGAGAGAGGGAGACACAGGACCTGAAGCAGGATTCAGGCACAGAGCCGCATGCAGGGTCTAACCCACAAACTGTGAGATCATGACCTGAGCTCAAGTAAGATGCTTAACTGGCTGAGCCCTCCAGGTGCCCCTAAAAATATATCTCTTGGTTCTGTGCAATGATGGTGACACTGACAAATAATATTTATACCCCTTTCTAAATGCCACTTAAATCTGAATTTAAAATTAAATTAAATTATAGTATCGTATCATATCGTATAGTATAAGAAAAACAATGTAAATAATATAAGGGTGAACACAAATCACAAGTAAAAAAAATTATACCTGAATCAAGAAAGGGATAGCCTCTTTGAAAGCATTTACATTAGAAAAAACTTATAATTGTGAATTATTTTTCTGTCCCTTTTTGATGTACATAAGCCTTTTAAAAGCTAGAAAAGCAATTGCTAGTTTTATAACCCTAGGATGCTATGTTTTAAGGACCTGGAAGCCATCTCTTTGAAATGAGTAGAAGATAAAGCCCTTATTTTCTAGTTTCCATATGAGGGTAGGAAGCTCACTTCTGGGAATCCGGCTCCAAGCTGCAAACCTACATATTCTCACAAATATCTAGGAAATATATTTTCCCTTCATGGAAAGGCAGTTAGCAAGCACGAACGGTCATCTGATTACTGGGTGAATTTAGAAAAAAACTGTGAGATAGATGATGCTGTCAAGTTCTCTCCTACTTGTGGACTAATTATTGTTTATACTGAGAACATGCATGTCATGGGCTGCTCGGGCTGGCTGTGGAAGAGCGAGCTTTCTCTCTGCCTTTGTGTCTTTAGTGAACTGTCTATGATGAGCATCATGTTCTGGTTGACTGATTCTTCAGCAATAAAGCCTTTTTGTTCTCTTCTGCTTTTATGGAGAGATTTCTTGAGTTGGCAGGAGTTTTTGCTTTTAATTACATTGTCTCAACAATAATGATCCATTTGTAAGGAATTGCTATGAATAGAAAGTAAAAATATCCAAAGCCATTCTTTCTTCCCAAGTCCCCTCCCCACATGTAGCCCCCTGTTTCTAATAATACACCTGTTTCTTTACCACTACATTTTCCATTTGGAACAGTATATTATGACTCCGGACTAGAAATGATGAGGAATTTATGACATTTACACTCTCTGCAATCCTACCTCCCACCTGTATAATTCACTGTGTTTTTCCCTTTTACTTTTTACTCTTAAAGTTTCCATTTTAACTTAGAATTTAAACTACAATGGACTTATCATAATAAATTTTCTGCTTCTTCACTACATCCAACAAGGGAGCTCATGGTATTGCATTACTTTCTAACCCTCACTGCCAACATTCTCACCTCTTGACTTCTGTCCAATGATGTTCTTTTACTATCTTTGTCTTGTCAACTTGA
Organism: Proteles cristata cristata; assembly: GCA_017311185.1. Taxonomy (NCBI): domain Eukaryota; kingdom Metazoa; phylum Chordata; class Mammalia; order Carnivora; family Hyaenidae; genus Proteles; species Proteles cristata. The sequence goes on from JAESUZ010005492.1 coordinate 598,041, forward strand.
CGACGGTCAAATCTTCACAGCTCTCACGTTGGTTTATTCCTGAAGAAATGTAAAGGTGCATAGTATATTTATGATGTGATGGTGTGATGGCACTGCACATGTTACCTCTGTCTCTGTGTGTAAATGTGTTTCCCATGATTTACCCACCTGATCTTTATGGTAATTATATCCAACCAAGGTTGCACACTTCTCGTGTTTATTTGGCTCCAACTTCCTCTGAGCCTTCAGACATTTGCACAAAGGAAAGTGAAGCCACTCTTTGCTCTGTTGTCCTAATAGTGACAAAATCTCAGCCTTTTCAAGTTGGGCTCGGGCCTGGCCTCCTCTGTCTACACCTGAGAGCAAACCTGGACAGCGTGTCTCTCAGGCCCCTCCTGCCCAGACTCTAGTAGGCTATGGTCACTTCCACCACATCAGGACTAAGAGGTACATGACTGATACCACCAGCTGTTTTCAACTACTGCTCAGAAGAGCCTGGTGGCAGCTAAGAAGTTTGGGAACATCAATGTTTTAAGAGAAATATTTTGACAGGAGACACGAGATGAGAAGGATCTGACCAAATACAGTCTTTTCTTTCTTTCTTTCTTTCTTTCTTTCTTTCTTTCTTTCTTTCTTTCTTTCTTTCTTTCTTTCCTTCTTTCTTTCTTTCTTTCTTTCTTTCCTTTCTTTCCTTTCTTTCTTTTTTTTTAAATTTTTAATGTTTTGTTTATTTCTGAGAGAGACAGTGTGAGCAGGGGAGGGTCAGAGAGAGAGGGAGACACAGAATCTGAAACAGGCTCCAGGCTCCCAGCTGTCAGCACAGAGCCCAACGCGGGGCTCGAACCCATGAACAATGAGATCATGACTTGAGCCAAAGTCGGCCCCTTGACCGACTGAGCCACCCAGGCACCCCCTGTCTTTTTTTCCCTTGTCCCTACCAACTATTCAGAAGCAAGACAATTCCATGGAACTTTTCTGCAAGTTCTTTCACATTAGTAGGATAAGTAAAGGGACAAGAAGAATGCCCAGTTGAATTTGAATTTCAGATAAACGACAAATTATGTTTTACATATATTTTACCTATTTATTTTTTAAATTTTTATTAGCAGTCACCCTAGCATTTGCAATACACATCTATAATTAATTCAAGCCCACTTTTATGTAACACTGTATCACTTCATACATAGTGCAAGCACCTTATAATAAAATATTCCTAATTCTTCCCTCCTGTCTCTTATATCATCATTACCATTCCTTTAACTTATGCATAATCATTATAAGCATGCACACACAAGTTTATGTACAACCACATGCATAATCAAATACATTATTGCTATTACTATTTTGAAATGTTATCTATTAAATCAATTATGAATAACAAAAAAATTTTAGCTTACCTTTCCGTAAATTTGTCTCCAATGATCTTCCTTTCTTCATGTAGATCCATGTTTCTATTGTACTTTATTTTATTTCTTTGTAAATTATTTATTTTGAGGGAGAGAGAAAGCATGTGCAAATGGGTGAGGAGCAGAGAGAGAGAGAGACAGAGGGAAACAAACAATCCCAAGCAGGCTGTGTGCTGTCAGAGCCCAAAGTGGGGCTTGAACCCACAAACTGTGAGATCATGACCTGAAGTCAAGAGTCAGATGCTTAACCAACTGAGCTACCCAGGTGCCTCTGTTTTCCTTTTTTTAAGAGGCTTGTTAACATTTCTTGCAGGGCAGGTCTCCTGGCATCTCTTAATTTTTGTTTGGGAAAGTTTTTATTTCTCTTTCACCTCTGAAGTATAATTTCACAGGATAAGAATTCTAGGTTGGTGAGGTTTTCTTTCTATACTTTAAATATTTCCCCTTGCTCTGTGTTTGCTTGCCTGGTTTCTGAGAAGTCAGGTGTAATTCTTTATCATTGATACTCTATAGGCAAGATACTTTTTCCTCTGGCGTTTTTGAAGGTTTTTTTCCTTATTTTTGATTTTCTGCAG